>CM065722.1:36684130-36694130 GCA_033310375.1 Conus canariensis | reverse complement strand
CGGTGTGTCTGTCTGTCTGTCTTCTAAAACCACTCTCTCTTTGTGTTACATTGGAATTACTACAGCTAGTCATTTTTCACTCAGACCGGTTTGCTTACTTATTCCGGGGAACAAAAATACCCGCCAGAAACAACAAGAAGCTCAAAAGCAAAAAAAAAAAAATGTATATAACAACAACAACAAACAAAGACAAACCCGAAGCTAAAACCAAAGAAAGTGGAAAAAAAACTTAGGAAGATGGAAAATGCATAAAACATGGACAGAGAATTGAAAAAAAAAATGATGTTCCTTGCAAAAGCCAGTTGTTGTTTTGGAGAGAGAGAGAGAGAGAGAGAGAGAGAGAGAGAGAGAGAGAGAGAGAGAGAGAGAGAGAGAAGAAGAAGAAGAAGAAGAAGAAGAAGAATATCATCATCGTGGTCATGATGATGAAGGTGTGTCGTCTTCGGATCAGACAGAAGAGTGCCCTGTCTAGAAAAGGGAAACGAACAAATGAACAAGCAACTCAATACATCAGTAACTCGACTTGGAGGGGGAGGAAAAAAAAAAACAAGAAAAAAACAAAACAAAGGAAAAACAAGAATGCCAAGAAGAACACAGCCAGGATCAAGAGGAAAAACACTCCACACCGACTCAGTTGGCAATCCTCTTGTGCGTCCGGCAGACGATAATGACAAATGAGAAGACTACAGCATTCTTACAGCAGTGAAGGTGCCACAGGGGCGGGGATACAGCAGACACGTTGACAGGCCGTTATGTCTTGAGTGCCAGAGTAAGGAGAACAATTTCTCCTTCATCATCACCACCACCTCGTCCTCCGCCTCCGTTCTCGCTCACACCCCACACCGGCTCCACCCTTCTCTGTTTCTCTGTAACTCTCTAGAAGTCAGAAGAGATTTTATGTTGTGTGTGTGTGTGTGTGTGTGTGTGTGTGTGGTGTTGTGTGTGTTTTGGGGGGGTGGAAGGGGGGAGCAGGTACTTGGATCGGCATAATACCACCCCTTTACGTTTAAAAGTCACATGGTATGTCACGTTGCATTCTACCCGTTACATGAAATCTCTCTCTCTCTCTCTCTCTCTCTCTCTCTCTCTCTCTCTCTCTTCTGTCTTCGGATATGAAGTCGACAAATGTTCAGTCATGTTTTGATGGATAAAATCAACACGGATGTGGCGACCAGGTTAGGGACGCCGCTAGGAACCTGTTTCAGGTTGTTTCCTAACAGCTCTTGGTCGCCTCAAGGCCGTTACACGGCCGGTACCTCGCAGAGAAGAAGATCCTGTCACACACACATACACACACGCACGCACGCACGCACGCAAGCACGCACACACACACACACACACACACACACACACACACACACACACACAGAGCGCTTCTCCGGCCAGTAGCTCCCTTAAAGTAGAATAAAGGTAAAAACAGCCCTGGTAGTAGTGAGCACATGCATTGGTTCCTATTGTAGGTTTTCTTCATAAACCTATGACGCTTGAAGATCGAGCAGCTTTGAAGAACTGATTTGGCCGATCAACCGTATGTAGGTTCATGAAATTCTTTGTTCCGTGTTTTAGCCACTGGTACGGGTATACGCTTGCGATGGAGTCGGTGCACAATGAAAAAAAAAAGGCTCTAACAAGCGTCTTCTATTGTTCGAATGGTCTATAAACCGAAAATCTCCGCAGCAATATGAAAGAAAAGAAACAAGAACAACCTGACAAGCACTAGTGACTTTGCAGGCTTCCGCTTCAAACGTTGAGCGAATCTCGGTAAACGTCTTCCCGCCATCCATAGATAGAGAGAGTTATTTCCCTCTGTGCTTTGTTTCAATGGTGCAGACAGAATACAAAATCGCAAGTGTGTATCATTCGCTAATATTCCTTGAAAACGTATTGCTCTGCAGATTGTTATCGATTCGTAATACTCGCTTCATATTGCTCAAGCAGAGTGGATAATTCACAATAAATTCATCAATGGTGCGAATTTAACCTATATCAGAATCGATTCGTAATACTCGCTTCAAATTGCTCAAGCTGAGTGGATAATTCACAATAAATTCATCAATGATGTGAATATATCAGCTGTTTCACCCAAGTCCAAATATTGCAATAAATCAACCTAACTAGCGGTACTATTCTTGAGCTAAATTCCCCACGCTCTTCACGTTTTGTAACCAGTTTTATTTGCAGGTGTATGCGTAACTAACAGATAAAATGATTTCGCTGAACTGATTATAATTCAATAGTTTAAATGGATTTGTGTAATATAAAATGTTTTTTTTTTCAATTTGTTTGTTTCTTTATCATAGGACATCATTGACACACGTTCAGAGTAATGGTTTGCTATGCAAGTAGCATAAATATGGTTGTTGATTCGCATTTTGTTGTGTGTAAGTCTTTGCATACTGGATGACTGTGGTGTTAACTCTTATAAATTTAAATGCTCTTTATCCTCCCGCCCGCCTAAAGTGCCAGTTAACCCCCCCCCCAAAAAAAAAAAAAAAGAAAAAAAAAAAAAAAAAGAAAAAACAACAACTGATTTTCACTTTGACTTGTCAACAACAACATGATACGGTGTAATACTTTGTTAGCAGTCAGATGTTGCAATGCTGATCTTTGCCGGTACCCAACCTTACAGGAACATTTCTGTTTTCATTGTCGACCGTGGCACAATCAGTATTGCTCCAGTAGTAACTACGCTATAGTCCCCCAGTCAGTCACCGGGGATGGTCGGAACAGGTTGCCCTTACCACGGCAAACAGACATTAAAAGTGAATTTTGTAAATCGAGTAGAATCCACAAAGGAAAATAATGTTTGTGAGTAAAGGGCACGCATATCGGGACAGGTATTGTGCTATCTACGTATTGCGACTCGCTGAAATAACGGTTTTACTTCAAGACTGCAATCTGACGTGAGGGTACACGAGAGATTTCACTTTGGGTGGTTGCCCACCGCTCCTTCTGTCCCCTCCTCTTTTTTTCGCCTCCCCTCCCCCCCCCCCCCCCCCCCCCCCCCCGCCTCCAACCTCTTACACTATCTCTAAGGTTTTTACCGAGCGGATAGACTGTGAAAATCATGAGAAAATCACTAACTCCGTAGTCACAAATTGCCTGTTCGAATTTGGCTAGCACTCAACTCGAAAAGCACAAAACAAAACAAAACAAAACAACAGCAACAAACACCACTTGTTACCATGTTGTCGTTGTGGTGTTCAATATAAGGTGTTACATACATAAATCCCCCACTCAGCTCATCTTGGAGGGCTATTCCTGGCATCCATGTCACTTTTGATGAGTGTGCATGTTAACCCTGAACGTCATCAACAAGCCACAAGTTATGACTATGTCCCATGAGCACGAGCGGTTTCCATCGACCCCCCACCCCTCCCCCTCTTCTGCCATCAGTCCCACGTTCGGCATGCCTTCATATCAGAGTTTCCTTCCTCCCCCAACATACACACACACACACACACACACACACACACACACACACACACACACACACACACACACACACTCACATCATGCATGCTTTTTTTTCTCCAAAGGCACGTTTTTTCTGATAAGTGAAAAGGACACGTGGTTGGAGATTCCAGTTCGTTTCTGCCCTCCTTACCCAGTCACCAAAGCTTCTTAGACATTTCTCAATAATGTAACCATTTTTCACACAAATTTTATAAAAAATATTTGGTGGGAGAGGGTGCACGGATGGTTCCGTCTCTTGCATCTCTCCCTTGACTCCTCCCTCTTCCTCCGCCCGCTTACTACCCCCCCCCCCCCCCCCACCACACACTTCCTGCCTCCTCGATCCTCTGGTTTCCTAGAACGAAGCTTATACTATACTACGTAGTCGGCTGAAGCTGACTACGCTGATCCTAGCCTTTCTCCCACTTCCCCTTTCTGGAAGGTTTAGTTTGATTTGCGTCAGTGTGTCAAGGTGGCGTCACTGCCTGCAGAACTGTCCATACCACCAAGACACACTAACTCTGTTCAACCCATTAGACTGCACTGTAAACATCTGTTCAATATAGATGGAAAAATGAATAGACAAATAAATAAATAAATAAATAAATAAACAAACAAGGAATTCAATGTGTTTTTTGTAAGGGGGTGGTGGGGTAAAAAGGGAGGGACGGGGGACAGAGTGGAGATCGAGGAGGGATAGGGCGGGACGGGGCGTACGTATCAGAGTTAGCCGACCCTAACCCAACCCTTGAAATGTTTTCCGAAGGCTTCTCTGTCAGTAATAATGAAGGTTCACAGTTGTTTTTCTTGTTCGAGCAGATAAGCGATTGTTCGCTCTTCGTCGTCATTGCCTTGAATGTTGTTTGTCTTCAAAACCAAAGAGGTCGAAACGCGTCGTGTCTTGTCTTGTAATTAATTTGTCCCTCTCTTTCGGCGCAATAGTAATTTTTCTGTTAAGTTTGTTTCAATCTTCGCCTGCAGTCACCTCACTTTGAAACTAATGAAGGTCTGTGTCAAGTCGTGTTGTTTATTGTCCAGCCGACCACGAAAGGCACACCCGAGCTGAAGTCTGCGTTAACCTTACACCAGATTACTTGACTGCAGGGCTGAGGCCTATACTGACCTGATGGTGGCTTAACTGATTAATCGTGTGCTTGTTTGACCCGAGTCCAAATTAAACAAATAAACAGACAAAAAGAATATCAACAGACAAGTATTGGACAAAGAACAAATACGCGCGCGCGCGCACACACACCCCACACACACACACACACACACACACGCACATGCACGCACGCACGCACGCATACACAAAGATGAGAAACACCACTATTAAGCCCCCCCCCCCCCTTCCCCTCATTAACAACAACACCGCCAGCATCATTCACACAGCCACATACCATCCCCACACAACAACCCCCTCCGCCACCCCCAGAGACAGCAAAAACAAGACGATCGACAAATTCACGGAGAGAACGTGTGACAACTGAAGACTTCTAGGTTTGTCTGTTCGTCTGCCTGCATCTCTCTCTCTCTCTCTCTCTCTCTCTCTCTCTCTCTCTCTCTCTCTCTCTCTCTCTGTCCGTCCGACTCTATGTGTATATCTCTCTGAAGGCGTTGCACTCACCCCATTATACTGTACAAAAGCTGGCTGTAGATTGGAAAGGGACGCTGGGAGAACGCAGGCCTTTGCCGAAGTCAAATCCGAGCTCAGATTATGTCCCTTGGCGATGGTGAAAAGCAACTCGTCCTGCAATGTTTAAATTAAAGAAGACAATTCTGGCTCCAAACAGCATCAAAAGACAACGGGTTTGTCCTTCGGCCGTGTTTCTTCTTTCCACCACGTTTCATTAATATCGGTCCAGCGGTTTTTGTTTTCGGGTTTTTAGTTTGTTCATTTCTTTCTTTATTTGATTCTTTTTTGTTTCTTTGTTTTTCGTAATCTTCCCAAGAGATGGACAAACGCGAGAGGAGACACAAATTCCACGGAAGAGGTATAAAGGAGAAAAAAAAGAAGAAATAAACGGACGGGGTTAAGGTTCGGGGAGGTAATACAGTCCTGTACCTTTGCTGAGTCCAGTCTCAACCTGCAGTGCTATGACACACTCACTGACTTTATCACATCATAAAACTCTCTTCCATAACAACATGGTTGTTCTTGTGCCCATGCCACTCATTCCCTCATTCACTCGCTACCATCAATAGGAATGCGGTGAAGTGAGAAATACCAGGGATGTCAGTGACCTATACAGCCTCTGTCTTTTGCCAAGCGCAGAAGGGTAGAGGGTTCGTGTCTAACCAGCCGTCTTGCCCATCCAGAACAATGCTTGCCTCTGCCTCTACCGTGTGGTGAAATATGCATGACCCATTCCGGGTGAGCTTAGGGTGTCTAAATAGATCCGCTGTTATTACCTGCTGGGATAGGTTTCCTGTGTACGCTTGTGCATTGTTGCTGATCGTGATGGAGCTAATTCCGAGCCGTCTGCAGATACGTAGGACACTGTGGTAAAAGACGAGCGTTCTAGCTGTTTGGACTGTAGGCCAGGTAAGGACATAGGAGACGGGTAATTCAAGGGCGTCCCTCTAGGGCCCACAAAACAGTGTGAGTATCTTCGTAAGTTTCATGTAAACGGTACTCGCAGGCATACCCCTCGAAATTGGCAAAGGATATTCTGTGCAGTTTCAACACACACACACACACACACACACACACACACACACACACACACACACACGGCTTAAGATAGTTCTATTCACTCACACATTGAGAAGGGTCATTGTGCCATCTCTGTCACAACAGCAAGATAATTTTGAACACAAGCAAGCTGTCAAACATGTGTTTGTATGTAAAGACTCTTTGTGAGAGTTTTGTGACCATGTTCACTGAGTTTTTAATTATGTCCGTGGCAAACGTTGAGGGCAATGATTCTGGATCATAATGGTATAGGAATGCCAGCGCATCATCTCAGAGATACTTGATCATTTTTTGTCCAGTATATGTTGCCAGAGTGTTCTCTCTCGCATCCCTTGTAAATGTCAGTAGCACAGGCCACGAGTATAACCAGCGATTTGGTAGCGTTTGGCCTTCATGGATATCTGTCTAGCGTCAAATAAAACATCCCACACATTCACACTTTGTCAGAATAGTCTTTTTTCTGTCTCTAAGTGGCTCAATGTGGGATTTTGTGCTATAAAACTGTTTTTATCTTCGAATATTTAAATGACTTTCGAAGTCTGTCCAACTTATTCCCTAACGGACATTTCAGCTTTGAGAAATGTAGCAGTGACTGCCCAGTCTGCCTCTCTCTCTCTCTCTCTCTCTCTCTCCACACGACTCGCTGCACGTTACACGGGGGGCCGGCTAGGCTTGGCGACCCACTTGTCTCCGCGGCCGCCCCAAACACCGCGATTTGCATCTTCACGTGCTATGTGCATTCGCACGCGCACTGTCTCGCGACTGTCTTTTCCTTCGCTGTTTCTTTCTGTCTGACTCGTTGGTTGCAAAGAAACTTGGCGGCGGACTGTCCCGTGTGTGGTGGTGTTCGGCTGTTGAACTTGGCGTGGGCACGTGCGCGAAGTGCGAGTGTGTGTCTGTGTGTATACTATCAGTTGACATGCGGATGGGAATCCTTTTTTAAAACATCGCTGCACGCAGATGGGTGGTTGCTTTGTTTGTTGTTAGTGTTTATCATTGAGACTGTCAGAGGTGAGAGAGAGAGGCAAAGAAGACTACACAGCTTAGCTGGGCAAAAGGTTTCTTCCCTCAGGATTTTGTTTTTCATATTTGGTTTGTAAAACGTCGCGAAATGTTTCTCTAAATCGTCACAGCTGTTGCTGGGGACGGTTTTGTGATGTGTCAAGTGTGTAAAGCACAAAGTGGAAAGTGATGTACTGGCCAGCGTGAGCGACACTGAGGAAAGTCGACGTGACGTGACAGAAGTGGGAATATTTAGTTCACAAAGCATGTAAACGATTCAGCGAATGCGGAGTGCCGGTAAGTGCCGCGTTTTGTCACAGTTGTCTCGTGGTGTGCGTGCATGTGTGTGTGTGTGTGTGTGTGTGTGTGTGTGTGTGTGTGTGTGTGTGTGTGTTTAGGCACGTTGGGCTCGAAACCCTGGACTATCTCTGTGTCCCTGTCTCTGTCTCTGTGTCTGTGTCCGTCAGTCTGTCCTTGTCTCTATGTCTGTCTGTACGTGTGTCTGTCCGTGGGTGAGTCTGTCTGTTGTCTGTCTCTCTATCTGTCTGTCTGTCAATCTCTCTCTCTCTCTCTCTCTCTCTTGGTCTGTGTGTGCGTACGTGCGTGCGTGCGTGCATGCGTGCATGCACGCGTGTGTGCGTGCGTGTGTGTGTGCGTGTGTGCGTGTGTGTGTGTGTGTGTGTGTGTGTGTGTGTGTGTGTGTGTGCCCCTGACTTTGTCACGCTGCTACCAACCTATTGTCCGTCTCTGTCGGTCTGTGTCTCTGTCTGTCTCTCTCTGTGTCTGTCTCTGTCTCTGAAACTGTTTTTGTCTGTCTATGTGTCTGTCTGTGTGTCTAACTCTGTCTCTGTCTTGTCTCTCTCTGTCTCTCTCTGTCTCTGTGTGTGTGTGAGACTCTGTGTGTGTGTTGTGTGAGTGTGTGGTGTGTGTGTGTGTGCGTGTGTATGTGTGTGTGTATGTGCGAGGAGAGAGAGAGAGAGAGAGAGAGAGAGAGAGAGAGAGAGAGAAGGGGGCAGCGCACATTTGCTCTATTTATTTGTCAGTTTTCTTTTGTGTGTGTGTGTGTGTGGTGTGCGCGCGCGCGCCGCGACATTTCTACGCCATCACAAGCTAACACATGAAATGTGTCACGATAACGAATATCGATCAGATGTGTTCAGCCATTTACTGCACGTGGTTTTCACCAAACCGCCAAATGGCCATAAACCGTTAATCCCTGTTTTCGTACTCAATGTCATCTTTAATAATATATTTGATATTACAGAAATGGACATTGCCTAGAAAACTGAGATCAGTCACCAGTTCCGCCTTAAACGCCAGTAATAGGTATGTGGAATGATAATTTACGCAAATGTTACAAGTATTGACATACATTCTATCAGGATTAGACCATTTAATGCGATTTTTTTTCAAAGCAGAGGAACAAATATAAATAGGCAGATTGTTAATAGAGAATAGAAACCAAACCCGATACATTCAGTTTTGTTCTCTGGTGTACAAACAAGTCAAGGCTTTAGATTTTAGATAAACGAAGACGACTTCACGTTGAAAAAGAAAACCATTTCAAAGTGGCGTTGTTTGTTTGGTTGGTTTGTAACACGTTTGAATATGTATGATGACAATGAAACTAACTATTCCTGTCATTCCTGTCATGTCTCTGTTCTGGCTTTCATATACTTCACACACAATAATTATCAATCAACGACGCACGTATCGATTTTAATGTTGCAACTCTTGAGATTGATGATACTTCCACTCTGTGCCTGCCCATCACCTTTATCAATTACAATCGGATTTCTTAACGATCGGAAAACAAAAATCATTGAGGAAAACAAACAAACACACTACATTTCAGTGCGCAGTAACGATGCCATGTTGGTAAACAGCTAAGCAGAATGGACAATGGTCATCCTTCCGTTCCATTTCTTAGGTCATCACTCCTTGAGTCTCCTGTCCACACCCATCCACCCTCTCCCAATCCTATTTCCACCACATACACACTCTTCCCCCTCAAAACAAAACAAAACAAACAGCAGCAGCAGCAGCAGTAGCAACAACAACAAAAATTACAACCCCCCCCCCAAAAAAAAAAAAAAAAACAGCGACAAAACAACGACAACGACGACGACGTCAACAACAACAACAACAACAGCAACAACAACAGCAACAACAACAAAGAAAAATGAAAGAAAATTTTAGCATTTGTAACTTTTAAGAAGAGGCTAAGTTTTCACCCGCGTACGTTGTTTGTTTCTTTGTTTGTTGGCATGATTACGCAAGAAAAACGAGTCTGTTGTATTAAACAAACTTTGTCATAAGATAAAATGTAACAAAGAAATAAACCGTTTATACTTTGGGGCAGATCGGGATAAAACGGCAGATTAAGGACCGTTAAGCAAGATAAAACACACACACACGCACACACACACACACACACACACACAACACACACACACACACACACACACACACACGAAAACTTGTACGCTTTTTCTCCATAGAGTTCAAAGCCATTTACATTCGCACAAATTACGATAATATCTAATGAACTGAAAAAAGCAAACAGATAAGTCAGTGAAGGAAATAATACACACACACACACACACACACACACACACACACACACACACACACACACACACGCTGTGAACATACACTGAATACATGCAGAACCGTCTTGGATGTGGTAGGGGCGTAAGGAAAGCGAGAACAAGCTAGGATGAGGGGAGGTGCGGTGTGTGTTTGGAAGGAAGGGAGGTCAGTACTGTCTAAAAAACAAGATAGGTCTGTAGAACAATTTCGGAGGAGACCATTGATGGCGAGTGTCTAGTGGTGAGTGGGAGGGTA
>CM065722.1:36671630-36679130 GCA_033310375.1 Conus canariensis | reverse complement strand
TTGTCCTGTACTTTGTTTGTCTATGTCCTTGGCGGTAACTAACCCCCTCTCTTTCTAAATTTTGCATCATTTTTCGCCCAAAGTCACTCCGTTTTGAAACGAAATATACAGTTCCACATCTTCGTATTCGCACACACTCAATCACGGTTAACTGAGTCAGTGGTCAAATTTTGATGTTAATCAAAGGAATGGATGTCGGAAGGAATAGATCTGGCCTCTCAACCCTTTCGCACTATCACAATGTGTTTTACAAGCAAATAATCTGTGTACATAAGATTGTGATTGCTGGTGAAGATGACGAGTGATGATAATGATAAAAAGGCATGAGATGGAGCGAAATTAGCCCAAAATGGGAATAGGTGAAACGTGATTCGGTGAAACGTGATCCACCGACTGATACAAGCTGGAGCCTGACTTGATGTGGTGCAGTATAATGTGGGGACGGAGGGGGTGTGGGGTATCTTCTGCCATTGTCAGCACCTTGTGTAGCACCTCTCTCTCTCTGTGTCTCTCTCTCTCTCTGTCTCTCTCTCTCTATCTCTCTTTCTCTCTCTCCCTCTGTCTCTCTCTGTCTGTCTGTCTGTCTCTCTCTCTCGTTCCGCTCGCTCAGTTGCTCGCTCAGTCGCTTGCTCTTGTTTGAGAAGAGGTTAATCATCCAAACACACAGAGTTGTTGTTAATGGCACAAATTGTCGACAATTTGTGCCGGATGTGACGGAACAAATGGTTGTCTACAGCAAAACTGTCGCCTGGGTGACAAACTGTGCTGAGACTACCCGTACATTAAAAAAAAAGTATCTCAGCGCATATTCATTTTTTTGGGTTTTATTTGTCTCATCGTTGATCGTGATTACATATTAACTGACCTAAATGAAATTCAGTTTACATTTGACAGCTTAGCGGTAACTTAATCTCACGTCCTTTGAGCGCATACCAAGAAGGTTTTAGAGACACCACTGTACGAATTTTTGTTTTTGAAATATCATTTTCTCGTTGTGTAAACCATTCCGTACCAATGTAATGCACTTCAGTGTGGTTATCAAGAGGTAGGGGTCTTTGACACACCATTGATGCCTCGTTTTTAGACCATCATAGCAAACAGCGGTTAGTCAGATTGACTCAGTGAATTATGTAACACTTCAAAAGATATCTTGAACTAAAATTTTGAAAGAAGACGTTGATGCAAATGAATGATGTAATTATTGAAACGAAGATCAAGAGATCCATTGACACCACTGTTGTCATTGACATTGATGGCAGAAAGTCAGATGGATTGTACGAGAGCCCAACAGACCACTTCTATGTAGTCTCGCCGATAGAACTCACCAGCTCCAATGTGAATGTAGTCTGGCTCCGAGCGAATCTGGCTTCTAGAGGGATAATCCTCAGAAAGCCACCAACCCAGCACCTGTTCGGACCATTTTGGGTTGTAGACGGATAATCCTTAGATGGAGATCTCCCCGGTACCTATTCGGGCCATTTTGGCGTGTAGACGTATAATCCTCAGATAGCCATCTCCACAGTACCTGTTCGGACCATTTTGGCTTGTAGACGGATAATTCACAGAAAGCTATCTCCCCAGTACCTATTCGGGCCATTTTGGCTTGTAGACGGATAATCCTTATATAGCGATCTCCCCAGTACCTATTCGGGCCATTTTGGCTTGTAGACGGATAATTCACAGAAAGCTATCTCCCCAGTACCTATTCGGGCCATTTTGGCTTGTAGACGGATAATCCTTATATAGCCATCTCCCCAGTACCTATTCGGGCCATTTTGGCTCGCAGAGAAATAATCCTTAGAAAGCCATCATCACAGTGTCTTATAGAAGGAACCCGGTTTCCACTTGGATAAACCCTATAAAGGCCATCATCACCAAATGCCTGATTAGGCGAGACCGGCTTTCAATAGAATAATTATCAGATAACCATCGCCATGCTTAACGCACAGAATAGTATGGCCTCTAATCGGACGAGGCCGACTTTCAGTTGCACCCTTAGAAAACCGTTACCTCAGTGTCAAGTTTGTTTGTTAAGGCCGAAGATAATCTGGCTCTTAAACAATTGAGTCTGGCCTACAGTCGGATAGCTCTCAGAAGACTCTCAGCTTAGCGGCACTGGGGCTGATACTAGTCTGGCTTCTATTCCGTTTAGTCCAGCCTCTACTTGGGTGAATCTTAGTCATCACCCCGACGTCATTTTCGTGGTGAAGGGTGGGTGTAGGGGTGGGGACGGTGGAGGGAATGGAGAGAGAGAGAGAGAGAGAGAGAGAGAGAGAGAGAGAGAGAGAGAGAGAGAGAGAGATTAAGTGTTTTTTTATGTGTGTGAAGACGGAGGATGTATTGGGTGTTTGGGGGCAGCTGATGAAGTTCGGGGCTGGGGAGTAGAGGGATGAAGAGTACGTTATGAAATTCAAATAAAACGTAATAACGATAGGTTACTAAATACAACATCTATAGTGCAATAGCCATTTTGAAAGCTTTCTCATGTCATGATCAGAACCATTTTTTATGGAAATCAGCCCAGTTACCGTTCAGACAACAGAACCAGACGAATGGACTGACTGATGGACCAGTAAACTGGACGATTACAACACAAAATACGTCGGAGCAACGACATGTGTCAGGGTGACAATATGTGGTCTTAGGCTAGACACAAACTGTCACCGGCGACACTTTGTGATGGGATGACAATTTGTGACCTTCACCGTCCGACAATTTGTGCCGTAACATCGGTTACCTACGTGCTGTATTAATCACAACCTGGTGATGCACGTCATCCTCTTATCCTTGGTAATGCACCCAGTGACCTGACATGTGTTTGTGCAGCTGTATTATACCAGGTGACGTCTTATAATGATTGGTTTGAAACACCATCATCACAAAATCAGAACAAAGACAAAAAAAGAATGTTGTGACATAGTGCAACAGAACGCAGACCAGCTTATTACATGCAGCGCAATACACATCACAATGCATCGCAAAGAGGTGCCACACAAGTTCATTCGAATGCCGTACGCTCCAACTCAATCCGATTCAATGCAACCCGGTGCGGTCCACTGAAATGCAATGCGATGCAGTGCAGTGGAGTCTAATCCAATCCAATGCAAGCGAATGCGATCAAATGCGATGGAAACCAACGCAGCGCAATACGATCCGACACGACACAAAACATTACACGAGTCGACACAAGCCGATGATGACAGACACGACACGAGACAGTCGACCACGACACGACACGACACGACACGACACGACACGACACGACACGACACGATACAACGACGCGACACAAAACGACAAGACACAACAAAAAACATTACACAAGACGAGACGACAGACAAGACACGACACGAGACGAGACGAGACAATCGACACAAAACGACATGACACGACACGACACGACACAATGCGACACAGAACGACACAACACGACACGGCACAGCAAACAAGCACGATACGACATCAAATAGCATGACACAACACGACACGACATGACACGACACAACACGATATGACACAACACGACGCAGGAAAACACGCCGATCCGACCCGAACGAACGATGCGACGTCATGTTACGTGATATCCAAGCTTCCCACACAGAAACTCCATCCTTTTGCCCAGGCTACAATCAGATGTAAATCTGGCGCCATCGTATTCATCGCCCGATATCTGTAAAAGACTCCGGCATAAAATGAACAGGGAGATAAATGAGGTAGACACCCTTTTGGTCCCCTACACCTGCATGAACCATAGCTGACCCACTTTTAATATAATTTAGTAGCCCCACCCCCCCCATCCCCAAAGTACCCGCTCCCATCTCCACAACTTCACCCCAATCACACCATACCCCACGTAACCTCTACCCTCAAACGCTTTTTCATTTGTGCTGGATGCAGGGGCACGTGAGTGCGTCTGCCTTTGTACAGGCCATGTTCCTATTGACCTCCCCCGTAATTGAGCGGACAGATGCTGCTATTGAGCATCATTTACCACCTTGCCCTGCCAGTGATTGGATAATGTCAGCTACCTTTTTTTTTCGTTGTGTGTGTGGTTTGGTGGTTATGGGTGGGTGGGAGAAGGGGCACAGACATACGCTGTGACACAGCCGCAGACACACAGACGCAGACGCAGACATGGCACTCATACAGACACACAGAAACACACTCACACGAATGCCACACACATACACACACACACACGCACACATAAACTTATGCGCACGCACGCACACACACACACACACACACACACACACACACACACACACACACACACAACAGACAACACACGCACACACACAAGGACAGACACAGACAGATAGACAGACAACACACACACACACACACACACACACACACACACACACACACACACACCACACACACACACACAAACGCGGCGCGCCGACAAAAGACAGAAAACATGACAGACAGATGAATAGATAGATAGGCAGACAGACAGATAGATAGACAGGTAGGTAGTAGGTAGATGAATGCAGATATATACAATTCACAGATAGATAGACAGACAGACAGACAGAGAGACAGACAGACAGACAAAGACACAGATAGGTATAAATAGGTAGCGACGATAGGTAAGGTAGATTTACAATTTCAGGTAGATAGACAAAGAAGTGTGTTGTGGTGGTGTGTGTTTGTGTGTGTGATGTGTGTGTGTGTGTGGTGGAGTGTGTGTGTGTGTTGTGAGGGGGGGGGGGGCTTGTTTATGAAGCGAGACAGACATTGAGAAGGATCATAACTCCTGACTGACATATTATTCTATGACAACTTTAATTTCCACAGTTCTACATTCCCACGGGTGGTAAGTACTGAGCTGCTCTATTGTCGCCTTCGAATTGTCTTGTAAGTAAATGAGGGGAGGTAGCTGATGGATACCGAATGCGTGGACTTTCCACCATCGTACCTTCACACCTCTCTCGTCCCCACCTCTAGGTCTTTTTTTCGTATTGTTTCTTATGTTTCTGTGAAAGCAGAGAAAGAGAGTGGACACCATTTTGAAGCACACTGGCTTCGCTTCAGTCTGTGAAACTGACCTGCGCCTTGTACGTGTCGCTGATGCTAGCCACTTTCTCCTGAATAATATGTCAATGCTGCCGCTACCGCTAACACAACAGCTGTTATTTGCTGGTGACAGCCACCACAGCATCATCTTAACACCACCTTCGTTATTATTTCCATCACGTCATACTGGCTAGTATCGATGTTAAGGTGTGCTGCGGTGATGATAGCGACTGCCGTATGATGCGTGGCGATGCTTTATGATTCGCGTGTCAGAAAGCCGTTTACGGTTCGTTTGCATGTTTTATTGCCCAGTGCGGTCTTAAGACACTTGTCTTGGTTGCTGCACGGGACGCGTGCCTCGTTTGCGATAATAAAGTTATTCTTCCGACTGCCGCTGCTGCTATTGATCTCCCTTCTCTTCTGAACCCGCCTACACCTCCTCTACATCCCTTTTTATTATCCTTGTTACTATCATTATTTTTGTTGTTGTTGTTGTTATTGTTATCTTTTTATTCGATCATCATCATCATCATCATCATCATGGTCATCATGATCGCCATGATGATGATGATCATCATTGTTATTATTGTTCCTATGAGTATGATGATGATGATTATTATTATTGTTGTTATTATTGATGTTATTATCATTATTATATTAATATTATTGTTATGATCATCATCATTATTGTAATTTTCATTATCATTATTATTATCATCATCATCATTATTATTATTACAATCATCATCATCATCATCATCATCATCATCATCATCATCATCATCATCGGCACTATCATTGTCACTAGTGTTTGTAGTATCACCACTATCAATATGATTTTTCATTTTTATTATCATTACCATTATGATTTTGATTATGATGATGATGATAATATTGATGATGATGATGATGATGATGATGATGATGATAATGATGATGATTGTCACTGTTATTAATGTTGTTATCATTATTATCATTTACTGTTGTTGTTGTCGTCGTCATCGTCATCATTGTTGGTGTTGTTGATACTCCGTTTGTTCTGTTCCGGGCTACTCATAGAACCATTGTGATGGCCTAATGAAATACCCGCTCGAACAAGCATGATGATATGTAGTTTGAAAGAAGATTAGGAGGGGGGGATGGGGAGGGGGGCCGGGGATGGAAGGTGGTGGACTGGAGAAAGAAGGTGGGGGCTGGATGAATGTAGAGGAGATGGGATGGGGTGGTTGTGGAGGAGGGAGAAGGAGGAGCAGGGGGAGGCAGCTGTGTGTATAAGATCCGTTGAAGTCGTCGATTGATTTATGCATGTCTTTCTGACTGTTTTCTTTCTTCACACCGCGACAGCTGCACACGCTCCTCTCTCTCTCTCTCTCTCTCCTCTCTCTCTCTCTCTCTCTCTCTCTCTCTCTCTCTCTCTCTCTCTCTCTCCTTCTTCTTCTTTTCCTCCTCCTCCCGTGCCTCGTCATCCTTTTTATCATCATGATCATCATGATCATCATCATCATCATGATCATCATCATCATCATCTCATCACCACCACCACCACCACCACCACCACCACCATCATCATCATCATCATCGTCATCATCTTGTTGTGTTGTTGTTGTTGTTGTTGTTGGTTGTTGTTGTTGTTGTTTTTTGTTTTGTTCTTCTTCTTCTTCTTCTTCTTCATCATCATCATCATCATCATCATCATCATCATCATCATCATCATCATGTTGTTGTATTGTTGTTGATGTTATTGTTTTTCTTCTTTTTCTTCTTCTTCTTCTTCATCTTTTGTCCTGTAACTCTTCATTCTGCTAATTACAAGGCTTAGGATGTCTAAAAATGTATTTTTTTTATGGCACGCGAACTTCCCATGGATGTTCCGAGAAAAACATTCAGTAAAATAATGTGTAGAGACCTAAGGAAACTGTGCACATCAGCAGCTGCAATGTGTGTGCATTAAGATACTACTTAAAGCTAATGGGTCAACACAGATTACCTGTCAAGCATATGAAATGCAGTGAAGTCATAACGAAAATGAAAAGCTATCCCGGGTGTCAAATATGAGATAAGAACTGTGCGATGCTTGATTTATTTTCCATGGGTGAAACGGTATTTTTAATGTTTCTAGATTTTGGGCGTTTTTTTTAGGCGGAGATTAGTAATGCTTATTCAGGAACGGGCAGCAACTATCAAAGACAATTACGTATGTGCACGTTGCTGATCATTCAAGCCGTACTGGAACGGGAAGTGTATCTTTGTAACTTTGATGTATATTGTTTAAGGAGAGCGCTGTCAAATGCTTGGTTAAATGTGCTACTTTTGTACAATAGCTTTTATCATTAGAGTGGAAATTCTGTGGACAAAACATGGCCAGGATTGTGTGAAAGTGATGGAAGATGGGTATCAGTTAACATAGAATTTCTCACTGTGGGCACGCTTACTTAAACTCTTACTCATTTGCTTATGTCCGTTCTTGTTCAGGCTCAA
>CM065722.1:36659130-36661630 GCA_033310375.1 Conus canariensis | reverse complement strand
TAGTAGTAGAAGTGGTAGTGGTAGTAGCAGCAGTAGTAATAGTCATAGTTATAAAAATTGTACTGGTAGTTGTGCTTGTGGTAGTAATTACATTTTTTCGTTGTTTTTTATATCTTCCTTTTTTTTTTTTTTTTACCTTATTCGTTGGTGCTTTTTTATCCCCCTTTAAGCTTTATTACCGTTCCTACCAGCCCTTGCTTCAACCCCCTCTTTCCAGCAACTGAAGAGCCCGTACTGGAACTTTTATTCTCTCTCTCTCTCTGTCTCTGTCTCTCGTCCTCTTTTCATCTTCCTCGTTGTGTGTGTGTGTGTGTGTGTGTGTGTGTGTGTGTGTGTGTGTGTGTGTGTGTGTGTGTGTGTACAGAGAGAGAGACAAGACAAGACAAGACATAGACAAGACAAATGTTTTATTGTCATAGCATTACAGCCTTAAGACAAGGCTTATGTAACTATCGCATTGTTATCGAGAGAGAGAGAGAGAGAGAGAGAGAGAGAGAGAGAGAAAAGAGAGAGAGGGAGAGAGCTGGACAGGGAGCGAGAGTGAGAGAGACAGAGAGGGACAGAGAAAGGGAGACAGAGACAGAGCAGAGACGAGAGAGAGAGAGACAGAGAAAGAGAGAAGGAAGAAGAGACAGAAGACAGAGACGAGAGAGAAGAGAGAGAAGGAGAAGAGAGAGAGAAGGAGAGAGAGAGAGAGAGAGAGAGAGAGAGAGAAGAGCTGTGTTGTCGGCTGCGCCCTCCCTCACAGCATCACAGGATAACATCAGGAACGATGATGGCGAGCCCTTAAAGAGCCCCAAGTGGCTCCGACGATGGGGCAGATGCAGGGTGAGGAGGGCCCTCCATTCCGCCACCACACCCCCAGCCTCTCCTCATAAAGATCCCCAGTACCTCCAACCCCCTTTGCTCTGCAGTCGACAGCCGGAAAGTGGCCGGGGAAGGGGGGGGGGTGTATTATCCTCTGAACACCCCACGTCCTCCCTCCTCACCCCTCGTCCCACCCCTTCTGCCTCATTGAATGATCCTCTGATGTATGTGAGGAAGCGGCTCACTGGACGGATCCGGATCTTCTTTCTAGCATGGTGATCGATGGTAAGTCCCGCTTAAGCTTGTGGTGTCGCTGCTTGCGGGAGTTTGAGGGGGGGGGGGGGGCTCAGACCCAGTCATTGATGGGACTGGTCGGATATTTTCAGCTGAGCACAGAGTCGCATGTTACTGTGCATGACCACAACCTCCCCGTCCCCCTTCCCCGCGCGCCTCTACAAAATTTCAGCACAACACGACATAAGAGAGCATTGCTTGATACAATCCAATTCATTTCATTTTGTCATGATCCCGTTTAGTCCCGTTGGTTTATGAGAACGATCAAAATGATATGTATCACACACACACACACACACACACACACACACACACACACACACACACACACACACACACACACGCACGCACGCAACACACACTAGACACATTACAGTCAACAACCATGAAAAGATCAATTTCACGAGACAAGACTAGGCTCATGTCGTGCCTCCTATCGGCCATTCGAACTCTCTACCCAGGGAAATAAAAGAACACACACACACACACACACACACACACACACACACACACACACACACACACACACACCCACACAGCATGTTCATTTCGGGTTTGGGTACTGCGCTCAGACCGTTCACTGACAAGACAATGTGCAGAACTACATTAATTAAGTGTGGGATTCTCTCAGGCCGTTCACTGACAAGACAATGTGCAGAACTACATTAATTAAGTGTGGGATTCTCTCAGGCCGTTCACTGACAAGACAATGTGCAGAACTACATGAATTAAGTGTGGGATTCTCTCAGGCCGTTCACTGACAAGACAATGTGCAGAACTACATGAATTAAGTGTGGGATTCTCTCAGGCCGTTCACTGACAAGACAATGTGCAGAACTACATGAATTAAGTGTGGGATTCTCTCAGGCCGTTCACTGACAAGACAATGTGCAGAACTACATAATTAAGTGGGATTCTCTCAGGCCGTTCACTGACAAGACAATGTGCAGAACTACATGAATTAAGTGTGGGATTCTCTCAGGCCGTTCACTGACAAGACAATGTGCAGAACTACATTAAGGATGGGATTCACTGGGGTCGTTCACTGAGGAGACAATCTGCAGAACCACATTAAGGGTGGGATTTGCATATGGAGGCCATCTATAAGGATCTGCGACTAAGCCAGGAAAGGAGCCCTGGAGGACACTTCTGCTAACTGCTCTTGTTGCTGCTGCTGCTGCTGATAATGATAACAGTGCTGCATCTATTAGCACTATCTCTAACAGCGGATACTGGATCGGCTCTTTCATCTGGATCTGTTCCAAGGATCCCCACCAGCAATTGACGGTTTCCTGTGAGGGCTACAGTTCACCTTTCCACCACGTTTGGTCACAGTTACCAGCCGCCGAGGCAAGGTGGTTAGTGTCACGGACTTCCCGGCTGGGAGGTCGTGGGTTCG
>CM065722.1:36641630-36646630 GCA_033310375.1 Conus canariensis | reverse complement strand
CCCTTCTGTCTTTTGACTTCGCCCCCTCTCTCCCGCCCTCCTCTCTCTCCCTCTCTCCCTCCCTCCCCCCCCTCTCTCTCTCTCTGTCTGTCTGTCTGTCTGTCTGTCTCTCCCTATCTGTCTACTGGTCTTTCTTCTGACTTCGCCGTGCGTGCATGATATATTTTGTTGTTATATCAGGACCCAAATCGGGACGCCGACTGGACGTAAAAGAGCCATTAAAGCTTATGCAGTATACTCGTAAATAAAGAATTTGTCTCGTCGAGTCTGTTGCCTGTCTGTCTGTCTGTGTGTCTGTCTGTCTGTTGTCTGTCTGTTTCTGTCTTTTCGCTCCTCTGTCTGTCTGTCTGCCTGATTGTCTGCTTCTCTCTCTCTCTCTCTCTCTCTTTCTCTCTCTCTCTCTCTCTCTCTCTCTCTCTCTCTCTCTCTCTCTCTTTCCCTCTCTCTCTCTCTCTCTTTCTTTTTTCTAATTCATATGTAAAGACAACAAACAGCCTGCGCAGAACCGCTTTTTCTTTCAGATGAAATTGAACGTGATGAATGCATTTTGCAGAGTGTGTGTATGTTGACCCTTTTCAATGTGTATACGCTGCAAGTTTTACCGAAAAGAACTAAGTCTGTTTCTTCTGTACTTTTCTCTCCTCTTTGTTTGAATAAATTTATTGAGTGTTCATTTTGTTCTAATCGTTCTTCACACACACACACACACACACACACACACACACACACACACACACACACACACACACACACACACACACACACACACACACACACACACACACACACTAACCGTACCACACAACACCATGTACCATACTACGGCATACAATACCATATGATGCCGTATCATACCATGCCATGCCATGCCATGCCATGCCATGCCATGCCATGCCATGCCATGCCATGCCTTACTATACCATACAATACAATACCATACCATACCGTGCTATACCATAGAATACCATACCATACTGTGCTATACCATAGAATACCATACCATGTTGTTACGTGCTTTGCCGTATTATGGCATAGTATAGCATAACATTGCATGCCGTACCATGCCTAATCTTGTCCTAACTTATCGTACCCTACCATGCTATGCCATACCGCGCTCTGCTATGCCAAACTGTCCATATTATGCAGGTTTTTTTTTTTTTTTTACCGTGCCATGGTGTGCTGGCATGGACATCAAGTGCCAGCGCTGAACGGCATGGCAGCACATATTGCATGCGGTAAGTCAGTGCGGCAGAACTTCCGATCAGTCCCCCAGTATCCTCCTACCTCTCACCTTCCACCCACTGGTCTGTTCCCCTGGTTCCGTTCCCTCCCCTACCCCCCCCCCCCCACCACCACCCTCCGCGCCAACACACACTCGCACCCCCTTCTGCTCTCATCCTTGGGGGACAGTCTCCATCAAAATAACGATGAATTAACTCCCTTTGTTTTTTTTGTTGTTGTTGTTGTTTTTTTTTGCTCTTGCGCTCAGAATGTAAATGTTAACGAAATCTGAACATCTGTATCAGTTGTCCACATAATAACGGAACATTGGCCCATTGAAATTTTGACAGTAAAGTGACCATACTAGAAACGAAAACCCATCCTTGTTGATAAACTGTCAAGCGTTCTTGAGGACGGCTTCAAACGGGGGTAGAATATTCCATTTCAATAAAGATGAAGGTGGAGTCGAGTTAACAGAAAATGCGATTTGATGTTATGAACGGGGTAGATTCAGTCAGCAACACCGGATGAAAGACGTGGGGGCGGACAACTCTTATTACATTGTTGAATACGGTCTGTCAGATTCTCCTTCACTTTGTCTCCCTCCCTTGTAGTTGAGGGATGTTTGCAGTTTCGTGTGGCTGGCTAAATTACAGTATGAATATTCATGATGACTCGGCAGACGTAGGATTACTGAAAAAAAAAGTAGACCATTGATTAGACATGATAGCGCGTAGAACCACTTCCCTCACTTTGTACACCTTCTTACCCCCACCCCCACCCCCTCCTTTCTCCTTGTTTCTGACCCTATCTTCTGTTCTGCTGTCACTGAATTCTTTTCGTCCCCTCTCGTCTCTTTGTCTCTTTTATCAGACAAAGAAGGAAGAATGATGGACAAGTTCAAACATGTAAGGGTGCATGTCTGATCGGTCTTCCTAAAGGTCTGTCTGCCACTTGTTCAAAAGGACAATGCCGTGGTTTTATGACGCAGTGATGGTAGGCCATTTTTCAAAGTTGGTACATACCTCTTGTTATGATCGAGCTGATAGCTGTTGACATGTTCTAGTCTGGAAACGGTGGAAATTTAGCACACTCACACACACACACACACACACACACACACACACACACACACACACACACACACACACACACACACACAGAAAGAGAAGAGAGAGAGAGAGAGAGAGAGAGAGAGAGAGAGAGAGAGAGAGAAGAGAGAGAGAGAACTCAGAACTCAGAAGCAGTTTAATGTACTTCGGCCTTGGGCCACAATACAATACAATCGGGAGGGAGGGGTAAGGGATGATAAATGGATTAAATGGAAGGGGAGGAGGGGGGGGGCGTCAAAGCAATGGTCATAATATTTTCATCTTGAAAGGAAAGCTTAGAATCCAAATAAGAGTACGAACGCAAAGACACATTTTATAGACTGCACGATTATCACACAGTTTAACTTGTTACACAACCAATGCGTTAAGAGTAGTGGCCTCTGAGCAAATTAAACTACTGAATTGGAGCGAGTGAAACAATACATCAAAAATAAATAAATGTAAATGTTCAACCTTGAGAAGTCATTTTCTTCCTATATTATTAGCATGAAACACATACCTGGACAAATTATGCCTGTGGGTGGCATTATTTACTTTAAGCAAATCAGGGAGTGGTAAAAATTTACATTCTCCCAAAAACTTTATTCTAAGGTCATCATACATGAAGCACTCGAATAAAAAATGGAATTCATCTTCAATTCTGGTATTACAAAAAGGACATAACCTATCTTGGCTGTTATTACTATATCGATGGACATTGTTGTTGAGTGGCAAAGCATTTAATCTTGCTTGTGAAACAGCGACTCGAAAGCAATATGTATCCATGCAACTGATATATTTCTCTTTTTCGAAAATGGTTTTAAAGGATCTGTAACTATCATACCTATCTCGATCTCTAATAGATCCAGTCCATTCCTGAATAAAGAAATCCACGAGTCTTTGTTTAAATAGACATAAAAAAGCCTTAACATCTCCAACACCCTGCTGCAGCCACACAATGTTAAATCCAGTTTCACATAGAATTTGTCTTATCTGAGAAGCCCGACATGTCTTTCCAGATTTATCCACATCAAGCAACATTAAATAAGCATTGTATGGGAATCTGTCAGGATTCATTCGTAACAGTTTAAACCAGTATCAAAGGGAATTAGTGAAGGAGTTAATATAAAGTGGGTATCGTCCCAAGTCACCATACACCCTTTTATTTGGTGTCCTTAGTGGTACTCCCAGAAATCTTTTGCAGGCCATCAAATGTACTTTCTCTATTTCCTCTAATCTTTGTAGGCCCCATATTTCAGACGAATATAACAGAATGGGTTGGATTCTTACGTCAAAAATCTTAAAGAACGTGCTTGCATTCATTTCTTTATATTTCTGGAAAACTCGATTTAACTCCACAACAGCTTTCTTACCCTTGGTCACAAAATGCTCTGTACCTAATTTAGCACTGATTTTTGTTGTGAAACAGAAACCCAGATAGCAATAATTATTAACTACTTCCTATCTTAGGCCATTGAAATACCATCGCTCGCGTTTTCCAAGAAACCCACCTTTCCTAAACACCATTACCTTAGTTTTTTCAATGTTAACAGTTAGCTGCATGTCATCACAACAAGACTTCAATACATTTAATTAGTTTTGTAAGCCCCATGGAGTTGTAGAAATTAGAGCTACATCATCAGCAAAGAGCAAATAAATATTTCCATAAGGTCTGACTGGCAATAAATGAACGCCATGTCTTCCTCTTTCGCTCATATGATCTGCTAACTGGTTGATAAATATTGAGAACAATGTAGGGCTCAACACGCATCCTTGTCTCACACCAATCGGGCATTCAAAGAACTCAGATATATTAGAATTTGCACGAACACATGAAAGTAGGGATTCGTACATTGCTGTTAAAGACGCAAAAAACTTCCCCTCTACTCCTTTACTTCTGATGCATTCAATTAACTTATCGTGTCTAACCGAATCGAAAGCTTTTTTAAAATCCACAAAAGCAACATACAATTTTTTACCTTTTTTGCTCAAACACTTCTGAACAATCGCATACAGATTGAAAATCTGGTCACCGGTGGAGTAATCTTTTCTGAACCCCGCTTGGCTTTCTGATATTGACTGATTGTTTTCCAACCATGTGTACAATCTCGTGTTCAATATAGAAGTGTAACATTTGGATAAAATACTTAGCAAAGATATACCTCTGTAATTATCTACATTTTTCGGATCTCCCTTTTTATGAATTGGAATTATAACCGCTTTTGACCAATCTTTTGGATAGATGCCTTTATCAAAAATTGAGTTGAACAGCTTTATAATAAAAGAGCGAACCTGTCTGCCGCCATTCTTCAGCATTTCAGCTGTAATTCCATCTAATCCACACGCCTTTCCCGACTTCACTTTATCTATTGCTCTATTTACCTCCTCTTCCGAAATACTTCTGTTTAAAACATGGTCCAGATAATCCGTTAAATCTATTTCTGGGCCTGAGTAGCCAGTATGTGCAGCTGTGTCAGTTTGGAATACAGCCTTGAAATGATTAACCCAATCCACCGTTTTTATGTTATTCGTGGATTTATCTCTGTTGCCATGTCCCATATTTTTAAGCTGTTTCCAAAAACATGATGAATTCAATAAACTATTGGCAAGAGATTCTGCTTTCAACTCCCTGAACTCTCGTCGTTTAGTTTTCAGTAAGTGCTTGTACTTTTTCCGTTCTTGGACGTA
>CM065722.1:36619130-36624130 GCA_033310375.1 Conus canariensis | reverse complement strand
TTCTTTCTCTCCTTCCTGTTTTTGCGACACTACGCGGCCAAGGCTGAGGCAGCAAATAAAAACCTAGTACTAGAATAGTGTTGCTGCCTTCCGCGCTTCTGGCTCTTGCTATTTATGTCTGTCTGTCTCTCCGTCCATCCATCTGTCCTTCTGTCAGTCTGTTTGTCTACCTCTATGTCTGTCTGTCTGTCTGTCTATCTGTCTGACGGTCTGTCTGCCTTCCTCTCTCTCTCTGTCTCGATCTCCTGTGTGTCTCTTTGTCTCTGTCTCTGTCTCTCTCTCTGTGTCTCTCTGTCTCCTTCTCTCTCTAATCCTATCCCTGTACTTTCTCCCCTCTCTTACCTGCGACTCCATGTCTCTCAACTTTCTCTAATCTTTTCTCTATACATCCTCCCCTTCCTTTGTTTGTGTCTCTCTGCCCTCTGTCTCTTGCTGTTTGTGTCTGTCTGTCCGTCTGTGTGCTGCTCTCTCCACTCACTCACTCTCTCTCTCTCTCTCTCTCTCTCTCTCTCTCTCTCTCTCTCTCTCTCTCTCTCTCTCTCTTTTTCTTCTCTCTGTGCACTCCCGTCTGCGTGTAGACGTGACAGTGTTGTTTTTGATCAGCATTGTGTGTGCGTACATGCGTGCATGCGTGTGTGCATGCGTGAGTGCATGCATGCTTACTCGCACGCGCTTGTGTGTATAAAGGTGTATGTGTATGTGTACGTTTGCGTGTGTGCAGTTTTGAATGCATACGTCTGTGAACAAAGCGTGTAAATAAATCCCTTACAAGAAGTTTATTTTTTCTTATTTCAACTGTTAGCAATACTATTGTATAGTTACAAGAAAGATTTGAAATCAAACCTAGCCAAACACACACACACGCCACACACACACACACACACACACACACACACACACACACACACACACACACACACACACACACGCACGACGCACGCACACACACACACACACACACACACACACACACACACACACACACACACACACACACACACACATTTCTTCTGGGTATTGCCCACATTTCGTAATCAAAGCTCAGGGGGAAAAAATCATCAAGATGCAGCATTTATACAGGAACACATATTTCACTGTAAATCGCATTCAATCCGATCACATTCCCGGCTGTTTTTTTTTTCCATATGTTCAGTGCCTGTAACTTTTTTTAGCACTGTCTGTGTTTGTTTTAACCATGATCATCTGTGCCAGGAAAATCACAGTGGCAAATTAGGCTGACAGCTTGTATACAATGAAGTGAGAGACAATTTCCCCTTCTTGGCTCACGTGTGATGAATGTATGCTACATCAGAATACAAAGCACACGATAGGTGGGGAATGAGAGTAGCATGTAACTAACTTTGTACAACAATAGAAATCAAGCTGCAGTTAAATCATGCCACTTTTTTTTTTGGAAGATCCCTAAAAATAAGAAATAAAAGAATTAGCAGCCGTCCGACTGGCACCTTTACATGATTGTAGTGTTTCATGGTGATGCGTCGGACAACAAGCACGACACGTGGGCTTAACGATTAACACTAGCAAGTATCAGACGACGTCCCAGAATTCTTAGAATGTGTTAATAACCAATTATCTTTCCAGGGCTATTCAGCCTCCCATTCTGTTATCACTGTTACTGTTTCTCTTGCCTGGCCCTCTCTCCTCTTTTGACCTATCTCATCGCTGTTTGCAACATTGGTGTGAAAGGTCTTGCTCTTGATTAACTCGGCTCTGTCTGGCTAGTATTATGCAACGGGCAACTACACGCTCTCATGAGATCTAGGTCAGTCCGATACTTCAGTCTTCAGTTCACTTTCCTTCACTGATAGATTGTGTATAACCACCACCACCACCAACAACAACAAAAAGAACATCATCATCATCAACAACAACATCTCATCATCATCATCATCAACAACAACAACAACAACAACAACAACAACAACAACAACAACAACAACACATATATTACCTATGATGTATGTATCATGCCAAGGGAGCACAGACACAATCAGCCGTGCCTTCCTGAGGAGTCTGATCCAGGGAACGAAAGGCCTCGGAGCAGTCGATATGAATGGTTCTCTCTTGATCATGGATTACAATGGTTCCCATATGCTGCTAGTGAATAGTCTTAATATACGTATGATATGGTTTCCCTTGATTTTTTTTTTCTTATTTTCTTCCTTCTCTCTCTCTCTCTCTCTCTCTCTCTTCTCTCTCTTGTTTCTCCTTCTCTTCTCTCTCTCTCTCCCTGTTCCTTCCCCACTCCACAATTTAAAAAAAAAATCTTTTACCAAGTCATTAAGGTAATGACGGAGGACTTGTTAGCTTGCACTTCTTTTTCCCCTACCACCAATGTGTGTGTGTGTGTGTGTGTGTGTGTGTGTGTGTGTGTGTGTGTGTGTGTGTGGTGTGTGTGTGTGTGTGCGTGTGTGTGTGTGTGTGTGTGTGTGTGTGTGTGTGTGTGTGTGTGTGGTGTGTGTGTGTGTGCGTTGCGTGCGTGCGTGCGTGTCGTGGTGTGTGTGTGTGTTGTGTGTGTGTGTGTGTGTGTGTGTGTGTGTGTCCTAATATAGAAGAATATATTTATGGATTGAAATTGAAACATTGATAATAAGAAGATAAGCACACGACACGTAACAAGCTAACAGCAGGTGTGTATCCAGGCAGGAATATTAAATGTGGCCGTTTTCCATAAGATAATGCCGCTTGAATTGTTCTATTTCATACCAAACTTTGCTCTGTATCTTACTGTTCATGTCTACTTGTCTCTGTCTTGATATTTGTCTATCTGGTTACCTGCATACGAGTGAGTCTGTCTGTCATCCTTGTCTTGTCCGTGAATCGCTGTGTTCTCTGTCTGTCTGTCTCTGTCTCTCTCTGCCCATCAATGTCTCTCTGTCACTGTCGCTGTCTCTGTCTGTCTGCCTGTCAGTCTGTCTGTCTGTCTGTCTCTCCCTTTCTCTCCCCCCCTCTCTATCTCTCTGTCTCTCTGTCTCTGTCTCTGTCTCTGTCCTCTCTCTCTCTCTCTCTCTCTCTCTCTCTCTCTCTCTCTCTCTCCCCTCTTACGCTTACATCCGGGAGAGGAACGCAACATTATAGGAAATCCTATGCGTAATGTAACAATCGTTATTACATACCATTTTTATGGTATAAATCGGAACCCCTGATTTTAGTTATATAATACAGTTCTGTTTCTCTTTTTTTTGACCCATACACTTTTTTTCTGTCCAGGGAGAAGGGGCGATTGTGTGTTCGCAGTACTGTGTCCTGATGTATATTTTATGTACAAACGTTCGCCTGTTCCTGCCTTTCATATCTAGCTCTCTATTGTCAGAAGGCTGTACAAAAAAACAACAACAACAACAACAACAACAACAAAACAAACAAAACGCAAATAAAATCTTTTATTCATCACCCTCCATATTACAGATTCGTTCGGTTTTTTTTTTCTGTTTTGTATGCACTTTTTCTGTTCTTTATTATCTTTATCATCTAACCCTCTTACATTTCTTTCTTTCTATTTCACTCTCTTTTTCTCTCCTCATTTTGTCTTTTCTGTCTGTCAGTCTTGAACTTTTCATTCAAGTATTCTCCATTTCTTCCACTTTTATGGTTCCATTACCTACGAGATAATTTATTCAACAGCATGCAAGTATACACAATGCCAGAGCAGCCTTTGAAAAGAAACGGGTAATTTCGACACCCGCCACTTTCCTGTGAACGGGTGAATTCCATTGATTCTCTGTGTGGGCTGCTTCATGGTGACTTCTGCTGTCGTTCATTCAGACTGAAGTAGAAAGGGTACAGCTGTGATGCCAAAATGTGTACGTACGTGCGTGCTGCTATTCATGTGTTGAAGTGGGAGTGAATGAAGGCTCTGTGTGTGTGTGTGTGTGTGTGTGTGTGTGTGTGTGTGTGTGTGTGTGTGTGTGTGTGTGTGTGTGAACGGATGGCGGCGGTGGTAGGAAGGTGTAGATGGCCATCGGCGGCTGTCTGACAATACCTTGTCTAGACTCTCTCTCTATGTTTGCGTCTGTCTGTCTGTCTGTCTGTCTGTCTGTCTGTCTCTGTCTGATTTGTCTGTCTGTCTCTCTCTCTCATTTCTTGTTGTTGTTGTTGTTGTTGTTGTTGTTCTTTTTCTTCTTCTTAATGATGATGATATATACTGCTGAGTTACAGAGCCAGTTAGTGCAACATTTCAGACGGATCAATACTGTGTTAATAGTTTTTGCTTTCCTTCTGTTTTCCTGTTTGGTATTTGTTGTTACGTTTTTGTATCAAAATGTGTCTATTACATCCTAGTTGCACCTGCAGTACATGTAGCAACAACTACGATCCGGCTGCGATACTTTTTCACTGTCCAGTTTTCTGTGTAGCCGGATAGTAAGTTAGGTAGAGAGAGAGAGAGAGAGAGAGAGAGAGAGAGAGAGAGAGAGAGAGGAAGGGAGAGGGGGGGGGGGGGGGGGAGAGTGTTTTTTTCCGTACAGCGCAAGAAAAGCTTATTTTGTTCCGGAAATAGTAAATGTCAAAGAAATAGAAATGGAAAGAAAGATACTCACAGAAGGGCAGATCAATCCGAGTTAATTCCATCCACATTGTATAGGCTGATGGGATTGGCACTGGCCGCCATGTTGTGGAAGCCGTATGTGTCCCCAGACGCAAAAGAGTGCTAGATTACGTCAAGGCCACGTGTGGTCCTGTCAAGAGACAGGGGAAGCTTGGCTACTTGTTCAAGGAGAATGGTTTTTCTCTTTTCTGTGTTCTTGCCAATGGTTTTTTTTTCTTCGTCTTTCTTCCTCTCTTGTTTAAACGCCTCCTTCTTTCTTTCTTACCTTCTTTCTTGCTTTCCTTCTTTCTTCCTTCATTGTCTTTTCTTTGCAGCCCCCCTCTGTTCCTTCATTTCTTTAGTGTCTTTTCCTCCATCCTTTTGCTTTCTTGCTGGGTACTCTTTCAGGTGTTTTCTTCTTTGTTTTATTTTTTGAAAATTCTGTTTGTATCAC
>CM065722.1:36609130-36611630 GCA_033310375.1 Conus canariensis | reverse complement strand
TATACACAGATTATTGTTTGTTGGATTTGTCGATCCGCATTGTGTGGGAGTGCGTGCATACGCGGGTGACATTGTTGTCGTTTCGATCTGCATTGTGTGTGCGTGCGTGTGTGTGTGCGTCCGTACGTGCGTGTCTTCGTGCATGCGCGCACGCGTTGTGTGTGAATGTGTGTGTGCGTGTGCGTGCTCTCGCTTTTGAATGCATACGACTATGGATAAGGCGCGCAAAGAAACCCGTTACGGGATATTGTTTGTGCCTTAACTGATAGCATTACATTTTTAAGGTGAAAACAAGTGTTCTAAAACAAAACCTAGCCAACCCAAAGAAAACACACACACACACACACACACACACACACACACACAGATTCTTTGGGCAACTGCCTGTATTTTGTAATGAAAGCTCAGGGAAAATGTTCAAGAAGCAGTTTTTTTTAATCGGAATGGATATTTTACTTTGTATTGCATTGAATCTGATTACATTACCGGCGTGTTTTTTTTTTTTTTTTTTACTTTGCCTGTACCTTTTTTTGCACTGTCTGTGTTCGTTCCCATCATATGTGCCAGGAAATTTGCAATGCGTAGTGGCAAATTAGGCTAATAGCGTGTAGACAATGACACGAGAGACAGTTTGCCTTTATTTGGCTCACGCGTGATGACTATATGCTACATCAGAAGGAAGCACACACAGTTCGTGGGGAAGGAGAGTACCATATAGACAACATTCTAAAAATAACAACAATTTCCTTTTTACGACAGTATTTGTCAAGCTGCAGTTAAAACATGTCACTTTTTATGGGTGATCCGTAACAAATGAAATTATAAAAAAAAGAAATAGCAGCTGTCCGGCTGGCATGGTTACATTTGCCTTTAGACCAAATTCATGATCGTACCGTTTCTTGGTAACACGACAGACAACAAACGCAGCACGTGTACTTAACAGTTAACACTAGCAGTAGAAGACAACGTCGCAGAATTCACAGAATGTGTTAATCACCAATCATCCCTACAGTGCCATTCAACCTCCCAATTCCTTATCACAGTTACTCTTCTCCTCACCTGGCACCCCTTCTCCTCAATTCTTCTTTTGACCTATCCCCTTGCTGTTTACAGCCATGGCCTTAAGTGTCCTACCCCTGACGAACTCGTGTCTGTCTGGCTGGTATCATTATGCAACAGACATCTACACGCTTTCCCGTGATCTTGGTCTATCCGATTCCTTGGTTTCAGTCCCCTTATCTTCACTGATAGATCGCCTATGCATTAAAAAGAACATGTATTATGTACATGTATATACATCTACATATACATATATATATATATATATATATATATATATTCTAGGATAGTAAAAGACACTCAGAGATTAACGTCAAAACATTGATGATACAAAATCAAGGAAATGACACGTAGCGTGCTAACAGCCAAAATGTGTCCAGGCCGGAATATTGCATGTGATAAAAGTTTTTCATTCGATGATGTCGCTTGATTTGTTCTGCTTCATGCTACATTTCTCTTTGCACGCTTATTGTTCATGTTTGTTTCTCTCTCTTTTGTTATGTGTCTGTCTGGTTACCTGCATATGAGTGAGTCTGTCTGTCTCCATCCCTGTATGTGTATGGCTGTGTCCCTCTGTTTGTCTCTGTTTCTGTCCCTGTGGCTGTGTTTGTCTCTGTCTGTCTGTCTCTGTCTGTCTGTCTGTCTGTCTGTCTGTCTGTCTGTCTGTCTGTCTCTCTCTCTCTCTCTCTCTCTCTCTCTCTCTCTCTCTCTCCCCCCTCCCTCCCCCTTTCTTTCTCTCTCCGCTTAAACCGACATGTGTGGGTGTTGGGGACAGAGCTGGGAAGAAGACGTACCATTGTAGGAAATCTTATGCGTAATGTAAAGTTCAATATCCTATACTATTTATTTCTTTGAATAAAGCAGAACCACTGATTTTATTTCTTTAATACAGTTCTGTTTTTTTTTTCTTTCTAATTTCTATGTAAGCCATACACGTTTGCTGGTCCGGGAGAATGGGCCATTGTGTCTAAGCAATTACTGTGTTTTCCTGGATATTTTTTATGTTCAAACGTTCGCCTGTTATTGCCTTTTACATCCAGCTAGCTCTCTATTGTCAGAAGGCTGTAAAAGGAAACGCACGTAAATGCTCTTATTTATTACCCTCCATATCACCGATTCGTTCGTGTTTTCTTGTTTCTTTGAACCTGCTTTTATGCACTGTTTCTGTTCTTTCGTTTCTGTATCGTCTGTCCCTCTTACATTTCTTTCTTTCTAGTTTACTCTCTTTTTTCAACTCTTTGTCTTTTCTGTCTGTCAGTCTTGAACTTTTCATTCCAGTATTCTTCCTGTCTTTCACTTTTATGGTTCCTTTCTGTATGTGTTTTTTTATTCCACACCATGAAGCTGTACACAATGCCAGAGGGGAGGGGGGGGGGGGGTTGAAGTGAAAGGGGTAATTTCGGCACCCGCCACTTTCCTGTGAACGGGTGGATTCCATTGA
>CM065722.1:36591630-36604130 GCA_033310375.1 Conus canariensis | reverse complement strand
TTGTGTCCATGTTTTTCATGTGCGGTTTTTCATGTTTCAGGATCCTATAATATTTGTATGTCATAGTTGTCAACACCTTTCAGGTGTAAGAATATCAGAAAAGTCTTTGAAGTAAGGGAACGTATTCTGGCACACGCCACCTCCTTCTGATGTATTGAATCTCATTTGTCACGCTGTGTGGTGTGTGTCACGGTGACCTATGTTGCCTTTCAAGCAATTGTGTATCAATGAGTCGGTGCAGCTGTCTGTGTGTTCAGGCTAGAGTGAAAAGGGATGACGATTAGGAGGGGGGTTAGAGAGAGAGAGGAGAGAGGAGAGAGAGAGAGAGAGAGAGAGAGAGAGGAGAGGGAGAGAGGGAGAGAGAGAGAGAGAGCATGCACGCACGCACGCACGCACGCAGATAGGAAGACATAACATGAAATGTACAGCAAGAGAGAGACACAGCTATCTAAACAGGCAAACAATCTGTTATTTCTTATCAGAAATAAAACACCTTTTGTTTAGTCTCCAAGCCGAAAAATAGGATTGGTTACGGACGGATTAAGACAGGGATGAAGAGAAAACAAACATGATCTGTTAATTTCACCAGCTGCCAAAAAAAAAAAAAAGAAACTTCGACTGGATTGGCAATGGTTTCCATCTTGTGGGAACTAAATGAGTCTCCAGACTCGGAAGAGTGCTGGGCTATGTCAGTGCTGTTTGTGTTCCTGTCAAATATGTGGGCCAAATTGCTTGCTCGCATCATCGCCTCTGTTTTCTATCTCACTCTTCTTTTTTCCCTTTTCTTTGATTATTTGTTTGTTTTTCTAAGCTTCCTTTCTCTTTTTCATCTGCAGGTCAGACACTTTCCCGGTTTCGCTTTGTCTTCATTCGTTGTTTGTACTTCCTCTACGGGGGTTTTGATCTTACTGAATAAATCCTGATTCTCATTCTTTCATGCCTTATGTCAGAATGGAAATCTCAGGTCAGAGGTCATCAACACAAACATATATAAAAATGAAATATTACTACCTAATTATGAATCACATCGCCCAGGGAAAACGAAAACATGGTATAAACTTATGCTGAATGTATAAAGCCTGGATAATGAACTATACATGAAATAATTTGAACGTTGGTCGGTAAACCATGTCCGCATAACATAGTACTCTTGTATTGTACAGAATCAATTACTGTACTAATGGACGGAAAATGCAGCTTCAGCCTGCGAAGTAATTTTTCTCTTCATAAATTCTGAAAGATGCATCTTGGTTGAATTTGTATAATACTGGATGACGTTTTGTAGTATCTTTGCTAGACATGAAATGACATGGAAATATTGGTCATCACTTTATATCTTGATGGTCTCATCTTCAGAACCCTCTCCGGAACATCACTCCCTTGCCACTTCACATCAGTTTCCACATACACACAGCCACACCCAAGCCCGTGCTAATCGCTGCCTCGGTACCAGCATGCAGTCTACAGGGATCAATCAAAATCGAATCGTCATGAGCCACCCACCAGAGGAGATACTGCCCTGCTGCAGAGTCACTTTGATCGTGTTCCTCTGTACCTGTTCTTATCTGCATTACGCAGAATACTATCGTCTCCAACGTTCTTACTGATGATGTTAACTGATTAGTCGCAAAGCCAGTTTGGTTTGTGCAATGTTTCGGATGAATTCCTTCTGCGTTGACAGTTTTTGCTTTCCGTCAGTTTTCTTGCTTGTTATGTGTTTATTTTGAACAAAAGCTGTCTATTACATACTACATAAATCTTTAATATCTGTAGCAATGAATTCAATCCGCATGTATGACTTTCTTTGTTTTTGGTCCCGTTGATATGTGTAAGTTGCGAGCGCGCGCGCGCGCGTGCGAGAGAGAGAGAGAGAGAGAGAGAGAGAGAGAGGAGAGAGAGAGAGAGAGAGAGAGAGAGAGAGAGTATTGATTTAACCGTAAAAATACAAAAAAAGGTGTTTTTGTTCTTGAAACTGTTAAAATAAAATGAGTAGGAACGGAAAGACAAAACACAAAAAATAAACACACACACACACACACACACACACACACACACACACACACACACACAGAGAGAGAGAGAGAGAGAGAGAGAGAGAGAGAGGAGAGAGAGAGAGAGAGAGAGAGAGAGAGAACAGAAAACTGATCCGACTTATTTCCAGTCCCTTTGTATAGACCTATGGGACCGGCACTGGCCGCCATGTTGTGGGAGCTGTATGTGTCTCCAGACGCAAAAGAGCGCTGGGTGACGTCAAGGCCACGTGTGGTCCTGTCAAGGGTTTGGGGCAGCTTGGCTTGTTCAGAAAGAATGCACTTGTTTTCTCTTCTCTATCTTCTTTTTAATCTTTCTCTTCCCTCCTTTCTATGTGTCTTGTTATCTCCTTCTTTATTTCTTTATTAAGCTTGTTTTTTCTTTTAACTCCACCTCCACCCTCCTTTCCTTTCTTTCTTTCTTAAGCACTTTCACCGCTGTCTTTTTCTTTTTCTGCTTGCTACTTTTTTGGGCGTTTCCTTTACTATTTTGTTTTCTTAATCTGCCTAACTTTCGTTCCAGTAACTCGCCTTTCTTGCATTAAACAAATTTTTTTTCTATAAGTCTTTAATACCTTGCAGGTGCGTGAATGCAATATCCGTGAAGTCTTTGAAGTGACGGGAGTTATTCTGACACACGCCACTTCCCTGTAAAATAAGATGGAGTTCAATGAGCCACGGAGTGGTGTGTGACAAGGTGACTTATGCTGTCATTCACGTAGACTGAAAGCGTGGTATAGTTGTGCATGGATGATTATGTGCATTTGTTTGTGTTCTGGGTTGGGGTGAAGAGGGGTGAGGATGAGAGTGGTGTATGTGTGTGTGTGTGTGTGTGTGTGTGTGTGTGTGTGTGTGTGTGTGTGTGTGTGTGTGTGCGCGGTGTGTGTGTGTGTGGGTGCGTGCGTGCGTGCGTTCGTGCGTGTGCGTGCGGGCGTGCGTGCGTAGGTGCGTGCGTGCGTGCGTGCGTGCGTGCGTGCGTGTGTGTGTGTGTGTGTGTGTGTGTGTGTGTGTGAGAGAGAGAGAGAGAGAGAGAGAGAGAGAGAGAGAGAGAGATACCGATAGACACACTAACTGATGGACAGAGAGACAGAGCCAGTAAAACAGGCAGAGACCATCTGTTCTTAAACACAAGCAGATGACCCTTAGTTTTTTTTTTTTATCTGGAATAAAAAAAGGTAGGAGGAATGTACAGAATGAGATTGGGAAGTGAAGAAACAAACCGCATATGGGATAGTTTCATCTGATTAGAAAAGAAGAACGGAATTAGCGATTGTGACCATTCGCAGGGGCTAAGCCTTCCTCCAGTCACTGAAGAGTGCTGGATTGTGTCAAGGTTGTTTGTGTTCCTGTCTTGTGTTAGGGACAACTTGGCTGCGTCTTCAGTCTAAATATCTTTAGCTGTTGTTTTTGTTTTCTTTCCCGTTTTTCATTTGATCTAAGATTTTACGGAAGAAAGATTGTTAACAAAGTTTGCGGCGTGTCTTAAGAAGGTGTATTTTCAAGAGTTCTGTGAATTTTTTTTTTTTTTTTTTCTAAATGATTCTTGAATTGACCTCAATGCGGTGTCAGCCCTGATATGGCCCTTTGCGTTCGGCTGGGCTATACACAAAATTGCCTTACCTTACCTTTCTTTTCTTTCTAATTTCTTCGTTTCCTTTCCCCGTTTTCTTCTCTTTCCATTTCTGTCAGTCAACGTTTTTACAAAATGGTTCCTTTCTTTGACTTTTTTTTTCTTTTTTTCCTTTGCTGCTTTATAATTTGAACTCTTGCCGCCTGCACAGTTTCAAGGTTGTTTCTGTCTTGTCCCGCATTAGGAGTACATCTGTTGTGTGTTCATTAATTTTCTTTGCGTTTTGTCATTTGTTCATTGCTGATATTTTCATATGTTTTCTTTTCTTTGGTCATCTTTCTTTCTTTCATTGCTCCTTTCTTTCTTTCTATCAGTCTTTATTTCTTACTTACCTTCTACCCCCATCTCTCTCCCTCCCTTCCTCCTCGCTCTTTTTCTCTCTCCCTCCCGCCGTCTTTCCCTCCTTCCTTCCCTCCCTCCCTCCGTCTCTCTCTCGCTGTCTGTCTGTCTGTCTGTCTGTCTGTCTGTCTGTCTGTCTCTGTCTGTCTGTCTCTGTCTCTCTGTCTCTGTCTCCCTCTCTCTCCTTTTCTCTCTCTCTCTTGTCTTTATTTCTTTTTTCTCATCCCTGTGCCTAACAGTTTGTGCAATGTTTTCCATTTGTTTCAATTCTTTGGTTCCCCGTCTTCTATTTTGTTTCATTTCTTTCTCCTTTTTTTTTCTAACTTAATTTCTCTCTTTCTTTCTTTCTTTCTTTGCTCTGTCCACGTTTTTCATCAGCATGTCTTTCATTTTCTTTGGTTCTTTTATTTCTGTGCCATGCGTTTTAACACCTTGCAGGTGGAAAATGTCAGACAAGTCTTTGAAGTGAGGGTAGTTATTCTGTCACACGCCTCTTCCCTGTGATGTATTGAATTCCACCGACTCCCTGTGCGGTGCGCGTCATGGTGACTTATGCTGCCTTTCACGCGCAGACTAAAGGAGATAAAACACAGCGGTGCATGAATGCGTTTGTGCAGCTGTTCGTTTGTTCGGGCTGGAATGAGAAGAGCGGGATGATAAGACGGTTGTGTGTGTGTGTGTGTGTGTGTGTGTGTGTGTGTGTGTGTGTGTGTGTGTGTGTTGTATGCGCGTGTGTGTGTGCGCGCGCGCGTGCGTGTGCGTGTGTATGTGCGTAAGTGTGTATGTGTGTGTGTGTGTGTGTGTGCGTGTGTGTGTGTGGTGTGTGTGTGTGTTGTGTGTGTGTGTGTGTGTGTGTGTGTGTGTGTGTGTGTGTGTGTGTGTGTGTGTGTGTGTGTGTGCGCGCGCACACACATGCAGACAGGAAGAGTACACACTAATGCACGACAAGTCGGAGAGGCAGTCACCCAAACATGTAAGCAATCTGCTCTTCTTATGCATGAATAAGAAAAAAAACACGATTTTGTTTTGTTACTAAACAGAATAAAGGGTACTGGTTATGAAGAGAAGACGAGGAGCAGGGAAAACAACACCGATCGGTTCATTTTATCCAGTTGGTTACAGGAAAAAAGAAAACTGAATTAGCCATGGTCGCCATCATATGAGAACTAAATAAGTCTCCAGAACCAGAAGAGTGCTGGATTATTCAATGCTTGTGATGTTCGTATCAAGTATGTGGGCCAACGTGGCTACGCACACATGATTTCCCCCCCCCCCCCCCCCCCCCTGTTTTCACTTTTTTTCTTTCTTTCTTTCTCTTCTTTTTCTTCCTGCCTTTTCTTGGTTCTTTGTTTCTTTCTTTCTGCCCACATTTTACCCAGTATTTTCTACTGTTCTTATTTTCGTTTGTTCCAAAACGTTTGTCTCATAGTTCTTAACGCCCCAACGGTACAGGTAAATAACAGAAGAACCTTTGAAGTGACGGGAGTAAGTCTGGCATACACCATTTGTCAGCAATGTGTTGAATTGCATTGACTTTCAGTGTGGTATGTGTCATGGTGACTAATGCTGTCATTCACACAGACTGAGGAAGATGGGATACAGTTATGCGCTGATATCTGCGTGGGTCCGTTTACCGTTGTGTGTTTTGGTGGGAAGGAGCAGGGATGAACGGGTGAATGTGGGGAGAGGTCGGGGAGGCGTTGGGGTGGGGGCATTGGGGAGAATGAAATCGAGTGACCCAGTGTGAGTGTTTGTGTGTGTTGTGTGTGTGTGTGTGTGTGTGTGTGTGTGTGTGTGTGTGTGTGTGTGTGTGGATGAAGGGGTGGGGTGGGGTAGACAAATACAGCGATGGGGACTGCGAAACATTCTCCTCTCTTCCTACATCCTTCCATCCATCCATCCAGAGAGAGAGAGAGAGAGAGAGAGAGAGAGAGAGAGAGAGAGAGAGAGAGAGAGAGAGAGAGAAGTCAACGGAACAAACATAGGGACCTAACCTAAGACGCAGGCACACTGTCTCTTCTTCGTTTCCATGGTCAAAGCAATATCAGTTTAGTCCTGGAACTGAACACAAAACAAAACAAAAAAGCAAACAAACAAACAAACAGAAACTGGACTGGGAATAGAGACGGTGAGAAGGAAACATCAAACCCCATTATAGTTACTTTCATCCAGTCAGGAAAGAACGACTGGGCAGGTGGTGTAAGCGCTATACTGTGGTCACTATATATATATATATGTCTAGAGACGTATGAGGGTGCCGGATTCTGTCAAACGCTTTGGCCAGTTTGGCTGCGTGTGAGGCGAGGATAAAAGAAACTTTTCGAACATTTGTTTTTCTTTTCTTTTGCCCTTTCTGCCTTTCTTTCTCTTCATCTTTTTGTCCTTTTCTTCTGTCTGTTGTCTCTTTCTGATCCTTGTCTTGTTTTTTCTTGTTCTTAAAAAAAAATTCTTTTCTTTCTTATGTGATGTGTCCCCTGCTTTATCCCTTTCCCTTCTTTCGTTTTGTTTGATTTCTGTCCTTTCTTTCTTAGTTTTCCTCTTTTCCTTGTCTTCTTTCTTTCCTTTCCCTTTTCTTTTTTTCTTTTCTTAACCGCTTTTTCCTCTCTTTCCGTCATTTCTCTCTTTTGTTTGATCCTTCGGTTATTCCTTTCTTCCTTTTCCTTCAATTCTTCGTTTTCCATTCTTTACTTTTTTTCTTTACTTCAATTTTTTTCTATTTCCCTTCTTGTTTCAGTTTTTTTTCCTCTTTTCTCCTTTATCCTAGTTCTTCCTTTCATTCTTTTGTCTCTTGTTGTTCTAGCTCTTTCTTTCTTTTCTTTCGTTCTTTTGTTGTTTGTATTTGTTTTATTGTTCGTTTTTGTGTGCTTGTCTTTCATTTCTTTTATTCTTTCTTTACTCCCTTTTGCCCATTTTTTTTTACGCTTTGCTTCCTTCCTTTTTGCCTTTACTTTCTTTCCTCAGCTCTTTTTCGGTTTCTTTTATCTTTTTTCTGTTCTTTCTTTCGTTGTTCCTTTCAATTCACGTTCAGCTGTCACTCACACAGACTAAAGAAGACGGAGCACAGTTACATGTGACTCGTGCGTGGACCTGCACGTGTTTTTAGGGTGGGAACGAGCGAATGAGGAGGGCAAGTGAGGTGAGTGTTGGGAATCGACTCCGTGTGTGTGCGTGCGTACGTGCGTGCGTGCGTGCGTGCGTGCGTGTGCATGCGTGCGTGTGTGCGAGTGTGTGTGTGTGCGCGCGCGCGCGCGTGTGTGTGTGTGTGTGTACAGAGCTGGTAGACGAAGGGGCGGGAGGAAAAGAGGAAGGATAGGGGAGATGTGAAATGCGCAATGGTGGATGACCGAGAGTCTGCTCCCTTCCTTCCTCGAGAGAGAGAGAGAGAGAGAGAGAGAGAGAGAGAGAGAGAGAGAGAGAGAGAGAGAGAGAGACAGACAGACAGACAGACAGACAGACAGAGACGGAGAGACGGAGAAAAAGACAGAGGCTTACTGAGCGCTAGACACAGAGAGCTGAGAGAACAGACTGTCTGTCTGTTGTGCTTTCAAAAACAGCACACACTTAGCATTCTGAGTTTGTTTCTGAAAACGGAAAAGCAATGGGCATGAAAAATGAGAGAAAAACAGACAGACAGACAGACAGACAAACAGACTGACAAACTTACGGGCATCCAGACCTTCAAAAGGAGACAGAGCTAAGAAAACAGCCAGACAATCTTGTTCTAAATCCCCAAGCAACACAGTCTCTTTTGTTCCTGAAAATTGTAAAAAAAAATAAAAAAAAATGGTTAGGAAAATGGAGCGTGAACCCCCCGTTGGAAGCTGTTTAGGAGAGGGGTGAGGGAGGGAAGAGTGGTGAACGAGGAAGGCGGAGAGAGAAGAGAAAACGAAGTTGATCCGGTTTATTCATTCAGGTAGTAAAGAACAATGGAACTCTGAAATGCCTCCATGTTGTGCGAGCTCCACGCGCCAAAGAATGATGCCCAGTGCCACCCTTTTAATACGATTTGTCTTCAAATTGGACATGTTTGTTCTCGGACCACATTCAATCTTTCTACCGGTTATCGTTCAAATGGGTTCTGTAGTGTTTGCATCATCTTTCTGACAAAACGCCATGCGCACCAACAGACAAACTGCGCCATTTTCTTGTTTGACGAACAGACATATAAAGTAACGGACAAATTGCGTCATCTTTCTGACAGACATATAAACCAGCTGACATCGGTGAAAGTATAAACTCTTTTGCGGTGGAAACTTTCCTGTTGATTAAAATGCTAGGATTCAAATCCGAAAGACGGACGACTTAAAAGCTTTACTGGTTAGCTCTGTTTATAGACATGATTGGAAAAAAAAAGTTTTGTTTTAAGGGTAGTATACAGGAAATGGACAAAGACGGGCGACTTAAAAGCTTTACTGGTTAGCTCTGTTTATAGACATGATTGAAAAAAAAATTGTTTTGTTTTAAGGGTAACATATAGGAAATGGACATTCTTGGAGCCTTTGATGTGGTTCGGTGAAAAGACAATGTAAATGAAAGAAAGAGAATATACAAAGGTAAATTTAAATGCTTATCAGTGTATTCTCTTGTATCGGTCATTGAGGGCGATTGATGAGGTATAGTATCTGAGAGAGAGAGAGAGAGAGAGAGAGAGAGAGAGAGAGAGAGAGAGAGAGAGAGAGAGAGAGAGAGAGAGAGAGAACAAGACAAAATTCTTTATTTACGGGGATAATAGATAAGCACTGACGTGCTTTTTTACATCCAGTCCTCGCCCTGAGTAGGGACTACAACATGCAGTGAAATGAATTAATGTAAGAAAGCAAAGAAGCAAGCAAAGCGGTCTTGTAATCATAGAGGAACATCAAATGAAAATAGAAGAGAAATGAAAACAAAACAAAAAATAAGAATAATAATAAACAAACAAAAATATAAAAATAAAAGAGAATAACAATAATGAAGAGGAAGGAGAGAGTGGGGTTAAGGAGTGAGGTGGGCTGGGGGAACATATGTAAGTGTACTGCAACGTACAAGATTAGCATGTATGAAAACAGACAGTAAAATGAATATGACAAAGTACGTACATATTTTTGAACACACACATACACGCACGCTCGCACGCACAAGAGGAGAGAGAGAGGAGAGAGAGAGAGAGAGAGAGAGAGAGAGAGAGAGAGAGAGAGAGGGAGGGAGAGAGAGAGAGACAGAGACAGACAGACAGAGAGACAGCCAGATATTGACAGACAGCCTGACGGCCAGCCAGCCGGTCAGCCAGCCAGATAGACAGAGAGACAGAGAGACAGAGCGAAGAGAGAGAGAGAGAGAGAGAGAGAGAGAGAGAGAGAGAGAGAGAGAGAGAGAGAAATGAGTTTGCGTGTGTGTGCGTGTGTGCGCGCGTACGCGCAGCTGCAGACAAAGCTTCCCCTTGGACATGTAACTTGATATTTTCTTTAAACGTTTTGCTTTATGTTTCTATCGTTTAAAGAACATTTTTGGTTTTGAACCAGATGCTTAAGAAATAGAATTGTATGGAAAATTATGCTATTTTTAAAGCGTAGGCTGATGCAATTGAAAAGCAAAAACTGTACGAAACTAACCAAGCAACCAAACAAACCTGTGTATGTCTTGCTGTTTGTAATCAAATCTCAGCGCAAAACAATCTAGAAGCGGCCTTCATACAGGAATGGATGTTTTGTATAAAATTGAATCGAACTGAATCAATTTTCATTCCTGGCATTTCATTGTATTCATTGTATTTTTTGCACTTCCGTTTTCATTCCAATGATGGCCATCGCTGCAATAGGATTTATTACAATGCTACGTGGCAAATAGCGTTTATAGCTTGTATAACATACAATAAAAGACATTTGGCATACTTGGATCAGGGTGGTGAATACATGCAGCAGCAGGATGAAGGGCTCAGATTTAGTAGGGAGGAAGAGTGGCACATAAACTTAATTCGATGAAGAAGAAGAAGAAGAAGAAGAAGAAGAAGAAGAAGATGAAGAAGAAGAAGAAGAACAACAACAACAAAAACAACAACAATAATAATCAACAGCATCAACAATAAACAACAACAGCATCACAAACAACTTCCAATGCAGGCTGATGAATGCAACTAAAGTATGTCATACAGAAATATTTGTTCGTCTTCCACTCCAACCCCCTCCCCCCCCCCCCACCACCTGTTGTTCTTATTTTCTTCCTACCTTCTTCTTGCATTATAACACCATTGATTGCCTGCATATAATGTCTGCCCAAAGCTCTGTCCTTGTGTCTATGTATGTTTGTGTCCCTCTGTCTGTCTGTCTGTCCGTCTGTCTGCTCTCTCTCTCTCTCTCTCTCTCTCTCTCTCTCTCTCTCTCTCTCTCTCTCTCTCTCCTCTCTCTCTCTCTCTCTCTCTCGTCGGTTACATCTGTATATACGTGTGTAAATGTGCGGGCTGGACTTGGAAGAGAGGAAAAAGGCTGTAGGAAAAAAAAACCAGAAAGAGAATGTTGCTCTTTTTGAGTAATTCTGAAACAGTAATCTGATTTATGTAATACAGTTCTCTGCTTTATATCTTGATGCTGGACTGATTTTTTTTGCGCGCGGGAGAAAAAGGGATAGTGTACAAGTTAACAGTGTGTGCTTTTGTGTGCTTCTTTTTTATGGCCATATATTACCCATTTTTTAATTTATTTTAATATCTAACTCTCTGTTGTGAAAGGGTTAGTGGTAACAAAAAAAACCCACATACGCTTGCTTATTTATCGCCCTCGATAATACAGATATTTGATCTTTTCTTGTTTTTCTGAACCCGTTCTGCTCGCGGTTTTCTGTTGTTTTTCTGTCATATTCTCTATTTCAGTGTATTTTCTTTCTTTATTTATTTTCGCACTATCCTTCTTTACTTCTAATTTTTCCCCCTCCTTTTGTTTCCATCTCTGTCCGCCAATCTCGAACTGTTTTATTCCAGAAGTCTTCCCTTTATTTATTTCATGTCTTCTTTCTCTGTGTGCAATGTTTCATCGAACACCTTGCAGGTGAATACCGAGCTAGAGCAGTCTTAGAAGCGACAGTAGTCGTTTCAGCACACGCCACTTCCCAGTAAACTGGTCCATTCCATGTCCGTCTGTGTGGGCTGCTTCCTGGTGACCTCTGCTGCCATTCACTCAGACTGAAGATGATGGAGCAATCCTACAGTTGCGATGTGTTGAACCATACGTTCATGCGTGCATCTGTCCGTTTGTTGGGACGGGCGTGAGGAGGGGGTGGGAGGGAGAACAAAGTGGAGGGCGTGTGTGTGTGTGGGTGAACGGGTGGCTGCATTGAGAGCAGGTGAATATGGCCGTCGGCGAGTGTTTGACAACATCAGGTCCAGACTGTCTCTGTCTCTCTCTTTTCTGTGTGTGTGTGTGTGTGTGTGTCTCTTCTTCTGTCTCTATGTGTCTCTCTGTCTCTATGTATTCCATCTGTCTGTCTGCCTGTCTTTCTCTCTCTCTCTCTCTCTCTCTCTCTCTCTCCTCTCTCCCTCCCCTCCCTCCCTCCTCTCTCTCTCTCTCAATCTCCTCTCTCCTCCTCTCTCTCTCTCTCTCTCTCTCTCTCTCTCTCTCTCTCTCTTTTTCAATCTAACTTGACAGCGAAGTAGTTCAGTCAGTCTCACTGACTTTCCTTCTGCCCAGCTAGTGCCTTTATTCTACCCTTCCGCACCCCCTTCTCCAAACTCCTCTCATAACCATTTGTCCTCCTCCTCCCTTCTCCTACACATATCTACCCCAATATATTATGGGAACACCAGACAGAATAGAGTTGTAAATCCCAAACCATAATTTGTGTGTTACTGATGAGAAATTTTCTCACATGGAAATAGTGGCCAGCACGTTTTGTTGTTGTTGTCAGTCGGTCGGCCTGACATAATTCCCATTCCATTAACTTCGGTTTCTCCATACTTAGACACACCCAGGCCCATCTTCAACACGGCCTCAGTACCAACTGTCTACAGGGATCACTCATTATCAGAGCGTCATTGGGCCACCCACTGGAGGACACACTGCGCTGCTGCTGAGTCACTTTGATTGTGTACGTCCATCTGTGCCTGTTTTGATCTAAGATATGCAGGTGTGTATCGTCTGCTAAACTCTTAATGATGATATGTACTGTTTGAATGTAGAGCCAGTTTTGTTTGATTGGACTACATTTCGGATGATAGATAAAGTGTTAATAGGTTTTGTTTTCCATTGATTTTTCCGTTAATTTTGTGTTTCAAAATCTGTGCGTTACATCCTGGTTACATCTCCAATGTATGTAACGATGAGTATCATCGGTCTGTTTCACTTTTTTTCTCGGTTCTGTTTATATGTATAGCTAGAGGAGAGAGAGAGAGAGAGAGAGAGAGAGAGAGAGAGAGAGAGAGAGAGAGAGAGAGAGAGTATTATTTTACCTCCAAAGCGCAAGAAAAGCTTGTTTGGTTCCAGACACAGTGAACGTAAAAGAAGAAGACACACACACACACACACACACACACA
>CM065722.1:36581630-36584130 GCA_033310375.1 Conus canariensis | reverse complement strand
AGAGAGAGACAGATAGACAGACAGACAGAGACAGAGAGAGATGGGGAAAGAGAGAGAATGCATAGAGTGGTCGTAGGGAGGAGGGGTAGGGAAGGGGTAGGAGCGAATGTTAATTGGTAAATGCATGAGTCCTCACTCCCCACCTCCTTCCAAGTAGAGAATGAGAGAGAGAGAGAGAGAGAGAGAGAGAGAGAGAGAGAGAGAGAGAGAGAGAGAGAGAAAGAGGATTACCTAAGGAACAAGCAGAGTGTTGCTCTTTTTTTTCTTTTTTTTCTTTTAGAAAGAAGAGGGGTTAGTTACCGCCAAGGACACAGACAAACAGACTGCAAGACAAAACACAATGCATTTCGACCTCTTGGGTCTTCTTCAGACAAAAACAAACAACATTTAGGACAGTGAAAACGAAGAATGAGAAACCATTTATCTTTTGACATTCGGCGCAAAATGGCTGTTGGATGAAAACCAACCTTTGATTACCAACTAAATGGTATCAGTTTCTTCCAGAAACTGAGGGTAAAACCGGATGGCGGTGGGGACATTGAGGGATGCAGACAGAGCAAACGCCATTGTGGTTACTTGTATCCACTTAGAAAGGCAAATGAAACAAACTGCAGCGTTACCGGAACACGAGGAAAAAGCGGAAGAGCACACAAAACAAAGTGTGAAGTAAGGCAGTTGTCTTGTTTTGTGTCGTCACTTAGAAAGGAACAACTGGGCTGGCGATGTCCGCGATGTTGTGGGAACTAAACGTGTGTCCAGAAGTAGAGGGAAGACTGTGAAGTGCTTTGACCTGCTTTACTGTTTGTTAGAGGAAGATTTTTTTCTTTCAAATATGTTGTTGTTGTTGTTGTTGTTGTTGTTGTTCTTCTTCTTCTTCTTCTTCTTCTTCTTCTTCTTCTTTTTCTTCTTCTTCTTCTTCTTCTTCTTCTTCTTCTTCTTCTTCTTTGCGGTTTTTTTCTATACCTTTGAATTGTTCCCCTTCCTTTTGTTTTCTTTTTCTTTCCCTTCTTTCAATTCTTATTTTCCATACTTTTGTTTTCGCTTTTTTTTCTTCCGTATTTCCACTTTCGTTCTTTCTCATCTATCCTTTTCTCTTGATTTTTCTATCCCTCCTTTCTTTCTTTTTTCAATTTCTTCCACTCTTTTTTCTCTGTTCCTGTTCACCTTTCCTGGTGTTGTTTCTCCCCACACCACTCCATTTTCTGTTCTTTCTTTCGTTCCTTTCTTCCTTTCCTTGTCTTTCTGTTTCGCTGTCTTTTCTCCTTTCTTTTCTGTTCTTTTCTTTTCGTCGTTTCTTTCAATTTACCTGCAGATGCTATTCAGAGCGACTAAAAAAAACACAGAGCAGAGTTGCGTATGACTCATGCTTTGATCTGTTCGTGTTACATGGAGGGAATGAGCAGGGCAGGTGATGTGGGTAGAGGGAATGATGTGTGTGTGTGTGTGTGTGTGTGTGTGAGAGGAGAGAGATGAGAGAGGAGAAGAGAGAGAGAGGAGAGAGAGGGGGTAGGCAACAGCCAGAAGTAAGACAACAAGCAGACTTTCTGTTGTTCTAATTCGCAAACACGGTGCTCCTAGCAACGTTAGTTTGTTCCGAAAATGTAGAACAATGGACATGGAGAGTGTAAGAGAACCATACGAAGGGGTGGAACTGAGGAAAAGGGGGCGAGTAGAGAACATTTAATTCCATTCAGGGAATAAAGAACGATTGGACTGGGAGATGCTTGCTAGTGATTGGAACTAAGTCTGTCTCCAGACGCTGAAGAAAGCAGCACTGTGTCAAGGCTTTTTTTTTTTTTTTTTTTGTAAAGTGTGTGGGCAACGTGACTGCTTGTACAATGATATGTAAAGTGTGTGGGCAACGTGACTGCTTGTACAATGATATTTAAAGTGTGTGGGCAACGTGACTGCTTGTACAATGATATGTAAAGTGTGTGGGCAACGTGACTGCTTGTACAATGATATGTAAAGTGTGTGGGCAACGTGACTGCTTGTACAATGATATTATTTTCCGTTCTTGTTTCCATTCTTTACGTTTTGCTATTGTATATTTTCATTAGTTTCTTTTCTACTTTCTGTTCTTTAATTTTCTCTCTTTCTCCCCCCTCCCCCTTGTGTAATTTCTTCATCTGTTTCATTTGTCTGTCTGCCGTTAAGCAAGTTTTCTTTTCCTTTCTTTTCATTTTTAGTTTGTCATTTATTTGCATGGCATAGTTTTTCTCACCCTCCAGGTACAGGCAATGTCCGGAGGAGTCTTTGAAGTGAAGGGTATTATTCTGCCATACACCCCACTTCCCTGTGATCTATTGTTCCTGAGCGTTGCGACTTTCTTCCCGTTCTTTCTTCTTTGCTGTCTTTGTTTTCTTTCTTTCTTCCTTCCTTTGGGCGTTTTTTTTTTCTTTTCTCTCCTCTTTCGCGTCTGGGTTTTTTTTTCACAGTATTCTCCATTTCTCTTGCTTATTTTACTGTTTATGTATTCATACGTGCACAGGTGTATGCA
>CM065722.1:36574130-36576630 GCA_033310375.1 Conus canariensis | reverse complement strand
GTATGCATCTATCTATCTATCTATCTATCTATCTATCTATCTATCTATCGATATATATCTGTCTAACAATCTCTCTCTCTCTCTCTCTCTCTCTCTCTCTCTATATATATATATATATATATATCTGTCTATCTAACTATCTGTCTATCTATCTATCGTCTATCTATCTATCTATCTATCTATTACTATCTGTCTGTCTGTCTGTCTGTCTGTCTGTCTGTCTATGTGTCTCTCTCTCTGTCTCTCTCGGTCTCTCTCTCTGTCTCTCTTTATCTATATATATGTACACATACATATATCTGACCAGGAGTTATATGTTAGTGAGTTTCCTCCCCATTGGAGATTGTCTCCCCCTTGGAGACTATAAGCTTGCTGAAGCTCATTTTGAGAAGCATTTATTACTCCCCATTCACCCTCAAGCACATACTGTTAGTTAGGCAGAATTATCTACCACTGCAGATATGAATGCTTATCTCCCCCTATTTCTTCAATCCAAGACATAAGAGTAAGCTTGGTTTATAATTGAATATTTCTTGCAGTCATTGCAACACCAAGCTGCTCTGTAAGTTGCTGGAATGGTGCTCGGTTACTTATCCTTGGAATTTATTAGACTATTACACACACACACACACACACACACACACACACACACACACACACGGGCGATATTTACACGGATGGTGTTACTTGGGTCATGAAACATTAGCAGCTTGATTCCTCATGGGTCAGCAGAATCAATGCGATGGATGACGCTCTGTCCTCCACGCCTCCCCCACCCCGAGGGGATTAATTTGGGAAAGGACCAGGTGATCCTCGGTCCGTTGCAACTTGCACTCCACCCCATCTCCTCACGATCTTATCATATCCGTATGACGTTCATTTTGGCATTGTGTTTTAAGCTTGATTTCTCTTGGGTCGACATTGTGAAAGTGATGCTCAATCCTCCATTACGTTGCGTTCACTTTGCACATCGCTGATGAGGGCTGGCACCTCTTGTTTCAATGAAATAGAATATATCACGTGACTATGTTTTTCTCCGGAGTGCTCAGGCATGTAGAGGAAGAGGAGGGGGAGGTGGGGGAAGGAGGGTATCCTGAGCCTGTTCCATTATGACTGTCCACTGATAACATCAGGATTTGGGACCTGAAGAGCACAATACACAAGAGATTAAAAAGAAAAGCGGGGGGTGGGGTGGGATGGGATGGGGCACTCTTCTGGACCTTCCTTTAACAGATTCCCTGTCTGCTACAGATAGCTTTCCAGGAGTGCAAAATAAAATGTTGCTGTAAATGATTCTCGGGATCTATTATAAACATGTGCCAGATCCGTCCCCCCACGTGGTGGAAAGTAAATCTGGCCCATTCTTGGAATAACTCCCAGGAGTAATTTTTGGAGTGTTTGTTTTCAGCACCATAATGACTTCTGGAGAGATTAACGGAGGCAAGGAGAAGTCAGTTTGCTACAGACAGACACGGAATTGCCCCCCTACCCCCCCCCCCCCCTCATAAAGAGAAGTTATTCATGGACGGGTGCCTTTAAAGCCTCCCATCGCTTCAACGGGGGAAGCCTTCCAGAATAGGTTCCACAACAAGCCTCTTTCTCCCCTCTGCAAGAGAGTCGTTCTGGGGTGGGTTCCAAACCACAGTCCCATCCCCCACCCACCCCCAACAAATAAATAACAAACAATTGGAATAACTCTTGTTCCCATAATGAAATAATTACAGGCCCATCACTTCAAACAAATGCTGCTTATGACATCAAATTGCCTAGCATAAATGACAACACAGAACAAACAGAGAGGAGATGTCTCCTTCTTTGGTCTGTGTGCTGTCTCTTTGTTTGTTCTGTTTGCTCTGTGTTGTCATTTCTGCTAGGCGATTTGATGTCATACGCAGCAGTCGTTTGGGGGTATAGGCCTGTAATTATTTTGTCATGAGAACAAGAGCTACCCTACTGGTATATTCTATTTACTGTTTATTGTTCCTTGCCGCATTTAAGATTTCTCCCATTCCCCTCCGGCAGTTTTCAGTTTAGGGGAGTCATTCTTGGCCGGGTTCTCGAACACGCCCCACATCTCAAACAGGCGAGATAATTTGGATCTGGTTGCAGAACGGTATATCCCTCTCTCGAAACAGAACTGGTGTTCTGGCACAGGTTCCAGAACAGACCCAACCTCCATCAGGGTATTCGGTCTGGGACGGGCTCTAGAACAGACCCAACCTCCATCAGGGTATTCGGACAGGCACGGGCTTCAGAACAGACCTAGTGCTTCCATTAGAATAGTCGTTTTGGCTGGGTTTCCAGAAGAGCCTAACTCCTCCATTAGAGGTAAGTCACTTTGGGACAGATTCCAGAACAGTCTCTTTCTCCCTTCTTACAACAGGGCGAGTCATTCTGGGATCGGTTCCAGAACCACCCCCTCCCCCCCGCCCTCCTTGCCCCGCTCCCCTTCTCCTTACTTCTTCAACGAGGTACTTGTTTCAGGCTGAGTTCTAATCGT
>CM065722.1:36546630-36551630 GCA_033310375.1 Conus canariensis | reverse complement strand
CTGTCTGTCTCTGAGCTGCTCGGCTTGAACTGTCATGCCTCTGTGCGTTCATGTCAATGCGGTTGTGGAATATCAGCTATCCCCTGGCACCAGTGCCGGTAAAGCGTAATAGTATTACATCCTCTGTCTCTTCCATTCCTCCACTTCTTTCTCCTTCTCTTCGAGTAAGTGATGTCCACTTCTGTCTCTGTCGCTTCTGCTGTCTTTTCCCCCCTCTCTCTCTCTATGTCTCTGTGTCTGTGTCTCCGTCTGTCTGTCTGTCTGTCTCCCTCATTCTCTATTCACCCCTCTCTCTCTCTCTTCCTCTCGCTCCCCCTTCTCACTGTGTCTCTGTCTGTCTGTATGTTTGTTTACTCTCTGTCTGTCTGTCCGTCTGTCTGTCTGTCTGTCTGTCTCCCTCTCTCTCTGTGCGTACATGCGCGCGCGCGTGTGTGTATGTTTGTATGTATGTATGTATGTATGTATGTATGTATGTATGTATGTATGTGTGTGTGTGTGTGCGTGTGTCAATGTCTGTGTGTGTGTGTGTGTGTATCTCGTGTGTGTGTGTGTGTGTGTGTATCTCTGTTTGTGTCTATATGTCTAGACAATAGAAGGTGAAAAACACTGATTCTGGAAGGGGTATAAAGAACAGTAAGGACAGGAGAAGAAGGGGGAAGAAGGTCTTGTTACGCTCATGTATTTCGATGGGAGCTTTTACAAAAGACCTATCCCGGAGAAAAAAGCCAAGGGAAGGTAACTCGTCTTTCCACTGAAAACAGAGTTACCTTTTCTTAGCCCATGGGTCAAGCAAAAGAGGAGGTAGAGAATCACATATTCCATTTGAAGCGCAAGCTGGGATGATGATCGGGATGGCGACTGTCTGCTGTACGGGCGCCATTTCACGCTAAAGTTTCGGCATTTCTCGCTCTGACTAACGGGACAAAATTGCATTGAGCGGGCCCGCCAGCGACGTCTGTCCCACAAAAGCGGCGGGGGTCACCCTCGCCAAACGCGTGCTCTAACGCAGTTTACCTTCCTTGCGCACGTCCGATAATCGGCTATCACTGCAGCGTTGTTGCTGAGAGCCGTTCACGACGAGAGCGAAAACGTATTATGAGGCTGGCACACCACCTTTGTTCGTTGTAACATTTTGTAGTCGTCTACTTGGGATTTTTGTAACTCTTGCTCTGGCATTTTAGATATTTAAACATTTGCACGGGCCTCTCTCAATGTCTCCGCCTGTCTGTCTGTCTGTCTGTCTGTGTCTGTGTCAGTCTGTCATCTGTCTGTCTGTCTGTCTCTTTCTCTCCCTCCCTCCATCTCTGTCTGTCTGTCGGTCTCTCTATATGTCTGTCTGTCTGTCTGTCTGTCTCTTTCTCTCTCTGTCTCTCTCTATCTGTAAGAGTGAGTGAATCGGTGACTGCATGTGTGTGTGCGCGCCCGCACGCACACACACACACATGCATGCACACACGCACGCACTCACTCACACACACAACACACACACACACACACACACACACACACACACACACACACACACACACACACACACACACCTGTCCCTGTCCAGAGATGCCAACCAGGGGCGCCCTCTTTCGGCGAACAGATTCTTGTCAGTGGACTTCTGCCAAGTGCGTACCATGCTTTCGCCGAAGATTACTTCTAGTCCGGTGGTAAAGAAGGTATGGCAGGGGTATGGGGCGATTTTTGCCCACCGCTGACCATCAGCGCAAACTTGAGAGAGTGCTCCATGATCATCCGTCAGATCGTCAGATGACTGGTAGGGCTGGTCATGTACTTACTGATGTACATCCCCCTGGTCGTGACTATGAGGGACAACAAAACCTTTTGTACTTCCACTTGAACGGTTGGAAGGGATTTAGTTTAAAAATGATCATTGTCTTTTAACTAGCGATGAGAGAGAGAGAGGACGCGCTCGCGAGAGAGAGAGGGAGGGAGAGAGAGAGAGAGAGAGAGAGAGAGAGAGAGAGAGAGAGAGACAGTGTGTGTGTGTGTGTGTTGTGTGTGTGTGTGTGTGTGTGTGTGTGTGTGTGTGTGGTGTTGTGTGTGTGTGTCCGTTGGTGAGTGTGAGGGAGTGGTCTGTGTGTGTGTGCGCGCGTGCGTGCCAGCGTGCTTATGTGCCTGCGAGCGTGCGTGCGTGCATGCATGCGTGCGTTCGTGCGTGCGTGCGTGAGTGTGTGTGTGTGGAAGAGAGAGAGAGAGAGAGAGAGAGAGAGAGAGAGAGAGAGAGAGAGAGATAACAACTGAAGTTCCACCATGTTAAAAACAACCCCTTACGGCGAAGGTCCACTTGGCAAATGTTCACTCGAGGAAAGTCCACCCGATTAAGTCCATGTCTCTGCCAGCCATGTTCATGATGCTATGTATGAAGTCATGAATGTACCGATGCCATCACTGGCATCAATTTACAGAGGAAACGGCTTAAGCAGAAAGAGAACAAGGTGTAACAAAAACTGCAGAGTGTAAAACTTTACCTTCATACAACGGTCAGTGAGGTTGGGATTCTGATGCTTGGGGGGTTTCCGTTTTGCTCTGAAATGCTATGACAGGGACGTACTTTACGCATGTACTCGACGCTGCCTGTCCGTGTCAGCTAGAGATTCAGACCTCCTGCTATGGTAGTCGGGAAATACGAACCAGAAGTTTTGGAGATGCATCCATAATAAAGATCAGACTCCTCCACGTTGTTTTAGCCGTTTTTCTTCATTTGAGCTTGATTCGTACTCAGCATCTCTGGATGGGCGCAAGCCGGGGCTCATTACCCCACAAAATCAATACAGATGATGGCACTCGAACACGCAACCTCCCAGCTCACATCTTAAGTACCCAGCCATTGCAGCTGGGATTTTGCTGGGTCCTTTGTTGCGATAGGTGAGAGGTTTGTGTGCTCTCTCTCTCTCTCTCTCTCTCTCTCTCTCTCTCTGTGTGTGTGTGTGTGTGTGTGTGTGTGTGTGTGTGTGTGTGTGTGTGTTGTGTGTGTGCTTCCTGAACAGTCTGATGGTTGTCGTTGCAACCAAATGCATCTGACGTTTGGATTCAGAAATTGAAGGTTATGAGGCTGATGACACACACAGAGAGAGAGAGAGAGAGAGAGAGAGAGAGAGAGAGAGAGAGAGACAGACAGACAGACAGACAGACAGAGAGACAGAGAGAGAAAGAGAGAGACAAGGAGAAACAGAGGCGCCGGGAGAGATAGAAAGGAAAAATGAATGAGAGAGAGAGGAGAGAGAGGAGGGAGGAGGAGAGAGAGGAGGAGAGAGAGAGAGGAGAGAGAGAGAGAGAGACTGAAGCAGACAGAGAGAGAGATGAGGAGTAGAGAGAGCGAGAGACAGATTCTGCTCAAGTCCAGCCATCGAAGATGTCGACTGGTGGGCGATGCCTCCCCCAGATGTGTTGTGTGACACTGTGGATTGTGCTTGTGACAAGGGGGGGAGATAACCAGGTGTGTGTGTGTGTGTGTGTGTGTGTGTGTGTGTGTGTGTGGTGTGTGTGTGTGTGGCGTTGTTGTGTGGCGCGCACGCATGTGTGTGTGTGTGTGTTTGAGAGAGAGAGAGAGAGAGACAGACAGACAGACAGACAGACAGACAGACAGACAGACAGACAAATGGAGACAGAGACAGAGAGAGAGAGAGAGAGAGAGAGAGAGTTTGCATATGTGTGTGCGTGTTTGTGTGTGTGTGTGTGTGTGTGTGTGTGTGTGTGTGTGTGTGTGTGTGTGTGTGATGGTAGTGGTGGTGGTGGTGGTGCGTGTGTTTGTGTGTGTGTGTGTGTGTGTGTGTGTGTGTGTGTGTGTGTGTGTGTGTGTGTGTGTGAGCGTGCGCGCACGGACGTTCTTACATTCAACCAAAATGTTACTTTTAACAAATTGTGTGGATGCATTTTTCCTGTGCTGCGGCACCTGCAAGCAGCTGGAGTTTAAGTGCCCGCGTTTGTATCCACGTGGGTGCGTGAACATAGCTGTGTGAATGTGATGCTTCGCAGACTATCTAATGTATCAGAGACTTTCTCTGAACATGTGCCTCTGAAGGTTAGTCGCCCATTTTTCCCTGGAGTGCCAGAGTATTCATTACATCCGGCGCCAGTGGCTTGCATCTGATCGAATTAGGGCGCTTTTCCCGGGCTGTCATCTGGCACCATTTCTATGATAATTCTATGGTACCACGGCGACAACATTAATGACAGAGGCCTGCGTGTGTGTGTGTGTGTGTGCGTGTGTGTGTGTGTGTGTGTGTGTGTGTGTGTGTGTGTGTGTGTGTGTGTGTGTTGTGTGTTATTCTGTGCGTTTTTTCCCCTCCTTTAGTCAAACTTTTCCAAGTTCTCCTTCTCTCTTTATCCCCTCCCACCACACTCCACCCTCCTCAGATCCAACACACTCACACACACACACACACACACACACACACACACACACACACACACACCGCACGCACGCACACCCACACACATACACACACACACACACACACACACACATACACACACCGCACGCACGCACGCACACGCACGCACGCACGCGCACGCACGCACTCACACACACACTCACATGCACGCGTGCGCACACACACACTTGCCCTTTTTTTCTCCCCCTCCCCCCCCCCCGCCCCTAAACACTCTAAGATCCCTCCCGTCCAAGATGATGTTTTGCCAATGACACACACACCAGGCCAATCAATAGAGTCCGCTAGTTCGCAGCCCTGGTCCATCCACTTTCACCGACACGGAAAACAGTTCCGGGTTGTTGTGACAGTCGCCCATCGGACACTGTGGGCTGGGCGTCACTGAAAAGACGCATGGGGAGCGGGGTGAGACACTCGTTGTCCTCTTGTCTTTTCTTGGCTTGGTATTCGGCTGGAACCAGGTTAATTACAGCTAGACCAGCTACATCTGTCTGTCTCCTAGTTTAGGTATTTGTTTGTCTGCCTGACTGTCTGCAGACTTGACTTATCTTCTTGCCTCATGCTACTTTTGCGCTTCCAGTTTCATGTTTTCTTGCT
>CM065722.1:36529130-36541630 GCA_033310375.1 Conus canariensis | reverse complement strand
TGTTTGTGTGTGTGTGTGTGTGTGTGTGTGTGTGTGTGTGTGTGTGTGTGTGTGTGTGTGTGCGCGCGCGTGCCTGTCTGTCTGTTTCTGTCTGTCTGTGTCTGTCTGTCTGTGTCTGTCTGTCTGTTTCTGTCTGCCTGTCTGTCTCTTTGTCTCTCTCTCTCTCTCTCTCTCTCTCTCTCTCTCTCTCTCTCTCACTCTCACTCCCTCGTTCAGACGTTTGTTCTTTCTCCTCGATTTCTCCACCCACATGCAGCGTTAGATCCTCCTCCTGTTACCGTTGGCTCCGAAACTTTCCGAAACGGTATGACTCAGCAGAGCTCTCATTGTAGGGTCCAACTTGTGTCATTGCGCGTGTTGGGTCATAGTGAGTCGCACCCCTCCCTCAAGTCTTGTCATAGAGCGTCTGATTTCGGATTTGCAGATAGAACTACGTAGATGTGATCGCGTTCAGTCAGGTCGTACAATTAGTAGGTTCTTCATCATCACAAAATTTCTATTCAGAATTTGTCCGGAATCTCTGTAACACACCAGCCTCTCTTCTTTTCCGCCCTGTATTACAGCAGTGTCTTTTTATGTATCTGACCTTAATCTTTGTTGCAGATCGGCATCCACAGTAATATGCCACTCTTCTAATTTTCGCCCACGTGGCGTTTTTCGAGAGAAAAAAACAAACAAACAAAAAAAAACCAATGCAACTACGTAATGTCCATCTTTGACGTCAATTCTTTGCTCTGACCAGTTGCCAAAGATTTACATTACGTAGTTGCATTGTTTTTGTTTTGTTTTCTCTTGAAAAAGGCCACGTGGCCGAGAATTAGAAGAGTGGCATTGTGATCTTGTATAATGTTTTCTTCCCTTTGGAGGACTATTGCTTTTGTTACAGTAATATGATTTTGATAATGTAAACAGTAGCCCGACAGAAATGGTTAGATTTACGTACATTCAAAACGTCCTTTGTTCCGTCCCCTCCCTCTCCTCTTCTTTCTGTTTCCGTATCTGTATATCTGATTCTCTCTCTCTTACTCTCTCTCTCTCTCTGCGAGTGAGTGAGTGAGTGTGTGTGTGTGTGTGTGTGTGTGTGTGTGTGTGTGTGTGTGTGTGTGTGTGTGTGTGTGTGTGTAGGCGGGCGGGTGGACCGGTATGAGCGTGTATGCAGACGTGTGCGTCACACACACCACACAAAACACACACACACACACACACACACACACGCACGCACGCACGCACGCACGCACGCACGCACGCACGCACGCACGCACGCACACACCTATCTCTCTCTTTCTGTGTGTCAATCTATCTGTCTTTGTATCTGTCTATCTATCCGTCTGTCTGTTTGTCTGTCGGTCTGTCAGTCTGGTTGTCTATCTATCTCAAATGAAGATTCAGACAAGTGGGTAATCCTCCCCTGCAGGGACAGATTTAATGCAATTCAAGCTTTTACCACAAGGGCTTCTTACGCCATAAGGGCTTCTCCTCAAGAAGCCCTTGTGGCGAAAGTTTTCCATTTTCTTTAAAAAAAAATTTAAAAAAAAGTCCCTGTGGGATAAAATTGCCCACTTGTTTCAATCTCTATGGCATTCTGAAATATCTGTTGAAATCGTCTTGTGGTATGATGCGAGCTCTACCCGAGATCTCTCTCTCTCTCTCTCTCCTCTCTCTCTCTCTCTCTCTCTCTCTCTCTCTCTCTCTCTCTCTCTCTCTGGACAGGAAACATAACTGTGTGGGGCGGAGGCGCAGCGGGGACAAAGGGAGGGGGGATCGGAGGCAGTGTAAACAATGCATGTGTAAACAGAGAAAAATGAACACACTTTCTCCACGAAGAATTTTGGCTTCTTGGGCAAAGTGGCAGGCAAAAAAAAAAAAAAAAAAGATGAGAGCAGGCGAGCATCAAGCCAATCCCTCCGTCAATAAACACGAAATGGGCGGACACCAGCCCTCTGCCCGGACAAGGAGAACTCTCGTAAATCTGGAACCCATTGGAGTTGTTACGAATTCCGCTGAGCACCCCAACAACGGCTGAAGTGCTCCCAGGAGAGTGCAAACCTTCGTTAAAGATGAACAGTCTTTGCTCACTGGATCTGGCAAGTAATCCAGCACCTCCTCAAATCTTACAAGTTCACGTACTATTTTTCCTTTAAATTTTCGCAGAAACCGATTCAGTAGTTCTTTTTTTGCGTAATGTTGCTGACAGTGAAAAAGACGGAGGTCACAAAAAGCGCAGCAACAACGAAGACAACAAAAAACGTTTCGCGTTGTTTATTGCCCAGTAGAATGCAAAGGCCATTTCAAGGCAGAACACAACAACGACAATGTAATTGACAGTGGAATGAAAGAAACTGTGCAAATGATCAGTGGAGGCAGCGGAATGACTTGCGTGCGGCGCACTGGGATGTGCACGAAAGGCCACTGATTACACTTTATTGACCATACATTGTCGATTTAACGCTCTTGGGTGTTACACAAAACAGATACAACGCAAGAAAAATAAAAGATCAAAACGGGATAAGATAAGAGAAGAGTGGACAATATCAAATTAGAACAAATGTTGTTCTTTAACCAACTAGTGAACCTGAATCATGGCAACTGTTTTAGAGGGATTTTACTTGAACAAACACTACAAAACAGATGAGATAAATCAGAACGTGTATATGATTTATAAAAGATGAACAGCGGATATAGATCAAGAAAGAAAGGTGAAAATGGACAGTCTGGAACCAGGTTCTTTAACGGTAGCTTTCACACTCTCCTGTGCCTGAACCTTCAAAATGGACATCATTCCAAATCAAAACACCACAGGAACCCCCTAATGCTCGAAACGTTTCATGATCAGACATAGAACCCAAGGAGATATTGTGGCATCTTTGAATGCCCATGTTACAAACATTTTCAGATTTCAAATTACCCCCCCCCCCTCCAAAAAAAAAAAAAAAAAAAAAAAGAAAGAAAGAAAAGAAAGAAAGAAAAAAAATAATGAAATAAAAATGAAAATAGAAAAATGAAATGAAACTAAAACAAGGAAACACAAAATAAAAAAAGAATGCATACGTAGTAAACATATTCCCATCCAAACATGGGCAACAAACAGTGCCTTACAACGCCCACCTTCACGTGTTCAACATCAGGGGCAAACAAAACCCGCAATGAGGCTGAGTTTGCTGATGTTCCCAGTGTATTCATCTACATGAACGGGCGAGATACATTTGGGAACTCAGATGAGGTCTTGCAACACGCTGCTCAGCAAACAGAACACGTCGATCACTGCATGTTGTCCGGGATCTTCCTCCTGTCGTAAACACCACGTATCTCCCCCTCTCTCATTCTCTCTCTCTCACTCTCTCTCTCTCTCTCTCTCTCTCTCCTCTCTCTCTCTCTCTCTCTCTCTCTCCTCTCCTGCCAGTCTGCATGTCTGTGTCTGTGTCTGAGATGAGAGATAGAGAGAGAGAGAGAGAGAGAGAGAGAGAGAGAGAGAGAGAGAGAGAGGAGAGAGAAACGTGTGTGTGTGTGTGTGTGTGGGGTGTGTGTGTGATTACTTTGTGCGTGCATGTTGGGCAAAAATAACCAGGACGGAGGTGGGTTGGGGGAGGGGCGGCTTGTGGAGGGAAAGACCGGGCTGAGTGGATGGAAGCCGATGAAGTTGAGAGATCTTTCTTTTGTGTGGTTTATGGAACCTTCGAACACACTTCGTAAGGCTGAGCTATATAATTGTCCGTTATGATGATGATGATGATGATGTAGATGATGATGAAGATGATGATGATGACGATGATGGTAATGCTGAGCGATGTGATCGTTCATCATGATGACGATGATGATGATGATAATATTGATAATAACAATACTACTACTATTACTACTACTACTACAGCTGCTACTGCTATCCCTACTACTCGCAATAATGATTAATGTTTAATGGTTGCTAATATATTCATTATTTGTGTATTAAGTTGTTTATTTATTTTATTTATTTATTAATTTTATGTATTTATTTGATTATTTATTTATTTATTTCATCAGAATCATCATTATCATAATCACCATCATCATCATCATCATCATTATCGTCATCATCATCATCATCATCATCCCATCGTCGTCGTCATCATCATCATCATCATCTTCTCTTCTTCTCACTGACATTGTTGTTACAATCAGTATTACCGTTATCATTGTTAGCATGCTGTCATTTACCTTACATTAAGAAGCATGAAATCTTGAGAGTAAAGGAATTTAGGCAGGCGTTCTTTTCTGGTCCATAATGTTTATGGTTTAGAAACACAAACAGAATTTCATTTATTATGCACATGTGTTTTTACTGCACTCTTAAAATCTTACAAGGATCGGTTTACATATTATTTTGTACACAAAATTTGTTTCATGTGCTATTTCTCGATCTCTTTGCCTTTTGCCCTCTCATGGCTCTTCCCCTTCCCTCCCCCCCTCTCTCTCTCTCTCTCTCTCTCTCTCTGTTTTCCTCTCTCCTTTTCTCCCGCTGCCATACAGTATTTATTTACCTCCTTGTCTGCGAACTCCGGAATGTAATCAACTGATTACATTATAGGATTTTTTGGGTTGAAAATCCGTTCTTTGAGTAAACAGTTGGAATTCAGTTTCATTCCCCAATGCCTCTAACACTCAAAAACGCAGAGAAACAATCACAAATAAAGAAACACAAATGCAAATATATACAAATAACTGAATAAGAAAGCACACAACACACACACACACACACACACACACACACACACACACACACGAGCGCGAGTTTCCGGACACACACACACACACACACACACACACACACACGCACACACACACACACACAAACATTTATGTCCTTCTGTTCTTCTAAGTAAATAAAGGAAGGTGGTTAGGGAGAATGGGGTGTATTTGGAGGGATAAGTTTGCGGATTGACATCAACGAAGAAACTAAAGAATAACGAACGACAGAAAAGAAGGTCAAAAGTTCAAAGAGGCAGATCAAGTGTTGTAGACTGAAATTCAGAATGACAAAAAAAAAAAAAAAAAAAAACCACACTGATCGTGCTACCCGTTTTCGAACTGTTAATTGAAAAGGACTCAAATATCACAATTATTATTTTTTTTAATAATGAATATAAGGAAACTTTACAAATGACAGGAGCATGGTCGGGTATTTTGTCTGCTTCGCTACAGATTGTCATTTTCGTCAAGTAGACTATGTTCTCACGACGTCTGTTTGTTTACCCGTCTACATCATTACAGAAAAAGTACTGAGCTGATGTGAAGGAGACCTGGTGAAAAGATGGTATCTGGTCCTGGGATGGACCCATCAAATGGTGGAGCGCATCAGTGGAATTGATCTGGATAAAAAATCATGTTCGTCGTGCATTCGTTCGGAAAGTTTCCACCGAACCCGAACAGTGTGAAGTATCTAATGAATGAGTGCCTATCAACCAATACGTTTTCATGGAATGTTAAATCTTCGTAGTGACAGACGCTTCAAAATTGTGTGTTTTCTGATACCTCTTGCAAAGAGCATAAGGGAAGTGATTCTTTCGGCCCGTTCCTCTTTTGCTTCCCCTGGCAGACGGTGGTCTGCATTCTCCCGGATGTACTACTAATCATGTATTTTTGTTGCTGGTGATTTTTGTCGGAGAAAGGAGTATGAATTATGAATGATAATTATAGCTACCCTCCGGCAGAATTGGTCATTTTAATTTAACCAATCAGATTGTGGAGATCATTTTTAAAGGTAAATCCTAGAGTTTTATGTTACCGCTTTGTCGGTTAACGATGTTCTAAATGCATAATTGTGAAACACAATAGGCTACAATTCAGAAGGATGACGTAGCTTCCACCATTACATGTTGAAATCTGTCCTAACATCTGATGAATCTGAATCTTTGTCTCCGTGTGCCTACACCCAATGTGAACATACCGCAGGCTTTCACGGGTGGTGCAGGATTGCCCCCAGCTGGTTTGTTTAGAAGTTGAGGACAGTATTTCTCTGGGTCCCACCCGCACCTTCGGGTGTATCTTTTACTTCTTCTGACTCTTTGTCTCCACACTGTGTTTTAAATCTACGCGCATTACGTAAATCTCCCTCACAACGTTTTAGCTCATCTTGACAGAAAAACACAGTCACATTTTCTTTTTGTTGTTTTGTTTTGTGTGCTGTTCTTGTCATGGGCTGGTTTGTTTTGTTTACGTGTTTGTTTGTTCATTTTCTTCCTTCTGGTTCAGTGAGCTGCAGCACGTGCATGATGGTCACGTGTTAAGGTTCTTTAGATGTCTTTATGCTTCATTGGTGGTTTGAGTGCCCATGCTTCATTGATTCGGATAGATCGACGCTTTTTCTTTTTTGATAAAGAAACAGAGGACTTAGCGTTCCAACAGACGGCATGATTAATAATCAACGTCGTCATCATCACCATCAACGTCATCACCTGTCTACAATAATGATGTTAAACATGCAAATTTAGCGCACGTTCAGGAGACACGCTCACAACGCTTCACATAATAACATTATGACATACGCGCATTCGGTCATGCAAGGTAGTATGTTTTATGCGTGCAATGGCGGCAGAGACATGCTATACATACAAATAGTCCTGAACTTTATCGTTCATACTCACGCGACGCATGAAAGTTCCAGCGTTTTATACACTGCAGATTATACAGGCTTACTGGCTGGGATGATTGGAGTAGGCTTTACAACCTGATTCCTATGGAACTGATGGATGGAAGTGTCGCTACTGACCGTTTCAAAAACACGGTTGTGGTGACATACGGCCTGTTTAAGATGGGTCGGTTCTAACCCCCCCCCCCCCCCCCCCAGCCTTACCGCTGAGAGAGTTCCTTTAGGAGCATCATAAAACGAACGAAAGGAGCAAAACAGCGTCAACAGATTCTCTGTTTGTCAGGAAAATCGACCTGCGCTCTTTCTGCAGCTTTGTCTATCTCCTTACCGTTTCGTCCGTCTGTCATTTTGTTTCTTTACTTTTTTTCCCCTTTTTCTTTCTTTCTTTACTCCTTTCTTTATTTCTTGATTGACATCGTAAGCTGGGTTTCAGCGTACTCTACACATTGTAGGAATGAATAACCAAAAAAAAAAAAAAAAATGCTACTGCTGATGCTGTTGCTGCTGCTGCTGATGATGATGTTGATCATGACGATGACGACATCATGATGTGTATGATGAATAGGATGGTACGAACATTACGATGATGACGTCACGATGTGGATGATGCATAGGATGGTCATAACATTACTGCTATTTTTTTTTTCTGATTATAATGTTATTAATAAAGATGATGGCGATGACAATGATGCAGATGATGAATATGATGGGAATAATATTACTGCTGTTACATTTGATAATAACATTAACAATAATGATGATGGTGATGGTGATGATGATGATGATGATGATGATGATGATGATAGGCATATGCGCATGATTGCTGTTGTTGTTGTTGTTGTTACCGCAAGAGAAAGACGACACAACACACGTTATTAAATAGAACGTTTAAAAACGAGAGAGACAGACAGACAGACAGACAGACAGACAGACACGCACAAAGTTAAACGGACAGGAAAACGGACAGTGACAAAGGCAGAGAGAAAGGAAAACTAGGCAGAAACACACACACACGCGCGCGCGCGCGCCACACACACACACACACACACACACACACACACACACACACACACACACACACACACACACAGAATGACACTCACACAAAGACAGAGATAGAGGGAAACAAGAATGGTGATTCACTAAAGACGGTTGAATCCGAGCACAAGCATTCAGGGACATTGATAGGTTGTCCCTAGCCCCACCATTCCTTCTCTCTTTCCTTCCTTTCTCTCCTCCCCTCCTTCCTTCCTCCCCATCCCTCCCCCCCTCCCCCCCCCTTCGGTTCCCGAGTGTTTTATGGGTCTGGGATCAGATTGATGCTTACTGCACTGGTCTGGAAGAGCGTCGAGGCCCATTCCTATTGACAAAGCGCTGCTAAGCTGCTAACACGTACATCGTTACTCCCTGATATTAGCTTTCCCTGGAGGAACACAGTTTGCAGAAGTAGTTCTGTCTGTCTGTCTGTCTGTTCGTCCGTGTGCCCGTCTCTCTCTCTCTCTCTCTCTCTCTCTCTCTCTCTCTCTCTCTCTCTCTGCTCTCTCTCTCTCTCTCTCTCTCTCTCTCTTTCTCTCTCTCTCTCTCCTCTCTCTCTCTCTCTCTCTGTTTTACATTACTCTTTGTATTTGGTTTACTTCTTCCTCCTCTCTCTCTCCCTGTCTCTCTCCCTCTCCTCTCTCCCTCTGTCTTTCAGAAACAACAACAACACACCACACACACACACACACACACACACACACACACACACACACACACACACACACACACGCACACACACCACGCACGCACGCACGCACACACACACACACACAAGCACAGTGGGTGTGTTATTGTTGTTGCTGTCTTACTATTGATCAGTGATTGGATGATTCAGGGTTTGTTTTGTTCCTTTTCTTCTTCTTTTTTTCACCTCTCTTTCCCTATTTCCCATCAGTATCATAACACCCGCGCCATGCATTCTGGTTCCTCAGACACATCTACCCCCAAAGTTTGTTTTGTCAAATAAGGCATGTGTCTGTCCAGGCTGAAAAAAAAAGAGCTGTGACAAGGTCATTTTTTCCAATCATGTTTCTGTGTGCCCTGAAAGCAACGACGTGGAAACACTCTGATACATTCATCATGTTTAATCATGTTTCTGTTCACCCTGGAAGCAACGACTGTGGAAACACTGTGATACATTCATCATGTTTAATAATCATGTTTCTGTCTGCCCTGAAAGCAACGACAGTGGAAAAACTCTGATGGTCATCTTTTCCAACCATGTTACTGTCCGCCCTGAAAAAAACCGACAACAGAAACATTCTGATACAGTCATCATTTTCAAGCATGTTTCTATCCGCTCTGAAATTGACGACCGTCTCGCCATCAGCTAGCCACACAGTTAGCTCTTTGTGTGTCTTTTCAGACACTCTGTAAGCCTTCGGTGTCGTGAGAATTACTGTTATGAATGCTGAAGGACTTTGTGTCTACATCTGACAAGCACACACGCACGCGCACGCGCCGCACCACACCACACACACACACACAACACACACAAACAACACACACACACACACACACACACACACACACACAGACAGCGCGCGCGTGCACACACACACACACACACACACACACACACACACACACACACACACACACACACACAAGAGAGAGAGAGAGAGAGAGAGAGAGAGAGAGAGAGAGAGACAGAGAGAGAGAGAGAGAGAGAGAGAGAGGAAGCCTACATTGTCTCACCTCTTACTGGTCTATTTATAAACCTTATTTTTTGTACACTACCATAATAATACAATTACTATAACGTAAAAACAAAGTATGGGTATTCAATGATGATTCATCATTCAGAGCAGTACTGTATCTGTACATGCTTATATACACAAAACAAAATGGCTGAGTATTTCATTTGCTTCTCTTCGAAACTGTGTGTGAGTAGAATACATAGAGAGCCTTATCTTCACACAGATTTAAGGAGATTGAAAGGAATAGATAAAAAAATGTATAGGAATGATGACGAAACTTCAGTTTACCTTGATTTTTATATATTTTTCAGGAAACAAAATCGTTGAAAATTGATTGCCTTCCACTAATTATACTAGATTTTAATTTCCTTACAGAAAATTGCAATCAATTGCAACCTCTCTCTCTCTCTCTCTCTCTCTCTCTCTCTCTCTCTCTCTCTCTCTCTCTCTCTCCCATTTTGTATGGTTAAATCAAGGTGTCCAGAATAATAATGTATTTTTAAATATATTCAAACAACGTCTTAATAGACATTTTCTTCCACGAATTGTCTAGTACAATCAGAGACAAAGAAAGACATATTTTATACAGGCAAGTTAAACATAACTTAAATATATGTACATATCTATGTGACATTAACATGTTTTGTTTTCGAGTGGCCTTAACACAAATCAAATGTGGAGTGTTGCCATTAAATGATGATATGAATAGGTATGGAAATGATGTAATTCAATCGCACTGTCCATTTTGTAAAACATGCATTGAAGATGAAAAAAAGCCATCTATTATATGTTTTCCCGCTGTATTCAGAGTTAAGAGATAGATTTATTGCAAATGGAATGAATGTCCGTCTGCAAAGACTGTTAGATGGGGAATGCAAATAGTTGTCAGTGTTATTTTCGAAGTTTATTTGCTATGCTATGAGACACAGACAGAGGTTTTCAGAAAGCAAAGATTTAAATTAAATACTATGACATTCAGATGTTGAAATCTGACTCCGAAAAGAGTACGCTAAGTTGATGCAATTGGTGCCATTTATCATTTTGTGTTTCATTTTATTCAGTTATTTACTATTTGATGTTCTTGCGATTTATAGAAATCTGGATATATTGTTTGTTTCCTTGTTCCCCGCCCCCTCCCCCTTTTTGTCCATATTTTTCTTTTCAGTGTCATGTGCCCATGGCCTAATAACATTAGATCATTGTCATTGTCATTCTCTCTCTCTCTCTCTCTCTCTCTCTCTCTCTTTCTGTGTGTGTGTGTGTGTGTGTGTGTGTGTGTGTGTGTGTGTGTGTGTGTGTGTGTGTGTGTGTGTGTGTGTGTGTGTGTGTGTGTGTGTGTGTGTAAAATGAGTTAGTTTGCTTTTTGTGCCATTTGGCTGTAGGAGATGAAGAAATATATTTCTTGTTTTTTGTCCTTGTCTAGGGGATGTTAGAAAACCTCTTATTAAGCCAAAGTTTAACAGTGACTTATGTAAATCTGAATGACTGCGCTCTCGTCATCATCAAAGGAACATACTATATCCAGTCCAGCACAATATGTTTATGAATCTCAGAAAATACCAAATACTACCACGTTTAATATTTATATATTATGTACATTTTACTGTGTCAGTTGCTTCTAACATGGTAATCGTTTTCTTTGATGTGAAAATCACTGCATCATCAGCTGCAGTATATATCGTGAACATGTTTTCTGTATGTGTTCCGCTTCAGTTAGGGACCTTGGCCTAAACTGATTCAACTTCTACATTCGCATTCTCTCCATTTCCCTCTCGGTCTCACTCTGTCTCTCTGCCTCTGTCTCTGTCTCTTTCTCTCTCTCTTCTCTGTCTGTCTGTGTTTAAATTCTTATGGGTTTGGATTTGTTTGGGATAACCAGGGTGTACAGTGTGTATCTGGGTTTTTGAAATGTTTTAAAGAAAGGATTATTGACTGCAGATGGCAGGATTGGCATGGTCATGTCCATCGTAGTGATAGATTCATACAGTACAGATATGTTAGAATACTCATGAGTTAGAACCATATATTAATATGAATAGGCATATTATGAGCACATTGGCTAAATTTAGATTTGGTGTTTCTAACAGTGCATGCCATCGTCTAAGATATTCCAACCCTTCCGATGTTGAATTGGTTTGCCGTCTATGTGGTTCAGCAAGGGAAGATGAAGTTCATTTCTTGTTATGTTGTCCTGCACTGCATAACCTCAGAACAAAACTTATCCAGCCAAAGTATTTTATTGAACCATGTCATTTCAAGGTAATATTACTGTTGTCAACAAGAAACGAACGCTTCCTTTCAAAATTGGCTGTATATATTTATGAAGCTCAGAAAACACTGCGAGCGACTACCTAATATCCCAAACATTGATGTGCTTTAATAATTGTCGTGAATTTATTTTAATTCCCCCCCCCCCCCCCCCCTACGTGTACCGTAATTTGTTTTGTTTGATGTATGTATGTCCCTTCAGAATGGGGCCTTGGCCTTTACATCTGAATAAACATTCGCATTCGCATTCTCTGTCTGTCTGTCTGTCTCTCTGTATCTGTCTCTCTCCGCCCTCCCCTCCAATCTCTCCCTCCCTCCCTCCCTCCCTCCCTCACTCCCTCTCTCCTCCCTCTCTCTCTCTCTCTCCTCGGACAGTTACATTCTTTCACCCCAGGATAATAACAAAAACAAAAACAAAAACAGAATGACTGTATTAGTGATTCGATATGCGATCACTCAGTACATAGACATCTGTGGCTAGAACAAAGAGAGCGAGAGCATAAACCCGACCGTCTTCGTCACAAAAACTGGAATTGAAGAAAAGAAAGAAATTCAAATGAAACTGACTGTTCGAAACATCTCAATGACACAGCCACATCTCCTCCTACTCTTTTTCTTTTTTTTTTTTTTTTTTGTTGTCCCAACCTCTGCGCCACCTCAGAGGCAGTGCACCCACGCCGCTCATTCCGACACCCCGTCCACAGCCACAGCCCGGTCGGCCCCGCCGCAGCCCCGGCACCGGCAATCCGCAGGGAAGCAGTCAATGTCAAGTCGTCAAGAGGCAACCCACCGGAGGAGACACTGCACTGCTGCCGAGTCACTTCGGTGGTGTTCAGTGGCGCCTGTTCTGATCTAACATACGCAGGACACCA
>CM065722.1:36516630-36524130 GCA_033310375.1 Conus canariensis | reverse complement strand
TGAAACTGCAAAGCAGAAGGACTTGGTTGTGACTGTGTTGTTCCCTCTCCTTTTGATCTTTCTGTAGTGTAGTTTTGTCTGGTCTACAAGACAACCAAACTGAATACTGTTAAACAAACTTTTGATTGTTTAGCTTTTTTCGTTTTAAAGTATCAAAACAAACCGGTAGTACTCCTCCTCCGATTAGATGTAACTGGCTTCCAATCTCCCACATAATGGAGAGAGAGAAAAAAATCAGCCTCATTCTGCTGTAACATAATGACAGATCAGCGGCACACCATTTCTCTGAGGCACTAATTCATTCCCAAATGCAGCACAAAACAATTAGCACAGCGAGATATTTTTTTTCCCTTATTGCACCTGTCAGTTGGAATAGGTGTCATCACTCTGTTGTTAGTTTTGTGTGGGTCAGGAGCATCTGTTTTACAGACAGAGTATTGTAACCAGTTCTCTGATACCAAAATGTTTGCCCAATGTCATTCCCTATATATATATATCTGAACACTTCGTGTGTGTGTGTGTGTGTGTGTGTGTGTGTGTGTGTGTGTGTGTGTGTGTGTGTGTGTGTGTGGTGCGCGGCGCACAGGAGAGATGGTTAGATAGATAGATAGATGAGAGAGAGAGAGAGAGAGAAGGAGGAGAGAGGTGTGTGTGTGTGTGTGCGCCGCGCGCGCGCGCGAGCGTGAGCGTGCGTGCGCGCGAGCGTGAGTGTGCGTGCGCGCACGAGCCACAATTTATTGTACATATAAAGAAACATAGTTCTGTCCATACGGCGCGGCGCATCTTAGGGTGATGACATTCACAATGTCTTCAGTGCACTCTTGAAATCAGCCCATGATACGAGACGTATAAATGTACCCTTATGTCCATTGAAAGACATCGAGAAAAGGGAGTCTCCTAAACTACACTTTACGCCTCCAACCGAGAGATGTGTGAACATGAACATGAACAACAGCTTCAGAACCCCCAAGTCTACCTCATTTACTTTCACGTACCTACACGCACCTCAATGACGGAAATACAGAGGGCTTTAATGTTCACAAAACAGCGCAGGAGAAAGATTATCACTTTTGCTACAGAAGAGGCTTTTCCCCCCTTGGAAGCAGTTTACCGAAGCGAAAAGTTTTACTTCATGGCGGAAGTTTCGTCATTTTGCTAACCTACCATGCCATATTTTGTTGTCCGTCTGTCTGTCGTCTGTCTGTCTGTCTCTGTCTGTCTGTCTGTCTGTCTCTGTCTGAATGATTGTATGAGTTGTTGCCTGCTTGGATGTGTGTTTGCTTGTAATTGATCAGTTCTACTTTTCCTTCTTTCTCGTCGTTATTCTTCGTGGCTTTGTGTATCCCACCCCCACCCCCCTTTTCCCCCTTCATCTCCTCTTTCTCTCTTCCTTCCTGTCCCTCTGTCTGCTTCCATCTCTGTTTCTCTGTATACTGCTTCCTCCTCCTCCTCCTCCTCCTCCTCCTCCTTCTCTACTCTTTATCTCTCTCTCTTTCTCTCTGTCCCCTACCTCTGTCTCTGTCTCTTTCTGTGCATATCTGTCCATCTGTCTGCCTGTCTGCCTGCCTGCCTGCCTGACTGTCTGTCTGTCTCTGTCTGTGTGCGTGCATACGTCCTGTCTGTCTGTCTGTCTGCCTCTTTGTCTGTCTCTCTGTCTGTCTGTTTATCTGTCTCTCCATCTCTCTCTTTCTCACTCACTCATTACTATCCACTCCATGTGTATGTGCGTGTCTGTCTGTCTGTCTGTCTGTCTGTCTGTCTGTCTGTCTTCTGTCTCTCTTCTCTCTCTCTCTCTCTCTCTCTCTCTCTCTTCCTCACTCACCCATCCCTATCCACTCTCTGTCTGTGTATGTGCGTGTCTGCCTCTCAGTCAGTCAGTCAGTCAGTCTGTCTTTTTGTCTGTCTCTCTCCCTCTCCCTCTCTCGGACTACTATGACTACTCGGACTTGGGACATTTGAAATGGACTGTTGTAGAAGGACGTTGATTATTTGAACATTTACACTTCTCGCGTCTTCTTGAGGCATAGGTGTTTTGTGATTGTGCCCTTACCATTTGTTTTGGCCATTTTCTCAGATCTGTTACTTGTATATACCTAAAATTTAGCTTATACGTTCTTTAGTACTCAGTTACCTATTTGAACTTATTGCTCATTGAATTTTTTTGCTAACTTCTTTTCTGTGTCGTTACACGTTGCAGAGGTGTGCATTTTTTGTGTGTTTGCTTGTTTGTTTGTTTGTTTTTTCACTTGTAATATTTACTTTTTCTAATTGCCTGTATCCTGCAAATTGATTTTGCTTTACGTTGTACACATATTGAAGGTAATGTGTTTTTTGTTTTCCTTGTAAAATAATGGCAAATAATCCCAATACCGAGAGTAGTAATGAATGGTTAACCAACTCAGGATTCAAAATTGGCTATCTAAATGCATGCCATGTGTTAAACAAATTATGTGATTTACCTTCTATTTTATCTAATGCTAACAATTGTTTTCATTGTTTTTGTTTCTCTGAATCTCGGTTATCAAATGTAGTCTCAGACGATTTAGTAATGATTCCAGGTTACGATTTTATTAGGAGAGACTCTACATCTAAGCTAGAAACAGGTCTCTTGGGATGTGTACATCACCCAATGAACTATAAACTGATCCATCATTTTGATAAACATAATATTGAATGCATCTGGATAGAGTTTCGTTTAAAAGGGACTAAACCGATATTAGTAGGCTTTTTATATAGAAACCCTGATGAACGTGTGGAATGGTATGATAGATTCGAAGCAATGATGGAAGATGTCTCAGATTATTCAACAGATGTTGTATTGCTTGGTGACTTTAACATTGATTTACTTAAACCTCATGATAAATGGAAACGAATTTTTGAATCATATACTTCAACACAATTGATAGACACGCCAACAAGAATAGCGCTACAGTCTGAAGCACTCATTGTGATCATATCTATGTAAACAATCCAACAAATATTACAGAAACTTCCGTACCAGTTTATGGTCTCAGTGATCATTTTCCTGTATGCTTAACTTGGTCCAAAAAAGGCGTACAAATTCCTAGACGTAGCCACAAATGCATTTCTTTCCGTAGTTATAAATTCTTTAATTCTGACGATTTTCTTCATGACTTATGTATAGCAGACTTTTCCAGTATTTTTCAGGAGACTGATCCAGACAAAGCTCTCGAAGCTTGGTATAACACATTTGTCCCTATTTACGACAAACATGTCCCAACTAAGATCAAACGTGTCAAACCCGATGGAAAACCACCGTGGTTAAATGATGAAATTAATGTTGCTATTAAAATTCGTGAAAACTTGTTACAGTCAACAGGAAAAGATGCAAAGTTTAAGAAACAGCGTAACAAAGTTACAGCTATGAAAAGGTCTGCTCGTAAAAAATATTTTAGCGACCTTATTTCATCGAAAAAAGATTCAAAATCGATCCGGAAAGCCATTAATCAATTATGTGGTAAATCGTCAAAACAAGCAGCTCCGTCATCTTTAATTCTGTCTGCAGATAATCTCAATAAACACTTTATTACCATAGTCGAAAAGACTATTAAAACTGATTGTACTAAACATAATGAACTGTTGTTACTAAGAGAATTTTGTGGTACTAGACGAATAGGGTCCAGACTTGACTTTCAGTTTATCAGTGTACACGAGGTATGTAGAAAACTTAATTCATTGAAGGAATCTAAGAGCCGGGGATTAGATAATATAGATAGCAAAATTTTGAAAATTTCCGCACCTATTATCTCTGATAGCCTTACTTATATTTATAACCTTTGTATTAAGAAATGCTATTATCCACAATATTTTAAAGAAGCTAAGGTTTTGCCATTTTTTTTAAAAATCTGGTGACCCACAGGATCCTTCGAACCACAGACCGATTTCCATTCTGTCTAATTTGTCTAAATCTTTAGAAAAGCACCTTAAGCAAAACCTTCAAAGGCACTTCGTTACACATAAATTATTTCATTCAAATCAAAGCGGTTTTAGAGAAAATCATTCATGTCAGACGGTTCTTACCAATGTAGTAGAACAGTGGCATTTAAATATCAATAATGATCTTCTCACAGAAACGATATCTGTGGACTTTGCTAAAGCCTACGATGTTATTAACCATGATCTCCTCTTAAAAAAACTTACTTTGTATGGTTTAACTCCAAAGTCTGTCAATCTTCTCTAGTGTTTTCTATCAAACAGAAGGCAGATAGTTGTTCAAGATATGATATCATCCACTTTCATGCCAGTCAATTTCGGTGTGCCTCAGGGTTCAGTCTTAGGACCAATATTATTTACAATTTACGTAAACGATCTCCCTCTTTACATTTCCTCTTCTTGTGAGCTTTTCGCTGATGATACCACCTTACACAATAAAGGAAAAAATTGCAGATGTAGTGTGCGCTGACTTACAAAATGACGTCGACAGGCTCATAAAATGGACAGAACTTAATCATATGGCACTTCATCCTCAAAAATCTGAATTCATGTTAATATCAACAAGGCAAAAGCGACAAAATATCAAAGATAATCTAAAGGAATTAAAAATATAATGATAACGTATTAGATGAAGTAAGTTCTCACAAACTACTTGGTCTTATTATCGACAATAATTTATCCTGGTCGAATCAGCTTTCGACTTTATCAAAAAGAATATCGAAAAAAGTCTTTCAGCTTAATAGAATCAAACATTTTTTGAATCAACACACACGGAAACCATTTTTTCATGCTTATATTCAAAGTGATGTGGATTATGCTTCAACCTGTTGGGATTTAGCTAGTAAAGCCTCCTTAAGGCATCTTGAAAGTCTCTACAGACGCTCTCTCAAACTTATACTTCTTAAATCTTCCTCTCTGGAAATAAGTGATTATAAAGAACTAAACATCTTGCCTTTTGAATTTAAATGTATCTTCAACAAAACTGTCTTTATGTTTAAGATTTTGAACAACCTTGCACCATTCTATCTCCGAGAGAAATTTCCCGTACGAGAGTTTCGTAACAAAAGTACAGTATTTATCCCTCGTCCAAGAACTGATCTCTTTATGACATCTTTTATCTATTCCGGAGGAAAATTATGGAATGAAATCCCAGAATACATAAAAAAATAGTTTATTATCGTTCAAAAAAGCATACCACAGATATTTAATGGAAAAGTTATAAATGGTTGGTTTCTTTCAGTTAAGACCTGAATTTAATGATATAATATTTACCTTCTCTTTTACAACCTCTCTCTCTCTCTCTCTCTCTCTCTCTCTCTCTCTCTCTCTCTCTCTCTCTCTCTCTCTCTCTCTCTCTCTCTCTCTCTTGTGTACCGTCTATGTTAATGTCAAATGCCATGCCTTGCTTCTCCCTCCCGCATCTTTTCTCCCTCACTTTGTCTCTCATTGCTATTTTTGTTAACTCTCTTCCACACTCTCTCTCTCTCTGTCTCTTTCTCTCTCTCCCTCCTCTAATGCCCCCCCCCCCACTCCAAGATATCCTACTCCTTCTGTCTGTGTTCACTCTGGTACATTAGGTTGCTGCATTTGGTATTATTATATTTCAGAATTTGTATCTTTTTCTTTCTTTTCCTTTCTTTTGGCCCCGGAGGGCTGGATGTAAAAAAGCAGTCACGCTTACTCCATTACCCTCTGAAAATATAATTCGTACGTTCGTTCGTTCGTTCTCTCCCTCGGTCAGTCAGTCAGTCTGTCTGTTTGTCTGTTTGTCTGTCTTTCTGTGTGTCTATCTGTCTTCCTCTCTCTTCCTTTCCCTCTCTCACTCACTTCCTCCCCCCCCCACCTCCCTCTCTCTCTTGCCTATCTTCCTAACTAGATGTCCCTAGACTAGTATCCTTTGTGCTTACAAAAATAAAGAGAGACATCTTCTTAGTTCAGATAAGTAATCCCATTCTCGCGTGGACAATATGGGACTAGAAGAGCGTTCCAGTCTGATCGGGGAAGAGAGTTGCAAGGAAAGCATTGGATCTCCATATCTGAAAGCAGGTTTAAAAAAAGGACAGTCAATACGAACATTGCGCAAACGTCTGAAATGCCTCCTGGGGGTTGTGTTTAGGGGACACGGGTGTGCATTTGCTTGTCGAACCCGGTCGTGTTGAAAACTTGCGATGGAGTTGCGCAAGTGCATGACGATGAAGACGTGTGGAGTGGGCTCTTTTGACAGCGTTGTGGAATATGAACTTTCTGTTTTTCTCCTTCCTCTTCCACCCCTTCTCTCTCTCTCTCTCTCTCTCTCTCTCTCTCTCTGTCTCTGTCTCTGTCTCTCTCTCTGTCTCTCTCTCTCTCTCTCCCTCTCTGTCTCTTTTTCTTCTCTGTCTCTGTCTCTCTATCTTTCTTTCTCTCTCTGTCTCTTCCTCCCTCTCTGTCTCTCTCTCTAACCGTCTGCCTGTATGTGTGTATGTATATGTGCGTGCTTGCATGTGTGCGCGCGCATATGTGTGTGTGTGTGTGTGTGTGCATGTGTGCGTGTGTGTGTTATGTGTGTGTGTGTGTGTGTGTGTGTGTGTGTGTGTGTGTGTGCGTGTGTGTGTGTGTGTGCGTGCGCGCGCGCGCGTTTGTGTGTGTGTGTGTGTGTGTGTGTGTGTGTGTGTGTGTTTGCGTTTGTGTGAGTGTGTGCACGTGTGTGTGTGTGTGTGTGTGTGTGTGTGTGTGTGTGTGTGTGTGTGTGTGTGTGTGAGAGAGAGAGAGAGAGAGAGAGAGAGAGAGAGAGAGAGAGAGTGCGCACGTGCACCTGCCTGTCTTTCTGTTCGTGTATATGACTCTCTGCCTGCGTCTTTATGTCTGTCTGTCTCTGTCACTGTCTGTCTTTTTGTCTCTGTCTGTCTGTCTCTGTCTCTCTCTTGTTTTCTCTCTCTCCCTCGCCCTCTCACCCCCTCTCCTCTTTCTCTCTATGTCATTTTATGTTTCCGCCCTTCCTTCTTCTGCCCCCCCCCCCTCTCTCTCTCTCTCTCAATCTTTCTCTCTCTCTTAATCTCTCTCTCTCACACAATCTTTCTCTCTCTCTCTTAACCTCTCTCTCTCTTAACCCCCCCCTCTCTCTCTCTCTGTCTCTCTCTCTCTCTCAATCTCTTTTCTTCTAATCTATTGTTACATGACCTCCCCCCCCTTCCATTTTCCAGCCTACGACTCCACCACACACCTGCACCACATGACAAGCACATCTGTGACGCAAGTGTCCTTCACCCACTGCCTTTCTCTGCTACAACCACCATCCACCCCCTTTCCCCACCACCACCACCCACATCCTCACACCACCACCACCACCCCCAAAGAAAGAGAGCAAACGAATCCTCCAGAGACAAATCGAATTTGGGAAAACAAACAAACCAACAAACAAACAAAAAAACTAACACGAAAACAAACAATCCCAGAAATTCAAGTGGACAGGACATCTCTCAAGGAAACTGGAGGAATTGTGCTGAGAGGAAGAAAACTGTCCAATGATCCTTCTTGTGTCCAGGCTTGTCTGGGCAGAGCTGACTAGGA
>CM065722.1:36494130-36499130 GCA_033310375.1 Conus canariensis | reverse complement strand
TTTTTCCCCTTTTTTCCCCCTTTTACCGTCTTACTCTCCTCGTACCTTCTCAATTTTTCGTGATATTTGAGGACGAAGACTGTGTTGCTGGAGTGGAGTCCTATTCTGTTTTGAGACGACACGTCAGGGCTGCACCAGACACCTGCTTTGATAAACTATCCCAGCGTTCCCCAGGCCTGAGAGATACAGACACCTGCAGCTTTGTTCTACGTACTCCTCTTTGTCTGCCTTCGATTTTCCTCCGGCGTGTGTTCTTTCCTATCACTTGCATCCTCCGTCTTCCTTTCCTCGCCTACATTTTCTTCTTCTTCTTCTTCTTCTTCTTCTTCTTCTTCTTCTTCTTCTTCTTCTTTTTCTTCTTCTTCTCCTCCTCCTCCTCTCCTCCTCCTCCTCCTCCTCCTTCCCTCATCATCATCATCATCATCATCATCATCATCATCATCATCATCATCATCATCATCATCATCATCATCTTCTTTCTTCTTCTTCTTCTCTTCTTCTTCTTCTTCTTCTTCTTCTTTCTTCTTTCTTTCATTGATTTCTTGCTTGCTTGTTTGCTGGCTTGGTTGCTTGCTCCCTTCCTTCCTTCCATTTGCTCTCCTTCACATACCTCAGCGTTAATTTGTTTTTTTTTTCTACCTCCTTTGCCTCTTCCTCATCCTTACAACCATCCTATTCTTCTCGTCCTCATTCTTGTTTAACCCTCACCCTCACCCCCTCATCGGTTTTGTTCAGTTTTAACCCTGGAATCGCCGCTGAACAAGTGGCATGTATATCTCGATGTATCTTTTTCGTGCTTCCTATGTCAATGAGCAGCGTGCGTAACTCTTGAAACGTGTCATATTCTGACATCCAAGTGTCATCCATTGGCTCTCTCTGTGTTGTCTCTCTCTCTCTCTCTTTTTCTCTGGCGCACTGTGCGCGACACATACGTACATACCCCCTTCTCCAGTATTCCACTTTCAACCACCTCCAATCCTGCACGTTGACTTTCCGTTCGATGTTAGTTCTTTGTGTTTGTTTGTTTTGTGGTCAGAGGGAATGGAATGTGTTGGTTTGCGGCACCACTTCAACAGCTATTCAATATTGCCGCGTGTGGGGAGTATGTACGATTCGTCTGCTAGCAGTCCCCGACAGCGCAATAACCTTTTACAGAAATGAACGCCGATGTGTGTGTGTGTGTGTGTGTGTGTGTGTGTGTTGTGTGTGTGTGTGTGTGTGTGTAGTGTGTGTGTGTGTGTGTGTGTGTGTGTGTGTGTGTGTGTGTGTGTGTGTGTTATGTGTGTTGTCTGAACGTGCGTACGTGCATACTTCTCTCTGTCTGCCTGTCTGTCTGTATATATGTATGTCTGAATCTCTCTCTCTCTCCCTCACTCTCTCTCTCTCGCTCACCTTCTCTCTCTCTCTCTCTCTCTCTCTCTCTCTCTCTCTCTCTCTCTCTCTCTCTCCCGTCTAACTCTGTGTCGTGTGTGTGTGTGTGTGTGTGTGTGTGTGTGTGTGTGTGTGTGTGTGTGTGTGTGTGCGTGCGTGCGTGCGTGTGTGTGTGTGTGTGTGTGTGTGTGTGTGTGTGTGTGTGTACACCTCCGTACGCGCTGTTTTCTATTCAGGTACGTGTACCACCCAGTCTGTATGCGATAATACATTGCCTTGGTGGTAAATTCACTTTCCATGTCTTCCCGCTCCACTTCCAGACGAGAGGCCATTAGGAACTTGTCAAGATCGTGGTGAGATGGGGAGGCTCTGTCGTCGCTGAAACAACTCGGACAGGGGTCTCCGTCAGTGGGGATCCTGGAGGCAGCTATTACTGGTGCCAATAGGAGATTATAGATTACCGGCCAGGGAGTCCTTTTTTAGCTTGGGTTTTCCATTTTCTTCCCTTCATCCATCACCGTTCTGACGGTTACTTTGTGTGGGATGTTGGAGGCTGTTTTTTATATTCTAAAGCAACATAACATTGATGATGTTATTGGAGTGTGTGCAAGTATTTTGAACATTGTTTTTCCAATATCGCGTACATTAACACAGTAAAAGTTTGTAGGAGAATGTTGGGAGGAGGAGGAGGAGGGGGGGGGGGGGGGGGGGGGGGGTCTGGGGGGGGGGGGGGGGTCTGGAGAGAGGAACAATGAGGGACTCGAAGGGAAGTCTACGAGTTCAGTGCTGTCGTGAATAAGCGCAGATACAGTTCTGAACATTGTGGGAATGTCTAGATAGGAAAGTAGAGGGTCGTGTTGTGGAGTGGCCCGACATCATTATCCCTGTGAAGAGGATCGCTGGCTGCTCACTGGCTGCTCAGCTCAGACTGCGGCGGTGTCAGCCTGGGTGTAGCTGTGTGCTGGAACATCAGGAGGAGAGGATTGAAAGGGCAGCGGATCGATGGTCAGTGGTGTTGGTCTTTCTACTCTGTAGCTTACATCTGGCAAGACGGTATCGGTCTGGCACCGGACGGAAAGAAGCGTTCATTCCGTTAAGACGAACCGATGCCCAAACCGGTCTTGTCTCATTAATATTCATGGCAGGGGGCAGAGTGAAGGAGGAAAAAAGGTGTGAGTGATGGTTTGTCGTTGTGGACGGTGTAGCGAATTGGCTCAGTGGTAGAGTACTATCGCGTTCACTGTCAGAAGTTGTGGGTTTAAATCCTTTTGATATCGCAAGTGGGGTTGCCGGACGGGTATTTTTCTTTAACTTATTTTTAACGTATTGTCGTTCTGGGAATCCGGATTTTTGTGTTGGATACGTTCCCCCAAACTACTTTCAAGGGATAATTATCTCCGTCTGCCACATCACCTTTGGCATATGTGGACTTTAAGCCTAGGTAAATGTAAAATAACTTAAAAAAATGGAGATTGTCTCCTTATTGTTATCATCGTTGAAAGAACTTATGCAACGACTATCCTCTGTGACAGACCAAACTCGAAGTGATTTATAATCCGTGCTGTCGTTCACACAACGGGTTGTGTACATAGGTACAGACGATTGTAGAGCTGACTGCCGGCGTTACTTTAAGTCGGATATAAGTCACTCACTTTTGCTTACTCATTCTGACGATTCTTTTCCAACATGTGCGTGGTATGTGTATACGTGTCCTCCATGGCAGTGGCATCTTCCGAATTTGCTGATTGGAATTTCCCTGTGTGCACGAATTTATGCGTACGTTCACCAATGGGAACTTCGGTTTATGATCTCATTCAGAGGACTTTTCGGGAAATGAAATCGGAAACAGTGTTCTCCGAAGGAAAGACCCCACTCTACCGAAACGGCCCGGTGGAGATTCGAACCCCCAATCCCAGGATATCCGGCACCATGAGCCTGGCACTCTACCAGCTGAGCTGTTCTGGCTGTTTATCAAAATTTGTTAAAATTTGCTAATCCTGATTTCAACTGCATGGATACTCAGACCGTCTTTAAAGGGGGAGGGTTTAAACTGCGCGTTTAGCGAAACGCAACTGTGTGTAATCACTTGTACACATAAACCGTTGCCATTTGATCGATATTCAAAAAAAACGTGTCTTTAAAAAAATCGAAAGATGGGTGAAGAGTGGGTATTCATTCCAATAAAGAGCATGTGTTGGTAGCGTCTGCGAGGGAAGGGACAAACTTTACATTTACAGACAGGCGACTGAGAGATGACCAAACATAAGTAACATGGAAACAAAATCTGGATTGTTAGATACTAACAGCGTGAAATAACTACGTCAACGGAAAGAGCTGAAAGAAACGCTTGATAAACCTCTTCTCATTTGCCTAATACATGATTTTATTTTATGGAAATGTTGGTATTCTTCCTACAACCATGACATGACCCTGCTTCCTACGCGGGACAATAAGCGATATGAATATATATATATATATATATATATATATATATATATATATATATGTGTGTGTGTGTGTGTGTATACATTTATCTATCTATCTATCTATGTATATGTGTGTATGTATGTATGTATGTATATATATATATATATATATATATATATATTCAATTATAAACAAAGCTTGCCCTTATGTCTTAGATTGAAGAAATAGGGGGAGATAAGCATACATATCTGCAGTGGTAGATAATTCTGCCTAACTAACAGTATGTGCTTGAGTGGGTGAATGGGAAAAATAAAATAAATGCTTCTCAAAATGAACCTTTAGCAAGCTTATAGTCTCCAAGAGGGAGACAGTCTCCAATAGGGAGGAAACTCACTAACATATAACTCCTGGTCAGATACCGATATTTCGAAACCTGATTGTTTCTCCTCAGTGACCGCGGAAAGTGGTAATTTGACTCCTCTGCCTTTTTCGGTTTTAAGAAGAATGCTATCCCAGAAAAAGCTGGTGTGCAATACCGTAGTATGTTTGCTGAGATTTCAAAAAAACAACCAAAGGTGCCACCTAAGAAGCTAAAGAAAATCATGAAAGAACAAAACAAGCTACATTTTCTTGTGAAAAGTAGAAAATATAAAAAGATAACCTCTTAAGACACAAGTGCTGAGGGCCAGTTCTTGGAATGAATCCACAAGGGACTAAATTACAACAAACTAATAAATTCCAAGGATAAATACTGAGCACCATTCCAGCAACTTACAGAGCAGCTAGGTGTTGCAATGACTGCAAGAAATATTCAATTATAAACAAAGCTTGCCCTTATGTCTTAGATTGAAGAAATAGGGGGAGATAAGCATACATATCTGCAGTGGTAGATAATTCTGCCTAACTAACAGTATGTGCTTGAGTGGGTGAATGGGAAAAATAAAATAAATGCTTCTCAAAATGAACCTTTAGCAAGCTTATAGTCTCCAAGAGGGAGACAGTCTCCAATAGGGAGGAAACTCACTAACATATAACTCCTGGTCAGATACCGATATTTCGAAACCTGATTGTTTCTCCTCAGTGACCGCGGAAAGTGATAATTTGACTCCTCTGCCTTTTTCGGTTTTAAGAAGAATGCTATCCCAGAAAAAGCTGGCGTGCAATACCGTAGTATGTTTGCTGAGATTTAAAAAAAAACAACC
>CM065722.1:36484130-36489130 GCA_033310375.1 Conus canariensis | reverse complement strand
CTGGGGAACACGGAACTTTTCCGATCTCCATCCAGGCAAGCTACCGAAACATCTGCCTTTGGGACAAGTTGGCCAGCTTACTGTATTCTGATTCCACAAAGATATCGGTGTCACCGCTGTTGTTGTTATAGAAAAGGTACGAAAATACAGTTTTTAAATAACCCTGGTTGAAAGGTTTCCATTTACTTTGCAGAAACCTAGCCCTGCCTTTTATTCGAAGAAATACAACTTTTAAGGCATAGAGTATCAAAGGACAAATATTTCCACCGCCATAGTAGATTTCAAAGCAATAGTTGTAGACAGGGACATCCCCGTTTGCTCGACCCAGTCCGGAAAGTTAATATGTTAGCTTTTGAATTATTCATGAGATAGTGACGTCTGACTGTATTAGGGAGGACTGGGCGTTGATTGGCGTGCAACTACGTCTCTCCCTCCACCTCATCCCTTCCCCTCCACCCCTCTACCCACACCATGTGATTCACGGACCTTGCTTGCCGATGGAGAGGCGGACAGTCTGCAGAATGCCATGGGTTGATTGCAGACGGCACCCGAGGGATCAGCAATCGTTTTCCTCTGAGAATGTCTCGCTGAAGAGAGGTTGCAAGGGGTGGATAGTATACGTTGAACATGATCAACAGTTACTGTTCGTGTCGGCCTCGTGGTGTAAAATATTGCTAAATTGTTCTTTAGATATATAACACTACTAACATGTATGGTGCGTTGGATTACCATCCAAAAGAAAAAAAAAAACTTAGGTTGAAAATATTTACACTTTACATTTTTCTTGCTACAATTTGCGTTTAATTCTTACCACCGCAGCCAAAGCTGGCCACAGAAGTAAATACATTTAAATAGTCATGCATAGGTTATATGATTAGCATTTAACAGCCGTGGTCACATATTCTGTATCCCAAAAGCGTATGTACTTTGTATAGAATCAGTGAGGATGGGTTCTGCCTTGATAACCGTGTGACAAGCCTGTTTCTGCTAGAATGATTATCTGTAATATGACACTACCTCACCAGAAACTAACAGTGCAGAATCAGATCAGGGATCCGAGAGAAGAAAGGTTCTTGGAAAAGTGGATTATTCTTTAATTCAATGATGAGTTTGTCTGTACTTTCTTGCTCACCCTGTGAAATAAAAAATTCGTGAAAACACTTTACCTAAATATTCTCAGCACTACTTAACTATATTCAAAATGAATAAATTGTTCACTTTTCTTTTTAGAATAGCATGGACAAAGTTAATACGGTTTTTTGTATGACACTTTCTTTGTTCTACTCGACGACGCATCGATTACACAATGCAGAACGTATCACTTGAACCATTAAGGATAGGTACATTTCAACGGGTTAAATGCGCTACAGCTATCACGCTTTTTTAAAGATATATTCTTGTATTTTTTTCAGTCTTGTTGAAACGCATTCGTAATGTACAATGTTGACATTGCATCACTTTATATATACACACACACACACACACACATATATATATATATATAGCTGAAAAATTAAGTAGTGGAAGAAAACAAGTGCAGGCTAACAATTCTTCAGTCATTATAGTAATGACTTGGCAAAGATTTGAACTTTAAAACAATATTTAAAAAAAAATGAAGATGAAGAAAATAGGGGGAATATATTATAAATATGAGAAGCCCTTCACTAGCTGCCTGAGGGAACCGTCGTAATCCCTCTCGAAGGCACATTTATTTGTATTGCCTGCTCCTAGGCCTTTCGTCCGCTGGATCGGACTCATCAAGGAGACACGGCTGATTGTGTCTGTGTGCTCTTGGTGTTAAATAGAGACACACCACAGTCCATAATTCTGTGGTGTTCTCACCACCAAGGGTTCAAAAAAGAATCCAACTGCACCCTCAAAGCAGCCAGTGAAGGGTAGTAAATGAAACAAAACAAAAATGTGGAGAGGAAAAAAGTTGCTGAAAATCTAAAAGCATTATTCAAACAGTATAAAATGTAGGAGATAATCTTTGAGCCTATGCTTGAGGATCCATTCAAGGATGCAAGGGAGATCAAAAGATATGGAACAGTCTGAGTGGTCAGCTCTGCTGTTCAATAACCCAAGCATTGTGAGTGGCTAAGAATTGTACAGAACAACCTTTACTTGGATCTCCTAAGAGATGCAATCTCCCACTGATTGACCAAACAATATAATGCTGAACAATTAAGTAGTGGAAGAAAACAAGTGCAGGCTAACAATTCTTCAGTCATTATAGTAATGACTTGGCAAAGATTTGAACTTTAAAAATATATTTAAAAAAAATTGAAGATGAAGAAAATGGGGGGAATATATTATAAATATGAGAAGCCCTTCACTAGCTGCCTGAGGGAACCATCGTAATCCCTCTCGAAGGCACATTTATTTGTATTGCCTGCTCCTAGGCCTTTCGTCCGCTGGATCGGACTCATCAGGGAGACACGGCTGATTGTGTCTGTGTGCTCTTGGTGTCAAATAGAGACACCCCACAGTCCATAATTCTGTGGTGTTCTCACCACCAAGGGTTCAAAAAAGAATCCAACTGCACCCTCAAAGCAGCCAGTGAAGGGTAGTAAAATGGAACAAAACAAAAGTGTGGAGAGGATATATATATATATATATATATATATATATATTATATATATATAATATTTGTGTGTGTGTGTGTGTGTGTGTGTGTGTGTGTGTGTGTGTGTGTGTGTGTGTGTGTGTTTTGGGTTGTAAGTTGCCTTGGCTTTTTCCAAATGTTGCAAAATCTTGTCTAAACAGCACTGGCCCTGTGAGCATGCGAATGCACTCGCCATCCCCTCTACCAATAAATTGCCTGCTGGAATACCAATCGTCTTGACCCGTGGCCCAGGAAGGGCCGGGAAGACAGCCTAGAAAGGAGAAAAGTTGTCAAGTTATGGCCTCCCGTCCCTGCTACATGTTCCAGATTGCACGGGAATGGCTGTGTGTGGGTGTCACCGGCCTCCCCGGGGAACCACAATTGTCTTTGGGGGGAGAGGCGATCCATCAGACCCGTGTACCTCTCGCACTCACTGTCCGCCATCAATCCCGCCTTCGCCGCCGAAAGAGTTGTCGGTCCTGTCATCTGGCCTACGGTGAAGGAGGGGGTGGAATTATTTCCTTCTGTCAATTTGACCTTCCGCCCCACCCCACCCCCCTCCTCCTAGCCACACACACAGACACACAGAGACACACACACACACACACCACACACACACACACACACACACACACACACACACACACATACGTACGTACACACACACACACATACACGACACACACACACACACACACACACACACACACACACACACCACACACACAACACACACACACACACACACACACACACACACACACACACACACACACACACACACATATATACATACACACTGACTGAATGAAACCAATTTCATGTCAGATTAACCCATGATAAAACAACAAGCACGCGCGCACGCACGCACGTACACACACACACACACACACACACCACACACACACACACACACACACACACACACGCACAACACACACACACACACACACACACACACACACGCATCCCATTCTTTATCCTTCTCATCTCCCTTCTGCTCTCCACCTTCCCCTATTCCTTATCGTCCCCCCCCTCCCTCCCTTCCCTGCCCTTTATAATTCACGCTCCCTCCCATCGTCAAAAACTGAGCCTTGTGTTCATTACGGATGAGTCCGTTTTTCTTTCTGCTCCGGTTTTAGATTGTGTTCCTTTTCATTTCTTCCCAGCATGCCGTCTGCTGCTGCCATGAGAGTCTGTTTTTAAGACGTCATTAATTAGGAACACAAAACAATAAGTAAAACTATTGTTTGAAGGGAACATGAATGATACTCATAATCACAATTATGTTCACAGCCTTCTTCTTCTTCTTCTTCTTCTTCTTCTTCTTCTTCTTCTTCTTCTTCTTCTTCTTGTCTTTTAACAATGAAAACGATTTAAAAATCACATCAACAGTTGCTCTTTCTGTAATGTTTTGTTTCTGTCAAAAAAAAAAAAATTACATTAGCTGCCCGTTGAAAAGAAAAACAACCAGCAACCAAACGACTGAGAATTGAATACGCTCAACTAGAAACATCGGCAGCGGGTTGAGAGGTGGTGCATTCCAGTATTGGTCTGGCACAATCTCTAGAATTTATTCCAGTGACTCTGGCTTTCGCCCATGACTTTAAGAGAAACTATCCTATGATTGTGTGTGCCAATTTCAGATTCACCTCCTTTTCAAAATCGGATATAGCGATCCTGGGGCCAACATCGTAACTATCCCCTGAACCTTAAAAACCGTTATAGGAGGGTGTAGAGAAGATGGCTCCTTTGACGTGTTCGTTTTTGTTGAACAGAAATCACTTTCCTGGAAGCTGGGGAAATGGGGGATAGGGTTCGGGTGATGGGATGATTTGAAGTTGTTGCATAACTTGACAATGCACAATAATCAAATAGAACATTTTGAGAGTAAAACGTTCCATACACTCTCAATATACTAAAGGCACTAATGCTGAGTTTTGGTGGGCACCATCCTTCACTGCCTCTTTGACGACAAAAACAAACAGAGCAGCAAAGAATGGCGCAAAGAACGTTACGGATGATATGAAGGCCAATTGCCTGATGCCATGTTAAGAAACATATATGACAGAATCTTTTCTGGGTGGTTCCATTCATCTTCAAAACCTCGTCAGAGCACTATTATGACCTTCACCTGATCCAAGTCAAAATGGACTGAATATTGCTCTAACATCAAGGCTTTCCGTTCTGGTGATAAAATCACCAGTAAGTTAACGAAGCCTTTATCATATCAAATCCACAGATACCAGAAATGTTCTTTTTTCACTTTTTAGATTCGTTATTATTGTTTCTTTTATTGCATTAATGAATCTTCCTATTTTCCTCCGACAAAATATTCACATTTCCCTGCCCCCCCCCCCCCCCTTTTTTTTTTTTTTTTCAAAACAATAACATT
>CM065722.1:36459130-36466630 GCA_033310375.1 Conus canariensis | reverse complement strand
TCGGTGAGGTTTCTGGTTTTCCAGGGCCTGTATATCTCTAGAGCTCACTCACGGGTTTTGGTGAGTTATCTGTCTGTTGTGTGCGTGTATCATTTCATTTGTTTGCTGTCGTTTTATAGATATATCTATAGTTATATTCTTGCTTCCCATTTCTAAAAAAACTTCACTTTGTTACAATTGGATTCAGACAGAGGGGGGAGAAAGGAAATACCCTTTATCTTCGTTGTGGGTGTGTGACCCTCTGTATTCAATAACTGGGGTTTATTCCATGCATAAAAAAGCTTATCACAGAAATGTGAAGATATCGTTTTGTACACCTCTGACTCGAATTATTGTATCATTATTCTTTTACGGTAAACACATTGTTTGATGTCGTGTAATGTACCATGATACTTTTGTTTGGATGAAAACGCGTTTATTTTGACTTCTGCTATTCTCATTTCTTTTGGGCTCGTGTATATAAAAGGAAATCCTTTGAAATCACTCTTGATTCATTACAAAAGTGGAAGAAAACATTGTAGAAGCCTTATATTGAAGAAGGGGACATTATGGTAGTCATTTTATTATTGTGAAATTCTCCTTAACATTTAACCTCTATAAGAGGGAAGGAACTTTTACATGGAGAAACAGGGCTGGGGAAAGACTTCTTTATTTTAAGTCATCTAAAATATTCCATTTCCCCTCCCTTACGGCAATCTCGCTTTGTCTCCAGGCCTTTCACTCTGTTCATTGCGTGTGAACTGTTCCATCCCCAGTCCTCCACTTCCCTTCATCATCACAGCCATTCTTCAGCAAGTTATCCCCCTGGAGACTGCGCCCTGGGACCTCCATCTTCATGCCCACTTCGACGCCCCAAGTTCAAGAATTCTTGTCTGCGCTCGCAGGGCTACATTGCCTGCGTGCTACCATCCCCTACAGTGCCAGCAGTTAACCTTTTCCCGGGCGCGGGTGCTCGGACTCGGGATACCTTTTCGTTTGCTTTTGTTTTTTATGTTCACAACCTGTCCTATAACTATAATTAATTCTTTCTGGTACTCATCATAATCATCCTCATCCCCATCCTCCTCATAATATGCGTTTTGATGTATGTTTTTTTTTCGTGTGATTTTATTGTTGTGGATTTGTGTACAATGAAGTGTCATTAAATGTTGGAAATTGAACTGTGTTAGTGGGTTAGTGTTAGAGTAAGAGTGGGAAAGGGTGTGGTCTTGGTTTCGTGGGCACTAGGCCTGCGTTACAGTGTGTGTGTGTGTGTGTGTGTATGTTGTCTATCTGTCTATTTATCTTTCTATCTACATACAAACACAGGCACACACACACACACACACACACACACACCACACACACACACACACACACACACACACACACACACACACACTACATTCGCGCGCGAGCACGTGCACACTAAAGTGTCCAAATAAACATAATTATAGACAGTTTTTCTATCGACATCGAATTGCAAGCTCAAGCTCAACTAATAGAAAGATATTACAACTTTGAGGAAAAAAATGAAGCTGATGTACAGCATGTAAATAGACAAATAATTCTTGTTTTACTTGTCCAACTGTTCATGGTGTAGGCTGGTGACGTTTGTTTCCTCCCGTGTCCCTTTCAGTCAAGTTCATTAATCATCCCTGGCGTGCCCAGTGAATGTCCTGAGGAATACATTCTTGACATCTTCTCCCTCGTTCTCTTCAGTCAGCCAATGTCCAAAATTTGTTCCAAATCAAATCAAATCAAATGAAATCAAATCAAATCAAATCAACTTTATCATCTCAGCTACCCCGTCACAAACAATGTAAATTGATACCCGATCCACCCACCCACCCACCCACCCACTCACTCACTCACACCAAAGGTTCAAATGCTAGCAGCAGCCATGCAAAATTAACATGATTGAAATCAAAAGCAAGCTCGTGTTAGAGAAAATAACACATTTTGCAGACTTCATTCAATTTACGAAAACAACAATGCACGCTCGGATCTAAGCCCTCCCTCTCATTCTGTGAGTCTGTCAGACTGCGTGTGTGTGTGTGTGTGTGTGTGTGTGTGTGTGTGTGTGTGTGTGTGTGTGTGTGTGTGTGTGTGTGTGTGTTTCTGTCAGTCAGTCTGTCTGTCTGCCTGCCTTTATCTCACCCCTCCCTCTGTCTCACTCCCTCTCTCTCTCTCTCTTCTCTCTCTCTCTTTCTCCCCCTCTCTCGCTCTTTCTCTTTGTCTGTCTGTCTCTGTCTCTGTCTGCCTGACTCTCTCTCTCTCTCTCTCTCTCTCTCTCTCTCCTCTCTCTCTCTCTCTCTCTCTCTCTCTCTCTCTCTCTGTCCCACATACACTTATAATCGGACAGATCACATCACGCAGAATGTGCTCTGTTTTTGCATGAACTAGCTGGCACAGATTCGTATGTGCCTTCATCCTACCTTCACACTACCCTTCCCCTCTCTGTCTGTCTGTCTGTCTGTCTCTCTCTCTCTCTCTCTCCTCTCTCTCTCTCTCTCTCTCTCTCTCTCTCTCTCTCTCTCTCTCTCTCTCTCCCTCTCTCTCTCTTGTAGCAACCCAGCCTAAGACACGAGTAGAAAAAAAAAACTATTGCAAACTTTTATTTCAGTTCCAAAGCAATCAATTAAATCTAAGAGTTTGTCTATCTGTCTGTCTCCCTCAGTCTCTCTGTCTCTGTCTTTCTCTGTCTCTGTCTGTCTGTTTGTCTGTCTGTCTGCCTGTCTACCTGTCTGACTGTCTGTCTGTCTCTGTCTCTGTTTGTCTGTCAGTCTGCCTGTCTCTCTAATTCTCTTTCTCTTCCTACTCCCCATCTCCCCGTGTTATAAATCACGATTCTAAGCACCGAATGGAAGCGTCAGTGTCAGAAGCTCGTGCATCCAGAGAGCGCGTGTGTATCGATACGTGATCTTTCCAACCAGGAAGCTTTCGCTGTTTGTTGGAGTAACTGGAGCACTGGAAAAGTCTGTCAAGATCGTGAAGATACGAGAGATGCCTCGCTCAGGTTGTTGGTTTTTTCTTCTTTTTTTTTTTTTTTTTTTTTTTTCTTTTCTTATTTTTTGTTAGGGCACCGTTTCTGGAAGGAGAAGGGTCAGCTTAAGGTGCATGGTTCCCGTGCCTGCTGCGAGCAGTCTTTTGTTACACAGGTCTGTGTTTGTGTCTTGAAGAGATAAGGCTTGTTGAGCAGGGTGGTCTGGTATTTGTCTTCGACATGATCGGTTGCTAATTGTGTGTGTGTGTGTGTGTGTGTGTGTGTGTGTGTGTGTGTGTGTGTTCTTCAATTTAATGTCTATACACATAAGTGATTTTAGACAACGAAAAAAAAATGAACAAGGTAGAAAAGGGGGAAGGGAGGGGAGAAGGGGTGGGTAGACAGGCAGCTGAAGGAGATAAAGAGATAGAGAAACAGGGAGATAGAAAAAGATGAAGAAGTATAAATGGAAAACGGAAAAAGAGAAAAAGGAGGATCAGAATGAGAATCGGAAGAAAAAATGTTAACATGAATAAAAATTGCAACCTACAACATAACTAGAATAACATTTTTAAAAATCAAATGAACGCTAAAGGTAACAGGATAATAACATTTACACGTGAAAATAGAATTATTAAAGGAATCTAAAAATGGTACTCTGAACAAGTCCTAAAACAATGTCACAAATCAAAAGGGGTTTTATTAAAACCTCCTTCAGGGACTTTTCCGAAAAAGTAGGCAGATATGTTTTCATTTTTCTACAGTGGAAAAGTATATGTTCATTAGAAATTTTCCCACCACAAACACATGTGATGTTGGAAGTGAATTTCGTCTTAAAAGCATTAAGTTTGAATCTATAGGCAAGGGAAGTTAAAAGCCTTAAGTTAGACAATTGACCATACTTAGATATAAAAACATCTTCAAAACTCGTTTGGTGGTCAGCAGGTAATGAGTGGCCAACATCTTCTTGTTTCTTTCTAAAATGCTTCCAGCAAGCATTCTGCAGTAGGCTATACCCTTCTTTCAGAGATAAAGGGATTTTCAAATTATATGCTTCATTTGTATAATCTGCAGAGTTTTTAGCTAGTTTGTCTACGGATTCATTGAAATGTATTCCACTGTGTGAAGGCACCCAAAGAAAGGTAAGATTACTACCTCTTAGAATAAGGAAATGCACCAAATGATTAATCTCAAAAATCAAATCTTGTCTCACACTAGAATTTGAATTGCTTAAGGCATACAACACTGATTTTGAATCGACACAAAAAAGAATCTGAGTCACAGTTTTCGGAAAATCAAGCAAATAACGCAAAGCCATAAGAATAGCAGTTAATTCAGCTGTAAATATAGATCTGTGCTTTCCAATATAAAAACCTCTTTTGACCTTTAAGTGGGGGATAGTGAAAGCAGCACCAGCTTCGTGATTTTCTAGAACTGAACCATCGGTATAAACTTTGAGATGATTTGGATAATTGAGAAATAAATGCTCATTCGCAACTGTGCCAATAAAATTGATATTCTCATTTTTCTTTGCATTGGTATAATTAATGTCAAAATGTCCTTTTTGTAATTCCCATGGAGGGATAACAGTACATGGATTACTACATTTTACCATATCTTCTAATTCTATTCCTGATTGTTGAAAAGTATCTAGAGTTTCAGTTTTTATTGTTTTAAGACATGATATGTTTTTGGCTCGTTTTGGGAAATCAACATCTGATCTTAAGCCAATTTCATTTTCGACATTGTTTTCACTTAAAGAGCCTTTTAACAAATATTTAGCGATGGCAAGCTGACGGCATTCATTTAAAGGAAGTACTCCTACCTCTCTATATGTTGCTATTGTTGATGTATGGAAAGGAACCCCCAAGGCCAATCGAAAAGCTTTACAATCCACGCTTTGTAATTTGTTTAATAAATATTTTGGAGCGGTGAAAAAAACTTCTTGACCATACGTAAGCCTAGAGCGAACAAGACTTATCGCTAGATGTTTTAGTACTCTGACATCTTGGCTCCAGTATTGCTTACTGATAACTTTTAAAAAACTTAAAGTCTTTCTTGCTTTAGATAACAAGTATTCAATGTGATAATTCCAGTTTAACTTAGAAGTAATATGAACCCCCAAAAACTTTACCCTTTGTTTATATTCCAAAATATCAGACCCAATATGGAGGGATGGTAAATTGGGTGGATCAGCACCATTGTTGAATAAAACCAGATGAGTTTTCTCAGTTGATAGAGTTAGTCCATTTTCAAACAAGTAGTTATTTAATTTATCTAATTCCATTTGATAAGCTTTTCTATAGTAATTTATATCTCTTTTTGGTGACTTCTTTTTCATGGACACATTCATCCACATGCAAATATCATCTGCATATTGTACTAAGTTGACATTTTTTGACAAACATTGAGGTAGGTCATGAAGTAATATATTAAAAAGATGGGGCGCTATTACCGAGCCTTGTGGAATACCCATTGTAGGCATGCGTGTAGTTGAATAGGAATTTCCCACCTTTGTTTGCATGCTTCTTTTCATCAATAAGTCTTTTATGTAAAAGTAGATGTTCCCAGACAAACCAATTTGTTTCAATTTATATAGTAATTTATGATGCCAAACACGATCATATGCCTTTTTTATATCAAAAAAGGTTGCTAGAGTATTCTTTCTGCGAGCAAATTGATGCTTTACCTGTGTAGTCAATTTGACAAGATGATCAATGGTTGACCTACCCTTTCGGAAACCAGCTTGGTTTTTTGGGATCACTTTATTTTTATTACAATAGAATATTAGTCTGTTTAAAACTATCTTTTCCATAAGTTTGCCTACATGCGAAGTTAATGATATAGGTCTGTAATTATTCTTATTACTTTTCGTTTTTCCTTCTTTAGGAATCGGTATTATGATAGAATGTTTCCATATTTTAGGGTTTTGTCCCTGTTCCCAACACTTTTGAAATAAGTCGTGTAGCAACAGTACCCAACTGTCTGGCAAATGTTTAAGTAAGATATTAGAAATAGCGTCCATGCCTATTGATGACTTTTTATTAGTCAGGGAAAGTATAGCTTCTCTCAACTCACGTATAGTAATTGGAGCATTGACATAAAGATCATCTTTCCGCTGTGGATCTTGATAGTCATCATTTCTTTCTTCATTTTCCCTGAAAATTTTATGATTTTTTGGTAGTTTGCTTGCATTCATTATATCAGCAAACATATCTACAAATGATTCTGCCTTTTCTGAATTGCTTGGTAATTCATTACCATCACATTTGATTGGACAGTGTGGCAAATGAACACCATTTTTCATTTCATTAAACTTTTTCCACACCCTCTGTAAGTCTTTATGGGTATGTGTTTCATTGGTGCAGAAATTAGACCAATATTCCCGCTTGACTTTTGCAATCGTTCTGTTACTCATGACATTTGCTTTCTTCATTGGAGCATGCGTTTTTGGTCCAGGATTTTGTAGGTATAATTTATATTCTTCTGTTTTCTTGTCAACCGCTTTCTGGCATTCATCATTCCACCATACATTCCCTGCATGTTTATCTGATTTGCGAGCTGCATATTTAGGAATGGCATAATCAGCAGCATTTAGTACTGTTTCCGTAAATTTTGAGTAATAAATGTCTATGTCATCATCTTTAATGCAATCTATGTTTTGTGCACATAAAAAAGCTCTAAATGTTTCCCAGTCAGCAAAGTTATAATTGTATTTAGGAATGACATCTTCATCTCTATCGCTAGATATTTGTTGATCATTGACAGTGGTAACAATGGGTATATGATCACTTCCAAGCGTGTCACAAAGTGGTTCCCATGTGCAATTATGGGCCAAAGCAGGGGATATTAAAGATAGATCAATGGAGGTGGCTCTATGATTTGCATTGTCTGGAATTCTAGTCACTCTTCCATCGTTTAAAAGGTAAAGATTTGAGTCTACTATGTTTTCTAAAAATCTGTGACTAGTGACAAAAGCGCAATTTTTCTCCCAAAAAGGGGAGTGTGCATTAAAGTCTCCACAAATTAGCCACTTTTTGTTTGGATTTTGTGTTGTACGAATCCATTCCGTGTTAATTTCTGTTGGGCCTTTTGGTAAGTAGACAGAAACAACATTTATTATAAGTTGATCATTGAACTTTAGACTTGCAGCACATGAAAGAATATTAGGATCATTCTTAGGGGCTGGGGAATCGCACACTGTATACTGTATATTTTCATTAATGTATATAGCTGTCTTAATATTTTCTGTTTTATTTACTGTCTCATGCACTGGTGGATAATAATAATTTACCAGTTTAGGTAGGCTGTTTTGGTTTACATTCAAAGATTGTAAAATCAGAACCTGGTACTTTGAAGAAACAAGATGTTGAGTTAAATAAGACAGGTTTGTTTTTATAGACCTGCAGTTCCATTGTAAAACCTTAATGGGAACTGACTTTGTCATGATAAGGAAAAAGGAAAGTGTGAAGAAATTCGGTTATTTGTTTTTAAAAATAACACGAATAAACCTCACGTAAAAATGATAAATATAA
>CM065722.1:36446630-36454130 GCA_033310375.1 Conus canariensis | reverse complement strand
GATACGGGACAGGAGAGAGAGGAGAGAGAGAGAGAGAGAGGAGAGAGAGAGAGAGAGGAGAGGAGAGAGATGAGGAGAGTGTGTGTGTGTGTGTGTGTGTGTGTGTGTGTGTGTGTGTGTGGTGTGTGTGGGATGTGTGTGTGTGTGTGTGTGTGTGTGGTGTGTGGTGTGTGTGTGTGTGTGTGTGTGTGTGTGTGTGTGTGTGTGTGTTGTGAGAGAGAGAGAGAGAGAGGAATATGGCGGAGAGGCGGGGTGTGTGAGGGACAGGTAAGTGTAGAGCACAGTGTTAAAGTGTTTGTGATTACTGCTAAAGCTTCACCGAAAGCACTCTGGAACCATTGATTCCCGTCTCCCGAACAGAATCCTTTGTCATCGCTCCCTGGAGTCCACTGTCGTCCCCAGGGTGTGAGTCATCAGCAGAACAAGGCCTGGTAGTGTCAGTCCGCCTAGGCTGTCTTAGCAGAGACGTACAACCGCTGGAAATGTGTCCTGTTGTCATTATTACTACGAGGATAAAAATCCAATCCAAACATGCTTCTTTTGTTTTTTGTTGTTTTGTTTTGTTTTGTTTTTCCTGTTTTTCTTTCTTTTTTCATTTTTCATACTTTTCTTTCTTTCTTTCTTTCTCTCTTTCTTTCTTTCTTTCTTTGTTTGTTTCTTTCTTGGGTAAATTAAATTCAGACGTTTCCCCGGAACAGAGATAAATATGAACTTAAACGTGTACTTCTACAATTTTACTGTAAGGGCTTTCCAACAGAAAAAGCACAAACGCGCACAATATTTACAGTTTAAAAGGGCATTTACATTGCATAACATCCCTATCCAATATGACAATCACAAACGCGTACAGCATTTACTGTTTATAAAGGGCATTCACACTGTATAACATCCCTTTTCAACATAACAATCACAAACACGTACGTTATGTACTGTTTACAACGGCATTTATACTAAATAATATCCTACTTGCGAAAGAACTACGATATTAATTAAAATCCTGCTTCAAAAAGTGTGTCCGGATTTGTGTGCGTTCGTGCGTGCTTGTGTGTGTGTGTGTGTGTGTGTGTGTGTGTGTGTGTGTGTGTGTGTGTGTGTGTGTGTGTGTTCTGCGTTCGTGTGTGTGTGTGTGTGTGTGTGTGGTGTGGTGTGTGTGTGTGTGTTGTTTCTGTCGTTTACCTTCTGTCCTGTTCTTGAAATGTATCTCTACCTGAAGTTTCAGTTCTCCGATTAATCAATCATTATGGAACGTGGCATGCAAAAAATATTCAGCTTTGAAAAACAGCAGTCATGCCTTTTAGATCCCATACATCACAAATTACATCGCTCTCACTCTCTCTCTCTCTCTCTCTCTCTCTCTCTCTCTCTCTCTCTCTCTCTCTCTCTTCTCTCTCTCGGTATGTGTGTATGTCTGTGTCTGTCTGTCTGTCTGTCTCCTTTTGAAATTAAGGCCATTGATCATCCCCTATCTGTGTCCAAATCGCCCTTTAGTGTACGTTATTAACATTCTCCTTAATCACCTCTCACGTGCGTCGCCGAAGTGATTTCATATGACTGAGCGTTATTTCCCAAGGATCCACGCGCCGAACAGGCGCATGCATTTTGATTCCATTTCCCAACCGTGTTGTTTGTTTGTTTGTGTGCTTGTTTGCCTGATCGTTTTCAAAGTGTTGGTCGGTGGTGGAGAATGAGAGAAATTGCACCAGCCGTGTAGATCTGAAAGACAAATTCTGTTGTTTCTTCACTTCAAGGGAGAAACATATGAAACCCTGAACAGAAATAATCAGAACGGTATCACCGCGCCGTCACTGCCAGTGTTCTGTCCCAAACAGCGTCCTCAGACAAACTTCAGACGTGACTTGTACGTTAGGTTCTAGCGTAGGTCAGGCATCGTTTAAGTCTCATCCAAAGGCCATCCTTTTTCCCTCGTTCCTTACATGTTTAGTGCAGAACCTTTGCGTGATGCGGCTCCATAGCTTAGGAGATGTCAATGGAGTGTACATGGAAGATGATGTTAATGGAAGGGGTTGAATCAGACGAAGATTGGGCGGAAAAGGAAGCAAATGATTAGCTTGTCACAATATTTGACTGAACGCGTGTCTTGATACGCCTGTTCAGTGCGTGGGTTAACATGTAGATCAGGTATTTGCTCAGTTTCGTTCCTGAGGTTCTGTTCCAAATTCTGTCTTCATTTATCTATTCATGTATTCATGGTTTCTTTATGTAATTCCAGGGCATGGAGATCTCATGGCTTTGCAGCTGTGTGTAGTGTATACGTACAGCTGTGTGTAGTGTATTACGTACAGCTGTGTGTAGTGTATACGTACAGCTGTGTGTAGTGTATACGTACAGCTTGTAACGCAGTGACACCATGACAGGCCACCACAACTGTTTTAAATGTTCTGCCCAAAAGAACATGGCTGGCGAAGTCAGCATATTGTTTTGCGAACAAACGAGCAAGAAAAAAAGTTACTACTCAATCGTTCGCCAAACATCCCACCCGAAGAATAACTGGTATTTTGTTTTGTCAGCACTCATTCCTTCTTAATTTCTAAATACTTTCTCCCCCTGCACCCCACACCCCCACACCCCACGGACTCCGCTTCTTCATACAGACACAGGCACACAGACCTACACACATGGACACAGACAGACGGACGGACAGACAGACAGACAGACAGGCAGGCAGAAACGACAGACCAGACAGACAGACAGACAGACCACCACACACACACACACACACAACACACACACGACCCACCACACACCACACACACCAAACACACACATACCCTCATCATCACACACTCACTACAACATGTCATTCACTAATCTTACACTCCACCTCATTTCATTTACATTCTACCACTACAACACCGCACTACTTCACTACTTCACCACTACAACCCCGTCATACTTCTATTACTTCTACCACTACAACCACCGTCATACTTCTATACTTCTACCACTACAACCACCGTCACTACTTCTATACTTCTACCACTACAACCACCGTCACTACTTCTACTACTTCTACATACAACCACCGTCACTACTTATTACTTCTACCACTCAACCACCGTCACTACTTCTACTACTTCTACCACTACACCACTCACTATTCTATACTCACCTACAACCACCGTCACTACTTCTACACTTCTACCACTACAAACCACCGTCTACTTTCTATACTTCTACCACTACAACCACCGTCACTACTTCTACTACTTCTACCACTACAACCACCGTCACTACTTCTACTACTTCTACCACTACAACCACCGTCACTACTTCTATTACTTCTACCACTACAACCACCGTCACTACTTCTATACTTCTACCACTACAACCACCGTCACTACTTCTATTACTTCTACCACTACAACCACCGTCACTACTTCTACTACTTCTACCACTACAACCACCGTCACTACTTCTATTACTTCTACCACTACAACCACCGTCACTACTTCTATTACTTCTACCACTACAACCACCGTCACTACTTCTACTACTTCTACCACTACAACCACCGTCACTACTTCTACTACTTCTACCACTACAACCACCGTCACTACTTCTATTACTTTACACTACAACCACGTCACTACTTCTATACTTTACCTACACCACGTCACTACTTCTACTACTTCTACCACTACAACCACCGTCACTACTTCTACTACTTCTACCACTACAACCACCGTCACTACTTCTATACTTCTACCACTACAACCACCGTTCACTACTTCTACTACTTCTACCACTACAACACCGTCACTACTTCTACTACTTCTACCACTACAACCACCGTCACTACTTCTCTACTTCTACCACTACAACCACCGTCACTACTTCTACTACTTCTACCACTACAACCACCGTCACTACTTCTACTACTTCTACCACTACAACCACCGTCACTACTTCTATACTTCTACCACTACAACCACCGTCACTACTTCTACTACTTCTACCACTACAACCACCGTCACACTTCTACTACTTTACCACTACAACCACGTCACTACTCTACTTCTACCACTACAACCACCGTCATACTTCTACTACTTCTACCACTACAACCACCGTCACTACTTCTATACTTCTACCACACACAACCACCGTCACTACTTCTATACTTCTACCACTACAACCACCGTCACTACTTCTATACTTCTACCACTACAACCACCGTCACTACTTCTACTACTTCTACCACTACAACCACCGTCACTACTTCTATACTTCTACCACTACAACCACCGTCCTACTTTATTTTCTCCACTACAAACCGTCATACTTTATACTTTCCATAAACCACGTCATACTTTATTCTACAAAACCACCGTACTACTTTAATTTCCACTACAACACGCAACTTCTATATTCTACCATACACCCGTCATATCATATTTACCCTACAACCACCGTCTACTTTATACTTATACCACTACAACCACCGTCACTACTTCTACTACTTCTACCACTCAACCACGTCACTACTTCTATTCTCTACCACTACAACCACCGTCACTCTTCTCTACTCTACCACTACACCACCGTACTACCGTCACTACTTCTATTACTTCTACCACTACAACCACCGTCATACTTCTATTACTTCTACCACTACAACCACCGTCACTACTTTTACTACTTCTACCACTACAACCACCGTATACTTCTACTACTTCTACCACTACAACCACCGTACACTTCTTACTACAGTCACTACTTCTATACTTCTACCCTCAACACCTTCACTACTTCTACCACTTCAACCAACCACCGTCACTACTTTCTACTACTTCTACCACTACAACCACCGTTACTACTTCTACTACTTCTACCACTACAACCACCGTCACTACTTCTACTACTTCTACCACTACAACCACCGTCACTACTTCTACTACTTCTACCACTACAACCACCGTACACTCACTACCTTCTATTACTTCTCCACTACAAACCACCGTCACTACTTCTATACTTCTACCACTACAACCACCGTCCTACTTCTATTACTTCTACCACTACAACCACGTCACTACTCTATAGTCAATTATACTCACCATAACACTCATATTTATATCTACCACTCACACCGTCTTTCTATCTTACTACAACACGTCATATCTACTACTTACACTAACCCCGTACTACTTTATATTTACATACAACCACCGTCACTACTTCTCTTTCACTCACATCACCACAACAACACCGATATTCTTATTTCCTACAAACGCAATTCTCCTACACCACATATACACCACTACGTCTTCTATACTACCACTTCTACACACTCTACTACTCTACCACTACAACCACGTCTATTACTACTCTACTACAACCTTACTTACTTACTAACCACACCAGTACACTACTATTAGCATACAACAGTCACTACTACTACTACTTCTACACTACAACACTCACTACTACTTACGCTACTCTACTATACCACTATACTCTATACTTCTACCACTCACCACCCTTACTACTTCTACTACTACTTACTACCATACTGTCCTGGCTTAACTACATAGCTACTACTACTCTGCTGCTACTACACTACTACTACTACTCTCTCTACTACTACTACTACTACTACCTTACCCCCTCCAGTACATATTGGATCTACTATCCAGATACTAGTATCACATGTGCTTCTACTACTCTACTCTATTACATCTGTGGCTTGACAGTGAACACATGAGGTTCCAGGGGACGCGGAGGGCGATTCAGGAGGAAAGGGGTGCTTCCTACTCGCTCGGAGTGTGTGGTTGCGAGTGTAATACACATTTGTAGTGCGGAGGGGCGGAGTGAGTGAGGGGGTGTAGTGGGTCGCCGTGTTGTGTGTGTTGTGTAGGTGTGTGTGTGTGTTGTGTGTGTGTGTGGGGGTGCGCGCGCGTGCGTGCGTGCGTGTGCGTGCGTGCGTGCGTGCGTGTGTGTGTGTGTGTGTGTGTGTGTGTGTGTGTGTGTGTGTGTTGGGGGGAGGGGGGCGAGGTAGTGTGATCTGGGTGGGGGATTCAGATTATTGGAAAGAAAGGAGTGTATAGCGTTTTGTTTGGTTGGTTTGTGTTCGTTGGCAGAGTAGCATGCTACCTTTGCCCTGTGTGCTCTCTTTGCGTGTATCTCTAACAGTCTCAGTTTGATAGAGGTGTCACTTCGTGCAGACCTGTCCATATTCACTACATCACAGCTCATAAGCCAGTGCGATGCCCATGCGCTGGAATTACAGCTAAATAAATGAACCAGTGAGTAAATGGATAGATAAATAAAGGAAAAATGTGGAGAACTGTGGAAGGCGACTGAGCTGGTGCCAGACCTACGCATCAACCCAACGCGCTGATAGGGCTTGCCAAGGCCAGCGTTCAGGTCAAATTCTTTAGGACCAGATCATTTGCTTTCCATGTCCTCCTGATCTTCGTCTGATTCACTCTGTCATTCATTTTGCCAATACAGCTACATTGCATCTGGTGTGTTGCACAGCCACAGGGTTTAAGCCTTACAGCAATGATTTAAATCAGGAAAGAGTTAGGGGGAAAAAGGGATGGAGGGGCGGAATGGGGAGGGGGGGGGGGGGAACTCTTAGACCAGACTTGAGGAATGCTGCTCTGTTTCGCATTCCCACGTTGCCGATCCATGTCATGAGTTTGGAAGAGGATGTTGTTTGAAACAGAGGTCTGGCAGCGATGGCACGATGATGATGTCCCTGTTGTTTCTGCTCAAGCTGTGTTTTCCCCTTTGGTAACAAGACAAAGACTTGCAAGCCTGGATATTAGACTGCGGGTTGAAAACAATGAACAGTGATAAGAGGGATGAGGCTGGGAGGGTAGGGTGATTGCTGTCCCCAGCAGGGTAGGTGTCATGCCCTGTAAATAATTGTCCATCCTAGACATCTTGGGTCTGGTTTTAGGACGTCGCCCACCTTCAGATCGTTCCGTTGGATACATTCTGTTACTATCCCTGCCAGATACAAGCTTATTGTACAGTGTACTGTTCTGTTGGATGTTTTGCACTTGTCGTCATGACACATTCTGTGACTGTCCCTGCCAGATATAAGCAGATTGTACAGTGTACTGCTCTGTCTGTGATCACCGTAACATTGGTGTGTGTGTGTGTGTGTGTGTGTGTGTGAGTGTGAGTGTATGTGTGTCTGTGTGTGTGTGTGTGTGCGCGCGCGCGCGCGCGTGTGTGTGTATGTATGTGTGTGTGCGTGTGTGTGTGTGTGTGTGTGTGTGTGTGTGTGTGTGTGTGTGTGTGTGTGTGTGCGTGCTTGTGTGTGTGTGTATGTGCGCGCACACACACACAGAGACACACACACACACACACACACACACACATACACTCACACTGACACACACACACACACACACACACACACACACACACACAGAGAGAGAGAGAGAGAGAGAGAGAGAGAGAGAGAGAGAGAGAGAGAGAGAGAGAGCCATAATAATACGAACACAAAAACATCACATTTGGATA
>CM065722.1:36421630-36424130 GCA_033310375.1 Conus canariensis | reverse complement strand
GAGGATGAGAAATCGATTACAAGACCTAACTGACAAACAAGAAGGATAACTCTCGCTCCCATGATGAAACAATTGCACGCCCATAACTCTAAACGAATGCTGCTTACGGCTCCAAGTCGTCTGCCACAAATGACCACACAAGCGGACACAAACCAAACAGGGACACTGCCTCAAAATCGGATTATCTAAGCTTGCCTAAGATTTTCTTTCCTGTAAAATGCAAATTATTTCACTGTCAGTAAAGCACGCGATACCCGTCCTCCCTTCCTCTCTATAGAACAATCATTGTCGCTTCTCCACTGTTTCTGGACCGTCCATTCTTCGTTTTACCCTACGGGTTCCGGGTCAGATCGTAACGGGTGGTTTTGGATTCGGGGAGGGGGGGGGGGCTGAAAGTCTCCTGTCGAGAGGAATAGGAAAGGAACTAATTGGACAGAGGCAGGAAGGGCAGCTTAGAGTTGAAATTTTGCCTTGCCTTGCCTACGTCCCCTAATTCCGGAAAGAGTCGTGGGGGCGTCGCGAGTGGGACATCCGCTCCGGCTAGCTCCATTCCCGTCGGTTGTGGGCGAGGGCGTGTGTCTGTATGAGGGGCTTGCTGGTCCATTCTTCTCTGTTTTCTGTCTTATTTCTTCATAATTTGCCTGCCTCTGCTCCTCTTTCCCTTGATAGTCCCCTAGAGGGTCCTTTTAGCCAGACCGTGTGATTTGACTATGTGGCCATACCATTTAAGCTTACGCCTCGTGGCAGTTGTTAGGATGTCTCTAACTTCTCCTATACGTTTTTGCTTTATAACAATGTGTCTCTCTGTCCATATTGTCTTCAACCGAATGCTGACGTTGGTTTGGGCAGCTGTGGCTGGCACGTCTGCCGTTAAGCCCTCATCATTGATAACTGCACCTTGGTGTTTAAACTGACTGGCTGTTCATAGCTTTTACCAGTGCGCCTGCCGATGGTTTCGTTGTTGGTGAGCAGATTGGTCTTTTCAGCGCTCATCTCCGTTCTCCATGTAGGTGAACATCATCAAGCTTTTGTTTCGAGGTGGGCGAGTTCTTCCTCTTCGTCCACCAAACCGTCAATATCATCTCCAAAACGGAGGTTTTTGATGGTCCTGCTTTCGATGCAGTTAGTTTTTCCTTGTGGTCTGTCAGTGCATAATTCGACTGCGTTGCAGAAATATTTTTAAGGGCCTGCTCCCCTTTGGGTGAACAGTTTAATTTAGTAAGTATCCACATCATATAGCAGTTACTGCAATTTGACAGAAAGCTCTCCACTGGGAGAAATCTGGGAGGACAGTGTGTGTGTGTGTGTGTGTGTGTGTGTGTGTGTGTGTGTGTGTGTGTGTGAGTGTGTGTGTGTGTGCGTGTGCGTGTGCCTCTCTGTGTGTCTTTGTCTGTGTGTAGGTGTGTCTGTCTGTCTGTCTGTCTACGTACATGCTCTGTCTCGCACCTACGGACATTGGGGTTAAAGCACACTCGTACCATGTACTTTACACCCTTTGACAAACAATACAGGCTGAGGATAAGGGGCTGCCTCCAGACGGGGTTATAACTATGTGCCTGGCACCAGTACTGACTGTTTCATCTTGTCTGGGTGTATATGGGGTGCAAATGAATCAGCTGAGAGACAATTTAGGTAGAAGCAGCGACTGTGTATTGATGGTGAGATAAACCAGTGGGTGAAGGCTGAAGAGGAACACACGGGGCTGAATATTTCATGACACGTCGTCTGCGGACCTGTTGGAGAATGGAGGTGGGGGTGGGGGTATTTGATGGGGGGGGGGGGGGGGGTGATTACTCAGACGAGGTTCACGTACAAACAGTAATGGCTCCTTTTCAGTTCAGTGTCCCTTAGTGGGGCAGTTTTTCACTCCAAAAGCTACGAATGCTTACATACACACGTCCTCACAGACAACCATATTCCGAGAGAGAGAGAGAGAGGAGAGAGAGAGAGAGAGAGAGAGAGAGAGAGAGAGAGAGAGAGAGAGCGAGACAGACAGACAGACTGACGAGAGAGACAGACAGACAGAGACAGAGAGAGAGAGATGCAGTTCTACATGAGGAAACAGACGACCATACACACAACTAGACATAAACCACATGTGCCACCTACTCTCTCTCTCTCTCTCTCTCTCTCTCTCTCTCTCTCTCCACACACACACACACACACACACACACACACACAGCGAACGAGAGAGAGAGAGAGAGAGAGAGAGAGAGAGAGAGAGAGAGAGAGAGAGAGAGAGAGAAGAGAATTCAACACAGGAATATGCGCACGTGAGCGACTGTATCCAGACAACGCTGTGTCTGTCTGTCTGTCTGTCTGTCTGTCTGTCTGTCTGTCTGTCTGTCTGTCTGTCTGTCTGTCTCTCTCTCTCTCTCTCTCTCTCTCTCTCTCTCTCTCTTATTATACGTATTTTCCTCGTCCTGGAGTGAAAAGGCTTTAGTAATTCTCAGAGGGAGAGAGCCATCTTTCTCCCGGTCCTCTTCCCCTGTCTGTCTGT
>CM065722.1:36409130-36414130 GCA_033310375.1 Conus canariensis | reverse complement strand
TGCGTGCAGGTGTATGCACACATTGTCTTTTTGGCTCGCGTGCGCGTGTGTCTGAATATATATATTATGTAAAATTTGTTTTAGTATGTCGACATGTCTATCTACTTTTTCCCTGTCTGTCTGACTGCGTGTGTCTATCTCTGTTTGTCTACCTCTCTCTCTTTCTTTCTCCGTCTCTGTCTGTCTGTCTGTCTGTCTCTCTGCCTGCCTGTATCTGTCATATTTTTCTGTATCTCTGGGTCTCTTTCTGTCTGTCTCTGTCTCTTTGTCTGCCTGTATATATACATCCATCTCTTTCTGTCTCTCACCTTCTCTCTCTCAGTCTCTTTCTCTGCCATGTTCTCTGTGTCTCTCTGTCTCTGTCTCTCTCTGTCTGTCTCTGTCTCTTTTTGTCTGCCCCCTTCTCTCTCCCTCTGTCTATCTGTCTGTCTGTCTCTCTCTCTCTCTGTGTCTCTCTGTCTGTCTGTCTGTCTGTCTCTCTGTCGTATTTCTCCATATGTCCCTCTCTTTCTGTTTGTGTCTGTCTCTGCTTGTCTGCCTCTCTCTCTCTCTCTCTCTCTCTCTCTCTCTCTCTCTCTCTCTTTCTGTCATTTCCTCTGTAACTCTCCTTGTCACTCTGTCTGTGTGTCTGTCTGTCTGTCTGTCTGTCTTCTCTCTCCTCTCTCTCTCTCTCTCTCTCTCTCTTCTCTTTGTCTCCTCCCTCCCATATCTGTCTCTCTCTCCACCCACTCTTTAGGCGGGTGCGGGGGTCGCTGTGTGTGTGTGTGTGTGTGTGTGTGTGTGTGTGTGTGTGTTGTGTGTGTGTGTGTGTGTGTGTGTGGCTTCGTAATGATTTACAACTTTGTTGTCAAAGATGGAGTGGCCTTGTAAAGATTTACACCTTTGTTGTCAGAGATGTAGTGGCCTTGTAAAGATTTACAGCGTTGTTGTCACAGATCTGGTGCTGTGTTGTGAAAGCTACTGGTTTGGAAGTTTCGGGTTAATGGACATCGTGATATTGGGATCACAGAAGTGCCATCAAGGACGGCATCTGTCTCAGCTCGTTATCCCTGGTGATGTTTCGGCTTCCTCTGCCGTTTGCTTGTGTCTGCCTCCAGTATTGCCCACCTCTCTGTCTAAGCGAAGACGTTGGTGCTGACATTAATTATCACAATCTGTATAGACCTCAGACTCTCTCTGTGTCTCTCTGTCTGTGTCCGTCTATCTGTCTGTCTGTCTGTCTGTCTGTCTGTCTGTCTGTCTGTCTTCTCTCTCTCTTTCTCTCTCTCTCTCTCTGCTATCTCTCTCTCTCTCTCTCTCTCTCCCTCTCTCTCTCTCCCGCTCTCTCTCTATCTCTCTGTCTTTCTCTCTCTCTTCCCCCTCTCTCTCTCCCCTCTCCTCCTCTTCGCTCTCACTCTCTCCTCCCCTCTCTCTCCCTCCCTCTCTGTCCTCTCTCTTCTCTCTCTCTCTCTCTCTCTCCTCTCCTCCTCTTCCTTCCCCTTCCCCCGTTTCTCTTCCCTCTCTTCCCCGACGGGCCTCTTTTCTACTCTGCTCATACGTCTGGCATTGTCTAGCATCCAGTGATCTAAGACCCTAAGCTGTCTAGATTCGGCCGTTAAGTGAAGATGCGTTTGTGTGCCGGGGAATACAGGGCTCAGCTGTGTGGAATGGAGATGGTGGAGGTGGGTTGAATGTGCGTTGAGCCGGACCCACGCGCAGTTGTGCTCTCTTGCATGAACACCCAGGTGAACCTCCCCCCCCCCTTCCGCCTCTCCCAGAGAGAGAGAGAGAGAGAGAGAGAGAGAGAGAGAGAGAGAGAGAGAGAGAGAGAGAGAGAGATTATTGAAAAGTATGGTATTGAGAAATATGGGAAGGCCCTTTATGGCTATGCGAAAGAAAGGAGAAAAAAATCGGTACACCCTTAGGTATGGGTCCACATCAAGTTTCACTGGTTAATGTTCTTAGGGTACAGTGCAGAGTTCAACCCGGTTTTCGTTTAAAAGGGGTTCAGTGACTTCAGAGAGGTTTATATTTATAATCGTACTGACAGACACACCAACCATCAGATACGGTGAAAACATAACCTGATGAAGGGAGGTAAGAAGAACACTGCCATGTCATTCACTGTCTGTCTTGTGGGGGAAACAATACGGCTGTACTGGCCTGACCTAGATGATTAATTCCCAGAAGGGGAATCCGTGACTGGGGTGGGGGATGTGTGTGTGGGGGGGGGAGGGGTTGGTGGTGGCTAAGGAGGGAAGTAGGGAGGTGGTTGGATGGGGATGGGTGAAGGGTGAAGGCACTGTCTGACACGCGTCGTTAGGTTTCATTTATCTCCTTGCTGCCTGTTCCCTTCTCTATGTGCAAGCCTACGTATAGCCAAACTGGCTCGTTTTGCCCTCTGGCAGAGGAGGTGAGATTCAGTCGTATGTTTCATTGTATAGCACACTAAAATGGAAGTGTTTTACTGTTTAAACGTTACCACTGGCATGGACTAAGAATAACAACACATACAGAGCTATGGGGGTAACGCCGGGAGGGGTGGATGGACATGGGCAGAGAGAGAAGAGAGAGAGAGAGAGGAAGACAGACAGACAGACAGACAGACAGACAGACAGACAGACAGACAGAGACAGAGACAGACAGACAGACAGAGAGATTATAGTTTGGGCTGATTATGTCTGATAGGGCGCCATTGCTTTTTTTCTCTTTTTTTTTTTTTTACAGTTCTTGGGCGGGAAATTCAATACAGTTCAGGTAGAGTAGGATTAGGATGAAGACTTGACTACACGACATAAATTGTTTCACTGTGATACCCGTCGTCCCTCCCCCATCATCTCTACATCAACGTCTCTCCTCCAACCGTTTCTGCCTCGTCTCCTCTTTCCTTCTCCTCTGCGAGTTCCAGGACCGAGTCTGACGGGGATGGACGGGGGGGGGGGGGGGGGGGGGGGGGGGGGGGGGGGATATGGGGGGGGGAGGGGGTGGTAGTGGCATTGTTGGATGCTGGATTCTGAGGGTGTGTCCTTTGGAGGAGTAGAGGAAGAGAGCTCAGGTAAAGAAAGGACAGCCCAGGGCTGGGTATGCCATGGGAATGTTCTCGATGACCCATGGTATCTGGTGACGAAGAGCATTTAGTGATTAAGTGATCATGTAATGTTAGTGAGTTACTACTATTTGAAAGAAAACCACACTGAACGAATCCCGAGAGGAACACTCTGTGAGTGAGTGAGTGTGTGTGTGTGTGTGTGTGTGTGTGTGTGTGTGTGTGTGTGTGTGTGTGTGTGTGTGTGTGCGTGCGTGCGTGCGTGCGTGCGTGCGTGCGTGCGTGCGTGCGTGCGCGCTTGCGTGCGATCATTTCTAAGTACTCTTTGACTCGCAGGTACAAATAATGTGGTCCGGGAATACTCGTCATACCACACACTTCGCACACTTCGGCATTAACAAGGGCTGAAGTTGAGGTGCTGCTAACTCCAGGCGGGGTAATAACCGGTGTGACCGGCACCGGCACCGACCGTTTGATGTTGTCTGTCTGTGTCTGAGTGTGTGTATAATATGAGACGCCAATGGATCAGCTGAGAGGCAATTTAGGTAGAAGCAGCGTCTGTATTGATCCTGCGATAAATAACAGTGGCTGAAGGCTGAAATAGGAAACGCACGGGGCTGAATATTTCATGACACGTCGTCTGCTGACCTGTCAGAGCGGAACTGAACCAGAGGGCATTTGTCAGATGAGGGGTCACGCACTAACGATGGTCATTTTTTTTTTTTTTTAGTTTGGCGTTGGTCAGTGGGGCAGTATTTTTTTTTTTTGATTTTCTCCCGTAGAAACCAACACATGCACGTATGCATGCATACTGTCCCATCTGATATCACTTAGGGTGAACAGACGTAAAACTATGCATACTGTCGTGAACTTGAACTTTTGACTTAAATTGAATCTTTTCACCGCGTTTGGATAATCGAGGATAACATTTAAAGAAACCAGCGCAGCAACGGTGTAAAACATTGTTGACGTGTCTCTTATAAACATAAACGTTTGTTTATGAATACGCACAACATTTTATTTACACAAAAACATATCCAAAGGTAATCATTTTCTTTAAATGAAAAGAGAATTTTAGACAATTCTCTCACTCTCCAATATTTAGCCATTTTTTGACAGCACTTTTTGTTTTACCTCCTGGCATCAATTACATAAATGATAAAACAGATGTTCTTTTGCAATAATTAGTCGGTAAACACTGTTTTCGGAACATATAGTTTAGGACATTCAGTTACAAAATATTATTCATCACTAACGACGCTCATATTGCAATCTCTGCATAACCTTTCGTGTACTGCAACAACATTTTCTTCTTGTCTCCTTAGAAAGTTTGTGATTAATTAATGCAGATTAAAGCAAAATTGACAGTATGTACCTCAGGAAGAGCTTTTTAAATAATTTTCTCTTTAACATGGATTAACATGCCGTCGTCAGTAATATTACTTACTATTGTTTTGTACGGCTTCCAGCCACAAACCCTTTGTAATTATTTTGTAACGATTCTTGAATATTTTTACAAAATGCTCTATCATGTACGCGCGACACACAGACACAGACACAGACACAGACAGACAGACAGACAGACACACACACACACACGCACACACACACACACACACACAACACACACACACGCACGCACGCACGCACGCACGCACGCACGCACACACACACACACACACACACACGCACGCACGCACGCACGCACGCACACACACAAACACACACAACACACACACACACACACACACACACACACAGAGGAATCGGTAGACCCGGCAAAAACCCAGGGATATAGCCCCCAAATCAGTGGTTCACCTTGGCCAATACACTTTTTCAGAGAAACAATTTTTGAAACAAAATGGACTATGCCGCAGACAAAATGGGGCTCTGCCGCAGACATGACTCGTCATTCCTGTGTAAAGGGGCATGAGAATGAACAAGATTAATCTTAGTCTTGGCATATATTCCAAAA
>CM065722.1:36400645-36409030 GCA_033310375.1 Conus canariensis | reverse complement strand
GTTGTGTCTGGTTTTTCTGGTGAGGTGATCAAAGACGTTAAACTTCTAAAATGGAACTTTGAGGATGGGGACAAAGGGGGGGAAGGGGGGCGGGAAGGGGGGAGGTTTTATAACAATGTGTTGGCCTTCCCCGAGTACCCCCCACCTCTCTCTCCCTCTCCTCTGCCTGTCTGTTTGTCTGTTTGTCTGTCTGTTTGTCTCTCTGTCTTCTGTTCTTTTTCTCTTCTCTGTCCCCCTCTCTCTTCTCCCTCTCTCTCTCTCTCTCGCTTGTGTGTAGTGTGGTTTGTGTGTGTCCGTGTTGTGTGTGTGTGTGGTGTGTGTGTGTGTGTGTGGTTTTCGTGCGTGTGTTGTTGTTTTGTGTTTTTTGTTTGTTGTTGTGTTGCGGGAAACCCAAGAGGGGAGAAGAAGAGGGGAGAGAGGGAAGAGAAAAGAGAAGAAGAAAGAGATAAAAAAGGGGAAGATGGAAAAGGAACAGACCAGACAGCCCAAGGGTGAGAGAGAGTTTTATTATTGTGTGTAAACGTGTATGTGTATGTCTGTCTTTTTATATGCGTAGGAGTGGTATCATGTGTGTGTGGTGTGTGTGGTGGTGTTTTTTGTGTGTGCTGTGTGTTTTGGTGTGTTGTGTGGTGATGTTCGGGTGGTTTGTGTGTTTTTCTCGGTGTTTTTTGTGTGTGTGTTTTCTCGGTTGTGTCTGTCTGTCTTTTGTGTCTATGTGCATGCGCCTATTTGTTGCGAGTATGTTCGTGCATGCGTGCGGGTTTTGTATGCCCCACTTGTCTTTTTGGCTCGCGTGCGCGTGGTGTCTGAATTATATATATTATGTAAAATTTGTTTTTAGTATGTCGACATGTCTATCTACTTTTTCCCTGTCTGTCCGTCTGACTGCGTGTGTCTATCTCTGTTTGGTCTACCTCTCTCTCTTTCTTTCTCCGTCTCTGTCTGTCTGTCTGTTCTGTCTCTCTGCCTGCCTGTATCTGTCATATTTTTCTGTATCTCTGGGTCTCTTTCTGTCTGTCTCTGTCTCTTTGTCTGCCTGTATATATACATCCATCTCTTTCTGTCTCTCACCTTCTCTCTCTCAGTCTCTTTCTCTGCCATGTTCTCTGTGTCTCTCTGTCTCTGTCTCTCTCTGTCTGTCTCTGTCTCTTTTTGTCTGCCCCCTTCTCTCTCCCTCTGTCTATCTGTCTGTCTGTCTCTCTCTCTCTCTGTCTCTCTGTCTGTCTGTCTGTCTGTCTCTCTGTCGTATTTCTCCATATGTCTCTCTCTTTCTGTTTGTGTCTGTCTCTGCTTGTCTGCCTCTCTCTCTCTCTCTCTCTCTCTCTCTCTCTCTCTCTCTCTCTCTCTCTCTCTTTCTGTCATTTCCTCTGTAACTCTCCTTGTCACTCTGTCTGTCTGTCTGTCTGTCTGTCTGTCTCTCTCTCTCTCTCTCTCTCTCTCTCTCTCTCTCTCTCTCTTTGTATCCTCCCTCCCATATCTGTCTCTCTCTCCACCCACTCTTTAGGCGGGTGCGGGGGTCGCTGTGTGTGTGTGTGTGTGGTGTGTGTGTGTGTGTGGTGTGTGTGTGTGTGTGTGTGTGTGTGTGTGGCTTCGTAATGATTTACAACTTTGTTGTCAAAGATGGAGTGGCCTTGTAAAGATTTACAGCGTTGCTGTCACAGATCTGGTGCTGTGTTGTGAAAGCTACTGGTTTGGAAGTTTCGGGTTAATGGACATCGTGATATTGGGATCACAGAAGTGCCATCAAGGACGGCATCTGTCTCAGCTCGTTATCCCTGGTGATGTTTCGGCTTCCTCTGCCGTTTGCTTGCGTCTGCCTCCAGTATTGCCCACCTCTCTGTCTAAACGAAGACGTTGGTGCTGACGTTAATTATCACAATCTGTATAGACCTCAGACTTTCTCTGTGTCTCTCTGTCTGTGTCCGTCTATCTGTCTGTCTGTCTGTCTGTCTGTCTGTCTCTCTCTCTCTCTCTCTTTCTCTCTCTCTCTCTCTCTACTCTCTCTCTCTCTCTCTCTCTTTCTCTCTCTCTCTCTCTGCTATCTCTCTCTCTCTCTCTCCGCTCTCTCTCTCTCTCTGTCTTTCTCTCTCTCTTCCCCCTCTCTCTCTCCCCTCTCCTCCTCTTCGCTCTCACTCTCTCCTCCCCTCTCTCTCCCTCCCTCTCTGTCCCCCCCTCTCTCTCTCTCTCTCTCTCTCTCCCTCCCTCCCTTCTTCCCTTCCCCCGTTTCTCTTCCCTCTCTTCCCCGACGGGCCTCTTTTCTACTCTGCTCATACGTCTGGCATTGTCTAGCATCCAGTGATCTAAGACCCTAAGCTGTCTAGATTCGGCCGTTAAGTGAAGATGCGTTTGTGTGCCGGCGAATACAGGGCTCAGCTGTGTGGAATGGAGATGGTGGAGGTGGGTTGAATGTGCGTTGAGCCGGACCCACGCGCAGTTGTGCTCTCTTGCATGAACACTCAGGTGAACCTCCCCCCCCCCCTTCCGCCTCTCCCAGAGAGAGAGAGAGAGAGAGAGAGAGAGAGAGAGAGAGAGAGAGAGAGAGAGAGAGAGAGAGAGATTATTGAAAAGTATGGTATTGAGAAATATGGGAAGGCCCTTTATGGCTATGCGAAAGAAAGGAGAAAAAAATCGGTACACCCTTAGGTATGGGTCCACATCAAGTTTCACTGGTTAATGTTCTTAGGGTACAGTGCAGAGTTCAACCCGGTTTTCGTTTAAAAGGGGTTCAGTGACTTCAGAGAGGTTTATATTTATAATCGTACTGACAGACACACCAACCATCAGATACGGTGAAAACATAACCTGATGAAGGGAGGTAAGAAGAACACTGCCATGTCATTCACTGTCTGTCTTGTGGGGGAAACAATACGGCTGTACTGGCCTGACCTAGATGATTAATTCCCAGAAGGGGAATCCGTGACTGGGGTGGGGGATGTGGTGTGTGGTGGGGGGGGGGGGGAGGGGTTGGTGGTGGCTAAGGAGGGAAGTAGGGAGGTGGTTGGATGGGGATGGGTGAAGGGTGAAGGCACTGTCTGACACGCGTCGTTAGGTTTCATTTATCTCCTTGCTGCCTGTTCCCTTCTCTATGTGCAAGCCTACGTATAGCCAAACTGGCTCGTTTTGCCCTCTGGCAGAGGAGGTGAGATTCAGTCGTATGTTTCATTGTATAGCACACTAAAATGGAAGTGTTTTACTGTTTAAACGTTACCACTGGCATGGACTAAGAATAACAACACATACAGAGCTATGGGGGTAACGCCGGGAGGGGTGGATGGACATGGGTAGAGAGAGAAGAGACAGACAGACAGACAGACAGACAGACAGACAGACAGACAGACAGACAGAGACAGACAGACAGACAGACAGACGGAGAGATTAGTTTGGGCTGATTATGTCTGATAGGGCGCCATTGCTTTTTTTCTCTTTTTTTTTTTTTTTTACAGTTCTTGGGCGGGAAATTCAATACAGTTCAGGTAGAGTAGGATTAGGATGAAGACTTGACTACACGACATAAATTGTTTCACTGTGATACCCGTCGTCCCTTCCCCATCATCTCTACATCAACGTCTCTCCTCCAACCGTTTCTGCCTCGTCTCCTCTTTCCTTCTCCTCTGCGAGTTCCAGGACCGAGTCTGACGGGGATGGACGGGGGGGGGGGGGATATGGGGGGGGGGGGGAGGGGGTGGTAGTGGCATTGTTGGATGCTGGATTCTGAGGGTGTGTCCTTTGGAGGAGTAGAGGAAGAGAGCTCAGGTAAAGAAAGGACAGCCCAGGGCTGGGTATGCCATGGGAATGTTCTCGATGACCCATGGTATCTGGTGACGAAGAGCATTTAGTGATTAAGTGATCATGTAATGTTAGTGAGTTACTACTATTTGAAAGAAAACCACACTGAACGAATCCCGAGAGGAACACTCTGTGAGTGAGTGAGTGTGTGTGTGTGTGTGTGTGTGTGTGTGTGTGTGTGTGTGTGTGTGTGTGTGTGTGTGTGCGTGCGTGCGTGCGTGCGTGCGTGCGTGCGTGCGCGCTTGCGTGCGATCATTTCTAAGTACTCTTTGACTCGCAGGTACAAATAATGTGGTCCGGGAATACTCGTCATACCACACACTTCGCACACTTCGGCATTAACAAGGGCTGAAGTTGAGGTGCTGCTAACTCCAGGCGGGGTAATAACCGTGTGACCGGCACCGGCACCGACCGTTTGATGTTGTCTGTCTGTGTCTGAGTGTGTGTATAATATGAGACGCCAATGGATCAGCTGAGAGGCAATTTAGGTAGAAGCAGCGTCTGTATTGATCCTGCGATAAATAACAGTGGCTGAAGGCTGAAATAGGAAACGCACGGGGCTGAATATTTCATGACACGTCGTCTGCTGACCTGTCAGAGCGGAACTGAACCAGAGGGCATTTGTCAGATGAGGGGTCACGCACTAACGATGGTCATTTTTTTTTTTTTTTAGTTTGGCGTTGGTCAGTGGGGCAGTATTTTTTTTTTTTGATTTTCTCCCGTAGAAATCAACACATGCACGTATGCATGCATACTGTCCCATCTGATATCACTTAAGGGTGAACAGACGTAAAACTATGCATACTGTCGTGAACTTGAACTTTTGACTTAAATTGAATCTTTTCACCGCGTTTGGATAATCGAGGATAACATTTAAAGAAACCAGCGCAGCAACGGTGTAGAACATTGTTGACGTGTCTCTTATAAACATAAACGTTTGTTTATGAATACGCACAACATTTTATTTACACAAAACACATATCCAAAGGTAATCATTTTCTTTAAATGAAAAGAGAATTTTAGACAATTCTCTCACTCTCCAATATTTAGCCATTTTTTGACAGCACTTTTTGTTTTACCTCCTGGCATCAATTACATAAATGATAAACATATGTTCTTTTGCAATAATTAGTCGGTAAACACTGTTTTCGGAACATATAGTTTAGGACATTCAGTTACAAAATATTATTCATCACTAACGACGCTCATATTGCAATCTCTGCATAACCTTTCGTGTACTGCAACAACATTTTCTTCTTGTCTCCTTAGAAAGTTTGTGATTAATTAATGCAGATTAAAGCAAAATTGACAGTATGTACCTCAGGAAGAGCTTTTAAATAATTTTCTCTTTAACATGGATTAACATGCCGTCGTCAGTAATATTACTTACTATTGTTTTGTACGGCTTCCAGCCACAACCCTTTGTAATTATTTTGTAACGATTCTTGAATATTTTTACAAAATGCTCTATCATGTACGCGCGACACACAGACACAGACACAGACAGACAGACAGACAGACAGACACACACACACACACGCACACACACACACACACACACACACACACACACACGCACGCACGCACGCACGCACGCACGACACACACACACACACACACACACACACACGCACGCACGCACGCACGCACGCACGCACGCACGCACGCACACACACACACACACACACACACACACACAGAGGAATCGTAGACTGGCAAAAACCCAGGGATATAGCCCCAAATCAGTGGTTCACCTTGGCCAATACACTTTACAGAGAAACAATTCTGAAACAAAATGGACTATGCCGCAGACAAAATGGACTCTGCCGCAGACATGACTCGTCATTCCTGTGTAAAGGGGCATGAGAATGAACAAGATTAATCTTAGTCTTGGCATATATTCCAAAATCATGTGGGCACTTGGAAGAATGGAGATATATCCCCCTCCCCCACCAACTCCCCCCAGGCCAAACAGATTCAATGTCTGCTCTTTAATCTTGATCCGCAGTTCATTGTACCGTTAATGCTAGAGCCATCTTCAATCATTCCACCTAGTTTGTTAAAACCTGTACGGCAGACATTGCATAATCGTACTGACAAACAAAGTGAAAGACGTGGATGCAAGTGCCTCATGTTGATCTGAAACACAAAGTTCAGGCTTGTGTCAAAGATCTCTCGCACGAGGAATGGAACTCGAAGACTGATGACGTGCTCTTCCAAATCCGTCCAAATCTTAAAGGGTGTTTACCATCTTCAAGCAGTGGCCGTACAGATGAAACCGTCTTATGCCATTCGCATACAGGCCACTTCTTCTACAACCATTCTCACCTTTTAAAAAGGTGATGAAGCTCCATGGTGTATTCCATGTCATGTACCACTTACTACGAAGCATGTTCTCTTAGAGTGTGTAGACTTGCATGATGTCAGATACACACATTTTAAGCAGATTTCATGAAAACCTTTGTTCCGAAATCTTTTTAGAAAAATATGGAACAAAGATTTTAACAAAATTTGCCGCTGTGTTTTTAAAAGATGTGTTCTAATGAGGTGTGGGGATGTGCGTTTTTTTTTTTTTCTAATTTCATATCAAAATATGATTTGAGAGTTGACTGCATCCCGGTGACAGCCCTTATATGGGCCTCTGCGGTCGGCTGGGCTATAAACAACATTGTCTTTCTAAACATTATCTACTCGGAGGGGGGAAACAAACGAACGAAAATAATTATATTGTTATATCCGAGCGGTTGTTTTGGGGCAGAATCTGAATAAACCCAGCAACACCCAAAGTTAAAGAATAAAGAATGTGCCAGCTGTCACGGCGTACTGAATAGTGTCGTGATTCTCGCCTGGAAGGTAAGGGATTGGTTCCCATCAAATTCATTTATCTTTGGGATATATATTACTGCCCCGACCGGCTCCTACTCAGAGTTTAGCTTGCTTTGGTTGGAAAGACTGCAACCACACGGTCGAGTTTCACCAAGACAATGGACATGCCTCTAAAAGTGTTGATTAACACTGGCAGGTGTCTAACTCGGCATGGCAGACGTCAGAATATTATAGTCTGAAAGAAAGCGTTGAGTTCAGCTTTACCAAGAAGTCTCAGACCAAAATGGAACACCATAGCATCATCTTCATCCTAATCAGCTTCATCAATCAGAATGAAATGTGAAGTCTTGAAAGCTGTGGCCTTTCCCTCAAACTGACTTCAGTTTCGTTTTTTCTTTTTTTTCTTTTTTTTTCTTTTTTTTGCGTCAGTGTCCTTGGTTAATTCATTTCAAGGCCGCCGGCGCTATAACTTTTATAATCCCTTTCTCTCTCTCTCTCTCTCTCTCCTCTCTCTCTCTCTCTCTCTCTCTCTCTCTCACACACACACACACACACACATATACACACGCGCACGCACGCACGCAAGCACGCGAGCCCCAACACACACACACACACACACACACACACACACACACACACACACACACACACACAGAGAGAGAGAGGAGAGAGAGAGAGAGAGAGAGAGAGAGACGACCGACCGACCGACCGACCGACCGACCGACCGACAGACTTTTTTTTTTTTTTTTTTTGCTGTCCCAAACTCTGCGCCACCTCAGAGGCAGTGCACACACGCCGCTCATTCCGACACCCTGTCCACAGCCACAGCCCGGTCAGCCCCGCCGCAGCCCTGGCACCGACAATCCACAGGGAGCAGTCAATGTCAAGTCGTCAAGAGGCAACCCACCGGAGAAGACACTGCACTGCTGCCGAGTCACTTCGGTGGTGTTCAGTGGCGCCTGTTCTGATCTAACATACGCAGGACACCACCTACTAAGCCCCCTACTGACGACAATAATTGCTTAGTCGCGGAGCCGGCGCGAGTGAGCTCTCCCTCCGGAGGGCGCCACCACGTCCGTCCAACGACAGCCCCCATGGACTCGCCGATACCGGTGACCTCGACGGAACCAAACCAAGGCCACAGACATGGAGAGGACATCGAAACTGAGGTCACCATGAGAGCAGGGCATGAAGGGCCACAGAATTTGAGACATTTTTTTTTAATGCTGATCGATGAGAATGAGGATGATTAAGATGATGCTACGGATTTCCATTTCGGTCTGAGACTACATGACAGGGCTGTACTCTACGCTTCCTTTCATAATATATCCCGGCGTCAGCCAGGCCCGAGAGATACAGGCACCTGCAGTGTTGGTCAGGAAATTTGAGCAACACTCTCAGAAACGCATCCATTAAGTGGATGAAACTCGACTGTGTGGTCCCAGTCTTCCCAACTGAGTCCGCAGCAAACTCAACTCTGGGTAGGAGCCGGTCGGGGCAGAAAAACCCACATGACTCTGATGGGATTCGAACCCACGACCTCCCAGCCGGGAGTGACAGACAGACTTTGCTGGGACGACAGGAACAGGTCAAGATCTTCTGCCTGAGGACTGGACACAATCGCCTTCTCCACCACATGCACACAAAATTTGGCATTGGACAGAGTGGAGAGTGCCCTTGTGGTGAGGGACCAATGACAACTGACCACATCCTTCAAGTCTGTACGACGTATGCAGCATCTAGGAGAAAGTACTGGCCAACGCCGACAGCAGT
>CM065722.1:36390645-36395645 GCA_033310375.1 Conus canariensis | reverse complement strand
AAATAGATAGTGGGCCGACAGTGTGAGAATGAGACAGATAATGGGCCAAACAGTGAGAGAATGAAAATAGATAGTTGGCAACCATCAGAGAATGACGATGGATAATGGGCCAGACGTGAGATATAGAAGTTAGATAATGGCCAACAGTGAAAGAATGAAAACAGATGATGGGTTAGCAGTGAGGAATGAAGGTAGATAATGGCCCACATGAGTGAATGAAAACAAATAGTGTGCCAACCAGTCAGAGAATGAACACACGTTGTCCAACAGTCAGAGATTGAACACACATCTTAGGCCAACAGTCAGAGGATGAACACACTGTTGTGCCAACAGTCAGAGAATGAACACACACATGTTGTGCCAACAGTCAGAGAATGAACACATGTGCCAACAGTCAGAAAAATGAACACACATGTTGTGCAACAGTCAGAGAATGAACACACACATGTTGTGCCAACAGTCAGAGATGAACACACATGTTGTGCCAACAGTCAGAGAATGAACACACAGATGTTGTGCCAACAAGTCAGAGAATGACACACATGTTGTGCCAACAGTCAGAGGATGAACACACATGTTGTGCCAACAGTCAGAGAATGAACACACATGTTGTGCCAACAGTCAGAGGATGAACACACATGTTGTGCAACAATCAGAGATTGAACCACATGTTGTGCCAACAGTCAGAGGATGAACACACATGTTGTGCCAACAGTCAGAGATGAACACACATGATGTGCAAACAGTCAGAGAATGAACAACATGTTGTGCCAACAGTCAGAGAATGAAGCACATGTTGTGCCAACAGTCAGAGAATGAACACACATGTTGTGCCAACAGTCAGAGAATGAACACATGTTGTGCCAACAGTCAGAGAATGAACACACATGTTGTGCCAACAGTCAGAGAATGAAACACATGTTGTGCCAACAGTCAGAGAATGAACACACCTGTTGTGCCAACAGTCAGAATGAACACACATGTTGTGCTAACAGTCAGAGAATGAACACACATGTTAGGCCAACAGTCAGAGGATGAACACACATTTGTGCCAACAGTCAGAGAATGAACACACATGTTGTGCCAACAGTCAGAGAATTAACACACATGTTGTGCCACAGTCAAAGAATGAACACACATGTTGTGCCGAACAGTCAGAGAATGAACACACATGTTGTGCCAACAGTCAGAGAATGAACACACATGTTGTGCCAACAGTCAGAGCATGAACACACACATGTTGTGCCAACAGTCAGAGAATGAACACACATGTTGTGCCACAGTCAGAGAATGAACACACACATGTTGAGCCAACAGTCAGAGAATGAACAACATGTTGTGCCCACAGTCAGAATGACACACATGTTGTGCCCACAGTCAGAGAATGACACACATGTTGTGCCCACAGTCAGAGAATGAACACACATGTTGTGCCAACAGTCAGAGAATGAACCCACATGTTGTGCCAACAGTCAGAGAATGAACATACATGTTGTGCCGACAGTCAGAATGAACACACATGTTGTGCCCACAGTCAGAGAATGACACACATGTTGTGCCAACAGTCAGAGAACGAACACACATGTTGTGCCAACAGTCAGAGAATGAACACACATGTTGTGCCAACAGTCAGAGAATGAACACACACATGTCGAGCCAACAGTCAGAGAATGAACACACACATGTTGTGCCAACAGTCAGAGAATGAACAACACATGTTGTGCCCACAGTCAGAGAATGAACACACAGGTTGTGCCCACAGTCAGATTGACACACATGTTGTGCCCACAGTCAGAGAATGACACACATGTTGTGCCAACAGTCAGAGAACGAACACACATGTTGTGCCAACAGTCAGAGAATGAACACACATGTTGTGCCAACAGTCAGAGAATGAACACACACATGTCGAGCCAACAGTCAGAGAATGAACACACACATGTTGTGCCAACAGTCAGAGAATGAACACACATGTTGTGCCCACAGTCAGAGAATGAACACACAGGTTGTGCCCACAGACAGAATGACACACATGTTGTGCCCACAGTCAGAGAATGACACACATGTTGTGCCCACAGTCAGAGAATGAACACACATGTTGTGTCCACAGTCAGAGAATGACACACATGTTGTGCCCACATCAGAGAATGACACACATGTTGTGCCAACAGTCAGAGAATGAACACACATATTGTGCCAACAGTTAGAGAATGACACACATGTTGTGCCAACAGTCAGAGAATGAACACACATGTTGCGCCAACAGTCAGATGACAACAGATGAAAGGCCGATGGTGAGAGCCCACGATCACAGAACAGATAGTCTGCAGATACAGAGCCAACAGTGAAAGTATTGACATAGATATTGGGCGCACAGTACAGCATTGCGAAGCTAGTATTCCAAAGGTGAAAGGACAGCACAGATATGGAAGAGTAGGATATTAACAAAGATTCTGGGCTTATGATGGCAAAATAACATAGTTACCGAACAAGCCGTAGGGATTATCATTCCACTGTCTCTGTCTCCGTGTCTCTCCTCCTCTGTCTGTCTGTCTGCCTGTGTGTCCGTCTCTCTCTCTCTCTCTCTCTCTCTCTCTCTCTCTCTCTCTCTCTCTCTCTCTATTCACTTCCCTCCACCTACTCTCTCGGTCTCTTTTTCTCTGTCTGTGTCTGTCTGTCTGTCTGTCTGTCTGTCTGTCTCTCCGCCTTACTTTCTCTCTCTCTCTCTTATTTCATTGTACTGAGCCAAATGTGAGAAAAAGACAGAAGATGCTAGGCCAACAGTGAAGAATAGAGATGCGTACAGGGGAAAAAAGTAAAATCAGGAATTAGGTATTGGGCGTCCGGTAGGAGAATGAAATAGATACTGCGCCAATGGTGATAAAAATAAACTTCGATGTGTGTGTGTGTGTGTGTGTGTGTGTGTGTGTGTGTGTGTGTGTGTGGCGCGCGCGCGCGCGCGCGTGTCTGTGTGTCTGTATCTGTGTCTGTGTCTGTCCGTGTGTCTCTGTGTGTCTGTCTGTCTCTCTCTATCTCTCTGTCTGTCTGTCTGTCTGTCTCTGCCTCAGTCTGTCTGTCTTTCTGTTTTTGTCGCTGTCTTTGTTTCTCTGTCTCTCTCTGTCTGTCTCTGTTCTTCTCTTCTCTCTCTCTCTCTCTCTCTCTCTCTCTCTCTCTCTCTCTTTGGTTTTTCCTTTTCCTTCTTCCTTACCTCATTCTTCCGTGACCTCTTAGCAGTAAAACCTTCAGTGCAGTATGTACGGACGTTAAACATCAATGCGACAGACTGAGGAGGACAGTTTATGTATTGATGGAACAGACAAACTCGGCCGACAACATGGGGACAAAGGCGAAAATGGAAGGCGGCTCAAGTATATGATGACACGTCATCTGAAGTTCTGTTCTCTTGCTTTCTTTCTTTCTTTTTTTTCTGTTCTCTTTAGCACCCATTCCAGACTCCCGCATTCTTCCAGACCCAGATTCACAGATTCTCAGCGCCAGATAATAACGTCAGTTCTTATTTTAATCTGATAAAAAAATACTGGGCTAATGGAAAGGCAGTGCCGATGTTTCGGTAGTTTGACGAGGCATTGACATGTTTCTTTTTTCCTCTTTTTATTACCTGGGCTGATGTATCACATTTTGGCGCACACTCACATACATATACGAACGTAAACAACACACACACACACGCGCGCGCGCACACACACAAGCGCGCGCGCGCCACTGAAACACACACACATTAATATATATATATATATATACACTCAATCACAAACAAAGCCCGCTCCCATGTCTTAGACTGAAGAAATAGGGGATGATAAGCATACATATCTGCAGTGGTAGATCATTCTACCTAACTAACAGTATGTGCTTGAGTGGGTGAATGGGGGAAAATAAAATAAAATAAATGCTTCTCAAAATGAACCTTCAGCAAGCTTATAGTCTCCAAGAGGAAGACCGTCTCCAATGGGGAGCAAACCCACTAACATATAACTCCTGGTCAGATACCGATATTTTGAAACCTGATTGTTTCTCCTCAGTGACCGCGGAAAGTGGTAATTTGACTCCTCTGCCTTTTCGGTTTTAAGAAGAATGCTATCCCAGAAAAGGCTGGTGTGCAATACCGTAGTATGTTTGTTGAGTTTTTAAAAAACCAACCAAAGGTGCCACCTAAGAAGCAAAAGAAAATCATGAAAGAGCAAACCAAGCTATATTTTCTTGTGAAAAGTAGAAAATATAAAAAGATAACCTCTTAAGACACAAGTGCTGAGGGCCAGTTCTTGGAATGAATCCACAAGGGACTAAATTACAATAAACTAATAAATTCCAAGGATAAGTACCGAGCACCATTCCAGCAACCCACAGAGCAGCCTGGTGCTGCAATGACTGCAAGAAACACTCAATCACAAACAAAGCCCGCTCCCATGTCTTAGACTGAAGAAATAGGGGATGATAAGCATACATATCTGCATACATATATATATATATTTTAAAAATAATGCTCTCTTGTTGTCCTGAGCTCCGCACCCTGTAGAACTGACTGAGGTAGAAACCAGAAACGGTAAAACACAAGAATAAAAACAACAGTCTCAGACTTGTATTTTAAACAAATTTTCGCTGTGAACAGCTTCGTCAGGCCAAGGTACAATGATAAAAGCCTCACATCAAGTTAAAAGGACAAACTGTTGATGGTGAACTTATATTCAGGTAAACCAGGTAAAATCAGGTTAAAAGAGGTCAACAACTGCCGCATGCAGGACATTATTCACTCCAATAGGCCCTCTAACCACACTCACACACACACACACACACACACACACACACACACACACACACACACACACACACACACACAGAGGCACAGACCGACAAACACACACACACACACACACACACACACACACACACACACACACAAAAAACACACACACACACACACACACACACACACATACACACACACACACACACACACTCACATGCGCGCGCGCGCACACACA
>CM065722.1:36365645-36373145 GCA_033310375.1 Conus canariensis | reverse complement strand
TTTGTTTTTGGATGCGTATGGCTCTTTCATGGGTGCTGAGAAGTTTTTGGTGTCGTTAGCTGGCTTCATTTCGGAGAGTGTCATAAATATCTCTTTGTTAATATTTAGGGCGTTGTTTAAATTCTAACACCCCCCCCCCCCCCTTCCTCTCCCCTCCCCCTTCCTGCTGTTTCAAACCTTGCATATGCCCGAAGATGCGGCTGAAACCTTATTTATATCTCATAACATGAGAACAATTAATTTGTGATACTGGATGAAAATAGTGGCAAAGCACCATACAGACACATCCCCGGGAGATCGTAAACAAAAATAATGATAACGAAAACGTCAACAACAATAGTAATGATATTATTAGTAATAATGATAATAATAATAATGGATAAAAAAGAATAATTATAACAATGATAATAGCAAGTAGAAGAAGAAGAAGAAGAGAAGAGTAATCATAATAACGGGGAAAAGGAGGAGGTAGGAGGAGTATCAAACATCAGCAGCCAACTTCCCTATTCAGGGCTGTGCCATCCCTATCCCCACCTACCGCACCCCCCCCCCCCCTCCTTCCCTCCCTCACCCCTCCCTGAGTCAATCTTCTTCAGCCATTTTTAGACATTCGATCCGTCAGCGTATATTCTGAACAGATTAAAAAAAAAAGAAAGTCGACTTCGACCCACATGCATCAGATGCGATACGAGTTCCCCACGGAATGGCATGACGCTGTTTCTTTTTAGTTTTACCTGAACAGAAAGCGGCGATGCCAAGATGCCAAGATGAGGTAGAGGAGCGCTTTGGCAGATAGGGGCATGGGAAGGGAGCCGTATTGATGAGGTGGAGATCGAAGAGGCATGACTTGCAAAATATTATGCTCTGCTGTTCTTGCTTACGAAATGTCACGTTGCATGTTCCATTGGGTGTTCAATGCACTGAATTATAAAAACATTTAACGACGTTTGATCTGAGAGAGAGAGAGAGAGAGAGAGAGAGAGAGAGAGAGAGAGAGAGAGAGAGAGAGAGAGATAGAGAGAGAAAGTGAGAGAGAGAGGAGGGATGAAGAGAGTAGGGGAAGGGGTATCGGGAGAGAGAGAGAGAGAGAGAGAGAGAGAGAGAAAGGGAGAGAGAGAGAAAGGGAGACAGACAGACAGACAGACAGACAGAGAGAACGGCGGGAAGGGAGGTGGAGGGGGAGGAGGGGGCAGAGAGAGACAGACAGAGAGATTCTACGTAATAGAATGCGGTGCGTTTAGAGCCGACAGTGAGTTGCGAAAGGAAAGAAAGTTGTAAACTGGAGTTCTGATATCTACATAATACTGACTGGGGTTAGTATTGTAACAAACGTCCGTGCGAAAGGCACGACTGGATATCCTTACATGAATTTGCACGACCCCTGTCAATTTGTTTCGTTTACTTCAGGCCTAGTTCATTATCCACCCGAAATAGAGCAGACAGAGCTGACCATCTCAAGCGAGTGAGGCTGGTGGACCGTTCCAACACTACACTATGATTACCAGGACGACAGCTTGTTAAACTGTGGATAACGAAAAATGCTAACTTTATACTGGGCGCCCGGGATTCGAATTCTTAATAAATAGTAATAGCTTTGACCTATTGCAGCCGGTCCGACGCTATAACATAATGGCAGTAGGCGTTCTGTCCAACTTACATCACTAAAACGATGAAACGAGAGAAAGAAATCACCCTTTTTTTGACTAAGTGCGAACGAACTCATAGCGTAAGAATCATGGGGAAAAGGGAGCCGGCGGGAATGGTGTGTATGACAAACAGGAACTGGATGAGAAACATGCAGATTTTGTTTTGGAAGAAAATTCAAATTGTATTCATTGGATGTATTATGACGAAAGGAAATGACCGTGGCGGATTTTGTTTTAGTGGGGGGTGGAGTTAGAGGAGGAGTGGGACCCTTGAGTGAGAGGAGGAGTGGAAGGGTCCCAGGTGATGGGGGAGGGAGGAGGAGGTAACGCATGACTATCCTCTACAACGTGCCTTTATTAAGCAGCGCTCGAAATGAAAAGCTTCCCCATGACTACCGTGAGAGAGTACCATGTCCCTAAAAGCTTTCGCTATGAAGACGTAAAACTCCACCGTTACCATGAAAAGCGAGTATGAAGTGCTGTCGACCGCTTAGAGTAAACAGCTGGTGTGGCAAAGCATACTATAGTGCCCCCTTCCTTCGCTGCGTTCTACTGCCAGGTCTTCCAGTCGCATCTTCTATCACAAACTGATTTCAATTCGGTTTGACAGTTATCTACACATCCATAGACACTTCGCTGGTTGGACGCGATGATGGTCCTCCTCCGGAGAAGGATCCCCGCAATGATCGTCTTCAATTAGGAGGCTTAGTAATTAATGTCCTGTACGATGGACACGCGCAGGCTGCATTGAAGGACAAAGTCACGTGACAGCAGGGCAGTGACTTCTCTGATGCCAGCTCTTATTATGACGACTTGAAAATGGTCAGCTCTGCGTGGATTGCTGGCGTTGGAAATACAGCATATCTGGGTGTGGCTGTAGATGAGGAAAACCGAAGTGAGGTGTGAGGGAGTAAGCCACCGAAAGAAAAGAGATGACATAGATCTGATGAAAAAGAAAGAGACGCAGATGGAGTTAGGGAGTAGGGGAAATAAATAGAAAGGAAGTGGAACACTGGCCCAAACTTAAGGAGTTCTCTTGATGTTATTTGTTATTTTAAAAAAAAAATCAACGAGGTTTACAAGATCGGAATCATTTGTTTTTTCATCTGCGACAGCGAATTCCCCTGGTGTCCGCAAGGCTGGAAACACAGATTAATGAAGATGATGCAACAACATAATTGAAGGGGAAAAAGACAGCAATGACAGTGAAAATAGAACAGGAAAAGAGGGAACACACACACACACACACACACACACACACACACACACACACACACACACACACACACACTCGGGAAAGACATGAATGATTTAGAAAAAAAAAGAACACGAACAAAGTGAAATCAGCTTACATGTTCCGTGCACAAAAGAAGATCACCTCCATTTCTCGAAAGCTGTTTAGACTTGCTTCCGAACGATGTTTCCTCCCTACAGCAATTTGGGAAGTATTATGAATTTAAACACAGACCCTAGGAAAAGATGGCAGGGTGGCCGAGCGGGAAGAGCATTTACATAGGACGCCAGAGAATCCTGGGTCCATATTTCGAGTTCATCCGAGGCGATTTGTTTCCTCGTTCTTTCCGCTTTTACTCTAGAGTAGAGCCTAAGTGATGGTATGAAGCGCTAGTCTTTCGGCTAGGATGATACACACAGGTAATTTCCGCAGTATGTGTTTGTGGCATGCAAAAGAAACAAAGAGAGCTGTCCCGTGCAACATCATGTAGGAATATCCACTTTGACAAGTGAATGAAAACCAAGGCAAACGCTAAAAAATGTACCAGTGATAATGCAGCACGATGTAATCATCTCCACAAGGAAAGCAGTCCGAAATTTACAGAGTATTAAGCGTTGAAGATGAAGTCATGCAGTGCTACACTTTGAAGCATGCTGGTGGGGAGGTGTAAACAAAGCTACAATATGATGAAATGCAATACAAATAGGAGCAATCTGGAGAATAGGTGCAATTCAATGAAAACACACCGAAGCATAATCAACATCTTGTGAACAGACATACAGACAAACAGACAGATAGACAGACAGACAGACAGAGAAACACACCTTCTATATTGTAAAAGGTGCACAGTGAAAGGTACTAAGTCAACTAAACCAAAGAAGAAGGGCAAAAAAAAGCAAATGACAGAATAACGCAAAAAGAGGTAAATATATGCATTAAGAAAAAGCAGAAGCAAAAGACATCGCTGACAAATATGTCAGGTATCTCTAGAACTGATTTCCTTGGGGAAATTTCACTCGGTAACGCCATGGAGAAGGAAACGCTGAATGATCACACGTTCTTTCGGAAACATGCTTACAGTTTATCTGCAGAACGGAGACATCTCGGCGGGGGGGGGGTGGGGTGCCTACAGGTGTGGGGGGGGGGGGGGGGGGGGGGGGGAAGCAAATTAGGACAGTGTGAATGATGCTTGGCTTTCAGCAGTAAGCAGAAAGGATGGAGTCTGAGCAGTAAAAGGACGGGTTTCGATGTCTGTTTTTTTTTTTTTCTTCCTTTTTGTCTGATTGTGTTGTCTCTTCAGTTGTTGTAGCCTTCTCTGTACCCCCTGTTCCCCCACCCCCCCTCTCTCTCTCTCTCTGTCTGTCTGTCTCTGTCTGTCTTGTCTCTCTGTCTGTCTATCTTCTGTCTGTCTCTTCTCTCTCTCTCTCTCTCTCTCTCTCTCTCTCTCTCTCTCTCTCTCTCTCTCTTCTCTCTCTCCCACTGTCTCGCGCGCGCGCGTATACAATGTACACATGCACACCAACACTAATTCATAGACACACATAGATACACACAGAAAGACAGACAGACAACCCGCACACATAAGTGTAAGTGTGTTAGATTGATGTGTACATAGACAGACAGACAGACAGATAGACAGACAGACTGACAGACAGTCAGATACACACGCTCGCGCGCGCGCGCGCGCGCGCGCGCAGACTCAGGTAAATAAACGCAGATACACATGCATTTAAGCACGCACTCGCACGCACGCACGCACGCACACACACACACACACACACACACACACACACACACACACACACACACACACACACACACACACACACACACAGGTGCACGAGCACGAACAAACACACATGCAGATACACGCATACACATATTATAAACACGCTCACGCACGCACATTGACGCACATCCAGAGGCGCGCACACGCATATGCATGCATACACCTATACGCACACATACACAAAACACACACACAGGCATACATTTATTTCCTGCACATGTATATTCCGTCCTCAGTTCAAGCATTTTTCTCCCACGCACAGCCTGCATATCGACCATGAACGTGACGAATACGTTAGGGCAGGGTTTGTGAATGTTATTCGATATGGACGCCCTCAGACGACTTATAAATAGAAAACAAGAAAAGAAATCACTCAAGTTTGTGCAGTCTTGGCCAAACGATCCAACTCTGGCAGTTCTGGTAGCGGGAAAATGAACAACCTCCGTGGGTGCTGGGGTTGTGTGGGGAGGGGGAGGGGATGTATTTTGGTGCTCATTGACTGCTTGATGCCCTTCCCCTGAACGGGTACTTTTCAGAGTAGAAGGTGTTCTGGGAAAATTGGTATTTCCATTTTTGGATGTTCGGGAAACATTGGCAGGTGCTTTTCTTCATTTTGAGTTCGCACAGAGGACCAGTGGCATCTGACACAAAGATCTGAAGCTCTACACTAAATGTTTGAGGAATGAGAGATTTAGATTGTATATTCCCTCCTCAGTTCAAACACTTGTAGCCTGGTGAGACGAAGCAGATTCACAGAAAGTTGAAGAATCACTGAAAGCTGCTACTTCATAGGAGAAGAATGGTTTTGTGTTTGGAATACCAGGCTTCGAAAGTACGAATTGTTCCTTGTAAGCGATTGTGAAGCGCATTAAGCATCACATGTGAAAGTGTCTTGTAGATCTCATTCACAATTGTCAGTGTGTTATTGTGGGGGGAAAGTGTGTCAGGGATAAGGCGACAAAACGTCATCAAAAGGCGTATAAGTGTCAGTGCTGTACACACACACACACACACACACACACACACACGCACACACACACACACAACACACAAAACACACGCACGCACCACTGCACGCACACACACGCACGCACGCACGCACACACACACACACACACACACACACACACACACACACACACAACGACGCACACACACACACACACACACACACACACACACACACACACACACACACACACAACACACACTTGCTCATATGCACACATGCATTTGCACAAATACAAATGCGCTCACACACACACACACACACACTACTCTCTCTCTCTCTCTCTCTCTCTCTCTCTCTCTCTCTCTCTCTCTCTCTCTCTCTCTCGTGAAAGTACGTAGACACACACAGACACACTCACTCGTGAACGCATGCACATACAGACAGACACACACACACAAACACACACATACATACAGCCATTTATCCACACGCATGCGCGTGCGCTGCACGTACACAGGTTCCATAAAGCCAAAGATATACATGCACCAAAACAATAATACAATTTGCACAAATATACATATTCTGTGTATATCTGCATCCCCTTCCCCACGTGACCCCGCATTTCGCCCACATACCGACTGTACTTCGACCATAAAAGCAGCGAATGGTTTAAGGCAGGGTTTGTCGATAATATTGGATATGGACGCCCCTCAGGCGATCTGTAAAGAGATAACAAGAAAAGAAACCATTCAAGTTTGTGTAGGCGGGGCCAAACCATTCCACACCGGCGGTTCGGAATGGTAGAAACGAACACCCTCTGAGGGGGCACTTTGAAGTTCATTCACCGCGTGATGAATAAGAGCCCTTCCCGTGTCGGAGTGCTTCTAAGAACAGGGGACGTTCTGGGGAAAGGGCCACACTTTCATCTTCAAATGTTCCAAAAACAATGACAGGTGCTTCTCTTCATCTTTAGTTCGCGCCAGTGACTTGCTGGATCCGACACAAAAATGTGTTGTTCCACATCATGTGAACGAAAAGTGTCCGATATAAAAGGCTGAAACTCTTTGTCGCTGTTGAAAAGAAGCAGATTCACAGAAGTTCAAGAGTACACTAGAGGCTGCTGCTTTGTATGAGAAGAACTTTTTTTTTTCCATTTGCATACAGTCTTTTGGCGTACGAATTTCTTCTGATAAACGCATTAAGCATTGCAGTTGAAACCTTTTCCTAGACTGCACTATTTTCAAGGTGAGGTTGTGGGAAAACAGGACGTCTGTCTCACAGGGAAAGTAGAGTCAACATCATTAAAGATGCTTCCTCATGTCATTGCTGTATCGCAGATCCTTCTGACGTCTTCCTTAAGCGCGCCCACGCACGCCCGTGCGCGCGCGCGGACACACACACACATACACACACACACACACACACACACGCGCGCGCGCGCGCACTTGCTCTTAAGCATCGCAGATCCTTCTGACGTCTTCCTTAAGCACGCCCACGCAAGCCCGTGCGCGCGCCCGGACACACACACACACACATACACACACACACGTGCGCGCGCGTGCGCGCGCGCGCGCGCAACACACACACACACACACACACACACAGACGTGCGTGCACTTGCTCTTAAGCACACATGCATTTGCGTGCACGCGTGCACTTGGTCTTAAGCACACATGCATTTGCGCGCGCGCACACACACACACACACACACACAACCAAACATACGCACACAAACAAACAAACACACACTCACACACAAACGCACACACACAGGCACACACAGACAAACACACACACACACATACACACACATACATACATACACACACTCACACACACACACACACACACACACAAACACACTCGCCCACTCATTCAC
>CM065722.1:36350645-36358145 GCA_033310375.1 Conus canariensis | reverse complement strand
TTGTCCGTATTTCACAGAAGAAGAAGTTTGTTTTTTTGCTCAGGCTGGAAGAACTGGTGTTCTGCATCATGCCTGTGAAGAGTGCTTGAACTTCTTATAACTGTTGAGAGGAAGCAGTTTTCTTGTAAGCTGGAGTATGCCAGAGGCTGGCATTCTGTGAGGGATGATTGGGTCTGGTTTCGCATAGGAACTTTCTGCAGACGATAATCTCCTGTTGGGGTTCAAAACTTCTGAAGTGGGTGGAACGTTACGTTTTAGTTCTTCAACACGTCGACATTTCAATGTGGTATATTAAAAAAAAAAACTTGACGTGTATTTTAGATGGAAGTCAAGAAGATACGATCAAAAACGCAAGCTGGTACCAGCCGTCAGTAGCTCATGTTGTCTTGTCCTGGTCATAGCTCATGTTGTCTTGTCCTGGTCATAGCTCATGTTGTCTTGTCATGGTCATAGCTCATGTTGTCTTGTCATGGTCACTGAGTTATGTCAACCATGCGTGGACGCTGTTAAAATCAAATACATTATACATGTCTAGAACATTTCGATTTCTTGATGAAGCAAATCTAAAACCAATCCGTTTCTGTAAACAAGAGAAATTCATGCATTTCGCTGAGGGGGGGGGGGGGGGGGGGGGGGGAATTGAAAAGGAAAAGAACGTGGACCATTGTGTTGATTAGAATGAAAGGTTGTAGTCTGATGCATAATTTCATCTACATGCAAATTTAAACATGATAGAGCCAGGAGTTAGGTCTAGATGTAAACCCTCAATCTACCCACATCCCTCATCCCTAGATGCAGACTGTCTCTACAATGAAAACCACACAGCCTTCAGTGCAGGGTTTGTAAAACCTACTTACGTCTTTGGGAGAGCTATTGATAGAGATCAAGAAAGGAGTGCATTCGAGTTTGTGCAGGCTGGAAGCCAACAATTCCAGACTGACAGTTTTGAATGGTGAAAAACGATTTTTTTTCCACTGGAGGGCTTTTTGTTCATTCAGTCTGTGAGAAAGAAGAGTCCATCCAGTGACTAAATCCTTTTAAGAAAAGTGGACGCTTTACAGGAGGCCTGAACTGTCTCCTCAGCATGTTCCGAAAAATCAACGACAGGACTTTATTTTCATCCTTTTATCACGGGAAGAAGAAGCTGTACGCTCAGGCTGGAAGAACTGGTGTTCTGCATCATGTCTTTGAAGAGTGCTGGAACTTCTTCTATAATTGTTGAGAGGAAGCAGCTTTCTTGGTAGCTGAAAGACCATGCTGGAGGCTGCTACTCTATGAGGGATGAATGGGTCTGGTTTTGCATAGGAACTTTCTGCAGACGATATCTCCTGTTGGGGTTGAAAACTTCTGAAGTGCATAGAGCGTTATGTTTTAACCTCTTAGAAACGTCGACATTTCAAAGTGGTATACTGGAATAAAACCTGATGTCTGTTTTAGGTGAAGTCATTGAAATACATATAAAAGAAAGCAAGCTGGTGTCACGGCTGTTTGAGCCCTCTCTCACCCCCCTCCCCCACCCTCTTTTTTCCTGGTGCAAGCGCCCACTCACGGACAGACACAGACATACTTACACAGACAAACACAAACACACAGACACACACTGACATAGATACACGCACAAACACGTAGACAGACAGACACACACACACACACGCGCGCGCGCACGCACGCACGCACGCACGCACACACACACACACACACACACACACACACACACACACACACACACACACACACACACACACACACACACACACACACACACTCACTCACTACCTGTGCACGCGTCTATGCGCTCGTTGAAACGGAGGTACTTATGCACATATATGCATCTATCAGACACACTGTCTACATCTATGCAATTCCACTTCAGTCAAACCCGCGTTATACCCTCCGTCCAACACACATACTGTATATCCACAAGTGTTTAACGTGGGGGGAGGGGAAAGGGATTAATTCAGCAAAGTAAGTATGCACTCTTTCAGATGGTTCTATCTGAAAGTAAAGACAAAATATCACTCAAAGTATGCGCAGAAATCCCCAGAGTTTCCGGAAAAGGCAGGTCTGAAGGGTGACAACTCGCCTTAAGGAGAGTTTGATGTTTGTTCACCAAGTGATGAACAGGAGCCCGCCCTGTGATCATATCCTTTCAAGATCAGTGGACACGCTTCAGAGATGCCACATTTCCATCTTCAGTTGTTTCGAAAACCCAGGCAGATGTTTCTCTCAAATCCTAACTCACAGGAAAACAAGGGCTGCGTTAAGACTCGAGTAAGTGGTGTTATGCGGCACATGCTTGAGCTGTGACAGATCTGGGCTGGTGTTGAGAAGAAGCAGGTTTATGATCAAATGAAAGTGTATTCCTGAGGAGGCTGCTTTGTAGAACAATATGTAAATCTGATTTATAAACAAGTCGATGACGATGACGACTGATGGGGAGGGAAACAGCCAGAGATGGACGGCCAGGAAAGGTCTAGTGGTGCCACACTCGGTCTCACAAATGTTCTGTTCTTTGCAAGAAAGCATAAGACAAATGACGCAATAAAAGAAACGAAAGAAGAGGCTGCATTTCAGTGTCCATGTTTCTCCTTAAGGGGGGGGGGGGGGAGAAGCTTGTTTGTTTTTTTTTCTGGGGAAGAGCGAGGGGGTGGGGGGGGGGAGGGTCTGAACCTGAGCCAAATGCTGTGTGGGTCAGTGTCTTGCCCGAAATGTCCTTCATCACACGCACTCTTCTCATTGGCTGCAGACAGGAAGCGTACAAGATTAACTACCTTCGCAGGACAAAAAAAAGGTGCCTGCCGTTCCTGTTTGCTCCGTTGTTTTGTGCAGAGGCAATATAGTACACTGTCATGTAGTGCCCACTTTCTTTACAAGTTTTCATAGTTTTTCGCCTCTTCCTTCTTAAGTTAGTAGAGAACATTATTCAGAAAAAAAGAGAGGACTTTGGAGTTCCGTGCCTTCTCTCGTTGGTTGCCTCATGACGACTTGACATTGATCGCTGCTACCTGTAGTAGACTGCCAGTGCTAGGAGTGTGACGATACAAACGTGGCAGTGTTAGGGCAAAGGGAATGAGCAACGTTTTAGTTCATGCCACTGTGGGACGGGGAAAGGAGAGAGGAGAAGCACAACAGAAGATGGGACATGAAAATAAAGAGAAATTATTTTGATAGAAAAAAAAAAAAAACACAGCAAAACGAATGAGAAAGTGCAAAGAGATAGAAACGGAGACGCGTCACCCCTTTCCAGACATAAACACGCCTCCGTTTGTTTCAGTTCCATTTATTCATGGGTTGATCACTAGGGAAGGTCAGAGACACGACTGCTAGTAGCGCGTTTGCGTGCAGCCAGTCTATAGGGGGCATGTCTGCTGCCAAGAAAAAAAAAAAAAAAACGTCCGAAGGGGTAGGAGGAGGAAAGACATCCTCTTCACATGGAATACTTCAAGTGGTTATTTCTCCCTTGGGAGTTCCATCGCTACCAGTACCATACCATACCATACCATACCAGTGCGTGTTGGATGTCTTCCTCCTTTGTGCTCTTGTGTCCATTGTGAGTCTGTTTCTGGCATTGCGGAGGCATGGTACGGGGGGGGGGGGGGGGGGGGGGCGGAGAGGGGGGGGGTGGAGGTTCAGGGGTTAGTTCACGAGAGGAAACTAGAGGTCGCATGTTTGAATGATTGATAAGAGGTGGGCATGTGTTCTGTGTCTTTAATTGGGGTCATCGCCGTGTGTGAATAGATAGATGTCCGCCCTGCTGCTTGCTAGAGTTTTACATACTTACTACCGTCAGCGCTGTGTTAATACAATGTGTGTGTGTGTGTGTGTGTGTGTGTGTGTGTGTGTGTATGTGTGTGTGTGTGTGTGTGTGTGTGTGTGTGTGTGTGTGTATGCGTGTGTATGCGCGCGCGCACGCGCGTGTGTATATGTGTGTGTATGTGCGTGTATGTGTGCGTGTGTGTGTATGTGTGTGTACGTGTGTGTGTGTGTGTGTGTGTGTGTGTGTGTATGCGCGTGCGTGTGCGCGCGTGTGTGTGTGAGGGAGACAGAGAGAGAGAGAGAGAGACAGACAGACAGACAGACAGAGTTTACAGAGTTGAGAGAGGAGAGAGAAAAGAGAGAGAGAGAGAGAGAGAGAGAGAGAGAGAGTTCCGGTATCCACTCTTCCCCCCCCCCCTCTCTCTCTCTCTCTCTCTCTCTCTCTCTCCAAATTAGGGATAGCGAAAAAAAGCGGGGATTAGAATTAAGGGAATAAATTCGAAGGGGTTTTGTGGCACAGTCTCTCTCTGTCTCGCCGTGGCTCTGTCTCTCTGTCCCTCTCTGCCTCTGTCTCTGTATATCTATCTGTCTGTCTGTCTCTCTCTCTCTCCCTATCTCTCTCTCTCTCTCTCTCTCTCTCTCTCTCTCTCTCTCTCTCTCTCTCTCTCTCTCCGCGTTACTCCTGTTCCTACTTCTCCCCTCTTCCCCCCACCCTACATGTTTCTACTTAGTATGCAGAGAGAAGCGTGTCTGGGCCTATGTGTCCATCCTACTCGTTTTCTTTCCCTTTACTTTTAAAAAGAAAGGACGCTTGTGTGAGCACAGTCTATACCTTAAAGCACATGCTACTACCTTTACAACTCACTTGGGAAAGGGTCAGTACAGACATTCCATTAGTCATGGAGTGATTACGGTGGTGCTGCTGTCCCTTTGAGGAGTCCCAGAACAGTCTGTCTTGGCTCGGTATCCTGACCTGTCGCGTTGTTATGTTTCTTATCTTTCTTTCCTTCTTTTCCATCCGCCTGTTTTCTCCTTTTTCTTTCTTTTTTTCTATTTTTATCATACCTTGATCAGCATGTTTGGGTGTTTGCATTTTTCAAGAGAGAGAGAGAGAGAGAGAGAGAGAGAGAGAGAGAGAGAGAGAGATGGGAGGACTGTGGTGGTCAGAGGAAGAAAGATGAACAATAGGGAAGCAATTGGCATACACAGACTGGCTACAGAATGCCAGTGAACGTAGTTGGGTCGATCTGTTCGTGCTCGAATCAGCATGTATAGCACGCACACATGTTTATGCTTGTCGTGCTGAAAGACGGCTGATCAGAAATGAGCGCCATACACGTCAGTTGATGGGCAGCTACGCCAAACATTCTGTCTGCTGTCTGGGTGTTCTGTCTCTCTGTCTTTTTTTGTCTGTTCAATATCTGTTTTCAACAGTGCAACATGAGTGAACGGCAAACCGTTGATCAGATGCAGCACGATCCTGTTCACGTTGTGCATGGTCTGATATACTTCGCTAGCTGACATTTTCATCGTGTGAATGGGGCCGGGTTGGCATGGGTTTAGGTGTATATGATAATAATGTCCAGAAACCTTTTTTCGGAGCTTTGGATGATTATCTCCGTTGTTTTTTTTTTTTTTTTTTTTTTTTTTTTTTTTTTTTTCAAGAATGTTTTGATGATTCTCCATTATATTCAGATGTGCGTGACCCTCCATACAGGTTTTGATTTGGACACTGCTATGGCTATCTTTGCTGCCCTGAGAGGATTTCTGGGTTGGATCCCTGTGTGTTAATGATGGATCTCAGGTAATGAATTGTTGAACAGATTGTAGCTTCTAACCATAGATACTTATATCAATATTGATGGAGAGGTTGTGGCTGGCCACCCGCTTGGCCTTCCCAGCATTGATTCTCACAGATTCCCATGCCATACCTTGTTTTCTATCAGTTGTTCCACAAACTAGGTGACTTCTTGTTCAATGCCCGCCAGGCCATTGACATCATCTGCAAATCGAAGGTTTGTGATGGTTCTTCCTCTAAATCAGACTGTGCTGACATGATCTTCAAATGCATCACTCATGATGCGTTCCAGGAATATTTTGAAAATGAGGGAGATAACAGGCAGCCCCAACGAATCCCAACCAAAATATGGAAACATTCACCAACAGCATCCTATTTGAGACGTGCATTGGTCTGTTTGGAGTACAGTTGCTAACTGGTGTTAATAAGTTGTTTCCCGACGTTAACCTCTTCCTTGCAGCCCAAACTGCCTCCTGCCAGACCCCGTCAAACGCCATCCTGAAATTTATGATGAGATAATAAAAAACTCTTGTGCTTAAGATGTGTTTTGCCAAGGCTAAGTAGGTTTAAAATCTGTTTTATAGTACGTCTGCCCATGCAGAATTTAGCCTGTTCTTTTCTTGCGGCTGTAGTCTATTCAGTATGATTTTGAGCATTATTTTATTGGCGTGGTTGATCAAACTTATAACACTGGCAGTGTTGGAGGTTTCTTTTCTTGTGAAGGGTAACGATAAGTGATTGATTCCACGGCGTAGGCCACTCCCCAGTGTACCAGATTCTGTTGCAGTTAGCAGTCGGGACAGCAATTTCTGCATCTTCGCCTGTCTGAGAAGTTTTCCAGGGTTGTATGTCGATGCTTAATGCCTTCCCACATTTCAACAATTTCGCTGCATTTGTTACTTTTTTTTAACGGAGTGTAGGAAAGTTGTTCCCATTTGACGAATTCTGTACTGTGAACACATTTTGGATCTCCTGTGCTCTCTTTGTCGTAAAGTTCAGAACAATATTGAGTCCAGCTTTTAATGACGTTTTGTTCCTGTGTGAGACAATCGCCGTTTTTGTCTTGAATGGCGTTGACTTTACTTTGCTGTTTTAGGTCAGTTCCTTCACAATCTTAAAAGCTTTTCTTATGTTGTTGTTGTCTACCTTCTTTTTACAATGTCATCATGCTGTTTTTTTGTTCTAGCCTTCCTTTGCGTTCTCCTTTGTTTTTTGATTTTATTGCTTAGGCGGGTACAGTCTTCTTGAGCGGTTTTAAGGCCCCTCAAGTGTTGCTGTTCTCCAGGACGTAGTTTATGGTCCATGGCTTTAATTTCCAACTGTTTATTCTCAGGATCTCTGTCGCTGTTTCAGTCATCGCTTTGATCCAAGGTCTTCTTCGAGGAGATGTAGTTAATTGAACAGGCCGACACCGGTAGGGAAAAACTAAAAACATATTCATTAAACATTACATTAGGCTCCTGCTAACTCTGGTACATTCCATCTTCCTGTCAGCATGCAACACATGGACCCTCACTGCAGAACCGGAGAGAAGAATCCAAGCCCTGCGAATGAGAAGTCACCGCAAGATACCAATTATTAGATACACTGATGATATCACCAGTCAACAAGTAAGTCAAACCATGAGACTTAGGACCATGCAATGATCTGCTGACACCAGCCAGGAAAAGAATGGTATGGCCATTTAATGAGTTTGAATACCCTTGCTAAAACAGCCCTCTATGAAACTGTTGAAGGAGTGAAGTGGAATGGAAAAAAAACACAATAGTCTAACTATATTGCAGAGTGGACGTGTGCACATTTTAACTTGGGTGCCCCAATCATTCCCCATGGAGTTTAAGGAGAGGAAATAGAACTGGAAAATACAGAAGAAGAAGAAAAAGAAGAATTAGAGGAGGAGGAGGAGGTAAAAGAAGACGAAGACATTACGGTCACCAACAGGCCTC
>CM065722.1:36320645-36340645 GCA_033310375.1 Conus canariensis | reverse complement strand
CCTCTTTAAGGCATGGACATTTCAAAGGCGGAGTTGTGGGAGAAATGACATCTATCGTAGGGGGAAGGCTGGTTTAAATAACTTTTATTTCAGAAACAAATAAACAGAATACCTTCATAATTGTCAGGACGAATGAGCAACAACAAGCCCTAGGCTTATACTGTGCTCAAATATACATTTACAGTATATTGGCGGTTAAGTACATTCACAATATACTAAGCATATCACTTCGTGCTTGGGATTTCTTTTAAAGAAACATTGAAAAAGAAAAGTAAACAAAAAAGCAATAACAAAAAACAGTAGCAAAAAAATGAAATGCATAACATGAAAAATGGGAGGAAGGGAGTGGAAGCAGCAATTACGTCATCAACAAGAATATGTGAACAATTTACAAACATGAGAGAAACTTCTACAATAACGTAAAGTAGTTCAGGGTAGAAACCATCTTTTCCATAAGTAATGTGTTGAAGTATGGTAGTTCAATTTGATTAACTTTTTTCCTTTTTTTTCTTTCCCCTCATTTCTTTTCCACTTTTCATTTTTTTCCCATTTCCTGTTATTGTTTTTCTTCCCTTTTGAAGACACTATGACATCGATTGCTCATGCAGAAAAAAGAATTACTACTTTTAGCGATGACGTTGGCTAATCAGTAAGTAAACAAACTATCTATCCAGTAAACTATGTCTTGGGCCAATCGACTTGTCAGTCAACCTCTTATTTCAAGAGTAAAGAAATGGATCATAATGAATAGATAAGAGCCAAACTATGAAGTCATAGAAAGTAAAATATAAAAAGGCCAAAATGAATATTGTTGTTTAAATGAGAAAGTCAGGGCTGAAATCGGTTCGATTCGGAGATGAACTAGTGTGCTTTTCCAAATATTAATGAATTCACATCAGTTTGAAAATCACGGCTACCTTCTAAAAGAAAACGTAATTGGATATAATTATGTGGAAGAGTCAAAACTGTATTTTCACGAACTATATTGAATAGGGGACAGAATAACAAATAGTGTTCTGCTGTTTCTCTTCCATTGCCACAGCTACAAAAAGGATTAGTATCCAGATGTCGGTTGACCATATCGTTCTTTATATCACTCATACCTAAACAGAGCCGACAGTGAATTACTTCTTCTCTTCTTTTACCAAAATAGTAATATGGTGGAACTATAGCATTATCAATAGACAGATATCGTTTAAGTTGGCTCAAGGAGTATGGGGAGTTTGTGTTATACTCCCTGTTTGGCTAGTATACTTACCATGTCAGACCATAGCATTCAACGGCAGTTAGCCAGCTCTGTCAGGCCGAATTTTTTCCGTGGCCAATGCAGTCATAAGACAGTCACGTGATGTCACCCCACTTCCGGCCCCGGAAGAAGCCAGTGTCAACTTCCTATAAGTCATTCAGCGAGGCCTGGTGTATGGTGACCCCGAGAACCTTGGCGCCAGAGGGGAAGGTAGGGAGGGAATTAGAGTCTGACATGGTAAGTATACTAGCCAAACAGGGAGTATAACACAAACTCCCCATTTTGGCGTCATATACTTTACCATGTCAGACCATAGCAGAATTTAAAGGAATCGGAGGAGGGCGAGCGCCCTAGTGGTTCTTGGGGTTGACCGATATGGCTGCATTGGCCGCCACAAAGGAAATCCCCTTAGACCCATCAGCTCTGGTCATGCGGATATCCCTCAGGTAAAAATTAATGAAGGGATTTTCCGAACGCCAGTAGGCTGCCTCCAGCAGGTGGCGCACGGGGACAGAGTACTGGAACGCTGTGGAAGTGGCCAGTGCTCTGACCTCGTGGGCCCTGGGTGATAGGACAGGGAGATCCTTGTACGCCTGAGCGTAGGTAGATCTCACCGTCTTGGAGAGCCACCTGGAGATAGTTCCCGCCGAGATATCTCTAGTATTGTTGGGGTTGAGGGAGATAAGGAGTCGTCTCTGGGAGGAGCGCCTGGGGCGTGTGCGTTCCCAGTAGTACCTGAGACACCTGGAGGGGCAAAGGTCCATGTCTCCATCTTTTTCTCCCTTTCCCAAGATGTCAGAACTCCGGAAGGAACTTGAGAGAGACTGAGCCGTCCCTGTGGAAGGCGATATCTGTGGGGTCACCGCTGAGGGCGTGAATCTCACTTCGTCTTCTGGCCGAGGCCAGGGCGAGGAGAAAGGTGGTCTTAAAGGAGAGGAGGTCAAAAGGAATAGAAGCAATGGGTTCAAAAGGGGTTTTTCTGAGGGCATCGAGGACCGTAAAAAGGTCCCAGAGGGGAATGCGCCTAGGGGACTGAGCTTCCCGTAGAGCAACTCCTCTAGACACCTCTCTGAGGAGAAAGTCATTGTCAAAAGAAGGGCCCCCCAGTTGACGAATGGTAGTGCAGATAGCTGATCTGTAGCCCCGAATGGAGCCAGCCGACAGCTTAAGGGAAGAGGATAGGTGGGAGAGGAAATTTCCTATTTGGATGTTGGAGGGGCAGTAATGGGGAACAGAGTTATCTGAGCACCAGGTTATCCATCTCTCCCAACGGTAGTTGTAGAGGGATTCGGTGCTGGCTCTGCGAGATGCCGAGGCGAAGTCCCGTAATCCCTGAGAGGCCCCTGCCCCGGCTAGTGTGTCTAGGACGGACTGGGGTCTCTCCGAGTGGGGGGTAGATGCAGATGTTCGCAGTTGGGCTGGCATAGAAGCCACGCGTGTAGGCGAAGCATCTTGGGATTGGAGTGAGGAAGACCTGACCGGGGTTGTCTCAGCATGTCCCAGCGAGGGCTGAGCCGGAGGGGGGGAACGTGGGTGAGGGACTTGGGGTCCGGGAACCAAGACTGGGTCGGCCACCATGGCGTTACGAGGATCAGCCTGGGTCTTTCCAGCCTTGCCTTCCTGATCACCTTGTGTAGGATGGGGAAGGGGGGAAAGGCATACGCCAGTAGGCCCGTCCCGGGGAGGGATAGTGCGTCGACTGCATCCGCCTGGGGATCTGGAACGGGAGAGACGTACAGGGGCAGGTGATGGTTGAAGCTGGTGGCAAACAGGTCGATCATGGGCACAAACCAATGGTTGCGCGACACCAGCGAAGGAGGGCCTCTGTTCTGAGGGAGAGGCCTATGGAGCGGGCCTCTCCCCCTTTGTTGACATAGCAAGCTACCGACGTATTGTCCGTGAGGAGGAGAACAAGTCGGTGCGCGACCTTGTGCTGGAGTTGGAGAAGGGCTAGCCTGACCGCTTCCAGCTCCCACTCCCCGAGGCGTGACTGTCCTCCACGTGGGCCCCCCAGCCCAAGTTGGAGGCGTCTGTATAAAGTTCCAGTGGTTGGGTTGGGTTGGGAGGGAGATGGGGACCCCGGTGGAGAGAGTGGCTGGAGTGAGCCGCTCCTCCGTCGCCGAAATGAACCAGTGTCCGAGGGGAATGACCTGGTCCCAGCGGTCGGAGGTCTGTGACAAACGTCGGCGGAACTCCCTCTGAAGTTGGCGTTTGGGGACCCGCCGCAGGGGAATGAGGGGAGACAGGGACTCCATCATTCCTAGGAGGGAGGACAGGGTTCTGGCCGAGGTGTGGGGTGCCTGTGACAGGCAGGAGATGAGGTCCACTATGCGTGCAGGCCTCTCCGGGGTCTGCCAGACGAACCGTAGGAATCGTCTGTGGGCCGGGTGAATCAGGATCTGAAAAATAGGCGTCCTTCAGGTCTACGGATGTGGCCCAGTCGCGATGATGGATGGAGTCTCGGATCTGGGTGGGGGTCTCCATCTTGAACTTGGTGGGCCTGAGGAACTTGTTGAGGGGCGAAAGATCTAGAATGGGCCTCCATCCTCCCGAGGCTTTTGGGATCACAAAGAGTAGAAGCCGGGGTTTGGGTGGGAAATCTTTGAGATGGCCCCTCTTTTGAGGAGGTCTTGGACTTCCGTGCGAAGAGCTTCTGCTTTGGCGGGGGAGGGTTCGTTGGGGGAGGGAGGGGGAGATAGCATGAGGGGGGGACGCTCGTGGGCCCAAGGAAGGCGAAACCCTTCCTGTAGCACCGCCACTATCCAGGGGTGAGGCGTATGCGTCTCCACTGGTGGGCATGCCGGGAGAGGCTGCCCGCCAGGGGGGCGAGGGTCTGGGCTGGTGGGTGGGGGATAGGGCGAGGGGGGGTGCTACCTGATCTAAGTCCCCCTCGGGCTGTCTCCCTAGTCAGCTCCGGGAGCGTGACTGTTGGCCTAACCGAAAATTTTGCTGATGGGGTGTTGGCTTAGGCCTTGGGAGAAGATTAGGTCGCTTGGCGGGCCGTGCGGTGCGGGAAGGCGATTGTCTGGGATAGGGTCTGTGCCTGGGGAAGGAACGAAGTGGGGGTCTAGCAGGGCGTGGCGGTGGCCTGGGCGCAAAGGACACAGCCTGCTTGCGTTCCTCAACTGCTTGTGCTATGACGTCAGCCGAGTAGTCGCCAAAGAGCGACTGGACCTGGCCCGGGATGCATCGCAGGGCTGCCTTAAGCGTCGGGGAGAGAGAGGTCCGCGCCAGCACGGCCTCTCTCGCGACCAACAAGCAGTTGAAGTGGCTTCTGGCTGCGCTGTCCGCCGCAGCCGAAAGGTGATGCGAAATCCTGTTAACTAGGTGTCGCATGAAAGGATCGCTGAACAAGCGAGGGTCAGGCTCTTGGTGCGCCTCAGAGCCCGGGTCCCCCGGTACTGGGATGGCACCATCGTCCTCCGGCCATAGAGCCTCCGCTCGCTGAAGGGGCATGTCCAAGTAGGTGTGTCCCGCCGTGGTGTGGAGGATGCCCATCCTGGCTACTCGGACCCATTCCTTTAGGTTCTTAAAGGAGATGGCGCCGGAAGTAGGGGGGGCAGGTGGGGGATCAACCGACGGTCCGACTGGGAAATGCCCATCTCCCTGGTCACGGGATTGTCCGTAAACAAGGAGGCGACTGAGGGGTTCTTGGGTAGATTGGTCTAGATCTCTGGGCCGGGGGAGAGGGAGAGAAATTCGTCAGCGGGTGCGGCCTCCCTCCTAACGAGGTCTGGTCGCCACCGTTCTATCGTGCGGACATCGTACAATGAGGTGGGGGCTAGCTCCTCGTCATCGTCCGCCTCAGGGAGGTACTGGTCCTGAGAGGGTTCATAGCACCCGTCTTCAGGAGGTAAGTCGAGGGGTGCCTGTAGTGTGTCCCCGGTGGCCCTATAATCGGCGGCCGGGACATCGTCCTGCCGATAGGACAGCGCCCGAGGAGGGAGACCAAGGTCGACCCAGGTAAGTGAGGCCGGGTGCCACATTCGACCATGTAGCTGGTCGTGCTGGGTGTTGGCGTTAAGCCACTGGTCTCTCTCGGGGGCATAGAGCCACCGGTCCCCGGGGAGGTAAACGGGCTGTGGCGGCCCTGGGGAAAAACCATGGTAGGTAGGCCGCACTCAAGGTCTGACCAGCGCGTTGGGCGAATGCGTAGGTCAGACATCCGCCGAGTCGTAGCCACGAGACCCTCTTCTTCTTGTAGGCAGAAAGTCCCCGGGGACCCGGGTAACCTGAATCACTGTTGGGGGGGGGCTTGAGAGGCCGTGGCCTGTCGTCCCCGTCCAGGTCTGTGCACTGCACCATACACGTCCTTGGAATGGGCCTGGGAGGGCCATAATGGTATGGAGGAGGATGCGGAAGTCGAGCCCCCAACCCGCGAAAGTGCGGATTGGTCAGGATGCGGTCCCGTGTTCCTCCCCCTGGAGGAATATGTCAGGTTACCCTTGGTCCCGCTGGTAGATCCTCCCCCCGGAGGAGCGGGACCGCGGACGTTGCCCAAATGGGGATCCGAAAGGTCGGTTCCCCAACGTCCAATACCCCTAGGGAAGAAGGTGACGTTCGATCGGGGTAGGTCGACCGTCCTTGTGCATGGGCACGGCCGGGCCCATGGCGCGGCGTGCCCGCACGCCCAGGATTATGGACACCACCGAGGTCGTGCGTCGGGGTGACCATAAGGCTGCTTCCGGAGTCGAAGCGCTCCTCGAGCTCAGGTGTTGGCTGCACCTGTGCCCGGTGGGGCCGAGCGCTATGAGTGCACGTATCAATTTGGGGGGAAAAAGAGATACGTGACTCATCAAGGCGAGTGACGGATGGTGATTCCATCCCAGATCCGTCACCCGTGCTGGTCCGCGGCTCGGCAAGGTGCCCCGGGGGCCGAGATTCGCGTGACTCAGCATGATAGTTAGAAGTCTCCGAGCGAGTCCGTAGGCTAGAGGGCAAGCTGGCCGATGGAGAAGGGGTGGGGGAGGGCGAATTCCGTTGGCTAGTCTTTGCTCGGCCGGGCCCCTTGAGGGGAGCCTTGCCATTAGACTTTCTGGGCAGCACCTTGAGGGGAGCTTTGCCCTTAGACTAGCAGGCAGATCAAATGAAAGGCATTTTGAAATGGTGGCCGCTTGCCTATCAGCCTTGGGACGCCGCGGTCGTGCGTCCGTCGGTTTGGTAGACGAGGAAGATCACGCGTCCCTTCCGCGGAGAAGTCGTCTCTGTCTACCCGAACCGTACGTTCATCAGTGCGAACGGATTGCTCCGAGATGGAATCGACCCGCGGGTTCTCCGGGAAATTGAGCGAACTCCGAGCAGTGGAGTGGCTCGACCCGGCGGTGTCCTTCACCATGTTGGGCACAGGTGGATAGAGCAAACCCGGAACACACGACCGCAAAGAGGAGACAAGGGGCCGATCGAGAAAATCAATTAATCTCGATCGTCCGTGTGGTGTCGTGCAAAGTGCTCGAGAGATCGACTGAAAACTCGAACTACCCGTACACGCCACCGGTCGTGTGACTGGTATGGCTATTAATAGCAATCTCTACACGTGGAGTATCACTGTGTATAGGTGTGATAGTTCTTGGGCACTAAATCTTAATAAGCAGATCAGTGTCACACACCCTTACTCGAACACGTTCTACCTGTGAAGGGTAAAGAGTACAGGTGTGATAGTTATTGAGCCCTAAACCTTAATAAGCGGAACCAGCACAAAATGCGTGCTGAACCCGAGGCTCGGCAATATGGTGGGGGAACACGACCGGCGAGCGGTGCCGACGATCGCGAGTAACAAAGTCGCGAGAGTGCCGGTAAAAGAGACAAATCTTTAATAAATACGCTCCCGAGAGTGCCGGTAAAAGAGACAAATCTTTTAATAAATACGCTCCCACCAAGAGCCTCACACGGCAAAAATACTCAGGGTCTAGTGCAAGCCGGAACCAGCACAAAATGCGTGCTGAACCCGAGGCTCGGCAATATGGTGGGGGAACACGACCGGCGAGCGGTGCCGACGATCGCGAGTAACAAAGTCGCGGGAGTGCCGGTAAAAGAGACAAATCTTTTAATAAATACGCTCCCGAGAGTGCCGGTAAAAGAGACAAATCTTTTGATAAATACGCTCCCACCAAGAGCCTCACATTTGCAAGCCACAACTGAATCAAGTATAGAACAAAACACAGCAAAGTTAACACAAAGGCAAGTATAGGCGAGACAGAGCACAAGACTTATCTTGCTTTGACGGCAGGCCGAAGATGAATGACTTATAGGAAGTTGACACTGGCTTCTTCCGGGGCCGGAAGTGGGGTGACATCACGTGACTGTCTTATGACTGCATTGGCCACGGAAAAAATTCGGCCTGACAGAGCTGGCTAACTGCCGTTGAATGCTATGGTCTGACATGGTAAAGTATATGACGCCAAATGCAAGTTTTAATGTAGTCAGGGGTGCATTCTATAACTGAGTTGCGAATGGGACGAACGACTTTTTACAAAACTCTGTCTTACATTTCATTACTGTGCGTTCTAGAGGCCTTCGCCTGTGGTGAGGGTTTCTGTCCGAGACTAGAGAAGGAATAAGACGTACTAAACAATTGGGGCTTAGGCCATTAATCATTTTATAGAACTGTATTATTTTATGTCGTTTTCTTTTTTTCCTTTTATGGCAGAATCCAGACTCTTTGTATAAATTTTGATTGTTTGTTCCACGAACAGTGCCTGTAATGACTCTTAGGGCTTCCAGGTGCAAATTTTCCAGATGCTGCGATTGTGTCTCAGTACAATTATCCCGGACAATGTCGGCATAATCGAAATGTGGCAGTATAAAGGATTTGTATAAGATTTCGAGAGCTTTTCTACTTAACGTATATCTACAGCTTTTTAGACATGAAATTAGCATTGTAACAGTGGTCATTATATGTTTTATCTGCTCATCCCATTTGCAATCATCTTGAAGAATGATACCTAGATGTTTATGCTTGTTAGTACTGCGTAGAATTGTAGAGCCAAATGTAAGAGGCAATATCACTTTCCTATTGCGAGTGAAATTCAACAGCTCTGTTTTTTCGACGTTAAAGTTTACTTTCCAAGTTCTGGCCCATGAATTTATCTTTTCCAAGTCAGCATTAAGTATTTCAGCGCGGAGATTGGGATTATCAAGTGATAAATACATGCTTGTGTCATCAGCAAAAAGTTTTATATTGGATTGGATTTCATTTACAATATCATTGATATATATATATATATATATTATATATATATATATATATATATATATATATATATATATATATATATAAGAAACAGGAGCGGGCCTAGTACCGAGCTTTGTGGGACACCAGAAGGAATTCTCTTGTATACAGATTTTTTGCCTTTTATGGCAACTGCTTGAGTACGATTTAATAAGTAATCAGTAAACCATTCAAGTAATTTACCTCCTATGCCAATCGCTTTCATTTTATGCAGGGGAACTTTGTGGCTGACATGATCAAAAGCTTTGGAAATGTCAAGGAAAACGGCTTGCGTTGTTGTACCATTATCAAAAGAGGAACACAGATCATTACATATGCAGAGCAACTGATTGACGGTAGAGTCTCTAGGGATAAATCCAGACTGAGAAGATGAAATAAGTTGATTAGATGATAAAAAAAAATTATATACATGTTTGTGAATACATCTCTCTAAGACTTTAGCAACGCAACTAAGAAATGAAATCGGTCGATAATTATCACATTTCTCGTTTGCAGCCTTTTTATGCAAAGGATTTACATGCGCAGTTTTCCAGATTTTAGGAAATTTGCCTTCATTTAAAGTTCTGTTGAAAAGACAGGTCAGAGGATTTAAAATAACTGGAAGGGATGCCAACAGTATTTTGTTTTGAATTAAGTCAGGTCTTACGGCTTTGTATTTGTCAAGGTTTCTAATGACATTTTCAACTTCAGAGGGAGTGATGCAATCTCATTAAGGCTCAATGTCAAGGAATGGATTATCGGGCACTTCATCTTCTTCATTCTTTATAGTAGACTGGCTAATGAAGAAGTCATTGAAAATATCAGCTTTCTCTTTACTTGTGTGATATAAGATATTATCCATGCATGATTGGTGGAATTTCGTTAGTGCCCATACCCTTCTTTATAAGAAAAGATTTAACTAATTTTCCCCCATTCTCTATTTCAAAATCATCTGAACTTAAAACTTTAGTCTCCAATTCATCTGTGTTTCCAACTATCTTTGCTTTTCTCTAGATATGACAATTTTTCGAAATTGTCGAATCCTGAGCCAGTCTTCTGGTTTATTAGTCTGTTTAGCTTTTTGTGGATTTTCTGGCGTTCCTCAATTAACAGTCGAATTTCATCTGTCATCCGAGCTACATCTTGAGGATGAATAGTAATAGTTCTAACGGGCATACACAATGTTGCTTTTTCTAATATAATGTCTGAAAACATTTTTGCACTTTCATCAATTGCATTGTTATAAATTATTTCATCCCAGTTCAGTTCGTTAAGTAATTCGCAGAACCTGCCTATATTAAGTTTATTATAATTGAAGATCGTTCTTTTGAATGATTGTTCTTTAACTACAGTGTTCTTGATTATAGCACATGGAACACTGTGGTCACTACAAATAGCTGGCCAAACTTCCGTTGATTGTATAATATTGGGGCTCTGGGTAATAGGGGGAAGGTTGAGGAGACTTAAAAGTACACGCCGGTGTCGATGATGTTAAGCAATCTCTTGCCTCTTCTTTCGCCCCCTCTTCACACACACACACACACACACACACACACACACACACACACACACACCACACACACACACCAACGAGCGCGCACGCACGCACGCACACACGCACGCCCACACACATCATATTACATCACATCACATCTGCACACACTTTCATGCAAACGTGGACATAAATGCATGTGTATAGATACATGCATCCATAAGACAGCATTCACGACATGTACAGACATGCTCTCCACCCAGCATCATCGTATCTCTCCTCTTTCCAAAATACACTGTACATCCATTTGGAAAGCAGCCGTCTCTTAAGGGCATGGCAAGTAAATGCAATTCGATATGCATCCCTTTGGAGATAAAGAAAAGAATCCACTTGCATGTGTGCAAGTGCGCCTGACAATTCCTGACCCCTAAGTTTGGAGAAGGAAAAAACTTTCTTGGGATGACTTTGATATTTCCTTCCCTGAGTGATAAAGAGAAGTCTGTCACGTGATCAAATCCTCTCGGAAAGAGTGGGCACTCAAGAGACAGTAGAGAGTGCAAACGGCCGTCTTCAGATGTCACGAATACACCGGCAACTGCATTTCAGCATTCACAACCCACAAGAGAAGCGGCACTGCTATGGAGACACGAAGCAATGGTGTTCTGTCTTGTGTTTGAGCAGCGACAGACCTTGGGTTCCTGAAACCTATGGTCGCTGTTGAGAGGAAGCAGATTCACGGTAAACTGAAGGAGTACGCCAGAGGGTCCTGTTCTGTTCCGTGAGAGGAGACTTGGCCTTATTTAGAGGACGAGACTTTCCCGCAGGCGATTTTGCTGACGCATTTAGCATTACACTTGAAACTCTCTTCAAGACATCGACATTTTCAAAGTGGTGCTGTGGAGAGCCTGACCGTCTGTCACAGAGGAAAACTGGAGGAGATGTGATCCAACACGCATGCTGGTCTCAGTGCTCTTCAACTCTTATCTCACGTTCTTTTCTCCCCCTCTCCCCCTCCCATTCCATAAACACACACACACACACACACGCACACGCACGCACGCCACGCGCGCACACACCACACACACACACACACACACACACACACACGCGCGCGCGCGCACAGTGCACTGGAAAAGAACTAGATTTTGGATTCCAGGCACAAGAAAGAATAATGTCCAGAAAAAAAGAGATGTGACATATACAAAGAACCTTTACAGGGTTAAAGCATGCATAGGTATGTGGAGCATGCAAATGATGTAGAAGAATGAAGTGGGAATGCAGAAAGCTGGATAGCTGCAGAAAAAAAAAACAAAAAATAATCGTGACATGCCTGGAACGCTTAGCACCAGGAGTAGAAGGAAACGCTTGCACCGAGCTCACCTGGCAAAAAGCGTGGTAATGCTTCCCCTTTATGACATAGGTATGTCCTTGCATGACAGGAAAATGTGTGAGTGTATGCGCGCGCGTCTGTATCTGTGTGGGTGCGTGCGTGCGTGCTTTCGCGCGCGCGCGCGCGCGCGCGCGCGTGTGTGTGTGTTGTTATTGTTGTTGTTATGGTTGTTGTTTGTTGTTATTGTTGTTGTTGTTGTTGTTGTTGACAATCTTAAGCCTGCAAGATAAAGGAACACTTTTCTTTCTTTTTTCCCTGCAAACTCTGAGACCTGGCAAAATGGCAGCCACATGGCTTAAAAGCCCTCAATGACTCTGGTTACAGTTTTTGGTTACATCAGACTACAGGTGAGAGAGATGGCTTTCAGTATTATCATCAGAATAAACAATCTTTGCAAGGAAGTGCAGGTGCAATAAGCATACCTGCCAGTGATTCTTCTGATAAAGTCAGAGAATAACTGAGTGAAAATAAACATTTGGCAGTGGTAGCTGTGTGGGGGAACAATTTTTGATACGCCAAAGGCGAACAGGGCGATAAGAAAAAGAAAAAGAAAGAAGAAAAAAACTTTGCGACGAGGATGAATAAGCAGCTTTAACTCTGATTTTGCAGAGAGTGAAAGGAATTATTTGCAAGAAGATCTCGCCATGGGGGAAGATGATCACCGTGTCAATGTTGATTCGTGTACACAGACGTGAAAAGGAGGCATTCTGCTCGTGCATGTCTTAAGTTGATGAAGCCGAGCTGCCTGTTGAAGACCGACTCCCTGATGTATGAACAGATCCAGGAAACCACAACCAACGGATGATATGAAAAAGAGAAAGTGGTAAAGGAATTATTTTTAAAAGCTGGGCGACCAGCGCATATGGCATGCACGCTTGTGCAGAACAGACTTTCCACAGGTTAGTCAAATTGCTGGCTCTTCGCCTGTTTGAGCTACGTCTCTTAATTGACTGGGTACCTCGTTACTTGAGTTGTTCAGCCGAGTTGAGTTATCCTAATGATGGAAACAGAGCGTAAATGTCTCCATAGTCATTGAATTCATCTTTGAATTTTTGTCATCTCATTTTGTCTGTTATTTCGGTGGCATACCTTTCATTTCGACTCTCCCTCCACAACCGTAGCCCGGTTTGTGCCGCTGCAAGTACCAGCTTCAGCAATTCACATGGAGCAGTTGAATGTCAAATCATCGTGGGGCATGCTGACGCTGAGACCAGTATGAAAGTTGGGAACATACAAAAGGAAGATTTTTGGGATAGCAGAACCACCCTTTATTGCCAGTTCCCCAAGATGATGTCCCTAGTTAGTATGGAGCAATTTTCCTTTTTTCCTCAAAACTTGGATTTGATGGAAACGTTCACTGTATGCCAGACACCTCACTGTTATAAGTATTTGTAAGCTAAGGAAGAACAAATAAAACATGTTAGCATCACTTCAAACTTGCGATGGGAGGGAGGGGGGGGGGCGTTAAAAGGATTTACCTTCTCTCTGTTACACTGACCTCTAAATATTCCTTGAGAAAAGTATTCCACGCATGCCATTGATAAACCACATTGAGCATGCAAGTACTTACCCAGTAGGTTGAAACTTGCTCCTGCTTTAATCAGAATATTATGACTGGAGCGTTGATGTCAAGTCCCATAGGTTTATTGAGAATATTCACGCTCCCTAATCTTATAAGGACTAAGAGCTTGCTACAGCGAAGTCTTTTATTACCAATTAGTGAATTTGCATTTCATGATATGATGAGCGAGTCTAGGGCATACATTTTGTTCCGTTTCGTGGTTAAAACGCTCCAGTCATATATCCTGCTTAAATTGGGAGCAGGCTTCAGCATAGTGTTCGCTCGCCTGCAGCTGACAGAGCACAAGGAACGTGATGGAGAAAAGAGGATTAGAAGTACAGTCCGGGTCTTTTGTCTCTCTTTATTCAGCAGGCACATTAAAAAAAATAAAAAAAAGAACTGGGCAAGAATCAAGGAATGTGGTCAGACACGAATGTAGTTTGCACCAAGACGACCTACAAACGTTGCAGGTCTTCTAAAGTTCCTGAATGATCCACTGTGCGTGAGACTACATATGAACGATGATTTTCCGCTGACAGGCAATGTTAGAGTGGATTGGGTCTAATTCCCAGTAAAACCCAAATACCAAGGATATGCCAAGCATGTAAATGGAACTGAGAGAGAGAGAGAGAGAGAGAGAGAGAGAGAGAGAGAGAGAGAGAGAGAGAGAGAGAGAGAGAGATCTGACGCAGACGCAGATGTTAATCGAATCTTGTCTGCTTGAAAGAAAGAAAACAAGAGCCACCCAAGCCCTTTCTTCCGGCATTCCCATCAAACATGCGTTTGTGTACACAATGGCTCCATCAGCCCTCGCCTGTTGCATAATACGTCCAATGTCATTACCGTAATGTAAACTGAGGAGAACGGCTGTGGGGAGTGGCGGAAAGATGGATTGTCTGAGAGAGAAGAACGGTTCCAAAATGTCTCCCCTGGTTTCCTTGTATTCTGTACGCACAGAGAGAGAGAGAGAGAGAGAGGAGAGAGAGAGAGAGAGAGAGAGAGAGAGGGGAGGGGTGTCCTTCCATCTTCTATGTGAATTCCATCCCGGATGCATTCATCTTGATATGGGGATGGGTGAGAGGGAATGGGTTTAATAGGAAGGATGAAGGAAAGTAGTAGGTAAAACTGGAGAAAGGATGTGGTGTGTGTGTGTGTGTGTGTGCGTGTGTGTGTGTGTGTGTGTGTGTGTGTGTCTGTGTCTGTGTCTGTGTCTGTGCGTGTGCATTTAGGGCGAATACAGTTATTTTGAGAGAGGGAGGGAGGGAGAGAGGGGAGAGAGAGAGAGAGAGAGAGAGAGAGAGAGAGAGAGTTGGGAAGGGGACAGTGGGCATGGGACACAGGGTGAGGTAGTGAGGACATAGACAGACAACATGCAGGCAATGGTACTCGTTCGCTTCAAACAAATAACCAAATCGCATACATTTGCCGCACATATTCAATGCACCTTTCTCTTTAGATTCTTCGGACAGTGGCCTGCCTCACAACAGTGATATGTATATAGCCATAGGGTCCAGAATGTTTTTGTTGGGCTTGATCGTGTCGCGGATGTTGTTTACATGACGTACTTGTTTTCAGTCTATGATCATGTTGATCTTGACAACAAGTTGAGAGAAGGTACTTTCATGACATGAGAGAGGCAGATCAGTATTCTGAAATAAACCTCAGGTTTAAAATAACACTACAAGGAGGGTAAGCGTGTGTGTGTGTGTGTGTGTGTGTGTGTGTGTGTGTGTGTGTGTGTGTGTGTGTGTGTGTGTGTGTGCATGCGTGCGTGCGCGCGCCCGTGTGTGTGTGTGTGTGTGTGTGTGTGTGTGTGTGTGTGTGTGTTTACGTGCGTGCGTGCGCGCGCCCGCGTACGTGTGTGTGTGTGTGTGTGTGTGTGTGTGTGTGTGTGTGTGTGTTGTGTGTGTGTGTGTGTCTATGAGGTGAGGTGGACATGTTTCTGTCCATGATACTATACGAGAGCTGAAAAGTTGTGCGAAATGGGCTGTGCCCAGAGAGGAGTGGACGATGGATTGTCTGGTAGGGAAGAGGGACGGTGCCACTGTGACGCTGTCTCGATCCATTGTGTACATAAGGGCGGTGCCAGCTATGCACTCTGGTTCCCTACCCATCTATCTGGTTCTGAGGACAGGAAGATAAAATAAGTTTTCCTCCCCCCCCCCCCCTCTCTCTCTCTCTCTCTCTCTCCCTCCCCCCCTGCGTCTCTCTCAAGACGTGAAATATAGCACAGCATAATATTAACTAGTCAAAGGTAGAAGTCTTCATGTACTGGATAAGTGTTGTTTGGGGACATCTGAATTTAGTCAAAACAGGTTGCCCATTACGTGCAGATTTTGTTTACATTATAAACATAGCTAAATCATGAACAAAACAGTACGATGATACGAGCCACATAATAAATGGGAACACTCACATTAATGCGTACAACGACCAGAGGGCTACCATAGGACATTTCTTGGAGTTCGGCAATCCTGCAGGATAACTCACCCTCTTGTGTCAATTATTCAAAAAAAAAGAAGAAAAAAGAAAAGAAAATAGAAGTGGAAGCCGGAATAGCTCGGTTGGTAGAACGCCGGACTCGTAATCTTGGTGATCCTGGGGTTGGGGGTTCGAATCTCCGCCGGGCCGTTTCGGTACAGGGATATTTTTCCCTTGGAGTTAACATTGGTTCTGACTCCATTTCCCCACACAGTCCTTCGAATGAGACTATAAACCGAGGTTCCGTGTAGGAACGCATGCATAACATCTTGCACACACGTAAAATTAAAAAAAAATCCCATCACCAACTTTCGAAGAGAAGGCCAGTTTGGCCGTTGGTGTCGATGACACGTTACACATAGCATACACCCTGCGTGAGAAATTAAAAGAATGAAGAAAAATACGGAAATTGAGTGAATGATATTGACTGAATGACACGGGAAACGACTGAATGCAGTGGCAACAGGCAGCTCTTAAGTCGGCTCTACCCAGGTAGACAGCCCGTTGTGTACACGAGAGTGTGGATTATCAGCGCCTAGAACCTTTGGCAAGGCGCTTTAAAAATGCTTTGTTATAATAATAATAATAATAGTAATAATAATAATAGTAATAATAATAATTATTAGTATTATTATAATTATTGTTATAATCATAATGTTATAAATATAATAATAATAATTATTATTATTATTATTGTTATTATTATTACTATTATTATCATTATTATTGTTAACTTTGTGTGTTTGTTTGACATTCGTCGAATGGTCAGACTGTATACTAATCAATTACACTTTGTCAACCAAAAAAAAAAAAAAATCACAACACAGAGCGAATATATTTGCAGGCATGTAAGTGTCGAAAGTACGGGAACACTTGTTTCCATGTTTTACTCATTCGAAACCAGGCTGCAAAGAAGTGATGAACTGTATGTAGAGACAAAAATATTGTAAAGAAAATCACTCATTCTCATGTTCAACATGCAGAAATATTTCAAGATTCACTTCATTGTCAGTTAAACTGTATGTGCGTGAAGTCACTGAGCATGGGTCAAGATGGAGAAGAAAAGAACAGTGTGAAAGTTCCTTCCAAAATAATGGCCTTTCGGTTGGATAACTTTTTTTTTTTGGTTGTTCCTGTAACGACAAGCTGTGAAAGACAATCTATTTAAATGTCATGATACGCGGTTTTTTTTTTCGTGAAACTGGTCATTGCCTACCAGGAAAAACATGACAAACACTACTTTCATGTTTAGTCATTGTAAGAGAGAGAGAGAGAGAGAGAGAGAGAGGAGAGAGAGAGAGAGAGAGAGGAGAGGCCCTTTTCGCGTGGTGACCACAGTTTCAATTTCCCCTCCGTGACTATACCCATGGTGAGTTAATCCAAGTCGGCAATTTCATCAAGTTTAGGGGGGTGGGGGTGGGGGGCTGCCATTAGAGAGATGTGATGATGCTCTTCAGAGAGGGACGTTTACTCACGCGACTCAGCAGTTATCGTCACAGTAATAGGCTTAGCACGTGGCATCCTGCGTAATTGGATCAGCATAATCACCACTTTTCAGCACCGATGTGAATCAGTGGCTGTGCAGTATCTCCTCTGGCGGGTTGCCTCATAATGACTTGCTTCATGATGAGTCGATGTTGATTGCTACCTGTGTTCAGTCAGTGCTGAGAATGAGACGGTACAAACCTCGGCGTAATTGTTTATGGGGGGTGGGGTGTGGGGGTGGGGGGGGGATCAGCAGCATTATGAGTAATGCCACTGAGTGGTGGGGAGGGTATGGAGGGGAGGCTACAATGAGGATGAAACCTAAAAATGCAACAAAAAATGAGAGAAGAGGAAAGAATGAGAAATAGAGAAGTACTACCCACTTGTGAACTTTTTTCTTTTTTTTTAACTTTTTTTAAAATTTGCATTCATACATGTATATATACAGGGAAGGCAAGTGTGTACATAAAGAAATAAAGAAAGAAGAAAGAAATCACCCCAAACAATGTGAATTCACAAATTCATGCAAACATTATCTAACACGAGATAGATAGAGAGAGAGAGAGAGAGAGAGAGAGAGAGAGAAGAGGTGGTGGATGTATCAAGAAAAATCATGCTGACAGGGATGTTTTTCACATCATTATGTTTGGCAACATATTGAACTCGGGCCTCTAATAATGTACAAAAACATGTTCATTTACACACTTCATCTTACGCTTCTAAATCTATTGCTGCAACTTGTTTTTGAAAAGAAAAGAAAGACAAAAGGGTATAAATGTTAAACAGTATCTATCAATGGTCTGTATGCCAGCCATTTGGTCAAAAAATCTGCATGGTTTAATTTCAAATATGCAATATGTTGCTCAATTTTGTACCTAAATTTTAATTTGTTTATGAATACTTGTATTTGTGGCAGGGTGTTGTTTATTTTACAAACGTATATATAACGCTTCGCAAATAATATTATAAAGTAAAAGACGGTGTCGCCCACAATCATATTGTCATAGCCCACTTGTGAACTTAGACATGCCTCCGTACGTTTCAGTTCCGTATATACACGTCATGACCTCGACCAGTCTGAAAGGTCATTAAAAAAAAAAAACTACTGTTAGAAGACCATTCGCGTGCAGCTACTCCTTACGGGTATGTCCACTGCCAACAGAAACGTCTGGAGGGAGAGGACGAAGGACATTCACTTGGTCATGCAGTAGTTCAAGGGGTTATTCGTCCCTCGGGAGTTTGATTACTGGCAGGACCCCTCCGTAACAGTGTTGGATGTCTTGGAGTTTGCGCTCTCTGTCATAGCGAGCCATTCTCTGGCATTGTGGTGGCTGGGGAGGGAAGGTGGGAGGAGGGTGACTGAGGGGAGGGGGTGGGAAAGGGTTAAAGATTTAATTCACGGGAGGAAACCCGCGGTTGTGTGTTTGAATAGTTGTTAAGTGGTGGTGACGTGTTACTAAGGCATTAACTGGAGTCGTGGCCATGTGCGGATGTCTACTGTACTCCTTGTGGTGTTTTAATCACTCGCTACCTACCATCAGTGCTGTCGGAAGTGTTGGTGTGTGTGTGTGGGTGTGTGTGTGTGTTGTGAATGTGTGTGTGTGTGTGTGTGTGTGTGTGTGTGTGTGTGTGTGGTGTTTTCATTTTGTTTACATGCTTTCTGTCTGTCTGTCTGTCTGTCTGTCTGTCTGTCTGTCTTCTCTCTCTCTCTCTCTCTCTCTCTCTCTCTCTCTCTCTCTCTCGTTTCCCCCCTCCTTTTCCCCACTGGTCTCCACCTTTCGGGCTGCATGTATGGGCATGTGTCTGTTCATGCTTTTCCTGTATCCTTTTAAAGCAAAAGATGTGTCACGTTACTGCCTTAACCTTCCACTTAGCAAAGGGGAAGGATCAGTCATGAATTGATTAGACTGGTACCTCACTCCCTTTTGGCAGTCCCTTGGTGGTCCTCCCTTGGCACAGTGTCAGGGCATGTGACATTACTCACTTTGTTTCTTTCTGTCTTTCTTTTTCTTTCTTTTTTAGAAAGTTCCCTCGCTGTTCACACAGAGACACAGACACAGACACAGACACACACACAACACACACACACACACACACACACACACACACACACTCACCACACACACACACACACACACACCACACACCACACACATCACACACTCACTCACTCACTCACACACACACACACACACACACACACACACACACACACTCACTCACACACACACACACACACACACACACACACACACACACACACACACACACACACACAGAGGCAGAGCACAAAAACGCGCCCACTATCCGGGCACGAATTGCCGTGTAGGCCTGTCACTCCACATAATTCTCCAGGATGTGTTACACCCTGCCACCTGACAGGAGACGATGATGGTGAAAGGTCCCTCGCTGTTCACACACTAAGAGTCAAAGCGCCTCTGGCTGTTGCGTCCGCTGACTACTCTTCCCCCATTGTGACCCTGCCTGCTGCACATCTGTCCGGGCCTCTTGTGTTCAAGGGCTTTAACAGTGTGCTGCAACATCTGGAAGATTGATGCTGAGGCTGGCACTGTGTGTGTGCGTGCGCGCGCGCGCGCGCGCGGTGTGTGTTGTGTGTGTGTGTGTGTGTGTGTGTGTGTGTGTGTGTGTGTGTGTGTGTGTGTGTGTGTTGCCAGTACAACCTTGAGTTAATCTGACAATAAATTGGTTTCAGTTAGTCAGTCAGTGTGTGTGTGCGTGTGCGTGTGCGTGTTTCTGTCCATCTCGCATTCTTTTTCTTTCTGTCTTTGTTTCTGTTTCACTCATTCAGGCTAATCATCTACTTCATGTACACACACTGTCCCAAAGTGCCCCTGTTTCCTTGCCTCTGTGTGTGTGGTGTGTGTGTGTGTGTGTGTGTTGTTCTTTCTTTCTTAGTGCGAGAGAGAACAAAAATTCCGATGGTTTCACGGACATGCAAGGAGAATTCATCTAACAGTGCCAGAGCCATTTCAATGATTATGCCAATTTATCGAAATAAACATCTAAAAAAAATTGACCCCCCCCCCCCCCCCCCCCCCATCTGATGTGCCGAACTAATCTGACCAAAACGAGATTTAAGAAACGTATACTATGTTTCTCCTTCTGATACCTCATACC
>CM065722.1:36308145-36310645 GCA_033310375.1 Conus canariensis | reverse complement strand
GAGACGCCCTGGCTCCTAAGGAGTCAACAGAGGAGACAAGATGGTCCCGGGGGTTACAATAAAAGGACGGTGGTTGTAGGGTAGAGGTTATTGGGGGGTGTGGGGGGGGGGGGGGAATGGAGGGTCGGGGGGAAGTGTCGTCATCACTAAGTGAATATCAATAAGTGGGTAAGTTAGACTACGTTCGGAGCGCGTTATAGTTGTTGTTTTGTGTGTGTGTGTGTGTGTGTGTGTGTGTGTGTTGTGTGTGTGTGTGGTGTGTGTGTGTGTGTGTGTTGTGTGTGTGTGTGTGTGTGTGAAATATAGCTTTCTGTCTTTCTTTGTCGATCGTCGTGACTCATATCTTTCAATTGGTATGTATTGACCCCCCCCCCCCCCCAGCCCTTCCTCTCGTCTCTTCTCTCTTCAGTTCTCCTCTGTCTTTCACTCTCTCGCTCTCCCTCACTCGCCCCCCCCCCCCCCCTCCCCTCTCTCCTCTTCTCTCTCTCTCTCTCCATTTCTTTCCTTCCTTCCTCCCTCAGTTCTCTCTCTCTCTCTCTCTCTCTCTCTCTCTCTCTCTCTCTCTCTCTCCAATATTGTGCGTGCCCCCTCCCTACTCCCTGCCCTCACACACATACTGACATAAGAGAGAGAGAGAGAGAGAGAGAGAGAGAGAGAGAGAGAGAGTGAGAGTGAGAGATACAGAGAGAGAGACAGCAAGAAAGGAATATACATGTAATGTGGTACTCAAATTGCAAAACTAATGTTAAACTTTTGTCGTTGAACTTAACATAGTCTTCGTCATTGTCCGAGAGTTTTGTATCTGGACTCGTTTCGCCCGTCCCTCAGTACAAAGCGTTTAGAGCGATTTTAAATCTAAGATCATACAAACATCAGCTGTATCCCGTTATACCTCGTGACCGACACTAGTTTAGTGCTGACTTTTGATCAACAAGTGAACAAAGAGAGCTGTAATAGTAAGACAATACTAAGTAGTGGGGGGGGGGGGGGGGGGGGGGGGGGGGGGGAAGCTCCGAAAAATGTTCGTTTTTTTATCTTGATAATGAGAGAGAGAGAGAGAGAGAGAAGAGAGAGAGAGAAGAGAGAGAGAGAGAGAACCGACAGACAGACAGACAAGGAGACAGAGGCAGAGAAGACACAGACAGATAGACACACACACTGACCGACTGAGAGAGAAGAGAGAGAGAGAGAGAGAGAGAGAGAGAGAGAGAGAGAGAGAAGAGAACAGACATAGAGACAGACAGACAGACAGACAGACTACAGACTCACAGGAGTTCTTTGCTATCAACCACATTTATTTCTGCCTGATTTGTCGCCAGTGTGTCCTTACTTTCCCAAACTGGATGATGTTCCTGGCAAACGTTGCAAATTGTGTGCTATCCTACTTGATGTCTGCCGCAGAAGCCTAAAGGCGACGGTGTTTTCCAACTTTCATCACGACGTTTCCTGTGAGTTTCATGTTCCTCCCTTTCTGTCAGAGCACAGGGTGCCAGTCAGACAGATGGCAATGAACATCCATTTTTGAGGCAGGCGGTGCCATCACCCGGGGCGTGGCCGATTCCAAGAAGAACCCCTTGTGTGGTTAGAGGCAGGCGCTGTTATGCAAGGACAGGCGTCTTATTTGTCTGCCGGTGTAGAGGTCTGGAATGACGCACCCTCTGCTGCCAACAGTTTTGATATCATGCCAGGTTTGTACCCCTGGGTTTTTTTTGTTGTTGTTTGTTTGTTTTTTTTTTGTAAATGGCATGAGCGCATTGGTTATTTTGGGGCTAAGGGGTGTATATGAACGTCACCATTATTATTAGTATCCTCGTCCTCATCGTCTTTCTCATCATCTCTATCACCACCACCACCACCACACCACCACCACAACCACTGCAATCATCATCATCATCATCATCACCATTATCATCAACATCATCATCATCATCATCACCATCATCGTCATCATTCCATCATCATCTCATCATCATCATTACCATCATCATCATCATCATCATCATCATCATCATCATCATGCCATCGCATCATCTTTATCATTGTGGGGTGAATTAAACCTGGTACTGAGTAAGAGTTTTCCCCATTACCCAATTTCCCTCACCCCCTCACATTTAAACGTTGTGTGCATGTCAACTTGAGTCTGTGAACAATGTCAGACTTGACGTACTGTGTAACATTGGTGAAAAACAAATAGGAAGGGAGGGGTGACGCTGGCTGGAGGGATGGTGGGTGGGGCTGGGGTAAGTCTGATATGAGAGGAGATTAATTTAGGCATATGTACGGAGACAATGTTGCTGACGTATGCCAAATCCAGCCTTGGGGGCTATAATTGGTTTAGGAGGGATACTACCTGTAGACTACACCGCCGAGGGGATCATTCATTGTCTGGAGATATAATGCGTCCAGTGATAGGGTTATGCGTTCAACCGGTTCAGGGAATCTTCGGGGAGTTGATTTCCTATGACATCACTGCTCTCTGTGGCGTTCTGTTTATTGTTCA
>CM065722.1:36295645-36298145 GCA_033310375.1 Conus canariensis | reverse complement strand
GAGAAAACAGTCTAGAATGTACATGTCTGTTCCCCTACTGGGTTTTGACGGGATGCCGTAGGTGATGAAATAGAAAACTAAACCTTTTTTTGTGATGGTGGAGCATAGAAATGTTAAATGGATAATTCTTCAATGATTTTTTTTTCAATGCCGTGAAGGGAAAATTGAAACTAACCCTTTTCGGTTGTGCGAAAGCATGCAGATGTTAAATGATGTCTTCGATTATTTTTTTTTAAATTCCGTTACTTTTTATAGCTTCATTTTTCTTCTTTTTTTTTTCCTCCTTGCCTTACTTTAAACTTGTTTCTGGTTGCTTTGGTTCAGTATTTTTTGTTGTTGTTGTTGTTGTTGATGATGATGATGATTTACTTCATTGTTTAAAAACTGATTTCCCCATCTTATTGTTTATTTATGTACGTACACATTTTGTTTCTATCTCTTTATTGAATTTTCATAGTGCCATTACTTCTCCTGTTTTAAAAGCTGAATAACAAGTGAGACACGTGTATTTTCCCCATCAGAACTGAGCTGAAGAGAACGTCAACCCATTACCTTCCAGGAAACCAAAGATGAATATTGATTTGCATATTCATGAGAAGCTTGCATGTCCGTGGTGGAGATTTACATGATTTTGGTTTTCTTCCTCTTTTCTTCTTTGAAAGGAGACGCTCTGACTCACGAGGAGTCAATAGACGAGACAAGACGGTCCCATGGGGTGTACAGGAAGGGACAGAATGGGGGGTGGGGAAGGGAGTATGGAAGTGTTGCGAGCGTGGGGGGGGGGGGGGGGGGGGGGGGGGGGGGGGGGGTTGTCGCCCTCGCTAAGTGAATGTCAATAACTGGATAAATTCGACTACATATCTGGGACGCATTTTTCGTGTGTGGGGGTGGGGGAGGGGGGGGTGAGAGGGGGCGGCGGGGTACGTGCGTGCGTGTATGTGTGTGTGTGCATGCGTGCGTGACTGCGTGCGTATGTGCGTGCGTGCGTGCGTGCGTGCGTGCGTGCGTGGTGTGTGTGTGTGTGTGTGTGTGTGGTGTGTGTGTGTACGTGCGTGCGTGCATGCGAGCGAGCGTGCGTGCGTAGATTCGTGTGTAAAACCTCAATCTGTAGACGCATGCTAAGTTTTGACCCCCCCCCCCCCCCCCCTTCTCCTCTCCTCCTCTGCAATGTTTTAAGTTTTAGAGGATCCGACGCCCCAGAGACTGACACTACTATGTACCACGGGTCACCAGGAGACTGGAAGTGCAGACTGATAAGACTGTCTGCTGCAATCAGCACAACATCTGCTTCCCTTCTTCCCCGTCCTTCCCCTCCCGCCCCCACCCCTCTTCCCCACCGTCCTCTTCTATTCCTTACCACATTGTGAATGGAAAGATTAGCCTAGCCATGCTCACAGGAGTTGGTTAAAGAAACCCTGCTTAGATCTGACGTCTTTCAGTTATTTATCGGGATTTTGAACGCCGAATCTGGATAATCAGTATGGCGATTAATGGTCATTTGCTTTGATTTATATAAGTCTGTCCTCTGACTTTTTAAGGGTTGTAAGGTTCTCAGTTTCTAATGTCCACTTCAGGTTTTTCAATTTTTTTTCACTTGCCAACGATGATGTCCGTTCAAATCCTGGAGATCCATACCAATTGCATAGACAAAAGCGGTGCCAGTCAAATGTCTAAACCATGCTTGATCGGCTGAAATTCCTGAGCACAGGCAATTGATTTGTCTGAAGCTAAGAAGGCCAGGGACAGTCAGTAGAGTAAATATCATTGAGAGAGAGAGAGAGAGAGAGAGAGAGAGAGAGACAGAGAGAGAGAGAGAGAGACAGAGAGAGAGAGAGTGAAGGGGGGCGGTGGCAGAAGGGGAGAAGGCGGGAAGGGGTGTGTCGCAGGTAATTTGATGCAGAAACACATGGAATGAGTACGTAGAGATAGGTTAAGAAAAAGAAAAGAGGGAGGGGATTGTAACACCAGGAAGTGGGGTGAGCGTACGAATGAAGAATAAAGATGGAGAAAAAGAAATGAAGATGACATCGGCTAACACCTTAGCGCAAAACAATATCACCTCAGTGTCTTTCAGGCTGTTTGAAATCGTTTGTGAACGGTCTTTCCATCAGCATGTTGTCTGTATCATATGAAGAGAAGTGCAAAGTCTAATCACTTCTACATATTGACCTTAAAAGTGTGCCAGATTGGCTACAGGGATGGTGCATTCGTTCAGGAAACTACACAATCTTCTTGTTCTAGTCTCCTACGGGTTGATATTTGTTCTCGCTAAATGCTTTTACATTGGGCCTTTGGCAGTGGCCTAAAGTAAACATCTTTTGAATTTATCAATTCGTTGAGATCTTATGTGTAACATGCAGTTATGGCATGTAAAAGAGCATATGACGGTAAGGGAGTTGTCCCTGGCAAAACTATGTAGAAACATCCATTTCGAAAATCAAATAAACCCCCTACATATATGAAAAAGAAAAAGAAGACCTATGGGTAGTTCACCGTGGAA
>CM065722.1:36275645-36285645 GCA_033310375.1 Conus canariensis | reverse complement strand
CGAAGAAAACAAAACCATTTCTTAATAAGGTCATCAAGCTTGCGGAATACAAAGAGAGAGAGAGAGAGAGAGAGAGAGAGAGAGAGAGAGAGAGAGAGAGAGAGAGAGAGTGGGAGAGAGAGGGAGGGAGGGGGGAGAGACAGAGACAGAGAGAGAGAGAGAGAGAAATAGAGAGAGAGTGTGTTTTGAAATCAGAAATGGTTTGCTGTGCATCGATGACAGGCTATGATAAATGCAGAGAAATTGAGTTTGATCCATCGTAATCAATTTCCCGCATATGTGAACAAAAACAAAACAAAATGTGTTTAGATCAAATTTACATACAGGGAGAGAGAGAGAGAGAACGGGGAGAGACGGGGGGAGGCAGAGATAGAGAGAAAGGGGGAAGGGAGATAAGAGAGAGAGAGAGAGAGAGAGAGAGAGAGAGAGAGAGACAGACAGACAGACAGGACAGACAGACAGACAGACAGACGACAGACAGACAGACAGACAGACAGAGTCAGAGATAGACATACAGACACAGACTATCTCTCTCTGTCTCCCTCTCTCTCTCTCTGTCTCTCTGTAACACACACACACATATACACACACACAAATATACACACGCACGCACACACACACACACACACACACACACACACACACACACACACACACACACACACACACACACACACACACACACACACACACAGGGACAGAGAGAGAGAGACAGAGACAGCGAGAGTCATGATTCTGTCAGGGTTGTTACAATTTATTTCATGTAGAGTTTCGTGCGGGTGCCTTTCATTTGCAATGGGCGGAAATGGTGACACATGACTGTAGTCCAGCTGCCAGTGGCCCACACTATCTTGTCATGGTAACCGAGCTAAGTCAATCATGCAAAGACGCTGGAAAAGCCAACTAAGTTCTGAATATCTCGATCATGTCGAATTTCTTGGTTAAAGCACATCTCTAAAATCAGTCCGTTTCTGTAAACTATGGTAATCATCCACGCGAATTTGCTGAGGAAAATGTGAAGGGAAAAGTATGGAAAAGATGTTGATTGAAATGAAGTGATGTTGTATAACATATAATTCAATGTCCACGTGAATGTAACAGAGAATGACAGACACGAGAGAATCATTGACAGTCACACGCTCATAACATATTGGTTGATTGATTGATTGATCTATTTATTCATTTATCGATTGTGGGTTTTTAATAGAATGGCGATTCACTCGATAAAATAAGTTAGGGCTGATCCAAATAGGACAGACATACAAGTTATGCTGGTGTATGTGAAACTGGACTTTGGTGCAAGGCAAAATAGGGCCTCCCGTTCTGCGCACGAAAGGAGACTGGCACTGTGTGTGTGTGTGTGTGTGTGTGTGTGTGTGTGTGTGTGTGTGTGTGTGTGTGTGTGTCTGTGTGTGTGTCTGTGTGTGTGTGTGTGTGAATCACGGATCACGAGGAGACTGGAAGTGTCAGACTGTGAAGCTGTCTGCCGCAATTAGCAGAACATCTGCCTGCCTTCCTCTCACCCCCATTAGGTCCCCCTTCCTGGCCACGTTCCTAGAGGGCAGATTAGCCACAGCTACAGGGCTTTAGCATAAACCATAGCAAAGACTTCCTGGCCACGTTCCTAGAGGGCAGATTAGCCACAGCTACAGGGCTTTTGCAATAAACCATAGCAAAGACTGACGTCTGTCACTTGTTAATCAGGATTGTCGAGCATACAGAATCTGCATGATCTGAACAGCGATTAATTATTAATGGTCGTTAATATGTCATCAGTGCTCTGAGCTGTGGTGCTAACCCTTTGGACTGCCCAAGTTCTGTTGAGCCTTGGTGGAAGTCTGTTTTCTCTCCTGGCCTTTGTCTTAGAACAGTCATGGCGACAGCAGTGGAAGTGCGTGCAATATGACGCTGAATGTGTATGTTTGTTGTTGTCCTTCTCAGCTGTGACTTGGGATGTTGTAAAACTGAGTAGGAAAATCGAGAACTAAACCTTGGGAGTGAAGGAAAAGACACAGGAAAGGAAAGGCATAGGATGGTTAAGTGAAACACTTTGTCTTCAAAACTACGTTTTATTTCTGTACTTTTTTCATAGGTTTGTGTTTTTATTTCTTGGCTGACTTCCTTTAATTTTTTTTTTTTTTTTTTTTTTTTTTTTTTTTTGCTGTCCCAACCTCTGCGCCGCCTCAGAGGCAGTGCACCCACGCCGCTCATTCCGACACCCCGTCCACAGCCACAGCCCGGTCGGCCCCGCCGCAGCCCCGGCACCGGCAATCCACAGGGAGCAGTCAATGTCAAGTCGTCAAGAGGCAACCCACCGGAGGAGACACTGCACTGCTGCCGAGTCACTTCGGTGGTGTTCAGTGGCGCCTGTTCTGATCTAACATACGCAGGACACCACCTACTAAGCCCCCTACTGACGACAATAATTGCTTAGTCGCGGAGCCGGTGTGAGTGAGCTCTCCCTCCGGAGGGCGCCACCACGTCCGTCCAACGACAGCCCCATGGACTCGCCGATCCCGGTGACCCCGACGGAACCAAACCAAGACCACAAACGTGGAGAGGACATCGAAATTGAGGTCACCATGAGAGCAGGGCATGAAGGGCCACAGAATTTGAGACTTTTTTTATGCTGATCGATGAGAATGAAGATGATTAAGATGATGCTACGTATTTCCATTTCGGTCTGAGACTACATTACATGGCTGTACTCTACGCTTCCTTTCATAATATATCCCGACGTCAACTAGGCCTGAGAGATACAGGCACCAGCAGTGTTGGTCAGGAAATTTGAGCAACACTCTCAGAAACGCATCCATTAAGTGGATGAAACTCGACTGTGTGGTCCCAGTCTTCCCAACTGAGTCCGCAGCAAACTCAACTCTAGGTAGGAGCCGGTCGGGGCAGAAAAAAAACACATGACTCTGATGGGATTCGAACCCACGACCTCCCAGCCGGGAGTCCACGACGCTGACCACTTCGCCACGGCGGCTGGTTTTAAATTTGTTTTTGGTTTGCTTGTTTGTTTCATTTTCATTTTCAATTATTCTTTTTATTTCTGTATTTTTTCCCTTTGTACTCAGTATTCCTTAGAGGTGGATTTCTCTTTCGAAATGTATTTACAGAAGTAGGTTTTCTTTGTGTATTTATTTCATGCTGCGAGTAAGGTATTTCTTCTGTTACTAAACCAAACTATCGTTTTCATCTTTTCAGAAATTTATGATTCAAAAATGATGAAAGTGCTTCTTTCAAGAACAACAACAACAACAACAAACAACAACAACAACAACAACAACAACAAAACTTTCCATCCGTAGAGAGGGGTTGCGATTGCAGGGGTGAGTGGATGGGGTGTAATAAGCTTTGCAAAGCTCTTCTCCACCTGTAGGGCTGGTGATCAGAGTAAGAATAGGATGACCGTAATAATAATAATAACAACGATGATGATGATGATGATGAAGATACTAATAATGATATCAACAACAACAACAATATTAATAACAAAAATGACATAATAATGATAATAACAACGATAAAATGATCATAATAATAATAATGAAGTAATAGTAATATAATAACATAATAATAATAATAATAATAATAATAACAACAATAACAACAGTAATAACGATGATGATAATGATAATAATAATAATGATAATAACAACAATAATAACGAAGTTTAGTAAAATATATAATATAGCTACATTTCACTTTTGTGTAATTACTTTCAAATCATTTCATCATTAGACTACTATGCTAACCACGCACAGTGGCCAGTTTGCCAGATTTGAAAGGAGTTTACGTTTCATCATAAAAAGAGAAAAAAAGAGAAAAAAAAAAGGAAAGAAAGCAAGAAAACTGATTCATTTGCCGATAGGGACCAGAAATGCTACGGCATGCGCATACGCACGTGTGTGTGTGTGTGTGTGTGTGTGTGTGTGGGTGTGTGTGCGTGCGTGCGTGCGTGCGTGCGTGCGTGCGTGTGTGTATGCTTTTCATTTTGATGTTTACTGCTTGTTGCCAGGTGATCCGTGTTTTTATCCCCACTGTCTAGACCCCTGTAATTACGTTTTTTTTATATTTCGCATATTATCGGCAGTTATCCCCCGAAAGTTATCCGATGTATTCGTGCATCGCAACATGCTGTTCGTTTGATGTGTATCGGAGTTCATTCATTGGATATCATCACTTTCCGGTCTGTCTGTCGGACTTCCTGCTTGACAGTAGGTCAGTTAGTCGTCTGTCGACCTGTCTGACTGTCTGTATACCCGACTACTTGATGATCTGTCTGTCTGGGTCATCTGGTGAATTGCTCCCCCCCCCCCCCCCCCCCCCCCCCCCCCGACCGCTCCCCGCCTCTCTCTTTCCCTGTCTGTCTTCTGTCTGTCTGTTTCTCTCTCTGTCTCTGTCTGTCTTTCTCTCTCTCTCTCTCTCTCTCTCTCTCTCTCTCTCTCTCTCTCTCTCTCTCTCTCTGTGTCTCTCTCAGGAAGATTCAAAGTCAGCAAGGGTACAGAATGCAGTATATGTGCATGTATGTGTGTATATGAGCGTATGTGTGTACCTCCTTGTGTGTGTGTGTGTGTGTGTGTGTGTGTGTGTGTGTGTGTGTGTGTGTGTGTGTGTGTGTGTGTGTGTGAAAGATAGAAGAATGCATCTTTTTAAAAATTTTCTGCAGCTTTGTCCAGCTTCACTAGGATGCATCCATGAATATAAAAGCACGGCGAAGAAAGTAAACACAGTCTTAAAAGGAATGTCTTACATTCGACCAGCTTGTCCTTTCAATGTTTCTCTGATCTGAACGCACACTAGCGCCAACAGATGAAGAACACCAATGTGAAAAGAAGACCGTCATCAGATAAAACAGCAAAAGAAGAAAAGACAGCATAAAAAGAAAGAAAAAGGGAGAAAAAAAAGACACTAGTATAAAAAAAAATATTAAAAAAAATCAGACGAACAATTTCAACGGAAGAACAGTAAGCAAAATAAAACCTAACGAAAAGACACAAATCAAAAGAAAACCAGAAAGAGAAGAAAGTCGTTATGAGAAGAAACACAGCAAACAAAAATGAAATAACGTCAGAAGAAGGTTTTGAAAAAAAAAAAAAAAACCACTGAAGCAAGGAAAAAGACCACCAGAATCGAGACATATGAAAAAAGTTACAGAAAAGATGAATACAATTGAAGAAAAAAAAACAAAGGACAAAGAGAGCAATATACATGAAAGCACCAGAAGCAAAAAAACCAACGAAAAGCACCAACAGAAGAACAACAAAACACCAACAGAAGAACAACAAAACACCAACAGAAGAACAACAAAACACCAACAGAAGAACAACAAAACACCAACAGAAGAACAACAAAACAAAAACACCAACAGAAGAACAAAAAACACCAACAGAAGAACAACAAAAAACCAATACAGAAAAGAACAACAAAACACCAACAGAAGAACAACAAACACCAACAGAAGAACAACAAAACACCAACAGAAGAACAACAAACACCAACAGAAGAACAACAAAACACCAACAGAAGAACAACAAAACACCAACAGAAGAACAACAAAACACCAACAGAAGAACAACAAAACACCAACAGAAGAACAACAAAACACCAACAGAAGAACAACAAAACACCAACAGAAGAACAACAAAACACCAACAGAAGAACAACAAAACACCAACAGAAGAACAACAAAACACCAACAGAAGAACAACAAAACACCAACAGAAGAACAACAAAACACCAACAGAAGAACAACAAAACACCAACAGAAGAACAACAAAACACCAACAGAAGAACAACAAAACACCGACAGAAGAACAACAAAACACCAACAGAAGAACAACAAAACACCAACAGAAGAACAACAAAACACCAACAGAAGAACAACAAACACCAACAGAAGAACAACAAAACCCAACAGAAGAACAACAACACCAACAGAAGAAAAAAACACCAACAGAAGAACAACAAACACCAACAAGAACAACAAAACACCAACAGAAGAAAACAAAACACCGACAGAAGAACAACAAAACACCAACAGAAGAACAACAAAACACCGAAGAAGAACAACAAAACACCAACAGAAGAACAACAAAACACCGACAGAAGAACAACAAAACACCGACAGAAGAAAAACACAGCAGGAAGAAAAAAAGCACGACAGAAGAACAACACCAGACAGAGAAAAAAAAAACAGCGGGGAGGGGAGTCAGCACGAAAACAGAGACAAAAACACCAAGCGAAGCAACAAAGGCAGACAGAAGGATTCCACCAAAAGAAACAACAAAGCACCAACAAGCAGGCACAAAACAAAACGAAGAAATGAAAGCACGCAGAAGACAAAATGACAACAGAAGGCAACAAACACCAACAGACGAAAAACAAAAGCACAAAGGAACAAACACACAGAAGACATAAACACCACAGAAGGAGACAACACCACAGAAAACACACACACCACAAACACACACACACACACACACACACACACAACACACACACACACACACACACACACACAACACCACAGAAAGCCAGATGAAGAGAGGAAATACACCAACAAATAAAAAAAAACAGAAGAAAACAGAAATTAACAAAAGGAAAGCATCACGAAAAGACAAAATCTACAGCAAAGGTAGCAAGAAAATGACAACAGAGGGAAAAATACATACGAAAAGCAGAGAGAAAGACCGACAGAAGAATAAGATTAAAAAAAAAATCAGAAGAGAAACACAAAGAGACAAAAAAAAGGAAAGCAAAATCACAAACAGAATAAAAACTGAACAAGAACATGAAGACAGGAAAAAAATGAAGAAAAACGCCAACAGAAAAAAAAGAGAGGACAAAACGCTGAAACGAAAAAGAACACACACACACACACAACACACACACACACACACACACGCACACGCACACGCACACACACAAAAGAAGAAAGAAAGAAAGAAAAAAAGGAAGGAAGAAAGGAGGAAAGAAAAATGCCTGAAGAAGAGAAGAAGAATGTACAAGACCTACAGAGGAAAAACGCCAACAAAACGAAAACAGTGTTTCCAAAAAGGAAATGGACTTTTTGGTTTCAGACTTGTCCGTTCTTTTGATGTCATGCTTCACAGATTTCCTGTGATGTGAACACGAACAGAAATTGAACTGAAGAAGAAAGTACAAAGGGAGCACCTGAAGGAGCGGGGAAACAGACAACAGCTGAAATAGACGTACAGGAGACGGGAAGCACGTGCATAAAGCGCTGGGACAATCGATGACAGGACATGAAGGACGGTCATTTCTTGTCCAGACACCCTCACATCCTCAAATCACCTCTCCCAGCAAAGATAAAACATACATCACATAAAGTGTAGACCAATCACATTAATGCGCTGAAGAGAGAGAGAGAGAGAGAAGAGAGAGAGAGAGAGAGAGAGAGAGAGAGAGAGAGAAGAAAAGACAGACAGACAGACAGACAGGACTGGTACATAATGATTTCCTTTTAGCCCCCAAGACAAAGTTTATCTTGTGTCTATAGAGAGTAAAATGGATTATAAACAGAAAGAAGCTGAGCAAGAGATTTTTTGTTGTTTGAAACTTCTAACCCCCCCCCCCCCCCTCCGCGGCTGTGTTATTCCCATCATGGATAAATGTGTTAGATTAGGTCATTAACCAATTTTAGTCAGCTTTCTCGTAGCTGATATGAATTCCCCCTTCTCCTCCTCCTCTTCCTCCTCCTCTCCCTCCTCCTCCTGCCCCTCCTCACCCTTTCATCGTCCTTCTCCTCCTCCTCCTTTTCCCCCTTCTTCTTCTTCTTCTCCTCTTCTACATACTTTCTCCTCTTACTCCTCCCCCTCCTCCTCCTCCCCCTCCTCCTCCTCCTCTTGTTCTTTGTTCCATGGATAGAACTTTGATGTTACTCACTGGTGTGACTCTTTGTGTATGGGACCGTTTCTAAACCCACGGTTTAAGGTTCCGACATTACATCTTCGTGGACAATATCTAAATACGATACAAAAGTGCATGTTTTGTTTGTTTTTGCTGACCTCTTTTATAGTTGATCGCAATGACACATTATGGTTTTATTTTTCTTTGAAATATAGAATGGGAGTTCATATATTTGCCTTTTGATTTTTTTTCTTAAGGGGGAACGGGGTGGGGGGAGTGGTGGTGGTGCGGGGGGGGGGGGCTTAATGCATGCATATACGTGTGGAACCACCGTTTACAGCCTCAACCATAGGACTTCTATTGCAGGTCAGAGTCAAAACAGATTGTGACTTTGAAGAGGAACCCTCCTTTGGTCTGGTGTTTGTTGAAGTGGTGAGGACTTTCAGACGTTGACACATACCACTGAGGAACAAAAACAGTACGTTTTGTTTTTGTTTCACTAACGATAGTTTTTCATCTGTTCTGATGACTGTACATTTGAACAGCTTTTAAAATCGTTTTTTAAATATCCCTGCAAACATTTCATCTCAGGCATAATTGATTTTCTGAAAAACAAATGCATATAAAAAATATCTAGCGCACCTATAGCCATCACCACATCCCCACGTATTCCACAGTATGCGTTGATGACCAAGAGAAGAACTCAGGAATTCACACGCGCAGGACGCAAGTAGACAGTCACAAGTGTGTGGGTGCATACATCTGTCTGTATGTCACTCTGTATCTCTCTCTCTCTCTCTCTCTCTCTCTCTCTCTCTCTCTCTCTCTCTCTCTCTCTCTCTCTCTCTCTCTCTCTCTCTCTCTCTCTCTCTCAATCTCTAAAAATGCGAGATAAAAAGCTGATGTTTGGTAGACATGCCAAAAGGTTCATTTAACAGTGCCTGGGCTGTTTCGATGATTATACCAGGTTATTGCAAGAACCTTTTTCACAAAATAAACTCCTGACCTGCCAAGTCAATTTCAATGAATGGACTAAAAAACAAAAAAAACTATAAACTGCGTATCTCTCCTAATATCTCATAGCCCATACACTTTAGTGAGCGTGTTGGCAGATTAACCTTTCCAGTTTAGAAGTATGAGTGCAGAGAAAGCCAGTTTGTTCCTACTCCTCTTTAACCCCCCCTTCGCTCTTGCTGTACCATTTTGCTTCAGAGGGGGGAGTCAACAGACATAAAGACTCCCATTCATTGAAAAAGGGAAGACTGGCACTATCATTTACCCCCCCCCCTCTCTCTCTCTCTCTCACTCACACACACACACACACACACACACACACACACACACACACACACACACACACACACACACTCTCTCTTCATTATATGTGTTAAATGTGTGTGAATCTGTATCAATGTAAATACATATGCATGTATATATATATATATATATATATATATATATATATATATATCACGGATCACAAGTGCCAGACTGAGTGCCTGTCTGCTGCAATCAGCAGAACATCTGCCTCCCTTCCGTCCACCACTACTCTACCTCTAAACCCCCCCTTCAGTGCTACGTTCCTAGGGGGGCAGATAACCCACAATTACGGGTCTAGATGCAACAGACCATGCCAAGCGCTGATGTCTGTCACTTGTTAATTAGAACTGTCAACACACGGAATCTGGATAATGTAGATGGCGATTAGTGGTTCACAATTTTTCATTAGTCCGTTGTCGGACTTTTAAAGATCATGAAAGCCACAATTTCTGATGTTGCCCGGTATTGGTGGTGGCTTTATTTTAACCTGCAAACAACATTGAGCATATGATTCCTGACATGGGCGAGAAATGTGGCCAGTCAAGTTACAAACGGACAGACACAAGAAGACAGACAGAGAGAGAGAGAGAGAGAGAGAGAGAGAGAGAGAGAGAGAGAGAGAGAGAGAGAGAGAGGATGAGCAGTTTGGTAATAGTCGTAGTCATAGTCATAGTAGTTGTAGTAGTAGCAGTTGCAGCAGCAGCAGCAACTGCATCAACAGTAATAGAAGCAAAAGTAGCAAGTGTATTAGCAACGACAGAAGAAGCAGGTGTTGTTCCAGCAATACTAGCAACATCAGTGG
>CM065722.1:36241812-36243045 GCA_033310375.1 Conus canariensis | reverse complement strand
TTCTTCTTCTTCTTCTTCTCGTCCTCGTTCTTCTTCTTCTTCTTGTTCTTCTTCTTCTTCTTCTTCTTCTTCTTCTTCTTCTTCTTCTTCTTCTTCTTCTTCTAATTCCTCTTCCTCGTCTTCGTCTTCTTCTTCATCTTCGTCTTCGTCTTCTTCTTCTTCTCCTTCTTCTCCTTCTTTTTCTTCTTCTTCTTCTTCTTCTTCTTCTTCTTCTTCTTCTTCTTCTTTCTTCTAATTCCTCTTCGTCTTTCTCTTCTTCTTCTTCTTCTTCTTCTTCTTCTTCTTCTTCTTCTTCTTCTTCTTTGTTGCCCGTCTTTGCCCTTCTCTCCCCCTCCAACATGGAATCGACGTTTCAGCAATTTAACAGTTTAAGGGCAACGTGGATTTGAAACCTCTACCTAGAAACAATTTTGTAAACTAGTGGCACGTCAAATCATCTACACGATAGCGTCCCATAACACTAGACAGTGATGACTAGTGAACTCCAGTCAAAGCATCAGGTCAATTCTGTCATGCTTGGTTGTTGTTCATGAGATTGTATACACATTTGACGCGCGGCATTGGCCATATCAACCCAGACATTAAAAAACATCACCCAGTTGAACACAATGTAGACGCTCGTATCTTCCCTGATGAGTTTATATTCAACATCAGGAACCGAGTTTGGTTTCTCGGCGTTCAAGAAGTCATTTTGTCCATTGCGTCTGGTGACAATGTGTTGATCATTATGGGAGAATCCGGAAGCGTGGGGAACATTGGAGAACAAATTTACACAAAAAAGGCCAGATACAGAAACATAGACAGACGGAAGTATTAGCGTGTTCAAGATGCGCTGTTTGGTTTGACGCAGCATGCTAAACTTCTCTGTAGATACATTCCAGTTATGTTATCCATAAAAAAAAGGATTTGTTTTCTGTGTGTTACACAATAGGTGTCTTTTGGCTAATACTTTGAGGTTTTTTTTTCCATTTTTTTGTTGTTGATATTAATCTTGTTGTTTTGCTAGCACCGAGTTCAGCACGTGTTTATCGAGGCAGACCCGGGGTTGCAGCACAATTTCGCAACGGCAAGTGCTTTCCTAAAATGTCACTGCAAGGTTAATGCTGGGGCGCTTCCAAATAAAGCCAAACACTGATGTTAATGACACTGAGGGAAAAACATAACAAACAAAAATATGTTTATAGAGGGAAATACAACTACGCATGTTCACACACACACACACACACACACACA
>CM065722.1:36231812-36236812 GCA_033310375.1 Conus canariensis | reverse complement strand
CACACACACACACACACACACACCCCACACCACACACCCCGCTATCTCAGTGCTTCCTTTTCTACTCTGTGAGGTCCTTGTCTCCCAATATCCTCACCCCAGCTCTGGCAGCATTCAGGTGGATGATGAATAACTCCAAGACCTTGAGAGCCTCCCGGGCAAGGCGGTGTTCCCAGGGATGATTGCACACTTCAGCCCCCTCGCTGTCGTATGGCTGCCTTTCCACAGTGACCTCTCTGTGTGACAGAATCCATATAGGTCCTGGTCAATGGAAGCGTTTTGGGGGTCGTATCAGAAATCGCTTGCCTTTTCATCATTTGAAAGAAACGTGAATGACCACTCAGGCGCATTGCTCATACGCACAACCCCTTAGCCATCTGCCCTCTCCCCACACAGATTCGCGCGGGCACATAAATACAAACACGAACATATAAGCGCGCGTGCGTATACACGCACATACATGCATAAGCACACACACGCGTGCGCGGGCGCGCGCGTACACACACACACACACATACACACGCGCGCGCACACACACACACACACATACACACACACACGCATGCACGCACGCGCGCGCGCGCGCACGCACACACACACACACAAAACACACACACACACACACACACACCACACACATACACACACACACTCAGAGAAGGACAGACTAAAAGGCAGACGGGCAGACAAGCAGAGGAGAGAGAGAGAGAGAGAGAGGAGAGAGAGAGAGAGAGAGAGAGAGATGGTAATGGTAATGTTGCTTGTAGTCCAGCCGACCGCAAAGGCCCAGAGTAGGGCTGTCATCGCGTTGAAGTTAACTCACAAGTCATTAAAAAAAAAAAAAAAGAAAGCAAAAATCTCAATCTCACAACTCTTTAGAACACACCTTCCAAAAAAACCACCGGACATTTTGTTACAAATCTTTCCTTCGTAAAATCACACACCACACACACGCACGCACGCACGCACGCACGCATGCACTCACGCACGCACGCACGCACGCACACACACATACACACACACAACCTGATTGACGTGCTCTTCATTGTGATGAAGGAAATGTTTTCTCTTCCTAAATGCACTGTATAAACGTCGTTCTATCTGATCTGGGAGGGCCAATGAAATTGCTACTTCGTCCGTTCTGGGCCCATGTAGACGTCACGTACAGTGACCGTTCTGTAGGAGAATGTCAGGAATTGCTGGACCTACCACCATTTGCGAACGGACATTTGGGGACTAAGGATGGAGGAAAGGCGGTGGGGCCTAGACAGAGAGAGAGAGAGAGAGAGAGAGAGAGAGAGAGAGAGAGAGAGAGAGAGAGAGAGAGTCAGAAACACAGAGATAGTTGCAGAGGGAGAGGAAAGAGAGAGAGAGTCAGAAAGACAGAGAGAGTGGCAGAGGGAGAGAGGGAGAGAGAGAGAGAGAGAGAGAGAGAGAGAGAGAGAGAGGAGGGAGGTGGGGGGAGAGAGTCAGAGAGATAGAGACAGAGAGAGACGGCGACAAAGAGATAAAGAGCGAAAGGCGAGCGCCAACATACATACGCATACTCTATCACACACACACACACACACACACACACACACACACACACACACACACACACACACACAACACTCTCTCTCTCTCTCTCTCTCTCTCTCTCTTTTATCTCTGTCTCTGTCTCTGTCTCTGTCTCTCTCTCTCTCTCTCTCTCTGTGTCCCTCTCTCTCTCTTACACACACAGACACACATACACTTGCACATTTACGCACGCACGTGACACGCACGCATGCACTCACTAACTCACTCAACACACACACACACACACACACACACACACACACACACACACACACACACACACACACACACACACTAGGACACACGCAAGAAGCGTGCGCAAATTCAGCAAAGAAGAGGGAGGGATGGAGGAGAGAGAGAGAGAGAGAGAGAGAGAGAGAGAGAGAGGGGAGGGAGCGAGAGAGGTGAGTAAAGTCGCTTGTGAAATAGTTTTTATTTAAAAAGAGATAATAATTACGCGCGCGCGCGCGTGTGTGTGTGTGTGTGTGTGTGTGTGTGTGTGTGTGTGTGTGTTTGATTGTGTGTAAGTGTGTGTGTGAGTGTGTGTGTGTGTGTGTGTGTGTGTGTGTGTGAGTAGAGAGAGAGAGAGAGAGAGAGAGAGAGTGTGTGTGTGTGTGTGTGGTGTGTGTGTGTGTGTGTGTGTGTGTGTATGTTCAGATTACTTATCATCTGTACTGGCAGTCATCCAAGGAAAAACGGCATGTTGATTTCATCTTTTATTCAAGGATGAATTTAGACCTAGGAGCATAGAAAACGCCAACCCATACATTCACGCACGCACACATTCACTCTCTCTCTCTCTCTCTCTCTCTCTCTCTCTCTCTCGCGTGCACGCGTGCGCGCGCGCACACACACACACACACACACCACACACACACACACACACACGCACACACACACACACACACACACACACACACACGGAGAGTGCAGCCATGAACAGACTGCAGGGCGGTAGGACTGTTGCCCTATTTTCGACGTTTTGCGCTCTACGTCTCATTTTCTCTCAATGTTTGTGCACGTCGATCTTCTCCCTCTCTATCTATCCGGCTGTCAGCATTCGTCCTTCTGTCTGTCTGTCTGTCTGTCTGTCTGTCTGTCTGCCTTCTCTCTCTCTCTCTCTCTCTCTCTCTCTCTCTCTCTCTTTCCATCTCTCCCTCTCTCTCTCCCCCACTCTCTCACTCCCTCTCTTCCTCTCTCACTCCACCTCTCCATCTTTTGCCCTCCTTCCCCCTCTCCATCTCTCCCCCTCCTTCCCTCTCTCTCCCTGCTCTCTCTCTCTCTCTGTCTCTCTCTCCCACTCTCATTCCATCCCTTCGTCTCTCTCTTTCCGTCTCTTCCTCTCCCTCCCCCACTCTCTCACTCCCTCTCTTCCTCCCTCACTCCACCTCTCCATCTCTTGCCCTCCCTCCCCCTCTCTCCATCTCTCCCCGTCCTTCCCTCTCTCTCCCTGCCTCTCTCTCTGACTGTCTGTCTCTGTCTCTGTCCCTCTCTCTCTCTCTCTCTCTCTCTCTCTCTCTGACAGTGAACTTCCATTGAAATCAGGTTCATGAGACTGTAGGCGTTAGTGTCATTGAAACTTTGTCGATTTGAAATGGAAAGATAGTTTTAAAAAAAAAAATAAATAAATAAATAAAGGTTCGGGATATGATAGAAAATAGTTGACTGGAGCGTACTGCCTTTGGCAAGAAATAGTTTAATAAAGTCATCAATCTGAAATGAGACAATGCGTCATTGAAACGCTGTGGATCTGAAATGGAACGATAGTTTTAAAAAAAAACTAGTTCAGAAAGGAAAGCATAAAGAAGACATATCACCTTTGTCAAAAAAAAGTCAAATAAAGTCATCAGTCAATTTAGAATAGTATTATACTTTAAAGAAAGGTACCAAATCAGAAAGAAAATAGTATAAAGGAAACATAGCACTTTTGGTAAAAGTCAAATAAAGTCAATCTGAAATGGAACAATAGTTAAAAAGACATACCAGAACAGAAAGCAAGTATTTTAAATGGAATGTATCGCTTGTTGGGAGAGGGAGCAAAAAGACAAGTGGGAGGAAAGAGTGCTGTTAGGGACAGAGACATTGGAAGAGACCGTGCTGTGTGTGTGTGTGTGTGTGTGTGTGTGTGTGTGTGTGTGTGTGTGTGTGTGTGTGTGTATGCGTGTGCGTGCGCGCGCATTTGTGTGTGTGTACGTGTGTGTACGTGTGTGTGTGTGTGTGTGTGTGTGTGTGTGTGTGTGTGTGTGTGTGTGTGTGTGTGTGTGTGTGTACGTAAAACGCTTTAGTCGCATATCAAGTCCATCCCCCTATTCCCCCGTGTTGGAGGGTGCGACGCCCCTATGAGACTGATACTATTACATGTACCCGGGGCAACAAGGAGACCAGAAGTGCCAGACTGATAATACTGGCTGCCACAATCAGTAGAGCACTTGTTTTTCTCCTCCCCCGTCCCTGCCTTATCCTCCCTCTTTCCCTCCCCACACCTCTTCCCTTCCATACGGCCAGAGTAGCCACATCTACAGGGAATATCAAACGAAGCCCTGCCTTCATCGTGCCTTCATTTATTTGTCGGGATTTTCAGCTCAGAATCTGGATAATCTAAGTCGTGAGCAACTTGAGCTGCTGATCGCAGGCAATTGATTTATCAGAAAGTGTAGCCAGAACCAGTCAGTAGAGGAAATATGATCAAGAGAGAGAGAGAGAGAGGAGAGAGAGAGCGTGGGGGCGAGGAGGGTGGGGCACCAGAAAGTCGGGCACGACGGATAAGGAAGAATAAAGAACGAAAACAACAAATCAGTTTTGGTAATGAACTTACATAGCACAAAGTCGCCTAAACGCACAAAAGGGTCAAACATAAATAAAAGATGATGGATATGACGGAATACCACACAAACAGGATTAAACTCTAGAAAAGATCAAATTCGGTGTAGATCAACCTGATTATATTGAACATGTGGTGAGCTGACAGACGGACAGACAAACAAACAAAACAGGGGGGGGGGGGGGGGGGGGGGGATGCGGTCTTGCACACCAACGATGAAAGAGGTAAGGTCAAATGAAATGGAGAAGAAAACAAAAGTTCAAGAAAACAACATAAATAAACACTGACAAAAATGCGCCAGGGGCGAGGGACATGGCTGACAAACATCTGAGGTATTTCTACAACTGATTTCCTTGGGGAAATTTCACTCGGCGATAGCATGGAAAAGAGACGCTGAACCATTTACACGTTCTTCGTTAACATTTCTACCATTTTGTTTTCTTCAGAACGGAGACATCCCGGGCTAGAGTGCAGTGTCAGTGAGGAGGACAAGGCGACTGAAGACAGTGTGAATGATGCTTTGCTTTCAGCAGTGAGCAGAACAGATGAGGCCTTTGCTGTGAACGAACGCTTCCTTACGGTTTTGTCTTCTTATTTTTTGTGGCCTTCTAACATATCA
>CM065722.1:36219312-36221812 GCA_033310375.1 Conus canariensis | reverse complement strand
TAACTAAGCAATCATGGTCATCAGGAGGAACCTTACTGGATGGTTTTCTGTATACGTTGAATCAGAACAGATACCACCACACACCATCATTGCTCCCTGTGAAAGCTGGTGCTGGCATCGCTGTGGCACAAAACAGGGTGTGGCTGTGGACAGGGAGCCAAAATGAACAACGTGAGGGGAATGCCATTGACGTGGCAGAGAGAATGAGATGGCAAATGTTAAAAGATAAATGTCTGGGCTATGCAGACATTTATGCTCTGTTTCCACTGCCAGGTTACACAGAACGTTTGAAGATACCAAGTATCGGATTAGCTAAGAGAAGTAGGTGAAATAGGCCACCAGCCGGGAATTTGGGTAAGATGTGGCAAGTTTGTTCTGCACATGTGTGCATGTTGTCTGAGCTGGTCGCCCAGGTTTCTAAATAATCCCTTTTTTATATTTGTTTTCACTGTTGCTTGTGTTTTCATGGATCTATCAGCAGGTTTGTTTTTAACAGGCAGCTCAGTTTCTTCAGCTCAAAACCTGCAGAAGCAAAATGTTTCCTTTTCATGTCTGCTCACACTGATCAAAGTGTCATGGTATAGTCATCTCCTTCTTTGCCCAGATCTTGTTTCACATAATTCCATTCGCCCTTTCAGCATGGAATTGTTTTTTCATCCTGGCACAGTGTGTTTTGTTTTGTTTGGTTTGGTTTGCTTCTGTTTTTGCTTTGGGGGTGTTTGTTCGTTGGATTTTGCTTTTATTTTATTTTATTTGTTTTGTTAGATAGGCCTTTAGCAAATCGTAAACATTTCACCATTGTTGTAATTCTCTGACCTTGTCAGATGCATCCGTAGCAGGTATGCTTATTGAAGTTGTAACGCATTCTAGTCATAAAAGTGAAAATCATGTCTCAACTGACTTATCCCTCTTCCTGAGGTCTGATGGAATCAAACGTTGTAACCAAAGTCACTTAGGGCTGATATTTGGAGCCTAACGGCTGCCATTTTGAGAAATCCTGGAGTTTGCCAGAAAAAGAAAAAAAACGTTGTCTATTTGCCCTACAGGCTTTAAATTGTGGGCACCAATAACAAGCACGCACGCACGCACGCACGCACGCACGCACGCACGCACGCACACACACACACACACACACACACACACACACACACACACACACACAAGAGAGAGAGAGAGAGAGAGAGAGAGAGAGAGAAGAGGTGTTTGAGGACGATGGGCAGTGAAGATGAAGGACGGGGAACACTTTGGCATGCACAGGCTGGTTGTAAAATGCCAGTCAACGTAGTTGGGTCGAACGGTACGTGCTTGAAAGTGCAAATGTAGCACGTCTCCGTGTGTGTGTGTGTGTGTGTGTGTGTGTGTGTGTGTGTGTGTGTGTGTGTGTGTGTGTGTGTGTTATATTCTGTCTGCTGTGTGGGCGTTCTGTCTGGCTTATTGTTTCCTTTATTTCGGTCATCGCTCTCAGTCTCTCTTCTTAACAGCACAAGATCAGTGGGCAGCTCTTATGAAAGTGATGGAAAGCAGCAATATCATGTTTTGACATGCTCACGGTCATGCTTCGCTGGCTGAAGGTTTGATTATATGAACGGGGCAGTGTTGGCATGACTTTCAATGCATATGATAAGAATGTCCAGGGTCCTTCATACGAAACCCTGAATGATAATCTCCGTTATTTTTTTTTCCCATTAAAACTATTTGACGAATCATCGTAATGGTCACCAACAAGCCTCATAAATGTCTTCATCACAATGAACAGAAAATCAACATCCTTAACAATATCTTTCACTTGATGGAATACACAGTTGTCAGGGAAGTTTGTAAGTTCAATATTTACAGACGCATCACATGTCTATGTCTACAACACGTGCTGAGATCACGTACCGACTGAGTACTGGCAAGTTTGTCTTTGGAAAGGGAGCTGAGCGGGATCTTTAAAGTACAGGCGTGCCTGCAAGGACACGTGATGCCAGTGCTCGTCTTAAGTTTACATGATATGAAAGAACTCAATCCGAGTAGCGGCAAGAGTCGTAAAGTAAGGACGTGGTCTCATATTGGAGAGAAACAAAAGATGATGTATGAAATTACGAAGTTGTTCATATTCGGCCATAGGCTTAGGGACACAAATTAGTACTGTATGAAATTTGAGAACAAAAAGGACACCAAATGAATATTATTATGACAGGATTTTTTTTAATAGGGAGAGAGAGACAATGACAATAACAATGAATACAGTTTAATGTCATCAGCAAAACCTGCTGTTTGACATGGGGAACACTGCTTGAACAAAATTAAGAAAAATCAAAATTAAAGAGAATCAGAAAGCAAATAGAAATTAGTAAACATCATAAATAGCAAGCGACCAACAGGCCTAGTCAATCATTTGAGAGGACAATAGGACTTAACAAGAAAGAACATTAATTCTACTTAAGTATTGAAAAGCTTCCTTTTTCGAAGAATATTTGCTTCTGCGATAAATTTAGCAATAGATTTTACGTTGTTT
>CM065722.1:36209312-36211812 GCA_033310375.1 Conus canariensis | reverse complement strand
AAACGTGCAGCTAGAAAAAGAACAAAATAATATATAATCAGGTTTCGAAATATCAGTATCTGACCAGGAGTTATATGTTAGTGAGTTTCCTCCCCATTGGAGACTGTCTCCCTCTTGGAGACTATAAGCTTGCTGAAGGCTCATTTTGAGAAGCATTTATTTTATTTTATTTTCCCCATTCACCCACTCAAGCACATACTGTTAGTTAGGTAGATTTATCTACCACTGCAGATATGAATGCTTATTTCCCCCTATTTCTTCAATCTAAGACATAAGAGCAAGCTTTGTTTATAATTGAATATTTCTTGCAGTCACTGCAACACCAAGCTGCTCTGTAAGTTGCTGGAATGGTGCTCGGTACTTATCCTTGGAATTTATTAGTTTATTGTAATTTAGTCCCTTGCGGATTCATTCCAAGAACTGGCCCTCAGCACTTGTGTCTTAATAGGTTATCTTTGTATATTTTCTACTTTTCACAAGAAAATGTAGCTTGGTTTGCTTTTTCATGATTTTCTTTTGCTTCTTAGGTGGCACCTTTGGTTGGTTTTTTGAAAACTCAACAAACATACTACGGTACTGCACACCAGCTTTTTCTGGGATAGCATTCTTCTTAAAACCGAAAAGGCAGAGGAGTCAAATTACCACTTTTCGCGGTCACTGAGGAGAAACAATCAGGTTTCGAAATATCGGTATCTGACCAGGAGTTATATGTTAGTGAGTTTCCTCCCTATTGGAGACTGTCTCCCTCTTGGAGACTCTAAGCTTGTTGAAGGCTCATTTTGAGAAGCATTTTTTTATTTTATTTTCCCCATTCACCCACTCAAGCACATACTGTTAGTTAGGCAGAATCATCTACCACTGCAGATATGAATGCTTATCTCCCCCTATTTCTTCAATCTAAGACATAAGAGCAAGCTTTGTTTATAATTGAATATATATATAATATAGAAACAGACAAAGGCAGAGAGAGTGGAATGGGAGGACAGGATGGGAGAGGAATTAAGACAGAGGAGAGAAGAGAGACTATTGTTAGGGACAGAAATATAAAGAGATAATGTGTGTGCGTGCGTGCGTGCGCGCAGGAGAGGTGGGAGGGGTATAGAGTAGGGAGAGGGGGGAGAAAGTGAGAGTAACAGACTGATGGTCGCAGGTGTTAATGATATGGAGAAGGTAGAAGGGATGAGGCAAGAGTCGGGGAGATGGAGAGAAGTGTGTGTGTGTGTGTGTGTGAGAGAGATGAACGGTTAAGTTATGGTGGTAGTAGTAGTAGTAGTAGCAGCAGCATGAGTAGTAACAACCATAGTGGTAGGAGCAGTGGCAGTTGTGACAAGAGTTGGGGGTGGTTAAATGTGATTCTCTTGGAGAAGGACTCGTAGTGTTTTCTCTGTTAGACTTATATTATTCAACATTTCATTCCACAAAATGTCATTCCACCCTCTCTTTTACAAGTTACGTGAGAAGCAACTTTCCAGTACGAGTCATCAAAAGAAATTTTTTTTTTTCTTGGGACTGTTAAAACTACTCAGGAGCGGCTCAGGAATAATTCACCTTAGGCTTGTGCACTTAAAAGTGTTTTTTTGTTTGTTTGTTTTGTTTGAATTGTTACTCTGATCACTGTTACAATAGAATACTCATTCATCATCTCGGTGGAGCGTGCAGAGTGCAACCAGAAATGCAGCTTGAAATTTGACTCTGTTACCTTTTTAGGATGGGTATAATCAATTAAAAATAGGTAGGTGGGTGGGTGGATGGGTGGGTAGGTAGGTAGGTAGGTAGGCAGGCAGACAGGCACAGAGAGAGAGAGAGAGAGAGAGAGAGAGAGAGAGAGAGAGAGAGAGAGAGAGAGAATAAAAGGAAAAGAAAGAAAGCAAGAAAGAAAAACAAATGAAAGAAAAACACGTACAGAAGAAAAACTGAACAAGAGAAGAAGAAGAAGAAAAGAAAAACACCAACACCCACGGAAGACAAACAGAAGAAAAACGCCTACAAAAGGAAAACGCTGTGTCCAAAAAACAGATGGACTTTTTGGTTTTGGACGTGTATGTCTCTTTGATGTTAATGCTGTACAGTCTTCCTTTGATGTGAACACGAACAGGAATTACATTGAAGAACGATGTTCAAAGCGGGCAGTTTGAAGGAAAGGGCAAGCAGGCAACAGCTGAAACGAGGAACAGGAGACAGGAAGCACGTGCATAAAGCGAGAGCACAGTCGATGGAAGGACATGAGGGATGGGCATTTCTTTTCGCAACCAGACACCATCACTTCCCCCCCCCCCCCCCCCCCCCCAAGTCATCTCTCATAGCGAGAACAAAAAACTTGTTCCACCCCCAGAACATGTAGGCCAATCAGAAAAAGGCACTGGGGGAAAAAGTAGATAAGAGGAATGGTATATAATACTTTCCTTTTAGCACCCCCCCCCCCCCCCACACACACACACACACACACACACACTCACGAGACAAAGTTTTTCTAGTTTGTGTCGAGAATTGAATGGATTGT
>CM065722.1:36201812-36206812 GCA_033310375.1 Conus canariensis | reverse complement strand
GAACTTGAGAGAGAGAGAGAGAGAGAGAGAGAGAGAGAGAGAGAGATATTTGCTATCAACCACATTTCTTATTGGCTGATTTTGTTGCCAGTTTTCATTCCTTTCCAAATTGGATGAATGTGTCTGGTTAATGTTACACATTTTACGCTGACCTGCTAACGCAGATGATCTTCAAGTTTTCTCACGACGACACGAGTGAATTTTACTTTCCTCCTCCGAAGACAGAGCAACAGGGTGTCAGTCAGGCAGATGGCAATGAATATCAATTTTTTTTTTAAAGCAGGCGGTGCTATCACCCAAGACGTGGCCGATTCCAAGAATAAATCCTCGTAATCCTTGTGTGGTTAGAGGCAGACGCTGTTATGCAAGGCTAAGCGTGTTATCTGGAATCTGTCTGCCGATGTGGAGGTCGGGAATGACGCTTCCTCTGCTGCCGACAGTTGTGATATCGTGCCAGGTTCGCCCCCCTCAGAGTAATTTCGTGATGTGGCAGACTAGTCTGCTCCCCACCCCACCTCTCTCTCTCTCTCTCTCTCTCTCTCTCTCTCTCTCTCTCTTATCCTTTCCTATCCACCCCATTTCTCGTTAACAAGAATAGCCCACATCATTTTTCCTTCTGTTTGTGCAACGTGGTAATCCCTATCTCTCTCTATTCAGACGAAGTTCCCTCAACACTGAGAGTTTTTGTCAGTGAATGATACTCAAATAAGAATTACAATGCCGGAGAATTTGATTTACTTTTCAGTTCGCCTACGTTGGAACTTCTTAGTCCCTTGGAGTATAACCAGATTGAGATGAAGTAATCTGCTGGTTTGATTGCCTTAAATCAATATAGCACACGTGTTCCAGTGTATTAGAAATGTTTCCCTAGGGGAAAAACATTTTCTCTTGTGTTTGTTTACAGTTGGTAATCTTTTGTTGTTATTGTTGCTCCGCCTCCTGGTTTTTTTGTTGTTGTTGTTGTTGTTGTTTTTTTGCTTGTTTCTTTCAAATGCAGTTTAACCCAAATGGAAGAACAAGAAACAAGCACAGAGATATACCATCATAAAAAGAATTTTGCACACGTTAAACAGTGACACGCTTCATCCAATACCGATTACATAAAAAGACATATGCATGTTTTATATATATATATATATATATATATATATATATATATATATATATATATATATTCAATTACAAACAAAGCTTGCTCTTATGTCTTAGATTGAAGAAATAGGGGGAGATAAGCATTCATATCTGCAGTGGTAGATAATTCTGCCTAACTAACAGTATGCGCTTGAGTGGGTGAATGGGGAAAAATAAAATAAATGCTTCTCAAAATGAGCCTATACAATATACAATAAACTAATAAATTCCAAGGATAAGTACCGAGCACCATTCCAGCAATATGTATTGTCAAGCTATTCTTAAATGCGTGTGTGTGTGTGCGCGCGTGCGTGCGTGCGTGCGTGCGTGCGTGCGTGCGTGCTTGCGTGCGTGTGTGTGTGTGTGTGTGTGTGTGTGTGTGTGTGTGTGTGTGTGTGTGTGTGTGTGGTGCGTGCGTGCGTGCGTGCGTGCGTGCGTGCGTGTGAGTGTGTTTGTGTGAGTGTGTTTGTGTGTGTGTGTGTGTGTGTGTGTGTGTGTGTGTGTGTGTGTTGTGTCTTCTCTCTGTGTCTGTGTATGCGTGCAGCCCAACCTTATCACCTCAACCATACTTTTCGTTCGATTTTTGGTTATTAGAAAGAGAGATTGGACTCGACTCGACTGGAGGCGAGTGGTGGACGTTGACAATGATTACTTAAGCCATCAGTAATTGGAAACAGCATAATCATGTACACTTCTGGAACCCGAAGCAGAAAGTGGATGGTTGGTGGCGAAGGGGGTGGGGAAGGGGGGGGGAGTGGCCGGAAAAGGAATGGAGGGAGGAAGAAGTGTGATGAGAGGGGTAGGACGGAGTGGGTTGACGGGGGTGGTAGTTTCAGCATATACTGGAATGCCCTCTTCACCATCTGATCCATATGTGCCCCTCTGGCGACACAGGTTTCTTCCCAGGGGGTAGTTTCTGCTTTGTAGCAAACGAAATCCTAGGATTAGGTTGGGAATGAAGTATATTTGGAGATTGATTGTTGGAATATTGATCCATAATTTTGCTCTTTTTTCGTTCACCCCCTCCCCTCTGTTTTTGCCGTCATCGTCAACATCATCAACACCATCATCATCATCATCATCATCATCACCATCATCATCATCATCATCATCATCATCACGTCATCATGATTATTGTGGAGTGAGTTAAATCTGCTATTCAGTTTCCCTCACTCTTTACATTTTAATGTTAGTGTGCCATGTAAGCCTTTCACTATTGTTTGGCATTGCTGAATAATAAAGGAGAAAGGGGTGAGACTGGCCTGAGGGAAGGTGGTCGGGGATGGCATAAATCTGTTATGACAGGAGGTCAGTCTGGATTTACTTACTGGGATAATGTTGGTAATGTGTGCCAAATCAGCCTCAGGGGCAAAGAATTGGTTTAGGAGGGATAATTCCAGTAGGCTACACCGGCGAGAGGATCTTTTTTTTTCGGGAGATAGGCTGCGTCCAGTGATGGGCTATGCGTTTAAACGGTCCAGGAAATCTTAAGGGAGTCGATTTCCGGTGAGACTGCCGCTATCTGGGTTGCTCTGTTTATTGTTCAGGCGAAAAGTGGATCACAATTGTTGTATTCATTGGGAGAGAGAAGAGAGAGAGAGAGAGAGGAGAGAGAGAGAGAGAGAGAGAGAGAGTGAGATGAGATTAGTGCTGACTATCAGAACTCATTGCTTATCACCCCGTGGCAGATCTTCATGATGTGAGTTATCCAATACACAAAGCATTGCAATGTATTTTCCCTTCTGAATGTGAACGCCTTTAGAAAATGAAAGAATCCTCATCACAGAATGAACCTGCCCTCTCAAACGTACACTAGGCTGCGCTCAGGGTGCTATTATTTATCCAAATAAACTCAATAAAACTATTTTTTAATTATCATGCTTCAATTAGCATCTAACGGTTCATACTAAACATTTTAATCAATACATTACTAAAAGCCCAAAACGTGATGGAATAAAACAAATCAACATATGCAATTAATTTTGGATTGACGTACCATGGAAAAATTTGCTCCCTGACCGTTCTGGCCGGCCCACAGATCACTGACAGAAAATGCTGATGTTCAGGAAAATTCGCCAAACGTATGAGTCAAACACACTGACACACACACACACACACACACACACGCGCGCGCGCGCGCGCCACGCACGCACGCACGCACGCACGCACGCACGCACGCACGCACGCACGCACGCACGCACCCCCCCCCCCCCACACACACACATAATGGCCGCAAGGGCAGAGAACTGATAGAGGTTTCCATGTCGAAGGCAGGGCATTATGAAAGCCGTAGCCCCTCGTTCTCCTTCGGCCGCTTTGACCTTCCCTGACCATAATCATGTACCCATTTACGACCGCGAAGTCAAGGAGGGTTATCAAGACGTAAAAGAATTATTCCTGCTCAGACCGTCTGCTACACAGCCGAACGTTATAACCATTGTTTTGACTACAGGCTCCCGTCCAAATATGCTGGATTAGTGATCGTTCTACAACAGAACAAGACTGGTAACTTTTGCTCACATCGTAAAGCAACCATATGCAGACAGCTCCAAGCTAGCACTGCTGGAGGTATCCGCTCACCCAACACACATGCTGACAAAAGACCAAACAAGGAAACTTACATTAAAAACAAAGAAGCCTCCTCTTCAGCTACGTGTCTAGCTTTCCAGATTTTCCTCTAAACGACGGGGAATCAATCGTTCCAGAACATCTTCACATTTTTTTTCTGCTCCTTCTTTTCCTTCTTTTTCTTCATGTTTCTTCTTATCCTCTTCATCCTCCTCCTCCCTCTCCTCCTCCTCCTCCTCTCCTCTTCCTCCTTCAACGTGTTCTTGTTCTCGTTCTGCGTGTTCTTGCTCTTCTCCTTCTTCATCATCTTCTTCGCTCCTCTTCCCTCTTCTTTTCTTCTCCCCTCACGGAGTTGACGTTTCTGCAAAATGTTTGAAGGCACGTGGATTTCAAACATTATTACTTATAATAAGAATTCGTAAACCCGTCGTACGTCAAATCAGCCAAACAAAACCATGCCATTAAAAGTCTGCCGCGTGTCGTAATACTTGAATGTGTTGTCTAGTCAACCCCTGTCAGAGCATCAAATCACTTACGCGGGTTGGCTGTTGCTGATCAGATTTTTACACTTTTGACGGATGAAATTGGTCATATAGATCCAGACTTTGAAAATGTTTCCCAGTTGGACAGCGCTCAGACATTCGTATCTTCCCTAAAGCGTGTACATTGATTCACTAATAACCGAGTCTGGTTCTCTCGGCGTTAAAGGACGGGCTGAGTCATTTGTCTTATGCGTTTAGTGGCACTGTGTACATGATTCTGGAAGAACAGGAAGGGCACCCATTTAAGCACGCACACACACACTCACATTTATGTGCTCACAGGCGTGCATTTGTGTACACACAACACACACACACACACACACACACACACACACACACTCGCGCGCGCGCGAGCGCGCACCACACACACACGCCGCACGCACGCACACACACACACACACACACACACACATACACACACACACACACACACACACACACACACACACACATACTAACACAAACACACATAAGAATTATACACTCACAGACACATACGCACATATAAGCGTGCGCATACACACAAACACACCTGTACAAGCAGAGAGATACGCACGCACAGAAAGACACTCAGATACATACACACACACACACACACACACACACACGCACGCACGCACTCACGCACGCGCGCACGCACGCACGCACGCACGCACACACACACACACACACACACACACACACACACACACACACACACACACACACACACACACTGAAGACGTACGGGTGATTCCACCTGACAGACCTGACAATTAG
>CM065722.1:36196812-36199312 GCA_033310375.1 Conus canariensis | reverse complement strand
CCCCCCCCACCCTCCACTCTCTCTCTCTCTCTCTCTCTCTCTCTCTCAGGCTTACAGAGCACTGGCAGTGAATTGGTTCGCGAGACTGTAGATGTTAGCGTCATTTCAAACGGAAGAAGAACTTTTTTTTAAATTATTAAATTACCTTCGAAATAAAAGAAAAAAGGGAACACATCAACCGAAAGACCAAAAGAAGGAAAGAAAGTACGAAGAAAGGAAATAAAGAAACAAGGGACGAAAGAGAAATTAATTAAGAAACGGAACAAACTATAGGAATATTCACTCATCGGCCTTCTGCCCTTGATTTTGATGTATTTCATGCAAGCATTGATGAGCAAAACAAGAGACACAAGGCACACTGTCTTTAACACAAGGCTCATTTCCTAATTTCAATTGTATGTGATGAATGAATACACCTAGCTGGAAAACAGAACTTGGCTTAAACGAAGCTTTATTTAAAATGAATTGGAGTAAATGCTAATCATTGACAACATAAAGCAAGATGACTTTGTCTTCTTCTTTCCATGCAGAAAGAAATAATCGTGAGCAATGTGTTACTGAAAACATTGCACCATTAAAACCTGAATCTGGATGACATCAAACATCTTTCATACTTAAATTACACATGACACACTAGAAGTAAAGTCAATCCTCGCCGTGTTGACGATCATTACCTGGTATCTAGAGTCGAGCTGGGGTCTTCTTGAGAGACGGACTGAGTGCTGTTGTGGCCCTTTTGTTGCCAAAGGAGCTTTGTTCTAGCAAGTCAGCAGTGGCTGGCAACTGGGCCTACGCCACTGAGATGGCTGAAAGTCAATGCAGCGACTATGAACCGAAGAGCGAGATGTAAAGTTTCAATGAGCCTTTTGAAACCATTACCTATGTGCTAAATAAAGTGAAAGAAAAAAAATCACAAGCAGTTCTAAACACTCAGAAAGTACCCTAGGAAAACGAATTTCACCCCCAAGCCAAACGCGTAAGCGAAGGACACAGAGAAAAGAGGTTGAGAAGAAAGTGAATCAAGGCGGTTTTAGAGGAAGACACAGCACTGCAAATAAAAGAGTAAAGTGGAAGGCTTAGGGGGCAGTTAGGAGTCGGAGAGGGATCTAACTGGGAATGAAGAGATTCCATCATTGGCTGATTGTTCTCACACGATTGGATGATTCCCTAGCTGAAAGAGACAGAGGAATCAACTGTTTTGCCACGTTCCTTGCCAAGCTAGTGAACAAGGGGCTCGCCGTGACACTGTCAGACGAAAAAAAGTGAAAGGCAGGATGGAAAAATGGATGGAAAAAATTCTGAAGACCAGATAAATAGGAGCGGGTCATTGTCTCCTCCGTGAACCCAGAGGTCTGAAATCCATCTCGCACTCACCGAGCAAATCTGTGGCTTTTGAGGACTCAGCATGCCATCGTGAAGGCTGCAATAGTAGTAACGCTGACTAGACGGCAGACTTTTCCTGACCCCAAGCCGAAGAAAACCATCACAGATACAAGCGTTGACGCACTTGCATTACGTAGACAAGCATCCAGGGATCTGTCTCACAGGTGCAGGCAGGATATCAGACCCCACCTGAGCAGAGAACTGGCCGGGCTTTGCGGATTTTGTTCCAATTACAACACAGCTGTTTGGCGACGGTCTATCAGCGGCTTGGAAGGAAAACAAAGAGTTTGGTAGAATAAAGCTCCTGTGTGGCCGCGGGCTTAAGTGGCATTAGAAAACACAGACCACCGTGGTCACTGGAGAGGAGGCCTTTTTGTGAATCAAGAGTGACGTCAAGAGTGGATGCCCAAGAGATCAGATTACACTGCGGGAGGGAAACGGGTCAGTGAGGGGGGGAGGGAGAGGGAGACCTAGAAAACCGTTTTACAGTTTCAGCCAAAGAAGATATAAAACCAAATGGGAATATGAGCAAATGATAGAATGTTCTCAAGAAGCGTTACTCTTCCAAGGTGGCAGACTTATAAAACTATCTGAACGGGCAGCGCTGACTTCTGACCAGAAAGATTGCAAACGGTCATTTGACTAACAATAGAATTCATCTGTTTTGAAGATGAGTTGACAAAAAGCTTTAATGCAGATCAACATGAAAGATTTGAAACTGTTTAGTTGGTTTTTCTTTCAGATTACCAAAAACGTGGTTATCTCAGATGCGGCCCTGTAACTCAAAAGTTATCAACAGTTTTTGATAATTCCCCAAAAGATGGCTCTTATAGAATCATGACCTTGCCTTTGCTTCCAGAAAATGAACAAAATTACTGAAACTAGTATTTGCCACCATTACAGAAAGAGGACGTATCTCATTGTCTTTCCTTGATGTTTTTTCCCCTTTTTGCTCAAGGGAAAGAACCATGCAGACAAAATGTTGCTGAAACTGAACAGCTTTAAGAATTCTGGGGTTTATTATCCATGCGGGTCAATGTTTCAAGCCACTCAAAGCATACAATTTTAGGAGTATGTTTGAACCCACTCAAAGCATACAATTTTTAAGAGTACACAT
>CM065722.1:36191812-36194312 GCA_033310375.1 Conus canariensis | reverse complement strand
AATCTCAGCGCTGTCGAAACGAGAACAAAACAATGGAACCTCGCGGTTACAAATCATTTAGAATAATACTGCATCAACACCCGCCTTTCATTCCATTAAAAAAAAACAAGATGCAAAGCATATAAACGTACTCCCAGTTTATCCTGAATACGCGTGATATATTCCATAAAGAGGAAAAACCGTCTTGGGCTGGTGTAACCGTTAGTAATGGCTATTCTGGTAAACATCAGCCATCATCTGTGACCTATAATGAACATACTTACAAATGTTAAGAAAGATCGGCCAAGAACTTTCTGAGATTTTCCATCAAGAAGAAAGCCATTATGGGCCATTATTAAAAGCTATAACGGTAAACTTAAACACCGGGCATCATCCGTGACCCATAATGAACATACATACAAATTTTCAGAAATATCGGCCACGTACTTCCTGAGATATTCCATGAAGAAGAAAAACCGTTAGGGGCAGTTATAGCCATTTGTAACGCCTATAACGGTGAACTAAAACATCTGGCATCATCCGTGACCCATAATGAACACACCTGCTAATTTTCACAAAGATCGGCCAAGTACTTTCTCAGGTATTCCATGAGGAAGAAAAACCGTAACAGGCCGTCACAGCCGATAGTAACGGCTAAAACGGTACACTAAAACATCGGGCATTATTCTTATCCCATAAGAACATACATGCTAATTTTCACAAAGATCGGCCATGTACTTTCTGAGATATTCCATAAAGAAGAAAAACGTTACAGGCCGTTACAGCCGTTAGTAACAGCTATAACGGGGTAAACTGAAACATCGGGCATCATCCGTGACCTATAATGTACATACCTGCTAATTTTCACAAAGATCGGCCTAGTACTTTTGGAGACATTCCATAAAGAAGAACAACCGTTACAGGCCGTTACAGCCGTTAGTAACGGATATAACGGTAAACTAAAACATTGGGCATTATTCGTGACCCATAATGAACATACCTACAAATTTTCAGAAAGGTCGGCCAAGTACTATCTGAGATATTCCATAAAGAAGGAAAACCGTTACAGGCCGTTACAGCCGTTAGTAACGGCTATAACGGGGTAAACTAAAACATCGGGCATCATCCGTGACCCATAATGAACATACCTGCTAATTTTACCAAAGATCGGCCGAGTACTTTCGGAGATATTCCATAAAGAAGAAAAACCGTTACAAGCCGTTACAGCCGTTAGTAACGGCTATAACGGGGTAAACTAAAGCATCGGGCATTATTCGTGACCCATAATGAACATACCTACAAATTGTCAGAAAGATCGGCCAATAATTTTTGAGATATTCCATAAAGAAGAAAAACCGTTACCGGCCGTTACAGCCGTTAGTAACGGATATAACGGGGTAAACTAAAACATCGGGCATCATCCGTGACCCATAATGAACATACCTGCTAATTTTACCAAAGATCGGCCGAGTACTTTCGGAGATATTCCATAAAGAAGAAAAAACCGTTACAAGCCGTTACAGCCGTTAGTAACGGCTATAACGGGGTAAACTAAAACATCGGGCATCATCCGTGACCCATAATGAACATACCTGCTAATTTTACCAAAGATCGGCCAAGTACTTTCGGAGATATTCCATAAAGAAGAAAAACCGTTACAAGCCGTTACAGCCGTTAGTAACGGCTATAACGGGGTAAACTAAAGCATCGGGCATTATTCGTGACCCATAATGAACATACCTACAAATTGTCAGAAAGATCGGCCAATAATTTTTGAGATATTCCATAAAGAAGAAAAAACCGTTACCGGCCGTTACAGCCGTTAGTAACGGATATAACGGTAAACTAAAACATTGGGCATTATTCGTGACCCATAATGAACATACCTACAAATTTTCAGAAAGGTTGGCCAAGTACTGTCTGAGATATTCCATAAAGAAGGAAAACCGTTACAGGCCGTTACAGCCGTTAGTAACAGCTATAACGGGGTAAACTAAAACATCGGGCATCATCCGTGACCCATAATGAATATACTTGCTAATTTTCACAAAGATCGGCCAAGTACTTTCGGAGATATTCCATAAAGAAGAAAAACCGTTACAGGCGTTAGTAACAGTATAACGGTAAACTAAAACATCGGGCATTATTCGTGACCCATAATGAACATACGTACAAATTTTCAGAAAGATCGGCCAATAATTTTTTAGATATTCCATAAAGAAGAAAAACCGTTACAGGCCGTTACAGCCGTTAGTAACGGCTATAACGGGGTAAACTAAAACATCGGGCATCATCCGTGACCCGTAATGTACATACCTACTAATTTTCACAAAGATCGGCCAAGGACTTTCGGAGATATTCCATAAAGAAGAAAAACCGTTACAGGCCGTTACAGCCGTTAGTAACAGCTATAACGGTAAACTAAAACACCGGGCATCATCCTTGACCCATAATGAACATACCTACACATTTTCAGAAAGATCGGCCCAGTAGTTTTGTTTGGAGCGAGTGGAACACATTT
>CM065722.1:36176812-36181812 GCA_033310375.1 Conus canariensis | reverse complement strand
CGCAGGAACCTGGTATTGTGTTTCATGGAGATCTTACGGTCTTCCTTGCAAGTTGTAAACTCAGTACTTCTTGTCAGATGTGGGGACTAAACCCAACAATAACATCCCTTCATTGAGATGTTACGGTCTCCCATACCAAGTGTAAACTCAGTACGTCTTGCCGGATAAGGGGACTAAACCCAACAATAAAATCCCTTCATGGAGATGTTACAGTCTTCCATACAAGTTGTAAACTCAGCACTTCTTGCATGATGAGGGGACAAAACCCAACGATAAAATCCGACCTGGAGAGGAGTTGGCTCAGGCAGGTACAATTTTGTCCCAGAAAACACCACATGCCAGTTTGTGAAGCTTTTAATTGTTTTCCCATAACGACAGAGAAAACATTATCCTCCTTACCGCTTTGCCTTCCTGCAGGAAGGAAGATAGTCTCCTTATGTTGAACGAAATGGACTGAGAAACATGCTGTATTGGCGTCCTGTAGATATATAGCATCAAACGTCGCCAGTGATTTTGTCTGCAGCTTCACAAAAAGAAGTGTGAATACGCTTGTATGATATTATAATATATTAACGACGGAGAAAAACAAATCATTGTGCATATTTGTGTCACGCCAGGAGAAAGGTTTTGAACTGAAACATGCTGTACGCTTGTGTTTGCAGGGTAACACCCCCTTTTGAGAGACTTTCGGCGTTCATTTTGATTGTTATTGTATTGTAGAGCAAACTTTCAGGGCTGTATGAATAAAGGAATCTTGGAACGCCTGGGGGCAGGTGACAGAGGAAAAGCAGTGGTACCCATGCAAGTGTCTCAGGCCTTTTGCATAGTGTACCAGCAGAGGAGTTCTTTGTTGCGTATGTGCTGGTTAGGAAGTGTCCACAATTTCTGCACCCTCTAGCAGTCCTCCTCTAGAAAAAAAAAATGTCCAGAATACTGTTGTAACATGCCTTTCCGAGCGTATATTCAACCTGAGAAAATACATGAATACATTACTCAGTGCCCGGTTTGCTGAGGCTGGTGAGATGTCACACGTTAGGACACAGACTGACACTCAGGCTCCTAAACGTGGTAGAAGTCAGGTGAACAGAGACTGTCAGCCAGCTGAGAGGGTAGAAGAACACTTCTGTAGAGCTACTGTCATTCCAGATTTGGATCGTCCGTACAGAGAATTACAGGATAGGTTCACCCAAATACAGAACCAACAATTGAACTAGATTTCATGGTTGTGATTGAGTTGCGTGATGTAAGGGCTTTCATGCCAGTTCTTGGGGGTGTAAAAATGTTCGGGCAGTCTTTGGGAGAGAACGTAAATGACATCAGTGACACTGAATCTGAGGCGAACAAACGGTGTACTAAATGGTACCATAAACAGGACAATAGTGGGGAAACACCAGTCACAGTTGCATTTGCTCTTCACCACTGTGACGACCGATTGTACGCTAACCTCAACAAACTGCCCCGGCTCAACTGCACTCTTCCTATCACAACAACAACAGAGAGTGAGCGCACCATCAGCCGTCTGAGAACACCCAAGACCTGTTTGAGATCAACGTTCGGAGACAGGAGCCTTAATGGTCTGGAACTGATGAGGATGCATTGGGGGTATTCCACTTCGTCTGTCCACGTCTGTCTATCCTTTTGCAATGAGGTAAAGGACATAGATGGCCTTTGCTTCTATACAACATGACAGCCGAGCTCACGTGCTCCATTTTCCCTGGCATATTTCTTCATAATGATAATATGTTTAAAGGGTTGCTATGTGGTGGTTCTATACTTTTGCGGCTGGCTCAGTTGTTTAGAGGATCTGAATAATGATTATCAGCAGTGTGTGGGATACGCCATTGTCATTCTCTGGTAAACGGAGTGATTTGGAAAGTCCCCATAACTCTAAGTGGGGAGGGGGGGCGGACTCCCTCCTTTCCCTCCCCCCTCGATCTCCCCTTTCCACACACTCACACACACACACACCCACACCCACCCACACCCACCCACCCACCCACACACACACACACACACACACACACACACACACACACACACACACACACACACACACACACGCACACACACACATATTCTGCCCCCTGCTGCAATAGGCAGAGGTACTGCGCCATGCGTTCCGCATCAAGGGAGAACCTATCCCCCTCTATTTTCAGTTGATCCGGTCTGGCACAGACACATGTCATATGACACATGCACACACAGGCATGGGAAATAGTTGATGACGGAAAGCACCAGCCTGACTGGAAGCTGTCTAGTGCCGTAGGTGATGGGTAGGAATTTTATCTTGATCAGTTTGGAGCGCGGAGTGGAATTCGTCAAGGAAAACACACACTTACAGAAAAAAGTATAACCACGCACACGCACGCACGCACGCACGCACATACGCACCACTACAACACACACACACACACACACACACACACACACACACACACGCACACGCGCACACACACCCACACACGGGCCACACACACACACACACACACACACACACACACAACACAACACACACACACCGCGCGCCACACACACACACACACACACCATCACACACACACACACACACACAACACACACACACACACACACACACACACACACCACACAGAGGCACGCACGCAGGCACGCAGAGAGAGAGAGAGGAGGAGAGAGAGAGGGAGAGACAGACAGACAGACAGGTAGACAGACAGACAGACAGACATAGGGACAGAGAGACAGAGACTGACACAGAGACAGAGAGATCTCAATTTTTCGCTCTGTTCACACTCACTCTTACGTAGGATTTAAGGAGAGATACGAAGCCCGCAGACATAAATCAGGCAGGAGACGAATGGCTCTGCGATAATAAATAAGTGAGACAACACTTCCTGCTCCTCCATCCCACGCTCCCCCCTCCCCCCCTCATCCTCCACCCCACCCCCCATACTCCAACCCACCTTACTCCCCAATACCATATTCTCACTCCCGCCTCTCTATTCCGTCTTTTCCCACCCTCATTGTTAAGCGAAGTAGGAAATGATGAGGAAGAAACAAGGAAAAACAGAGGCCCAGAGATGACGAACATCTTCCGGAAATGTTGCGGAAATCCTAAGATGATTTGTTTAAAGTGCCATTTCTCCCACAATAAAACAAACAGTGGGAAAAGAATGGTTCCAAAACGATTCGATGGCCTGCAAATAGCCATTGTATTAAAAAAAAAATAGGGGGTAGGGGATGCAGGTGGGGGAAAGAGAGGCCTTAATTGATATAAGCTACATGACACGCATACACACACACACGCGCGCGCGCGCGTGCACGCACGCACGCACCCACGCACGTACACTGACTGACTGAAACCATCTACTGTCAGTTTAACATATTGCTGTACCGACTACACACACACACACACACACACACACACACACACACACACACACACACACACACACACACACACACACACACGCATGCACTCCCACACGCAGCAGGCACGCGCGCACGCAGGCACGCACAGGGGAGCCTGAGAGAGAGAGAGAAGAGAGAGAGAGAGAGAGAGAGAGAGAGAGAGAGAGAGAGAGAGAGAGAGAGAGAGAGTTGAATGTCATAAATGACGTTTTGATGTAAGTCAATATTCGGTCAAACCTCTTGAAAATGCCCCGAAGTTACTGATAACACAAACAATATGAGCATGCAAAATGACTGCTCAAGATTTCATTTCAGTCATTCCATGAGTAGAATGACACATCGAACCGCATACCAGTCATACTGTCAATGGCAATAGTATAAAAGTACATAGGAGGCAGCGGGTGACGGTTTACATGTTAGTTGTTTGACAGAGAAGTCTGTATCAAATACATTTAGGCCTGCATGGTATTCATTAACCTCACATAGTCACTCAAGTTGTTGTTTTAGTTGAAAATACAGTTATATGTTTTGAGAGAGAGGGAGAGAAAGATAAGAGGGGGGGCAGGGAGGGACGAGGGGAGAGAGAGAGAGGGGAGAGAGAGAGAGAGAGAGAGAGAGAGAGAGAGAGAGAGAGAGAGAAGAGGGAAGAAGAAGAAGAAGGAGAAGAAGAACAAAAAGAGAAGACGAAGAAAAAGAAGAAGAAGAAGCAGAAGGAGAAGAACAAGAACAAGAACAAGAAGAAGAAAAAGAAGAGAAAAAAAAACAAGAAGACGAAGAAGAAGAAGAAGAAGAAGAAGAAGAAAGAAGAAGAAGAAGAAGAAGAAGAAGAGAAGAAGAGAAGAAAAAGAAGAAGAAGAAGAAGAAGAAGAAGAAGAAGAAGAAGAAAAAGACAGATATTTAACAGCCAAACCAACAAATTAACAAACAAAGCACGTTTAACCTCCGGACAAGACTGGAGTTCCCTGGGACGGAAGAACAAACAAACACAGACAACGGAGCCAGGAGAGAACGATCCCAGGCTCCAAGACAATTCGCTTCTCCGGAAAGAAAAAAAAAAAAACACTAAATGGAGAAGAAAAAAGAATTAAAACAAAACCCGCAACCGTTCACTGCCAATGCAACTGCGTGTCGAGACTTCCTGGGTTTATTTTTCCACTGGGAATCAAAACATCCCTCTCTCTCTCTCTCTCTCTCTCTCTCTCTCTCTCTCTCTCTCTCTCTCTTCTCTCTCTCTCTCTGACTTTGTTCTGTCATCACTGACTCTTTCCGTCAGTCTGCTTGGTGCTTGTCTGTCTGTCTGACTGTCTCTGTCTGTCCATATGTCTGTCTGTCTGTCTGTCTCTCTGTCTGTTTATCTGACTGTTTCTCTGTCTGTCTATTTGTCTGTCTTTCTTCTTATGTGATTAAAACAAATAAAAACAAAGAATGGATCCGATTGGGCTAAAAGTCCAGTCACCCCTCTCCTTCACTCTCATTCACTCTGTCTGTCTGTCTCTCTGTACTTCTTGTCTTTTTGTTCTCGTAACATAATTAACTCTTTCTCTCCCCTCTCTCTCTCTCTCTCTCTCTCTCTCTCTCTCTCTCTCTCTCTCTCTCTCTCTCTCAACCCCTCC
>CM065722.1:36161812-36164312 GCA_033310375.1 Conus canariensis | reverse complement strand
TTGCTGATGATATTGCTTTGTTTTCATCCAGCCCGTGTGGTCTTCAAACTCAGCTAAACAACTTATTTGTAATATCGGCAGAACTCGGACTGAAAGTGAACCTCAGTAAAACAAAAATAATGGTGTTCAGAAATGGGGGCTACTTATCAAAACATGAAAAATGGAATTATGGAACCCAAGATATTGAAGTAGTAAACGTTTACAAATACCTCGGCCTCAACTTTACTACTCGCCTGAGCCGTAAATTGTCTGTTGAAGACATGATTACAAAAGCAAAGAAATGTGTTGTAGACATATTTAGAACCATGTGGAGAATCAATTGTACTGACCCAAAAATATTCTTTCAGCTTTTTGATGCCCAGATTGTACCAATACTGTTGTATGCGTCAGAAATTTGGGGTACTGATGAAATAGAAGAGATAGAAAAGTACATTTATTTGCATGTAAACGGTTGCTGAATGTAGCTCTCCGTACACCAAATCTAATGGTGTATGGTGAACTTGGTCGATTTCCTCTCTTTGTTCAAGCTTCAGTACGGTGTATTTCTTATTGGCTTAGACTTTGTGCATTACCTGAAAACAGATTTTCTAACATGGCTTACCAAATGCTTAAAGAAATGGACGATAAAGAAAAGGAAACGTGGGCCACTAAAGTCAGAAGAATGTTGTGTGTAAATGGTTTTGGACATGTATGGTGTTCACAGGGTGTCGGAAACAGAGAAAGTTTCCTGAAGGAATTTAAACAACGATTGATTGATTGCGCTAAACAAAATTGGTTGTCAAAACTCTCTGACAGCAACCGATACGAACTTTACTGTAGTTTTAAAAGCTTATTGGAGCGTGAACAATATTTCGATGTTATTAATTCACATTACGTTAGAAACATGTTCACTAAATTTCGTTTGGGAATAACAGATCTGAAGTGTAACGCATATAGATACAAATCAGAAGATATCGACGTGTTACAATGTCCTTTTTGTCTAGCCTCTCAAGAAGATGAAACCCATTTTTTGTTCTTCTGCCCGATTTACGACGACCTACGTAAGAAATATCTGTCAGGTTTCAATTTGTTGTTCTATAGAACGCAGAAATTATCCATTCTCAATACCACTATTCCAACATCAACAGTGAATCTGGCCAAGTTTATTTTTTATGCCTTCAAATTCCGCAGTAACATGTTGGATCACCGTCTTTTCACGTGCGACTGTGGATAAATTCATTGTTTGATTTGTTATCACGTATTGCTTACGGGCTGCTGGCCTACTATTCTTTCATGCGTCATCTCCCGTTATCTTGCGTAAATTTTTTGATTGTGTACGTGTGTGCTTGCTCGCGTGCGTTTATTTTTGTGTGAGCGCTTGCGCACTCACGTGTTCCATTCCTGTTTACTTGAGAGAGAGAGAGAGAGAGAGAGAGAGAGAGAGAGAGAGAGTTCTAAAGTATTATGTGTGTAACGACGTCACAGAAAAGCTCCACAATGATATTCATAATAACTCACTCGATTGTATGGACACAACGTCTGAACAATAAACCATCTGAAGTCTGAAGTCTGAAGAAGTCTCTCTCTCTCTCTCTCTCTCTCTCTCTCTCTCTCTCTCTCTCTCTCTCTCTCTCTCTCTCTCTCCTCTTCTCAGGAATTTCAACTTGCTTCCGGGTTTCGGATCTTGGTTTTGTTAGACCTGAACAGAAACTTGATGCTTGCTTTAACAAAGCTCAAGGACAGCGTTTCGGAAATCAACTATGCAGATCTCTAGATACGGATTTTATAGAACATATTTGGTTTACCAGTTGTGTGTAGTGGATACAGAAAATGAAATTCATTATCCTGTAAGCTGCTTTAGTTTACTTGATTTATACCTGGTATATTCCATGGCAAGCAAAGTATTCTTTGGTTGTAGCTGCACTTGTTTAAAAACATTGTATGAGATTTTGTTCTCTAATTTGTAGTTGGCATTCAAAAGACGAAAATCTGTTCAAAATTCCGTCTGATAAAAACTGCCACTATGCCTTCAGAAAACGAAATTCTTCATAGATTTTGTTCTTCCAAATTATACTTGCATTACTGCTTTTTTGCAGCATATGTGAATATTGATTTTGTCTGGTGTGTGTTTCTGTCGCTTTTTACATAATGGTCAAGCATTTTAATGCGCGCCTTCAAATTAGACGATGTCCTTTATGAATAAATATTTCATTTTATTTTGTTCCCTCCCTCTCTCTCTCTCTCTCTCTCTCTCTCTCTCTCTCTCTCTCTCTCTCTCTCTCTCTCTCTCTCTCTCTCTCTCTGTTTCTGTCCGGCATATGCCGGATAATCGCCTTCCTAAGAAAGCTTACATCACGTTATATGATTTGCATCATCGAGGCAAGAACAACTGGGTTTCATCAGTTTGCTCTACGTTAAATCGCTATGGCTTTGGGTATGTATGGGAAAACCAGAACGTTTACAATGTCAAAGGTTTTCTCTTAGAATTTAGAAATCGGTTGATTGATTGTCATCTTCAAGA
>CM065722.1:36154312-36156812 GCA_033310375.1 Conus canariensis | reverse complement strand
TGTGCTCAGATGCAAGATGAAGATGCTACTGGTTAAATCTCTTCTCCATTGGAAAATCACGATTGACACCCGCATTGTTTGAAATGTTCGAAATGGATGCAAAGGAAAAGACACGTATAGGTTCCAAAGGTACGACTAATTTTTGTATAGAACCTGTTCTATTATTCGCAATATTCAGCGTTCTTCAAGGACATATTTAAAAACATTTAAGCTTTCGCCACAGTGTTTCTTCGGGAATAATATCTAAAAAGCTCAGTGGTGAAAGCCGGAACGTAATTAAATTTGTCCCTGTTGAACTTGTTAAAGCTCCATTAAACAATATTGTACATACATATTTTAAGTGGAATTTTGAGTGTTAAAATAGTACTCATTTTCTTCGTTTCGCTCAAACAAAAACTACATATTACACATAAAATCAGGTGTTACTGCATTTCTGAATACTTGGAAACCAGTTCAACGATTTAGTGCCTAATTGCAGTTAGTGCTGGCTGGTTAGCTAGTGCCACGACAGCCGTCTGATTCAAATGCAGGCATCTCAAAGCCTGGCCGCATCAGTTATTCTGCTTTAGAACTAGTCAAGTACCATGTTCTACGAGTTCACTTCCACACCTAGGTGATTACTGTGAACACACTTCCAGAAGTAGTATTATGTTCATTTTCCTTTGGATTAGCTCAGTGAGGGTGGTGCCCAGTTCTCTTTCATAAAGTTAATCTTGGCCAGGACAAGAATGACACCCTCCCCTCCCCAACACCCCCACTACCCCAGCACATATAATCATAAAATTTAGGGAATGAAGCGCACGCATCAGCACTAGTTGATATTACCTTGTACTATCATTGAATCAAAACCACCGGGTGAAATGTTAGATGAGAAATTTCTTTTTGGTCAGCATAGTGCTCAGATTTGGTCAGCATAACGCTCAGATTTGGTGCGGTCTTTTTTTCTCACCCAACTCCAAGAGGGTCAGGGACACATTTTCAGGGGGGGGGGGGGGGGGGGGGGGATCCTGAATAGGCCGGCGCTCTGAAATTGCTGCGGTTTTCGTTGTCCTTTGGCAGCCTGCACAAAAGAAGCGTGAAAACGGATAAGACAGGACAGGAAACCAATCGGTCCCCAAGGCTACAAATCATATCAGAGGCGAATTTCATGCATGTCAATAGCACAAAAGCACAGCTATTGACCTAAATCGACTGTGCAGTCACTCGTGATATTTTACTTCCAGGTAGCCCTGTGTGTCTCCCCACACTGTCGTCGAAAGGAAACTAGAAATACTATATATGTGGACTAGACACAACCACCAACCGTATACAGTACCCAGCTAAATATGCATCGATCTATACGTTATCATCCTACTTCTAAAATCAGTTCACTGCACTTGTTTTTTCCTCATATCGTATACACGAAGAGATAAACAGTTCACTGCATTTGTTTTTTTTCCTCATATCTTATGCAAGAAGAGCACAATACGAATTGCTGACATGGCGCAGTTGAAAATTTCCGGCTGGAGAACGTGGATTCAATTCTCTTTAGAGCCGTTCATATTTGGTGGATTTTTCGGCCTATGACCAGCTTCCACCGGAGATGCGTTTACTATGAGGTCAGTTGGGGGGACTGGAACCACACAGTCAAGTTTCATCCACTTCATGGTTGCGTCTCATAGAGTGTTGAATTGATTTCCTGGCCAACAGTGAAGGTATTTATTTCTCTCGGGCCTGGTTGAAGTCAGGACATATTATGAAAGACACCGTACAGTACAGCCGTGTTTTTCAGTTTCGGACCAGAGTGAAACTCTATGGTATCATTTTCATCATCCTCATCGACATTGATCAGCATTCTGCAATAAAGTTTCCAAATCAGTGGCCCTTTACGTCCCTCTGTCATGATAACCTCAGCTTCGATTTCCTGTCCACGCCAACGTATTACTGAAAATGGTTTGTGCATCTCGCATCCCTATCCAAAAAATGTGACAGCAGTTGAACTGCCCAGTTATTAGCCGCATAAGAGGTTATGTACAAAAGGCTGATATGGCAATATCATCATCATGGTCATCACCATCACCATCATCATCGTCATCGTCGTCGCCGTCGTCGTCGTCGTCGTCGTCATCATCATCATCATTATCATCATCATCATCATCATCGTCTTTTTGGGTGGAGGGCCTATAGAGATAGGCTGGAGGGGGAGGATAGGAGGTGAGATCAGAGACCCGTCCCTGAGCAGTGCCCTTTTGAGTAGTGTGGTGGGAGGAGGGGCCGTCTAGACCACTTTCCAGGTAAAATTCCATAAGGGAAGTGGGGGGGGGGGGGGTAATCTGGACCTGCTTTAAACTAATTTCCCCGTTGAATAAATATAGGCAGAGGCGGGGAGGGGGGGGGGTGCATTCTGGACCAACCACCCTGTTGAGCGGTGATGGAAGGGAGGGTGGGGGCATTCTGTTCCCAGACATAGAATAAACTCCCTCCCTCTTGTCTCTTTGTTGGTGGAGGGCCCACTCTGGTC
>CM065722.1:36141812-36146812 GCA_033310375.1 Conus canariensis | reverse complement strand
GATAACGATATCGATGAACGTTAATATCAGACAATCCAAATCTAAATCTAGTCATTATGTACTTTAAATGGCAGTCCATTTGTATAGATAAGTAGGTTGGGATACTATGTAGTGGGTTGAAGTGTCTGTATAAATCAAATCTACTACTATCTTGAATGTGAGCATTCCAGTCTTGCCATCTACAATCTATAAGCCTGGTACGAAGCATTTTCAAAAATGCAGTCTTGTTTCCGACACACTGGTTAACCCACGCATATCCCAGTCCTAATTCGTATAATCTCATTTTGACTTTTGTCACCCAGTTCACCTTGCCCCTCATATCTAAACCAAATAACATCTTATAGGCTTTCTTCGGTAATCTTGCATCTTCCATTTCAAGTAACTTTAACCAATAAGCTATACATCTTATAACAGAATTTAAATAAATTGGATATCTACTTGTTTCGCCATAAATCAAATCGTTTGGTGTCTGCACCGACACACCTAGAAATTTTTTCAGGGCAAATAAATGGACTTTTTCACAGTGTAGCGCAGAGAGAGAGAGAGAGAGAGAGAGAGAGAGAGATGAGTGAGACAGAGAGGAAGAGAGAGAGAGAGAGAGGACAGGGAGGCAGGCTTTTTTGACTGACTAGAATGCATTCTCGATGTCAATTTAACTTGGAGGCCATACTTAATTTTGCAAATGAAATCTTGCAATTATATTTTTCCCAAATCTGGTGGAAACACTCACAACAGAGCCTCGAATTAACAACCCAAAGCGCTTAACATCTGTCCAATTGTCCGAACAGAAAGGGAGTGGATGGAAACCATCTCTCTCGTTTAAGAACGCCCGCTGCAACAGACGAGCTGGAAGACAGCAAGAAAGAGGGTCATGTTTAATAACTCATGTTCCACAGTTCCAGACAATTACAGTTTCGGGTAAGTTTGGAAGACTGGAAGTCTGGCGAGAACTCGATGCTCCTGAAGACTGATTTTTAAATGGTTGGGTTTTCGAACATGATATTGTAGATGATTAAGACTATTGATCATTCTATCCATGCGTCTATCTGTCTATCTATCGATCTATCTATCTATCTATCTATCTGTCTGTCTGTCTGTCTGTCTGTGTGTCTGTCTGTCTGTCTGTCTGTCCGTCCGTCCGTCCGTCCGTCCGTCCGTCCGTCCATCCATCCATCCATCCATCTATCTATCTATCTATCTACTGTCTGTTTATCTGCGTGTCTGTCTATCTATCTATATACCTATCTATCTACCCATCTATCTATCCATCCATCCACGTCTGTCTGCCTGTCCATCCATCAATCCATCTATCCATCTATCCATTCATCAATCCATCCATCCATTTGTCTGTACGTTTGTTTGTCTGTCTGCCTGTCTGTCTCTGTCTTTCTCTCTTTCTACCTACCTACCTACGTACCTACCTACCTACCTACCTATCTATCGATTTATCTGTCTGCCTCCTCGTCTTTCTCGGTGCCTACTGCCTGCCTGCCTGCATTTCTGCCCCACCCCCCACCCCCCCACCCCCACACTCGTCTTTCCCGCTCTTTCTTTCTCGGTTTCTGGCTGTCTTTGTCTCTCAACATATGCAAAGAATTAAAGAAAAAAACAAACAAACAAGGCAAAGAGACTGATTGACAGACAAAGAGAGAACTATATATTTGGGTGTTTACTTCTCCCATCGCTCCTCTTCACATCCTGTCATCAGTGTTGCGTGTGTGTCTGTCACAGTGGTCAGTTTCTTGGAATCAAATCACAGAGACAGAGCGAAGTATCCAATCATTTGTCACCCGCGACCTCGTTTCTCTAAGGTAAACTTCATCCACCTCTATATTCCAGGTTGGCTCATAGGCAAAAACGGGAGTCGATGAAGTTGAAATGCTGAAGCGTTGGCGACTTGTTTATCGTTGAAAATTGAATTCACAGATTAAAGAAAACATGTTGCTGACATTTCCTTCAGACGCAGAAAATGTCTGGTGCTTTCAGACCCGATGCAAAAGAGCGGTATAATGATGTCGTTTGTTCAATTTTGTGTTGCAGATTATTTCTGCGTTTTCTCCTGGCAACGATTGTAAACCTATAGGGCTTCCTGTAACCAATAAGTCACGGGCCTTTAATTACATCTCAGAGACAGTTTGCTCTCGTGTTTTCCTCAAGAAACAAACAAATGCGTAAAGTTTTGTTTTAATTAACTTTCTATGGCACAAAGGCTGTGGAACCTGGTTTATTGATAAAAGCAAACAGAATCTAGAGATTAACATCGTTAAAGTTCAGCGCGCATGGAAGGTAAGAAGGCCCAGTTGGGGGGTGGGGGTGGGGGCAGGAGTGAGTGGGGGAGGGGGCTAATGACGACCTGGTATTGGTAGCTTCCTGTCAACCGCCGGCGTTGTAACAGCAACAGAAGCGAACTGAATGTGGCTGATTATGAGAGAGCCGGAATAAGTAGCATGGCGTGAATACAGTACACGACACAACGAATACACAAACACAGGTATAAAGAAAAGGTTGGTTAGATGGCACTGTTGTAGTCGGTGAGTTTACTGAAACAAATGCTTTCCACTGATCATGTGGTGCTTGCCATGCGATTTGTGACTAGCTACTAGACGTACTGACTGACGCGACGTATGTCATATGTCATAAGTGTAAGAAGAAACTGAAATAGTGGCAGGAAAAAAGTGCATCCCATTATATTAACGGGAACAAAGTGCGATCAGTGAAAGACACTGACGAAAAAGTAGTACTCCCTTTCCTGCTTTCGTGTTCGCAAGAACATTTTACGTGTAAAAATATGACAGAGAAGTAGTGATTTCACCTTCACTGGACCGACGACTGTTCTAATTGCAAAGTAATGTTTCTTGTGGGAATGCGTCTAAAATGCCAAGACAGACTGCAGTTTCAGAGCTCACGTATTCTCTATCCTTTTCTTTTTAATCTCGTCCCCCCTCCCCCCCCCCCCCCCCTCCCATTCCTCTTTTGATAACCTCTGGCATTTATCTCCTGTTTGTCCTTCACCTTTGTCTCCTCCTTGTCGTCGTGCTCTTTCTCTTCCTTCCTCTTCTTATTTTGTTTGTTGTCCTTTGAAGGCAAATGAGACATCTGCTTTTCTGGCGTGGTGATCGTGGGGTTTTGTTGCAAGCTAATTCATTTCGCTTCTTAGTAAAAGCCTCTTCAGCTTTTCATCAGCGCTGACTAGGAAAGTAGAGCTGCAAGGGTGGAGTGGGATAGAGGTGGGGGATGGGGGAAGTTGGAAGAAGAAAGAGTTAGGGAGGGAGGAGGGAGGGAGGGAGGGGGATAGAACATTGGGAACGAACGTAGACTGTGGGGATGTAGTAGAAGATGCAATAGAAGATAGAAACGAGACTCTAGGAGAGAAGGGGAAAGAAAGGAATAGGGGTACGAAGGGAAACTTGATCAAGAGAGAGACAGACAGACAGACAGCAGACAGACAGAGACTAGGACAGAGAGAAAGAGAGAGAGAGAGATGATGATGATGACGATGATGATGATATGTGATGATGATGATGATGATGTTGCATGATTATGATGATGATGCTGATATGTGATGATGATGATGATAATGATGATGATGATGATGATGATGATGATGATAATGATGATGATGATGATGATGATGATGATAAAAATAATAATAATAATGAATACTTATATAGCGCCTATTCTCGGCTAGAGACCAAGCTCTAAGCGCTTAACAATCCACACTCGTTTACACAACGGGCTGCCTACCTGGGTAGTGCCGACTGAAGAGCTGCCAGCTGGCGCTTCATTCAGTCGTTTCCCGTGTCATACAGTCAATATCGTTCACTTAATATCCTTACTTCCTCCATTCTTTCAATTTCTCACGCAGGGTGCATGCTATGTGAAACGTGTCATCCATACCAACGGCCAAACTGGCCTTCTCTTCCGAAAGTTGGTGATGGGATTTTACGTGTGTGCAAGATGTTATGCGTGCGTTCACACACGGAACCTCGGTTTATAGTCTCATTCGAAGGATTGTGCAGGGAATGGAGTCAGAACCAATGTTAACTCCGAGGGAAAAATCCCCCTGTACAGAAATTCGAACCCGTAACCTCAGGATCACGAGTCCGGCGCTCTACCAACTGAGCTATTCCGGCCCCCATGATGCTGATATATGATGATGATGATGATGATGATGATGATGATGATGATGATGATGATGATGATGATGATGTCATTACCTTCTCTTGATTCACAGTTTTCATTGTATGTGGGCTGTTTTCTAAATGGTAACAGCATTAGCATTCCTCTGTACTGTTTATACACATTCGCGTTTCACCACCAGTGCCACAAACTTGGGAATTATATTCACGTCAGAGGTATTTCTTAATCAGTGCAGGGTATTGATTGCCTCAAGTCAGTTAGGAGCAAGACACATGATAACTGATTTGGCGGACAGATATGCAGAGACAAAGAGCATATAAGTAGTGAGGATCCATATTTACAAACGTAGATCATGATCACCAAGAAGCTACTGAATATTCTTTTTATGTTTGTCTGTCCCATTGCGTCCCCTGAGACAAGACACTGGCGCAACTGGCACTCGCAGTCACTGTAGACGGTCGGCCTTGATGGTCGTTCTTTGGCGCATCCTTGTCTACAGCCAAACGAAATGGGCTGAGAATTGTTCCTTGTCTTCAGTTAAGGCATTCTGCTAGTCTGGCGAAATGGATGTCCTGAGACAGATAGAAAGTTAAATGTAGGCCTCTTTTGCCCGTCAGGTATATGTTTAAATCTTTTTACATGCTGGTAGATAGGGCCTGTCATGTTGCATAAAGCGGACTCGTGGATGGTACAGTAAAAGAGAGCTACTCAATGGATGCCATTCAAGTTTTCACAAACATATTGAGACCACAAGGTTAGAAGCTCTCTCTCTCTCTCTCTCTCTCTCTCTGTGTGTGTGTGTGTGTGTGTGTGTGTGTGTGTGTGTGTGTGTGTGTGTGTGTGTGTGTGTGAGTGTGTGT
>CM065722.1:36129312-36134312 GCA_033310375.1 Conus canariensis | reverse complement strand
ATGAAGTTGCAGCGTGTAGGCTTCTTCTCCTCGAATATTTACTGGATCCAACAAAATGGTAGAACCTAAGAAAACTGTGTCGTTGTCTGTCTCTCTGTTCCACATTGTCCTTCTCGCCATATACTTGTCTCTTCGTGTTCTCCGTGTTCTTGCCAGGTGATTTAGATTCCTCCACAGCGAACCACGCTTAAGCTCTATATGACAGTTGAAAGGAGAATAGAACAGAAAGGGAAGTGAGCATTAGAAACAGCGTGTGAAGAGAGACGGACAATGAAGCAAGATGTGTGGGTATAGGGGGGGGGGAAGAGAGAGAGAGAGAGAGAGAGAGAGAAGAGAGAGAGAGAGAAAAATGAATGAATGAATGAATGAATGATTTATTCAACAAGGCCATGGCCCCATTGAAGGGGCTCGGATCTGTGGAATGTACATAACAATAAGAACATCAAAATCAAAATCTTCAGTTCACTGAATCTACGTAAAATGCACAAACATTATCACTCTGATCGCCCTTATTGCGAAATAGGCTCTGATACGTTGAAATGATTTATACAGGTAAATTGCTAAACTTATTGTATTTTCATTTTAGTTGATAAATAGCAATACCTAACGAAAACTACATGGGCTACTACAAAATTGTGATGGAACAAATTTACTTCTTAGGTCATTTAACACTGGACAGCTAAACACATCCTCTACTGCTGAACGACATAAGCGACATATGGCAGCTCCATTTCCGCCGTATGTCTATCTCTGGGAGTGCACGGCAATGTCAGACACTCCAAACCAAAACCTGGTTAATACTGCTCTTACAAAACTACACAAAAGATAATGAGACGTATGGTTTAATTGAATGACTGACTTTAAACAATCTGTACAATGGAAATTTGTCACTCGTCCAAATGTGGGACTCCCAATCCTGCCACCTGCAATCTTTATGCGTTGCTTAAAACAAGCCAAAAAAAAAAAAAAAACGTTTTTGCACACTTGACACCCTGATTCACCCATACGTAATAAAAACCATAATTACATAAACATTTCTGTACGCTACTTGCCCATGTTTGTTTATTTTTTGATCGAGCGTATGCACATTCTTATAAGCACAGAGCAGGTAGTCTGTTGTCATTCATTTGAACTACTTTTAACCAGGACCTAATGCTTTTCGTGTAAGCGTTTAAGTAAATAGGATATCTTCCAAGTTGTCCGAGAGAGAGAGAGAGAGAGAGAGAGAGACAGACAGACAGACAGACAGACAGACAGCAGACAGACAGACAGACAGACAGACAGACAGACAGAAGTATTTACCTTTCACCTGTCTTCTACCCCTTCCCCTTCCTTCTACACTCTCTCTTTCCACTGGGTAAACAGCTAGTCCAGTTCATAACACACTCACGCCTCACATTGGAATCTACAGAACCTTAGGTCTGTAGTTTGAGAGAGTACTTATATAGCGCCTATCCCCGGCTAGAGACCAAGCTCTAAGCGCTTTACAATCCGCATTCCCGTTTACACAAAGGGCTGCCTACCTGGTAGAGCCGACTGAAGAGCTGTCTGTTGGCGCTTCATTCAGTCGTTTCCCGTGTCATTCAGTCAATATTGTTTATTCAGTTTAACAACTCTTTCATTCTTTTGATTTTTCATGCAGAGTGCATGCTGTGTGTAACGTGTCATCCATACCAACGGCCAAAGTGGCCTTCTCTTCCGAACGTTGGTGATGGGATTTTACGTGTGTGCAAGATGTTATGCGTGCTTTCACACACGGAACCTCGGTTTATAGTCTCATTCAAAAGACTGTTTGGAAATGGAGTCAGAACCAATGTTAACTCCAAGGGAAAAAATCCCCCCTGTACCGAAACGGCCCCACCGAGATTCGAACCGGCAACCCCAGGATCACCAAGATTACGAGTCCGGCGCTCTACCAACCGAGCTATTCCGGCCTCCATATAGATAGTTTAGATCTCGCGATGTGGCTGTGTTTGTCTCCCCATTTTTCTAGCACTCATGCGCATTACGGGCACCTTATTACGGCAGAGTGCTCTTCTCTGGAATGGCGACACGAGTTTTGACACTGGAAAATACGTTGGAAACGATGACGCTATACAGTATAATACAGTGTAATAAGTACATGCAGTGAATATAATTATTTGTGTTTCCAAATTGCATTGAAAACCTTCAATCTTCACTCGGTCGATACTAGACCGGTGTTTGTACACGCGCCTGTGTGGACTGGTTGCCAGTGCGTAATCTCTGTTCAAAGAAGAGGGAGGGAAGGGGATGGTATGGAGAAGGGACGAGGACTGGAGGCACGTTGGACAAGTATGATGACGAAGGATCGAATGAGTTACAAGAGAGAGAGAGAGAGGGAGACAGACAGACAGACAGACAGACAGACAGACAGAGAGCGAGAGCAGAGAGACAACAGACAGACAGACAGACAAAGACAGACAGACAGAGACAGACAGACAGACAGACGGACAGACAGGCAGACAGACAGAGATAGAGAGAGGCGGAGGTGTGGGAAGAAAAACAATGAGAGAGATGTTAAGGAAATGGAAGCCAGGTTTAGACCAAATACGATCCATTCTCGATGTCAATATGGCGTGGGGACCATTTTTGATTTTGCAATAAACGTCGCGTTTATTAAGGTTTTTTGTTTGTTTATTGTTGTTGTTTGTTGCTTTGTGTGTGGCGCTTTTTTTCTTATATAATCTGGAGCACAAATGTGCCTTTATTAATCTTTAAAAAAAAAACACTTAATGTCTTCTAATTGTCCGTGCTGAAAATCACTTGACAAAAAGCATCTCTATCGTTTAAGAACGCCCGCTGTAATAAAACAGCAGGTGAACACAGATGAGAAGAGCACGTTCGACAACTCATGTGGAGAGTTCCGTACATTTACAGCCTCGACAAAGTGTTTGAAGATCCTGTGTGCTTAACATTGTAAATGACAGATGGACAGGAATTCGATGTTCTTGAGGGCTGAAATTGAAAGGGGTGGGCGTATAAACATGAATGTATAGACAGATAATAGTTTGAATCAATCTGTCTATCTCGGTCTCATTTAATGTTTCTCTCCCTCCCTCCCTCCCTCCCTCTCATTATCTGTCTATCTATCTATATCTATCTACCTGTCTGTCTGTCTATCTATATATCTACCTATCTATCCGTTTCTTGTCTGTCTGTCTATTTATCTATCTGTCTGTCTGTTTGTCTGTCAATCTACCTGTCTGTCTGTCTTCTGTCTTCTCTCTCTCTCTCTCTCTCTCTCTCTCTCTCTCTCTCTCTCTCTCTCTCTCTCTCTCTCTCTCTCTCCCCCTACCTCATCTCGCTCTCCTCTCGATCTTTGACTCTTTCGACCCCTCTTCCTCCTAGGTTTAGCAACATCTCTACCCCTCCATCCCATGTGTCTCAACCCACTCCACCCCAACCCTTCCACCGATCTTTCTGTTCTTTTCCAAGCTGAACAGAGAGAAAGTGCTGGCGACTGGTCCACATCGAAGCGAGTGGAAACAGCGTTCTACGATCTGCAGCTTGCCGTGATACAACCACATGTACATGTATATGTATGTATGTATGTATGTACAGATAGATAGATAGATGAGATGATGATGGATGGATGGATGGATGGATGATGGATGGATGGATGGATGGATGGATGGATATTTGTGTGTGTTGCGGTGTGGTGTGGTGTGGTGTGGTGTGGTGTGGTGTGGTGTGTGTGTGTGTGTGTGTGTGTGTGTGTGTGTGTGTGTGTGTGTGTGTGTGTGTGTGTGTGTGTACTGTGCTGTGCTGTGCTGTGCTGTGCTGTGCTTGTGTTGGTTTGTGTTGTGTTGTGTTGTGTTGTGTTGTGGTGTGGTGTGTGTGTGTGTGTGTGTGTGTGTGTGTGTGTGTGTGTGTGTGTGTGTGTGTGTGTGTGTGTATGTGTGTGTGTGTGTGTTTATCTGTTTATCTATCCTCCAATTTACCTGTCTATCTTTCTATCTGCCCGTATCTGTCTGTCTGTCTATCTAGCTACCTATCTACTTATCTGTCTGTGCATCTATCAGTCAATCCACCTACTATCTATCTATCTGTCTGTCTGTCTATCTACCTATCTATCTGTCTTTCTATCTATCCCCCTGCCTATCCTATCAATCTATCTAATTAACTGTGTATCTATGTTTATCTGGTCCTATCAATCTATCTTTCTGTCTGTCTGTCGGTCTGTCTGTCTGTCTGTCTACCTAGCTGTCTTTCAATATGTCTGTTTATCTATCTGCCTCCTCTTCAGTCTGCTCTGTCTGCCCTCTCTGTCTGCCTGCTTCTGAATCCTTCAATAAATCCCAGTCTCCCGCTATATCGATCTTTGCTTGGACCCTGACTGTCCCCTCGGACGTATAGAAAGAGAGAAGACAAACAAGCAAACAAAGAAACACAGAGAGAGAAGACTGATAGGCAGAGAGAAAGTAAAAACAACTATATAACCGGGTGTTTACTCATTCGTGTTTAACCCCTTCAAATACATGGCGTTTATGCAGTCAAAAAGGACAGTTCCTTGAAATCAGTTCCCAGAGGTAAATGGAAGAATCCAAATTTGTCGTCACCCGTGCCCTCATTTCTCTAACAGTTCTTCAGTTTCTTTATCCCAGGTTGACACAAAGCCAGAATGCGGAGACAATGAGTTGTAATGTGTATGTTTCTTTCGTTCGGTCATGGTCATTTTTCTTTTAAGAGTGGAATATTTTTTTAGCGTTGGTGACTTGTTTATCATTAAATATTAAATTGACGGATCAAAGACAAGTCGTTGCTGACAATTTCTTCAGGCACATAAACTTGTTTGGTGCGTTGAAGACCCGATGGAAGCAAGTATAATGATGTCGTTGTTCAGTCTTATTTCTGTGTTTTCTCCTGGCAGTGATTTGAAAAAGAGAAGTCTGTTGATAACTAAGTGGACACAAACATTTGATAATATTTCAGGGACACATATGGTCTCATATTTTGCTCAAGAAACTGAACAATGTGTG
>CM065722.1:36106812-36124312 GCA_033310375.1 Conus canariensis | reverse complement strand
GACAGACAGACAGACAGACAGACAGACAGACAGACAGAGAGAGAGAGAGAGAGAGAGAGAGAGAAGGAAACACAAAGCATCAAAATGTTTGTCTTTGAAACATCTGCTATGATTAGGAAGGTATTGTTTATCAAATCAAGCCAAGTTCTTTGTTAGATTGGAAAAGTTACATTGTTTAAAGTTGTTCCAGTTATTAATGTTCATTTCTTACCTTTGGAGCAGTGGGTGAGCTATTTTGCGTGGAGTGTAAATACAAGTGGTTGCACATTCTCTTCGAGTTTGATTTTGTATTCTTTTTTCGTTTGTCCTAGACCACTGAAGAGGTTTGGAAACTCTTTCTTGATTGGGTTATCCGGTGAAGATGAGCTGGCAGAATCTGTGATCGTGGTTTTTACTGAGTCAACCCTCTTTATCATGCCCAATTCAAAACATGCTTTTCTGCTCAAAGAGAACACGATTGGTTGTTGAGCACATAGACTGTCTCTGTGATTTGTCTTCCATGGTAAGAGATTGAGGCCTTGAAGGCACCCACTTTTGACAATGTCGACCCCTCCCTGGTCCACGTAAAATCTTGTTTGCAGTCTGGAGGTGTAACCCTTTAAGCCATGGTTCATTGCTGCTGATGACTGAGACAGATGCTCCAGTGTCATGTTTGAATGTGGTTGGATGACCATTGACGTTCAATGTTTCACTCCACATTTCATCAAAATCTCGGTCGAGAGATCCAAGAAAAAAAATCCGAGTCCTCATGACTTTCTGTTTGAAATTGTTTTCCGAAAAATAATCTGCCATGGCGTCAATTTCATCAGAGAGTTCATGGGTAGATTTTCTTCCTCTGCTGCGGCAGACTGCTTTAAAATGTCCTCTTTTCTGGCACAAGGTGCAAATGGCCTTTCTGGCAGGACATCCATTTTTTGAGTGGGGTTCTCGTCCACAGTAGTAGCATTTCCTTTTCAGGTGTTGATCTTCTGCTGAGAAACGCTTTGCGGAGTGAACGAAAGTTGGAGGGTCTTTGTGATCTTGTAGTTTTTGTTTTGTATAGTCTTGCTGGTTTACTGCATTGACTGTTGGTCTGTCTCTGAGTAGAGGTTGGGATTCCCATCTGGCTTCAGCTTGTCTGCTGAGCTGAATCGCCATGGCAAGGGTTAATTTAGGCTTGGCTTGCAACTCTTCTGATAGTGAGTCATTTAGCACTCCAACAACGATTCTGTCAAGTATGAGTTCTTCTTTGAGTTTGCCGAATTCACATTCAGCAGCCAGCTTATGACGATCTTGGATAAAGTTGTCGATAGGCTCTCCTGGTTTTTGCTTTCTCTGGTTAAACTTAGCTCTTTCCACAATTACGTTTTTCCTGTCACCAAAGTGACGATCGAGCTCCTGTTTTAACTCTTGGTAAGTTGTTTTAGCTTCATCAATTTGTAAAACAGTCAAAAGATCGTCTGCTTGTTCACCCATAGCGTACAGGTAGACTGAGACTTGTTCTTGTCGATCTTTTTGATGCAGCTGCGTTGCGTAATAGTAGCGGTCAAACCGTTGGCACCAAACTTTCCAGTTTGCTGCCGTTCCATCGAAAGGTTTGGGTAGAGGAAGACTTGTAGCTTGAGAGCGAGCGGTAGGTACATTGTCGCGATTCATCCCACCGCTGCCACCATGTAGTATTTCCAAGATCCACGTATTCCGAGCAGGAGACGTTGAGTCGCTCCTTCAGTGTTTACGTCGTTGCCTCGCAGTCCCCGAGCGAGGCTCGCGTGAGAGTTATGTCCCTTGAACTTGGCAGACGACGATCGATGTCGAAGGTAACCATACCACAACAACGTCAACCATTCTGTAGAAACTATCCATCTGAATGGACAAATAAGAAACGTACTGGCTGCTTGTGTTTTCTACAAGAGTATTGAGACCACTGGATCAAAATCTCTCTCTCTCTTCTCTCTCTCTCTCTCTCTCTCTCTCTCTCTCTCTCTCTCTCTCTCTCTCTCTGTCCCCTCCCTCTCTCTCTCTCTTCTACATACACACACGCGCGCGTGCACGCTCGTCTTACATTACTTTGTTGTTCAGCTCTTCTCATCCCTCTCTTTTCCCCCTCCCCTTCCCAGTGGTGAAAAGATGCTGAAGAATGACCCACTCGGGGACAAGACTCATTCGTTTGCAAAAATAGCCCCTCGATTTGCAAGGCAACAAGTTGAAGGATTTACGTGTCATTGGTGAGGAGCAGGCGAACGTGGAGGGAGACAGGGGATGAGGAAGGGGATAGGGGTGGGGGTGGTGCAGGCGGTGAGGAGACATTAAGTGGGGCAAGGGATGGAGGGAATGAGTAAAGGGAGGAGAAAAGCTAGAAGAGGAGGAATAAGAACAAGAAAGAAACGAACCTACGAACAGAAGAAAAACAGGAAGACGACGATGAAAGATGGAAGGGACGAAGAAACGAAAGAGCAAAAGGAATGGAAAGGATGATCTTATCGTGTTCTTTCGTTATCCCCTTCTGCCTCTCTTGTGCCTGACTTTTTTTTTTCTTTCTATCTTTTTCTTTCCGCTATGTTTTCAGTAGTGATCGATTATTTGTTTTTGTAACTGTTTAAATTAGATCAATAAACATAGCAATTATTTTGACGAACAGTTAAGTGCACATTTCAGTGAATAAGAATGTCAGAGGTGAACAGACATACAGAACAAACAGCAGAGAAACGGAGAAACAGAGAGAGAGAGAGAGAGAGAGAGAGAGAGAGAGAGAGAGAGAGAGAGAGAGAGAGAGAGCACTGGATTCTTGAACAGTTAAATGGACGACCATAAATGTGTGTGTGTGTGTGTGTGTGTGTGGTGTGTGTGTGTGTGTGTGTGTGTGTGTGTGTGTGTGTGAGAGAGAGAGAGAGAGAGAGAGAGAGAGAGAGAGACTTCATGCATGGGACAGACGGAGGAAATAGGATGACAAAACCTGCCTGTAACGCCGTAATCAATGGTGAATGGTACCGGACAATTACAGCTGTCAATCACAGCTGGATACGACTTGGAGCGCGTGAGGCTGTAAAGGTCTTCACCCCCACCCCCAGTCCCCTTTCAGCGAGTGATGACAGACGTTGCTGCATTAGCTTTCGTGTTGCAGATATTGCTGTCGGTTATTGTGGATAGGAATACACTGATTTTTGTTTATAATTGTCTGTTTCCTTAAAGACGATAGTCTGATAAAGATGACAAAGGGCATATATCTCACAGTGTGCCTCAAATGTTATACGTTCATTTTAACTTTTCCAAGGCGTCAGGAAACTGCCTCCAATACGCCGTTTTAACACTTCCAGACAATGTGCATGCGCAGTAGGTGTTGCCAGATTCGTCGAGTAAGAAAAGGTCATTCCTCCATCTCAGACAACATTCAAGATGGTGTTTTCATGGACCTGGGAAAATTTTCCATCGAAATCTTAAGATTGTAGGGTCTAGCAGCATTGAAAGTGTTTCTGAGTGTTGTTGTCAGGCTGATTCGACGAGTTAGTGGCCAGATCAGTTGAGTTTTGTTGTTGTTGTTGTTGTTGTTGTTGTTGTTGTTGTTTGTAAGTGGGATTTGCTTTTGTCAGTATCTGTTTTATTCATCTTGCATCAACACAAACCATAGGGCGCAAATATCAAGATCTATACTCTGTGCACAAACCTGTAAGCCGTAACAAGATCACTGTGTGATGGTAGTTCACCAAGCTTAGTCTGTCACTTTCCTGACTTCGTGATTTGCTTTCACATTTTATTAAACCCAGTAGGTAACGTTTTACAACCATAATCACGGCGCTGATGTGTTTTACACAATTAAAAGTGAACCAGAAAATCCTGAACAACGTACGAAATCAACTCCGATGAGCCATAAAACAACGAGAATCATCTGTTCTTGCTTGTATTGGTAGTTTCTTCGAAACGTGTTCTGACTTATGCTTAGCAAAGGAACGGGACCGCTCCCTCTTTGTCGCCTTTAGCTGGAAGGGCTAAACAGTGCAGTGTGCAAGACTGAAGTGAAAGAAGAACTCCTCATCTCCATTTATTCTTATTTGCAGTCTTGGAAAATAGTAGAGAAGGGAGGGGGGGGGGGGTAATCTCTGTCTTCTCACTGAAAACAATAGGTTTAAAAGAGGATGCTGTACGCAGTGGTATGAAAGGGAGGGTCTGGGATAATGGGAGGGTGTGTGTGTGGGGGGGGGGGGGGGGAGGTCTCAGTAGCAGTGTTCGAGACGCAGCATCTTTTGTTTTGTCCATGTTAACATGAAAACATTGGAGATGGAGTTGGGGAAGCGTGCAAAGACATGTGTGATAATATAGGTGTTACTTAGTAGGGTGAGTGACGCAAAGGAGACGGGAGGGGTGGGGGTGGGCAATTTCAGTCAAATGTAAGAGTATTGACAACATGAAACTGATAGCATGTGCTTTAAGAATACAATTTTGATGCTGCATCTCTGTGGTTTGGACTGTTGTCCATCCTGTCTGACTGTCCGTCTGTCTGTTTGTCTTTCTATCTGTCTGTCTGTCTATCTGTCTGCCTGTTCTCTCTCCTCTCTCTCTCCTCTCTCTCTCTCTCTCTCTCTCTCTGTCTCTCTCTCTCTCTGTCTCTCTCTGTCTCTCTCCGTCTCTGTCGTTCTCTCTCTCTGTCTCTCTCTGTGTCTCTCTCTATGTCTCTATCTCTCTCTGTCTCTGTCTCTCTGTCTCTGTCTTTCTCTCTCTCTCTCTCTATCTCTCTCTCTCTCCAACAGTATGTTTATTTTGTTATGGCACTGCTAAGTTTACAATAAAGTAAATTAGATCTCCACAGAGAAATTTAGATATTATTCCAATGTTTTGTCATGAAGGTACATAATATCCATCTAAAGAAAAGTATTACGTAAATACCAAGCAAACGATGCCATTATTTACTGAAAGCAAATTAATACTCGTGGCCTTGATGGTTTTCATGACACAATCCTGAAATTGTTATAGAAAGAAACATACAGAGAGAGAGAGAGAGAGGGGGGGGGGGGAGGAGAGAGAGAGAGAGAGAGAGAGGAGGAGAGAGAGAGAGAGAGGAGAAGGGAAGACAGTGACAGAAACACAGGGACACAGAGAGAGGACAGGTAGAGAGGATTCAATTTCACAAATCAGACAATGACCACTAAGAGCTATTGACCTGTCTCTGTATGTCGGCCTGTCCTCTGGCGTCCAGCTCCCCACAGACACAACGCCCGGGCAGCCGACAATCGCCATCAGTGTCAACGGTCGACCCTGGATGGTCGTTCTTTGGCAGAGTACTGGCTTGAACCAGACAAAATCAGCTCTTAGCTGTTCCTTGCCTTCACTTCTAGAATCCTGCCAACGACCACAATGAATGTACTGAGATGGATGGAAAGGTTTTTGAAGCTAGATTTTTTGTTGTTTCAAGGAGGTGTTGAAATCGTTTTTGAACCCATCAACCATTTCCATCTTATTGTGCTGAGCACACCCTTAATGACACAATAAAACACTTACCCTGTGTTTTTATTTTTCAACAAAAAGATATGAGCCACAAGGCAAGAAGAGTCTCTCTCTCTCTCTCTCTCTCTCTCTCTCTCTCTCTCTCTCTCTTCTCTCTCTCTCTCTCTCTCTCTCTCTCTCTCTCTCTCTCTCTCTTGTGGACATTACGCTATGAAAAACGTTTTCATTACCGTGGACAACTTCCATCGTGTATCATGTTATACAAAGTACACACCTGAATGGCTTCAATTAAATACTCGTTGAGTTTTAATTTCTCATAAAAAACTATCAAGTCACCAGGCCAAAAGTCTCTCTCTCTCTCTCTCTCTCTCTCTCTCTCTCTCTCTCTCTCTCTCTCTCTCTCTCTCTCTCTCTCTCTGTCCAAACACAGATGGGAAGAATAGGCTCTGCCTAAAATCTCAATCCTTGATCGAATAAAAGTTTTCTGACGTCTGAATTCTGACTTCTGAGCTCTCCATGCCTCTCTCTCTCTCTCTCTCTCTCTCTCTCTCTCTCTCTCTCTCTCTCTCTCTCTGCTCTCTCTCTTTGTCTCTCTCTCTCTCTCTTCTCTCTCTCTCTCTCTCTCTCTCTCTCTCTCTCTCTCTCTCTCTCTCTTTCTCACTGTCCAAACACAGATGGGAAGAATAGGCTCTGCCTAAAATCTCAATCCTTGATCGAATAAAAGTTTTCTGACGTCTGAATTTTGACTTCTGAGCTCTCCATGCCTCTCTCTCTCTCTCTCTCTCTCTCTCTCTCCTCTCTCTCTCTCTCTCTCTCGCTCTCTCTCTTTGTCTCTCTCTCTCTCTCTCTCTCTCTCTCTCTCTCTCTCTCTCTCTCTCTCTCTCTCTTTCTCACTGTCCAAACACAGATGGGAAGAATAGGCTCTGCCTAAAATCTCAATCCTTGATCGAATAAAAGTTTTCTGACGTCTGACTTCTGAGCTCTCCATGCCTCTCTCTGTCTCTGTCTCTCTCTCTCTCTCTCTCTCTCTCTCTCTCTCTCTCTCTCTCTCTCTCTCTCTCTCTCTCTCTCTTTGTGTGTGTGTCCAAGGATAGACTGGAAGAATAGGCTCTGCCTAAAATCTCAATCCTTACTCTAATAAAAGTTTTCTGAGTTCTGAATTCTGAGCTCTCTCTCTCTCTCGCTCTCTCACTCTGTATCTGTCTCTGTCTCTCTGTCTCTCTGTCTCTGTCTCTGTCTGTCTGTCTGTCTGTCTTCTCTCTCTCTCTCTCTCTCTCTCTCTCTCTCTCTCTCTCTCTCTCTCTCTCTTGTCTCGCATTACTTTCTCGTTCAGTTCTTGTAATTAATTCCTCACTTTTTATGCCCCTTTTCAGGGGTTAGAAAACACCATAAAGTGTTCCACTCAGGGGCGAAATGTGTTAGTCCTCACAGAATTGCACCTCGATTTGCAAGGCAAGAAGTAAAGGATTCACATTTCATTTGTAAGATGCTGGGGAACTGGGACATACAGGAAGAGATCAAGACAGTAATAGGCCAATTACATAGCTATGAGAATGTATGAGAAGAAAAGGAAAGAAGAAAAAATAATAATTAGGAAACAATGTGCTAGAACACAACAAAACAAGAAAAATAAGAACCAAAAACAAGATAACAAGAATACAAAGAAACAAAAGCAATAAAATAAAAAAAAACAGGGAACGTACCTTTATTCTTATTCTGTCTTTACAACTTGTTGACGTCTTTGTCTCGTCTGGTTTTGCCTTTTGTGTCATTTTTCTGTATACGACCTTGCTTTTCAATAGTTTCAAACTTTTGTTCTCAACAACGAACGTGAACTTGGAATATAGAAGGAAAATGGGCAGGGGTGGTGTTGATTGTACGGTAACGACAAACTAGGAAGGAGGATGTTTTAAATAGCTATCAAACAATTATCATTTTCTGGGAAAATGGAAGGCGGATGGGGATGGGAGTGGGTTTGGTGAAGAAATGGGGAAAGGGTGGTGGCTATAGGATAGACGGAGTGCTAAAGGTCTCATTCTCCGATGTAAGCATCAGCTGTCTGGCTATGAACCATGCAAGCTTCATCTCCTTGTCTTTGCTTTTTCTTCATGATTTATTAATTTGTATGTCTTGTTCGTTGTTTGTTTATTTGTTTGTTTTATCTTAGAAGCGCTTTTAGATTTTTCCTGCAGTGTAGCCAGGGTAAACGGTCAGACATACACACACACACACACACACACACACACACACACACACACACACACACACACACACACACACATACACGCGCGCGCGCGACACACACACACACACACACACACACACACACACACGCGCGCGCGCGCGCGCGCGCGCGCGCGCGCGCGCGCACAGACAGACACACAGACACACACACAGACACACACACACACACACACACACACACACACACGCGCGCGCGCGCGCGCGCGCGCACACACACACACACCACACACACACACACACACACACACACACACACACACACACACACACACACACACACACACACACACGCATGCACGCACGCACGCACTCGCCAAAATCAAGTATGGAATTTTATGGCCAAATGTATCGCAAAGTTAGGGGCAGCAGGGGATCGTTCCATTGCCGATGGCCCCGGTGACTTGAAATCAACGTCAGTGCTGAAACTTCTACTGTGCCAATATTGGTGACAACAATGAATGATCATGCAAGAAATGTGTGTTTGGTGGGCGAAAATAGCTTGAATTCGGGCCTGCCAGCGTAGGCATAAAGCACTGTAATAAGTATCATCATCATCATCATTATCATCATCATCATCATCATCATCATCATCATCATCATTGTCGAAACTGGCAGATCTAGGCAATTCCTGTACGATTCACAGAACAGTCACAGATCAGACCAGACCCCGACAAAACACATAAGTTCACACGTGGTAACTGTCTGGTCCAGAATGGTCGAGAATATGTTACCTCATGGTACAAATTGTAACCATAGTATTCGGCATGACATTTTGTACCGTGGTGACATTTTGTACCGCAACACCCCTTAACAGGCAAGTGTTTGTGATGTCGAGTGTTTGTGTCAGCTACGTACATAACGTTGCTTCTGCCTTTGTCAGCGCGCGTTCATGTATTTATTTATTATGTGTCGTTTACATTCTTACTGATATAATATATGTTCAATACCTTTCTAGAATAGCGTTACCTCCATGTCAATCCTCATTTGTACATAGCTTTCTTTTTGTCCGTTATTCATCTTTTTTATCTGTCTGTCATGTGTTGTTCATGTTCTTATTAATTCTTGAATTATGTTCAATGTCCTCCTAATATAGTGTTATTCCCACCTCAACCTTCCTCTCTTTCAAATGGCCTCAGTCAGTGGGACACCAAGAGTTCTTGCGGTACAAATCATACCCCACATTCACAAAGTTCTGCGCTAGTGATTTCGTCTTTCCTATCACTGCTTTTTCTTTCTTTTCCTCCTTGTCCTTGGAAGCACTCTGTTTGCCATCAGATGATCACTGAAGCCCTTCGGGAGAGACACCAGGTTTTTGACAAGCAATGTCCAGATGGTAAAGCTAACCCTGCTTCCCAAGATTCATCCAGCTGCTTTACTGTTTACGAAGCACTGATCTCCGTGATCTTCTCTGAGTCTGCCAGGCGCGTCATGCTGAGGGCGGTGATGTCTGTGTTATATGGTTGTAGTTCAATGCCCGGGCAGATGTGTTAGACGTGCTGGTTTGTCACTGTTATTTCAATCCGAGAGGGTTCTGATGTTCCGGGCTCTAGTACGGAGAGTGCGTTTCATGAGGGTGGATCTTGAATCCGTTGCAGAACTTTCTTTTTCAATGCGACCTCAGTCGTGAACGTCCAACCATCTGTGGCATGCTGGCAGGATAGACTGACGTAAGCTTTATTTAGTTCACCTTCCCAAAACGCGTTGGGAGGGAGCAGTGCTGTCCCTCAAGAAGGTCGCTTCTTCGTCAAGGTGACTGCCAAACTATTCCCTTGTCTCATCCTGCCCTAACCGCCTGGGTGCAGGCCCGTGACTACCGGCTCCCAGTGCCACTTTACCCGCCGCCGTCACCCCCATCTCCTCCTCATGACATGGGAAAGAAGAAAGTGAAGAATGGAGTTACCGAATCCTGGGCGACGATGTGTACGGAAACTGCGGGTAGCATAAATTCCACGAGCCCCCCCCCCCCCCTTTGCAGGAATTGGACTTTATAGGAATTGGACTGTAGTTGTTAGAGAGGCATGCCACTGGGAGTTTCGTTGGCAGTGGGAGCTTATCTCCTTTGCAATCCCCGGAAGTAGCAACCATCATGAAACCACCAGCCAGTTAACCACCCAGATCCTTCCGTTTTTTCCACATGTACCTCACCCTTAGCTTCAGCCCACAGTCCTACCCTTGGAGCACCGGCGAAAAATGCACGGGAAATTGATCCGGTGTCCCCCGTATCCCCCGGGGGACCTGCGCGAGAGGGGGACAAGATGGGACGTTACACCGGCAGTACACCGTGGGCGGGGGAGTCGTCACGTAATTCTAAGAGTCATGTGTCATTACATTTTAAGCTTTGTTTTTCGTGATAATTACATCGAATTGAAGAAAAAGAAAGTATTTTAAAGAGTTTACAAATTTTAGGAAACAAATTCTTATTGGCATCAGATTACGTTAATAAATAGGGTTCAAGTATCAAACATTATTTTGGAATGAAGTGGGAATCTTGAAAAAAAAAACATCTAGTCCATTGCATGTCCGAAAGAGGGAGAGAATCTGATTCGTGGTCTTTGCTGGGACTGTGAACACAGCAACATCATTTTAGTAGATGGAGAATCCCCTCGTGTTCAATGAAAACAGCGCGATAATAAGCAGGTCAATAAACATCGAAATATGTCCTATACATGTGAAAACTTCAATCCTGATAACAATGTCATTTTCTATTTAACTTTTCCTCTTTTTTTTCTTACCAGTACATTCAGGAAAAGTCAAACCTACGTCTTAGTTTACTTCAGAAGAAAACTAGAAACAGAAAAATCCTTTCGTAAATTTGTTTACAACGGAGTTACCAATTTGTACGTTTTGCAAGCTCAAACATAAACGATTCACCAAAATTCATTTTGAATTTGTCGAGTTTTATTCAGCTCATAAGTGCCTATGTAAGTTTGCTGAAAAAAATAGTGCATGAAATTATATAAACACGAATTATTTCTCTCTCTCTTTCTCTGTCTCTCTCTTTCTCTCTCTCATTCTCTCTCTCTTTCTCTGTCTGTCTTCTCTCTCTCTCTCTCTTTCTCTGTCTGTCTCTTCTCTCTCTCTCTCTCTCTCTCTCTCTCTCTCTCTCTCTCTCTCTCATTCTCTCGCCTTCAATCGTTAGAAAAGTTACTATATGCGCCTTTATTCATTATCAGTAGAATAGAAATCATGACAATAAAATAATCCGTCATCGTCATCACCATCACTACCATCCTTTCCCCAGTTCCTTTCGTGGTGTCTCCCACACTTTTCTACCAGCTCATTTTCTTTAGCTGCATCATTCATGGGTATTTCGTCCATTTCATCATGAGCCTGTTTTCGATTCTGATCACGTGGCTGTGTTTAAAACAAATTTATCACATGCTTAGTCAGCGGGCTTTTCAGCTTTTAATCATCACGGGAAAGGAGGGCGGTGGCAGCAGTCGGAAGAGCTATGGAGTTGTGTTGAAGAAACAGTAGCAGCAGTCGGAAGAGCTATGGAGTTGTGTTGAAGAAACAGTAGCAGCAGTCGGAAGAGCTATGGAGTTGTGTTGAAGAAACAGTAGCAGCAGTCGGAAGAGCTATGGATGTGTTGAAGAACAGTACAGAGTGAAACAGACAGTAGCAGCAGTCGGACGAGCTATGGAGTTGTGTTGAAGAAACAGTAGCAGCAGTCGGAAGAGCTATGGAGTTGTGTTGAAGAAACAGTGGCAGCAGTCGGAAGAGCTATGGAGTTGTGTTGAAGAAACGGTCGCAGCAGTCGGGAAGAGCTATGGAGTTGTGTTGAAGAAACAGTAGCAGCAGTCGGAAGAGCTATGGAGTTGTGTTGAAGAAACAGTAGCAGCAGTCGGAAGAGCTATGGAGTTGTGTTGAAGAAACAGTAGCAGCAGTCGGAAGAGCTATGGAGTTGTTTGAAGAAACGTGCAGCAGTCGGAAGAGCTATGGAGTTGTGTTGAATAAACAGTGCTGGGAAATTTCGATCAGAGAAAGCGAGCAGGTAACAGAGAGAGGGACTGAGAAATTAAGAGAGCGAGTGAGAGAGAGAGAGAGAGAGAGAGAGAGAGAGAGGAGAGAGAGAGAGACAGACAGACAGACAGACAGACAGACAGACAGACAGGCAGGAAGACAGATAGACAGGTAGGCAGACAGACAGGCAGACAAACGCACAAAGAGAGAGAGAGTGTGTGTGGAGGAGGGTGAGAGAGAGAGAGAGACAGACAGAAACACAGAAAGAGAGAGAGAAAGAGAAGAAGGAGGAGGAGGAGGAGAAGAAGAAGAAGAAGAAGAAGAAGAAGAAGAAGAAGGAGGAGGAGGAGGAGGAGGAGGAGGAAGAAGAAAACGGAAAGAAGGTAAAGGCTGACTGTAAGAGAAAGGAGAAGGGAGAGAGGGAGGGAGAGAGAGAGAGAGAGAGAGAGAGAGAGAGAGGGGGGGAGGAGGGGGGGCGAAGGAGGGGTGGTTGAATGCACAAACTAGAGAGGGAGAGAGAGAGAGAGAGAGAGAGAGAGAGAGGAGAGAGAGAGAGAGAGAGAGAGAGGAGAATATGATTGTTAATGTTGACTTTCTCTTTCCGTTGACTGGCTGCTTTCCAGATGATTACACATGCATAACTCTTCGCTCTGCTCAGCGAAGGGCGACGACTCAAAAACATTATTCCACAAGATTCTTGACCTGATTAGTTAAATTCTTTGTAGGTCAATTAAAAACAACAAGCAAGATAATGGGAAAAGATTAAATTTGAGTATCCTGTAATCTTTCTTAAATCCATGCGCTCCCTCTCTCTCTCTCCTCTCCTCTCTCTCTCTCGCTCTCTCTCTCTCTCTCTCTCTCTCTCTCTCTCTCTCTCTCTCTCTTCGCTGTGTGTGTGTGTGTGTGTGTGTGTGTGTGTGTGTGTGTGTGTGTGTGTGTGTGTGTGTGTGTGTGTTTGTCTCTGTCTTAAAAGTATTTATGTCAACTTTAATCCTCTCTCGCTCTCTCTCTTTCTCTCTCTCTCTCTCTCTCTCTCTCTCTCTCTCTCTCTCTCTCTCTCTCTCTCTCTCTCTCTCTCTCTCTCTCTTAAAAGTGTGTGTTTGTGTCAATTTGAATTTCCCTGTATTCTCTCTCTCTCTCTCTCTCTTTCTCATTAATTCCTGTTTTGACATGCTTTTCGCTGTTTATGTGTATGTATGAATCTGTTTTGGATTTTGGAGATCCCATTCATACAACTGAAAAACAGAGTTCATTGCTTTTTAAGGCATGGGAAAAAAATGCGGTCAAGGGAAAAATGTGAAAGAAAGATTTCTTTGTAAACTGCCTTTTTCATCTGTTTTCCCCAACTCTTCTGCTTTACTAGGTCATGATCCCAATCTCCCCTACTCCTTGTATTTCGTTTACATAAATCTTTAATCCTAAAACAGAACACATCAATGAAAAGAAAAACATATGTACAGTAACAAAAGAAACAGGGGAAAAAAATTACAGCTCACATTGCGCTTCAATATCTGTGTGACGTTGGTGAAACGTATTACTACAACATCATACATTCGCCCCCGCCCCTTCACTTCCTGATTTCTCCAGGGGGTTGGGTACCACTCTCTCCCCCACCTGCCTCCAACTAGTATGTCAGTCAAAGAAAGCCTGCCAACGTACAAAGGAAGAGAAGTTTAAGCATGGAGATGGAGAGCAGAGGCCCTGACACTGATACAGACAGCAGACAGGTCGGCTGAGGCATTGAGATGCTACCGTGGCAGGTGTGGAGAGCAGTGAGTCACGACTGGCGCTTTTGACTCCTAGCCCCTGAAATGGGAGGTGATGTGAAGCCCACTCCCGCCAGTACCATGGGCTGGTGGTGTGCGCGACAACTCTGCCCCCACAGCAGTTGTGATTGACTACTTAAAGAGAATACTGGCAGTATATCCCATACAAATAAGTGAATCTACTGTTCAAGTGGAACAACTTCTTGACTCCTACCACTCCAAATAAAAAGTGAAAAAGGTTATACAATTAATGCCCATCCTAATGGGCAGTTGGCAAAATGGGCATGAACATAACGAAAAGTGGATTGTGGCGTTAGGTTCGTTGATGAAGGACAAACTGATTTAAGAGGTCATGCAAATAGGTCAGTGTTCAGGTAGAAAGGTTCCAGACCACAAATGAGTCCACAGGTCACACATCACATGCCTTCTCGTCTGTGTGCCACACACGTGTTTAGTGTAGGTTTGAGGCAGGTGGGTTACATGTTCTTTGTTGTTCATCCACACTCAGTACTGCACTCTCCTTCCGCCATGTGGGTGTTGTTGAACGTTTTTGGTATAAGATAGCTTTGGTTTGATGTTCTTTTAAAGGCAGTAATGTTTACTGATTGCATTCACGGACATTATTACGCTCAACCATCACTCAGATATGGATATGCAAACAACAACAACAACAACAACAACAACAACAACAACTCACCTTTGTTTTCAAGATCGCTTATGTGTGAATGTCTAGACATGTGTGAAACAATGTCGAACTGGAATAAATTGTCATCTTGGCTTATAGTTTAGTGCAAAGAAGATTTGGGAAATGTGGCAGAATACCAACAATCAGTTATTTCAGTGTTTCGTACCATAGCTGAGTACGTTTGTCCTTTTTTTTCTTTTTTTTAAAGAGTAATCCATTTCTTTACAGGCAACTGCTGTCTTTTTACTTTTCGTTTCTTTCTTTGGATGGAAAGAGGGAGGTTTTACTACCAATTCCGCCGCTGCTTTCATTTCTATGGCGAATCATAACTTCGGTACATTCCCCCAACACACCCATTCTTTCTTCTGTGTCACGCAGCCACAGTCTTTCGGATGCATTGGTCCAAAATAAATGCATGCAGATTTTTTGTTATATTAGTCTTTCTGTAAATGATAGAAAGGTGTCTGAATTGGGAATAACAGATCCATGAAAACTCTACAATTCCTGTAAAAGCTTACAGAACATTAAAAAAACAAACATGCTCATTTCATTCAGTTTTGACTTCTTATTTACACACATAAAAATATGCAGAATCAATGTTGACATGATACCAGCTCAAGCAGAGCTCCCTGAGGTCAGCCTGGCTATAAACAAGACAACGTTGAACCTAATGGTTTTGGCTAACCATCTGAGTTGCAGTCAAAATGAGTTGATCATGCATCTCACATGGTTCAGTCGGCAGTCAATGTATTTCTGGTGATTTGATGCATTCCATATGAAACGGTTTGTATTCTTCACCCATGCTGATCGGGAGACTTTGTTGGAAGCTAATTCATCTGGCTTCCTGGTGAGAGGCTTTTCGGCTATTCATCACCTCTGAAAAGGGGGATGACAGCTGCAATCGACAGAGCTATTGAGTTGTGAGGGGGCAGTGTTACGGAAAATTAGAGTAGATCAGAAAAGGTGGAGAGGTGATTGAGAGAATGCAGAGAGACAGAGAGAGAGAGAGAGAGAGAGGGGGGGGGACAGAGACAGAGAGACAATGACTGATAGACAGATGGACGGACGGACAGATAGAGTTAGGGACAGACAAGCAGGCAGGCACAGGGACTGAGAGGGGGAGAGGGAGGAGGGTGTGGGGTAAAGACTTTGGGCAGAGAACGAAAGGTCAGAGAGAGGAGAGAGAGAGAGAGAGAGAGAGAGAGAGAGAGAGAGAGAAGCGTCGTCAATATTTCGTTTCAGGATGCACAATTTTCATCTTCTGTCGGCTGAATCTTTTCCATATGATTGCATGTGCATATTTCCCTTTCTGTCAAACCTCTGCACTATCACCACCACCACCACCACCATACCTCTACCAACAGCATCACCACCGGCAAGAACAACGAGAATAACAAGAAAACAAGACTGTCTGTAGTATCTGACATTTATACATGGCTTTACATTAGAAGATTGTTGAAGTAATCAGGGAATTCCATCATGTCAGGTCAATTGGAAACATGAAACGAGATAACAAAAAAGACAAAGTTTAAAATCCCTGTAGTCTCCCTCTCTCTCTCTCTCTCTCTCTCTCTCTCTCTCTCTCTCTCTCTCTCTCTCTCTCTCTCTCTCTCTCTGTCCGTCCATCCATCTGTCTGTCTGTCTATCGTCTGTCTGTCTGTCTGTCTGTCTGTCTCTCTTGTGCCTGTTCCGATATGCTTTAAGCAGTTCATATATGCACGACTTTATTTCCATCTAGATCTCCTGCATACCACTGTGCAAAACGTTGTCTCTTTTGAAGGATAGAGGGAAGATGCAGTATTTTCTTCACTAAGGCAGAATTTACAAGAAAACAAAATTGAAAAAGAAAGATTTTTTTTTCTTCTGAATCGCTCTTTCGTCCTTCTTTTCCTAACTCTTCTTCATTACAACCAGATTATTCTTCTCTCCTGCTTTCCTTGCATTTGTTTGAAACGAAGCTTTAATTCTTCAAAAGAATACACCCATTAAAAATGAACAGCAACAAAAGAGCAGGAAGAAATTTGCAACATAATTATAGTGTGCCCACGCATTGCACTTCAGTTTCTATGCGACGGCTGGTAAAACGTATTACCTCTAAATAATACATCCCTTTCCTCCTTCCCAATGTTTCCAGTGGCTCCGGTGCCCCACCTCCGTCCCTCAGGCGACTTCGCCAGTGAAACAAATTCCGCCAATATACAAAGGAAGAGAAGCCAAAGAAAGGAGATGGAAGATCAGAAGCCGTGACACTGACACAGACAGCAGACAGGTCGGCTGAGGCATTGCCATGCTGGCGCGGCAGGTGGTGAGAACAAGTGATTGACGATCGGCGCCTTTGACTCCTAGTCCCTGAACTGGGAGGTGATGTCAAACCCACACCCACCAGTACCGTGGGCTGGTATGCACGACAACTCTGTTCCTGCGATGGTAGTGATTAACTACTCGAAAAGGTTACTGTCAGTATTTCCCGTGCTGATAAAAGTGAATGTGCTACTCAGATGGGAATAAGTTCTCCCATTCCAAATAAGAGGTGGAAAAGGGGAATACAAATGGTGGTCAATGTCATGTGCATCAGGCAAAATGGACATGAACACAATAAAAAGAATAACATGTGGAGTTCAATTTCTTGATAGAGGACATACTGAATTGGGGGGTCATGCAAAATGAGTCCATTGATCACACAGCACATGCTTTCTTGTCACTTACCTTGTGCCTATGCCACACACGTATAGCGTTGGTTTAAGGTATCTAGGTCACACTTTCTTTGACGTTGAACCCCACTTAGTGCTGCACTCTGCTTCTGTCACGTGGATGCCATTGATCATCTCTGGTATGATAATAAAGTTTGTCTTAATACTACATAGTACAAAATAATATTTATTGATTACACAGACATTGTTGCTCTCACTCAGCAGTCAGTCATGGATATGACATAAAAGCTCAATTTCGTTGCTGAGGTCGCCATCATATGGTCGTTTATACATGCGTGAATCGACGTCAGATTGGAATAAAATATTCATACTGGCTGTTGGTGTTGTGTAAAGCGATTTGGACAATGTTGCAAAATAAAAAGAAAAATAGTAGCTGTTTCAATGTTTCAATCCACAGGAGAATAAGTTTATCCTCATCTGTTCTTTAAAAGAGTAATGCTTGTCTTTTCATGAGCCAGCAGTATATTACTATTCATTAATTTTGGATGGGAGAGTGGCGAAAGCTTTTCTTATTACTCTTATCACTGTTACTGCTGCTATGATTTGCCATGACTTTGGTACATTTCTCTCAACACACTTATTGTTTCTTCTGTTTTACACTGCAGCACCACCCTCTCAGACCCCATTCGTCCAAACTAATTCGATGTGGGATTTATATTTTTGCTACACTAGCCTATCTGTGAACAATGGAAAGGTGTCTGCATTGGGAATAAAAG
>CM065722.1:36091812-36094312 GCA_033310375.1 Conus canariensis | reverse complement strand
GCAGTCACGTTATGTTAAGTATTTTAATCAACCTAGGATGGTTGTTTGCCAACCCGCAGCTAGTTTCCCAGTGCAGCGTCCTTGTTTGTTGTGATTTGTGATGATGGTAATAGTGTGGCTGATGGTGATGGTGGTGTTGTGTACGTACGTGTGTGTGTGTGTTGTGTGTGTGTGTGTGTGTGTGTGTGTGTGTGTGTGTGTGTGTGTGTGAATGCGTGTATGTCTGTGTGTATGTGTGTATTCGTTTCAGTCAAGTTCTTTGATTTAAAACGATATTTCTTAATTGGAGATGGTAGTACACCATCACTGATAAAATCTATGAGATGACATACTGTATGATTATCCCTGTCAAACAGAATCAACCTTTCAATATCGAGGCATCCGTAGCAATTTAGCCAACTCTGGTTTGAGCAATGGCAGCTCCAACAATGGTAACGTATGGGTCATGCAGAACATATCTTACTCCTTAATGGTAATCAATATCTAGGCACTGCTGCTATAATGCCCTGTACGTAATGGGCAATCCAGTCATAGATGGTGCAGATGTCTCATACAGATCTGCAATGAATAGAACTTTTCCTTAAGGTTTTCGTTGTAATGTAGAGAGAATGTTTGGCAATTTTCTATTTATTTCACTTTGGACCACAACCTAATGGAACCCATTCGCCTGTAGATACTTTTACAAAGCATTGAGTATTGTATTTCAATCACATATTTCAGTCAAATGTGTTCTCTCTTTACAGTTTCGATGTTGGAATAATTGCAAGCTAATGTGTGTGTGTGTGTGTGTGTGTGTGTGTGCGTGCGTGCGTGCGTGCGTGCGTGCGTGCGTGCGTGCGTGCGTGCGTGCGTGCGTGCGTGCGTGCGTGCGTGTGTGGTGTGTGTGTGTGTGTGTGTGTGTGTTGTATGTGTGTGTGTGTGTGCACGTTCGCATGCAAGCGCGTGCGTTTTTATGTCTCTGTGCATGGATGAGTATACATACTGTTTATCATATTACTGAACGGAGGTACGAGGATACCGTGCTTCCTGGAAGATGCATGTAATTGATTTGAGCACTAGGCAACGGATGATGGCACCCGCTTGGAAGAGTTCGCTAGTGTCCTGCCAGAATGGTCTCCTATTGGTGTCAAGGGTTCAAGACGGTCAGGAATGGAAAGGAAGTTAAACTCCCATAGCTGATAAATCGCTATGGATTCTGTCTCCTTCTCTCTCTCTCTCTCTCTCTCTCTCTCTCTCTCTCTCTCTCTCTCTCTCTCTCTCTCTCTCTCTCTCCTCTCCCCTCTCTCTCTCTCTCTCTCTCTCTCTCTCTGTCTCTCTCTCTCACCTTTTAAACTAAATCAGCGCCTAACTGTTCTTCTAAAGTGGCATTCGGTATGTTTTGTGTAACATACTAAAAGTTTTTTACGGCTGTCCGAAAACCATCTTTACAGCTGTAGGCCTTGTAGAAAATACCTTGATTCGAAAGTTTTCCTGCCGTTCAATGGCCGTTGTGCAAGACTAGCATAGTACGTTAATTAAAGATGGAGTGCGCCTACCCTCACATTTTGCTTACTTCAAGACAGGTACAATAAGAGGATTCTATAGCCAAAGCCCTGTATACTCAGTGATTGCGGGGGAACACAGCTGTACCATAAGAGGCTAGACACAGAATGCAGTGACTTGAAGGGATAGGTCTGGAGGACTCAATGATTGTCATGAAATTTAGGACTGGTAGACTCCCCGGAAAATGTGTGGGCCCTGTAGGAAAAAAAATCTGTAGTCTGTCTGTCTGTCTGTCGCTGTCTCTGTTTCTGTCTGTCTGTGTCCCACTCTCACTCTCCCTCCCTCCCTCCCCCTCTCTCTCTCTCTCTCTCTCTCTCTCTCTCTCTCTCTGTGTCTTTCTTAATGTATTTAACATGATACATATTAACTAACTGCTAATTGTAAGGCTAACAACATATCAACCTGGGAGATCATGAGTGCGACACCCGATAGTAACATTTAAACATAGCGACATTTATGACAGAAGCATAGCATGACAATTAAACTGATTTTTCAAATCTGCATTAATATTTGTTCTGATATTGTAAAGGACGAACCAGCTATCTGATAACTTGTTCTTTCTTGTTTATATTGAGTCGTGGTTGTAGATTTTTGTCTCTGTCGGTCTTATGTTCGCCTGGCTGTCTGTCTGCCTCTGTCTTTGTCGGTCTGTCTGTCTTTCTGTCTGTTTGCCTTTGTCTCTCTCTCTCTCTCTCTCTCTCTCTCTCTCTCTCTCTCTCTCTCTCTCTCTCTCTCTCTCTCTCTCTCTCTGCTCCCCCTCGGACTAAATGCGAACAAAAGATGGTTTAATCCCGAAGACACTGTAGACGATTTGTGTGTAATGTGTACAGATGGTATGGGAGAAAATGAAGATCACTTTATATTCTATTGTGCAGCTTATAACGATATCAGACAGAAGTCTCAACTTTCAATATTACTGCGACAGAAAATCATAACCTATATAGTTTGTTGTCCTCTG
>CM065722.1:36074312-36084312 GCA_033310375.1 Conus canariensis | reverse complement strand
ACGCATAGGGCATGCAGAACATGCCTCACAGTGTTATGCTTATCAATATAATATAAGACGTTCTGCTATAATGCCCTGTGTATAATACACAATCAAATAATAGTGCACAGATATGTGTCCATTACGGATACACATAAAACCCCCTCCTCCCCCCAGGAAAAGTCTTCCACATGCTTACCCTCAGTACAGTAATTGCCTTGCTTGTTGTCTCAGTGAGATGTGCAATGAGAACACTTTTCTTCAGATTGTTGTTGTGATATAGAGAGAATGTTTGGCATCGTTGTTGTAATATAGAGAGAATGTTTAGCATCGTTGTTGTAATATAGATTGCCATTCACTTGACTTCAGATCACGACATGATAGAACTCAGCAGACGTCTGAGCCTTTCACTGGAGGTCCTTTTCAAAGCACTAAGTATTGAGTTTCAGCCACATCTTTTTCAGTCAAATGTGTTATCTCTTTATAGTGTCGATGTTGAAAATGATTGCAAAATGTGTGTGTGTGTGTGTGTGTGTGTGTGTGTGTGTGTGTGTGTGTGTGTGTGTGTGTGGTGGTGTGGTGTGCGTGCGTGCGTGGTGCGTCTGTATGCGTGCGTGCGTGTGTGTGTGTGTGTGTGTGTGTGCGTGCGTGCGAGCGTACGCGGGCGCGTACGTGTGTATATGGCGTGCACGTGTGTACTTGCATGTTTCTGTGTCTGGATAAGTTTGCACATTTTTTACCTTGTCGGAAAAGTTTACAGGATTCAGTGTTTACTTCCTAACCAAAGGCCCTCCACTCTCTCGCTCTCTTGCAAAACTTTCATTTAAGGATGGTCTATTTTCTGTCCATGCATATCCGTCGCTTCGAGTATGCCAGGCGAGGTTTATTTCGCGTTATTCCACTGAAAACACTTCATTAAATAAAAGTTTGCCTCGTGATCAAACCCTGAAGAAGGACATTGTCAAATTCTTTGATATACTGTTTATACGAACTACAGAAGCTATTCGATTTTTCATTTTATAGTCTGTACTGAAGTTTTCAATAACGCAATAAATCTTCCCACAAACCCCACAGAACAAACACAGAAAAGATATACGAGTGAGGTGAAGTAAGAATTCGCCAAGAAATCGGCCTCCTGCTGATCTTTGTAGCTATCACACGCTCCGTCAATCCCTTTCCGGTTCAGTCAAACATAAATGAAGCATGATCGACAGCAGTGGAGCGTATCAGCGGTAGTTAGGTTCAGAATGACTGCATTGAGAAACTAAACTGGTTTGATGTTTCAGCATGCTTCACGGTCACTGGAGCGCAGATGATAAATTGTCATCGACTGTCTTCCTTCTGACCAGACTGTGGAGGATGGCGGTGTGACAGACGTCACTGGCTTGGTCAAGAAGAAAGGTTGCAGAGTTTCACTACTGATCGGATTAAAGGGCATTGGCCAGCGTGGAGGAGTTACAGATCATTATAGAGATATCCACAGGCAGCATAGCAACTGATTACCGCTAAGTATTTCTGGTTGAAGAATTAATTTGTATTACCACACGCATATTTGTTGTCGAATGATTATTTGTATGGAGAACGTGACTCTCTGTGGTTGGCTGGACTGTAGACAGCATATCGATGTGGGGAATATGCACCTTGTTTGATTCAGATGAAAGAGGACAGGGTTGAGGTTTTGCGAATGTGAGTAAGGTGTAAGAGTGTTATCGCCATCTTTATCACCTTTAGATTGTGGGAGAAAGAAGTAAATAGAGAGAATGTTTCTGTCTCTGTCTCTCTCTGTCTTCTCTCTTCTCTGTCTCTCTCTCTCTCTCTCTCTCTCTCTCTCTCTCTCTCAAATCCTACATCTTCAAACTTCTCTTTCTCTCTCTCTTTATTTCACACACACACACACACACACACACACACACACACACCACCAAACCCCCGCACGCACGCACGCACGCACGCACGCACGCACACACACACACACATAACACCACACACACCCCACACACACACACACACACACACACACACACACATACACACCACACACACCCCTTCCTCCTCCTCCTCCTCCTCGTGCTTCTCCTCGTCTTCCTATTCATCATCGTGTTCCTTTCCTTACACCACCCCTCCCATCCGATGCCATGCCTTCTTGTCCGGCGTTTGCCATCTTGTTGCTTTTTCATAATGGCGTGATGTTAGCCAAACATGAGAGAGAGAGAGAGAGAGAGAGAGAGAGAGAGAGAGAGAGAGAGAGAGAGAGAGAGAGAGAGAGAGAGAGAGAGAGAAGACATTTGAAGAAAATTTGACGAAAAATATTTGCAAAAAATATTGCGTTGTTAAGATTCCTGCAACTTCACGGGCAACCCCACTGGCATCAGTGACCGCTTCTTTGAGATTTCTCTGCTGCGACTTTCCTTCAGTGCTGAATTTTTAAAAAGATGAATAGAGAGCTGAACTCAGCATTGCAAAACCGGATGTATATCTATTGGAAGGTCTGATGGGGGGGGGGGGGGGGGGGGATGGAGGGGGATTTTGCATGGCACTACAGCGCTACACCGTATGTGCAAAGCAACATTTTGTGGTTTAAGTTTCAGCACTGCACAAAAATTCTTTTCTTAATTTCATCTGGTCTTGCTGCGGTATAAAGACTGAAACATCTCCATCAGGTAGGAGGAAGAGTGGAATGAACAATGTCGACGTCGAATTTGTAAATTTCTTCAACGAACGGAAGCAAACTTCATGTGCACATCCAAAACTGAACAATACGTCTACTGTCAGTCGTAAAATTGAAATTCGAATTCTTTTAGTGAGTAACACATTTTTCTGACCGTTATCATCTCATGGGACTGAACGTTCACCTAGTTGTATTATCTGATGTGCACTGACTGTCCTCTGTGTGTGTGTGTGTGTGTGTGTGTGTGTGTGTGTGTGTGTGTGTGTGTGTGTGTGCGGGTGCGCGCGCGTGCATGCGTGTGTGTGTATGTGCGTACGTGCGTACGTGTGTGTGTGTGTGGGGGGGGGGGGGAATGTGTGTGTGTGCGAGAGAGAGACAACAGAGAGAGAGAGAGAGAGAGAGAGAGAGAGAGAGAGAGAGAGTGTGTGTGTTGTGTCTGTGTCTGTGCAACTTCTCCCACATCTTTCCCTCTGGATATCTTTCTTTGTCCGTCTCTCTCTGTGTCTCTTTGTTTGTCTCTGTCTGTCTGTCTGTCTGTCTCTGTCTTTGTCTCTTTCTCTGTCTGTCTGTATGTCTGTCTGTCTGTCTGTCTGTCTCTCTCTCTCTCTCTCTCTCTCTCCCTCTCTCTCTCGTTCTCTCTCTCTCTGTCTCTCTGTCTGTCTCACACGTACCGACTAACGAGTTTGTGTCTTTTTGCACATGTGCCTGTGTGTGTGTGTGTGTGTGTGTGTGTGTGTGTGTGTGTGTGTGTGTGTGTGTGTGTGTGTGTGTGTGTGTGCATCTGCCTGCTGTCTATTTTGCGAAGGAACTTCATATGGTCTGGAGTGCTTATTTCGTATCCATGACGCGCCCTCGCATTCATGCTTTGTATGGATTTGAAGCTGGTGTATTTCCAGAGAACAAGTAACTGCTACACAAGAGGGGCTTTTAATCTCAAAGCAGAGCAAAAAACAAACAAACAAACAACCACACACAAAAAAAAGAAAAAAAAAAAAAGAAAAGCTGCGACAGATTACGACTGCTGTAGAATCAAAATTTGCAAACCGAGCATGTCTGATCTATTGTTGTTTGTGTTTCGTAGCCAGGGAAATGCTTCTGAATCTGTTGTTAGTGTATTGAACAACACAAGAACCCTCAATAATAAAAACACAATCAGACGGATCAAACATATAGACGACTGACAGCAAACATTGGACTATGAAAACGACCACTGACTGACGCTTTTTTTTTTACTGTTGTTGTTCATTTGTTCTGTCCGGATACCCAGTACACACGTCATTTATCACATTCTTGATCGGTCAGCGTAAATAAGTATGGCTGACACCTGTGCTTAAAGGGGTCCTCACCCATAAATAGCATGTTTGGGTTGTTCAAAAGTATGATCGAGCGTGTTTCGATGTACGTGTTACTTTTCTTCTGGAACTCACTTCTATCCGTGTTTCGGGTCGTGCAAGTAGCCAATCGTGACTCGCCACGGAGATTGCCGAGCACAGTACGGAAAGAGACGAGAGTCGGGGATTCCAGAAGTGACGTATAAATGCCAAGACTACCATGAATGGAAGACATGTCCTAAAAGCTTTGCTACGAGGACGTAAAACTAAACTATTTTCCGGCGATAATGGCAGATGCTCCCAGCTACGAGTCGAGTTCCAACGAAGAGGACATCGAACGTGAAATTTTCGCTGGAGTGTATGGAGTTCAGCCATACCAGTTTGAACCTACAGCTCCTTGTATAGTACCACCTCCCTCGCCATCAGACGCTTGTGTTTCTTTCCAGGCAGTTCGACATTTTACAGGTTGACCATATTATGTACATGTACACACATATGCACAACACAGGTAGTACATGATATAAACATGCACATACATACATCTGTTCACACACACACACACACACACACACACACACACACACACACACACACACACACACATTACCGTAGTATGTAAATAACTTTAAAATGATTATGTGATAAACCACATTTTCCTTCAGTTGTTTAGATCTATCGGATAATGCCTTTTCCTTTGAACAGGAGTTTGTCAGCTACTGCATCATCACACTAATTCTCTTCCCTGCTGTAGAAATCTTTTCAATAGCTGTTCAGTTTCAGCCCCCCCCCCCCCCCTCCCCCCACCCCACCCACACACACACCCTTTTTTTACATTCCTCATTTTCAATCTCACTCTCTCCACTTAAATTCTTAAGTCCCAGAATGACAATTAGAATCTGATGGGTCTTTTACAATACATTGCAGTCAAAGATTCTGGCTGTTATTGTAAAAACTGATGCGTGACGTGCCGTACATCAGATCTAAGCTGCAGATCTAAGCTCATTATTCTCTTACTCACCAGGGCAGTTTATAGCATACAGACATACCACACCTGCATATATCTTAAAATGCACACTGAGTCACCATCCTGTATCCAAATACTGATAAATAATTCACTTACTAAAGCATATGGTTGTTGGGTGGAAACTTGAACTTGCAGGGGTGCCTGATGTTCAGCAATGTCCTGAAAAATACAAACCCAAACTGTTATTAACTGGAGTCCAACAAGTTGTTATTTGTGGACATGGACACTTTCTTGTTAATAAGAATGTAACTTCAGTTTTGTTGGAAACAGTAACAGCAGGGGAAAAAATCAATCACAAACATGCAACAGTTTCAGTGGCAGCAGGCAGTGTGACTGACTGACTGCCACTATGACAGTAACAATGTATGTTTCAGTTTGATGCCAACACTCAACAAAAACCAACAACTATCTTTACAACCAACCATACACTGAGAATGAAATGAAACACAAAAAGATCAACCACCCATTCCACAAACCTTACCTTCTTTACGTCTCTGAGTTTGGCTCTCTTGCTCCTGACAGAATCCGTGTCACTGTTGCGTTTGAGGCTTGCACTTGCAGCTGGCGAATGAACAGAGAGTGCTTTAATACATTTTTCTGTTATAATAGTTGGCACAGCATCCTCTTTCAGCTGTCTTCGGACCCGAATTCCAGCTTCCACCTTTACCTTCCGGGTGTGTTGGTCTTGGAAACTGTGCTCTTCGAAGTGACGACCGCAAATGCCATGATAACTGTCCCGAAGAACAAAATCTTTCCTCGTTGTGGTGACAAAATTTATCCACAATCGCCTAAACCGGCTGGAAGCACCTGGAAAAGCATGAACGCTTACTCTTTGCTTATTAGCACACATTCGCCCCATCTCACTTCGCCGAACTCGAAGAGCGACTTGGCTTTTCGACGTCATCAATCGGGAAACCCCCCTTTTATCGAAATCGAGGCTCTCGTTCCTGTTGCAGCCTCTCGCTTTCCCAATCCGCAGGAAATGCTGCTCTCACTGCAAGATGAGAGCACAGACGGCTGATTCGGGGCTGGGTTTCGCAATAAGACCACATACCAAAACCGTGTATTTGGTCAAAATAGATTTGTAAAAATGGGTGAGAACCCCTTTATGCTTAAGATCTCCGTGCTCAGAAATGTGACGGTATGAGCGATGGGCTCCCTGGGGTGTCATATACTTATGTCTTCATCCAGAGATCATCTTTCATTTGAAAGGACTTGGAAGAAGGGTGACTGAACACGCTTCATTGAGATTGTTGTAAAAGATTGTCAGACATTCCTGCCGACTGAATGAAAGGAATGTTATGAACACAAGAGACTGAGAAGGATATCAAGAGATTTGCCAGCAGATTTCTACGTTCAGTTTAAACTTAACTATTTTCACTTCCATTATAGTAATAGATGATTAACTGGTATACAATATTCAAGCACGCACACACACACACACACACACACACACACACACACACACACACACACACACACACACACACACAGCGGGAGAGAGAGAGAGAGGGTGAGTCACTCACATACACATGCACATGGTGCACGTACATGATTCACATCGTTTACGATCCTTCATTTCTTTCCGTAATCGTAGCCATTGGCCACCATGTGGAAAGCGTTGTCTTCGTTCAGTATGTCATCGTTTAAACAAGTGCAAAAGATACAAACTTTGAAAAAATATCAAGAACTCGTAGGAGCAAAACACTTTTCTAATGCTCTATAGACTTCCCAAGCTTCCTACTTTCACTTCCACCCTGGTGCGTCTTCACGAAAAATCTGCTGAAATATCATTTCTACGCTACCACTCTGGGCAGATCTGCGTAAGTCACGACAGCAAGCAAGAAGCTTGGTGAATAGGTAGGGACATTCGATCACAGGTCGGTGTGCACGCTATTTCAAAATTCTAAAACACTACAACCAAACTGGAATAAATGATGTACCAGTATCATGCAATTATTTACAACTTATTCTGTAAAAACCTCGTTCTCAAAACGTCATTATGGTGAGAGGTTAACAGACTGGCTTTGGAGAAGAAAACAAAGACAACAACAATACACGTTAAAACTGATGTGTGGAATTCATCTATTTTCAAAATGATTGAGCACGACCTTAACCTGAACAGTGACGACGATGTAAGCCACATATCTTCCATGACTGATACCGTCACCACTTGATCAATGTTTTAACAGTAACACGCATTCCAAGTGTTCTTGCTGTGACGGGAAATGTCTTCACCAGCTGCTATATGCAAATGGACGGAAACTACATTGATAGTTTTATCATCCCACTTGCACCGTCTCTCCTAGAAAGGAAAAAAAAAAAAACTCACCTCACTCTCCCCCCTCTTTCTCGCCCTCCCCCCCCTCCTCTCTCTCTCTCTCTCTCTCTCTCTCTCTTTGTGTCTCTGTCTCTGTCTATTTGTCTGTCTCTGTCTGTCTGTCTGCCCTTTCTCTCTGTCTCCCCCCCCCTCTCTCTCTCTCTCTCTCTCTCTCTCTCTCTCTCTCTCTCTCTCTCTCTCTGTCCTGTACGTCTGTGTATGCTCATTCATGGGTGCAGACATGCACAAGTCTATGTGTGTGCACATATGAGTGTGTATCTGCAATTGCGCATATGTGCGTGTGTTAGTATGGGTGCAGAGTCTGAGTGTATGTGACTATTCTTTTTTTTGTTTGTTTGTTTGTTTTCTGGCTTTAATCCCTCTCAGACGTCCTATTCATTTGATGACTATCAACAATCTGAGCTTTCAAAATCATTGTCTGCCACAGTACACTGCCGTGAAAGATTCACTTTAGCATAGGGGTTGAAGATGTCATCATTGTTGGAAAACTGGTCAGAATTTCTTTGTGTTTTTAAACAGAGCGTTTAAAGCCTAAAAAAAATGTTGGTTATGACATGAATTAAACTACTATTCATTCATACCCAGTATGTAATTTACATTCTTATCTAATTCATTGTATCATGCTCATGTACCCATCCACTCGGGGCAATGGCCCACAAACAAACAAAACATCTGAACATGCAGGAAGCACACAATCATCGTTACATAGACTAGGGATTAGAAAGACGATCAGACAACGTGATGGACTGGCCTGCCATGCATCTGGTATCGTTTTGTCTCAGGAGACAATGGATTCGCGTCACGTCAGTTTCTTGTCGCAGCTGTACTGCAGCTGAATAATTCGATGTTGCATCTGCCAACATTCCATATAGTAGCACTCGCCCTACTTCGGTTGTCGCACGCGATTTAGCGATGATCAAAGCTTCCCGTCGCTTCTGGGTGGAGCTGGATACTGTCGTCTACAGACGTAGCGGAGACATGGGATCAGCTGCATTGATAAACAGACAGCACAGATGGGAGGTTCTGATCATCACATCATGTAGGCTGATCAAACGTCAGAGACAGACGAACAGCTAGGGGAGCACGGGAAATCTCATGGCGTCTCTCGGTTACATACGACGTCAGGAGGGAAAAAAAAATGAGATGGAAGCATTTATTCAGATTTCGGTGTATCGCATGTGTAAGCGTACTTAATATATGTGTATATATATATATATATATATATTATATTATCTGTACTCTCTCTCTCTCTCTCTCTCTCTCTCTCTCTCTTATATATATATATATATATATATATATATATACATGCATGCACGCATACATATATACAGACAGACAGACATGCATGCATACATGCATGCATACATACGTACATACATACATGCAGATAGACAGACAGAAAGACAGACGGACGGACAGACAGACAAAATGCATACATACATACATACAACAAGACAATTAAATATCGGTAAATAAACAGACAGATAGATAGATAGATAGGTAGGTAGGTAGGTAGGTAGGTAGGTAGGTAGGTCGTCGGTCGGTCGGTCGGTCGGTCGGTAGGTCGGTCGGTCGGTCGGTCGGTCGGTCCGATAAATGAATTGATCAATTCATTGGTTGATTAACTGACTTATCGATTGATTGAGAGATTGAACGATCGATCGATTGACTGATCAATTGATACATAAATAGATAGACAGACAGACAGACAAGCAGACAGACAGACAGACAGACGGACAGATATATATAGAGATATATAGATATATACTAGTGCAAAAACAACAGTCGCTTCATGTCTCAGACTTGTATTTTAAACAAATTTTCGCTGTTAACAGCTTCGTCAGGACAACAAGAAAGCATATATATATATATATATATTATATATATATATATATATATAATATATATATAATGTGTATATACGTACATACATACTGTACTAAGCATACATATATACATACTCACACACATGCATACGTATAGCTAGCTAGCCAGATATATAGATAGATAGACACACAGTCACACAGACACATAGACAGACATTCAGACATACAGACACATAGATTCCTTCTTATTCCTCGTGTAGGCACGAAGTGTTTATTACTTTTCGATACAGTGTTAACAGATTCTAGACAAAAACATTAAACTTGATGTTCCTCTCGCATTGTTCCATTTTACTCCTCATGTATGGCCTTGAGCAAAGATCAAACAGAAATGTGGTATCTTTTTTTGTTTTCAGGCATCGTCTTTTTGATGTCAGTGTTTGCCGAGTCTCAGTGATCCCGACACATTTCTGCTGTTAGTTGAATCTGCTGAGGAGGAGCCGTCGTCTTTTCCAGGGGAACGGTATGTTTCTAAGAAGGAGAGAGAGAGAGAGAGAGAGAGAGAGAGAGAGAGAGAGAGAGAGAGAGAGCGAGCGTCTGTCTGTCTGTCTGTCTGTCTGTTCTGTCTGTCTGTCTGTCTGTCTGTGCTGCGTGTTCTGTGTGTGTCTCTGTGTGTCTATACGTGTCTCTGTGTGTGTGTGTGTGTGTGTTGTTGTGTGTGTGTGTGTGTGCGCGCGCGCGTGCGTGTGTGTGTGGTGTGCGCGCGCGTGCACGTGTGTGTGTGCGTGTCCGCGCGCGCGTGTTTGGTGTGTGTGTTGTGGTGTGTGTGTGTGT
>CM065722.1:36059312-36069312 GCA_033310375.1 Conus canariensis | reverse complement strand
CGCGAGAGTGGCTTCTAATTAAAAAGCAAAAAAAAAAAAAAAAAGGATTAAATAAACAAACAGCAACAACAAGAATAGCATGAAAATCCTCGACAGTTCTAGACTGCTGTAAAATAGAAAGAAATATACAAACTGAACCTGTCAGACCCTATTGTTTTTTCGTGTTTAATAGAGGGTCGGAAAAGCGTTTCAATCTATTCTTAGTGTGTTTAACAACACAAACACTCTTCATAAGAAAGTCACTGGATGGATAAAACATAGAGACGAAGCACAGGAAACCATGAGCTATGAAAATGACCACTGGCTAACGTTGGTTTTCGTTGTCGTTGTTGTTGTCGTCGTTGGTGTTGTTGTTGTTGTTGTTGTTGTTTTGTTGTTGTTGTTGTTATTGTTGTTGTTTGTCTATTCTGGTACTCTATGCGCATTTCATTTACAACATTCCTGTCGTCAAAGTAAATGAAGCATGGCTGATGCACATGATTAAGCTCAAGATCTTCATGCTCAGAAATGTGATGATACGAATGATGGGCTCCCTGAAGAGTCATATGTGTCTTATGCTGTAGCTCATCTTTCATTTGAAAGGACTTGGAAGGAGGGTGACTGAACACGCTTCACTGAAATTGCTGTGAAAGATTATCAGACGTTTATACTGATCGAATGAAAGGAATGTTATCAGAACTGGAGACTGAGAGGCATATTAGAGATTTGTCAGCACATGTCTGGGATCACCTTGAAATAAACTATTGCCGCTTAGCATTACAGTAATACTAGATTAGCTAGCATAGAATATTCAAAGCGCGCGCACGCACGTACACACACACATACGCACGCACGCACCCACGCACGCATGCACGTATACACACACACACACACACGCACACGCATGCACACACGCCCGCACGCACGCACGCATGCACCCACGCAAGCACGCACGCAAGCACGCATGCACGCACGCACGCACACACGCATACACACGTGCGCCTAAGCTTCCACCATTTTCACCGCCTTTAATCCACCCTCCACTCAAACACACACATGTGAATTACTTATCCTTTCTATCATCCAATATCACTTTTAGTGAACAGACGTTACAATGAAGAACGCACACACACACCACACGCACACACACACACACACACACACACACACACACACACACACACACACACACACACACACACACACACACACACACACACACACACACACTTGTGCATGTTTCTGTGTGTGGATGAGTTTGTGTGCGGTTTACCTTGACAGAAAAATGGAAGGAATTCAGTGTTTGCGCGCGCGCACGTATGCACGCACACTCACTCACTCACCCCCCCCCCCCCCAGACACACACACCTGTAAATGCACACGCACAAGGCACACGCGCATAGTCTACATCGTTTATGATCCTTTCGTTTCTTCTCAGTCCGCAAGTATTGGCCGGTATGTGTACAATTTTGTTTTCGTCCAATATATCATTATTTCAAGAAAAGCGAAAAGACAGGCTTTGAAGAGAATCTTGAAAACGTCGGTGGAAAACGTGCTGCTGTTTAGACTGGCCAAGCTTTCTACTTTCACTTTCACTACTGGGTGCTTCTTGACGAATAATCGGCTGAAACATCAGTTCCACGCCAGCAGCCCGGTCAGATTAACGTAGCTCAGTACAGCAAGGAATATGTTTAGTGAATATGGAGGAATATTTGGTGACAGAGCGATGTGCATACTGTTTTACAAACAATTTCGAAACATAAGAAGCAAGCTGGAATAAATGATTTACGAGTATGGCATATACAGAGATTAACACTTTTCAGTCTTGAAATAAAACGTATGACAAGGGGCTATAAAATAGTGAATTGTGTCTATGAAACAGATGTCAGCTGTAACAACAAACTGAAAATGCCTCGCGCATTGCATGAACTAGTTGTAACTTATTCAATTAGCACCTCACTCTGAAAACTTTATTATGTGTCACTGACTTTTGAGAATTAAACAACACAAAACAAGTTAAAATTGACGTACGGAATTTATCTATTTCCATAATGATAGAGCACGACCTTAACCTGAACATAGAAGACGAACTAAGGCGCATGTCTACCGTGACTAGTACCACCATCAGTTGAAATAACTTTTAAGAGTAACAAGTCCCCAAACTGTTATTGCTGTGACGGTATAGCTTTCTTCACCAACTGCTATACGCAATAGACGGAAACTAAATTGACAGTTTTATTATTCCAATTGCACCCTCCTACAAAGGAAAATATTCTCTCCCCTCCTCTCTCTCTCTCTCTCTCTCTCTCTCTCTCCTCTCTCTCTCTCTCTCTCTCTCTCTGTGTGTGTGTTGTGTGTGTGTGTGTGTGTGTGTGTGTGTGTGTGTGTGTGTGTGTGTGTGTGTGTGCCAACTATTTATTTAAGCACATCAAATTCCTTTTGGTAATATTTCTTATTTTGTATCGTTAAAACATTTTTAGTTTTCTTAATCATACCTGATAGGACAGACCTATAGGCAAACACCTCAGCGTTAAACTTCATACATTCACACATTCCCGTCGACTTTCTATAACATATGCCTGCCGGCAAGACTATCCATCACCGCTCTTGTCTTGTAGTAGAATGCTTTGGTGGTAAACACTATTGGAATCCTTAGGACGAGGTCTTCCCAAACCCACGCCGCGCTAATATTGCTCCTTTACAAGCCTCTCTCTCTCTCTCTCTCTCTCTTCTCTCTCTCTCTCTCTCTCTCTCTCTCTCTCTTCTCTCTCTCTCTCTCTCTCTCTCTCTCTCTTCTGCTGTGTGCCTGTGTGCGTGTGTGTTCATTCATGGTACGCACAAATCTCTGTATTTTGTGTGCATGCATAAGCGTGCATTTATAAGTGCATATGTGTGCATGTATTTTTTTTGGCGCGGAATCTGTGCATATGTGGCATTTCTCAGTCTAATCCCTGGTGGATGTCCTGTTTATTTGACGACTATCCACAATCATAACTTTCAAAGTAGTTGGCTGTCTTAGTACACTGCCCTGAAACATGCAGTTCAGCAACCGACAGAGGCGCTTCACGTTTTTGCCATGACAAAGTCCATTAACTCCTATCCAATCGATCTCTACCCTAGCATCCTCCACCTCCCTACCTGCCAGTCCCATCACCCCCTTTCCTGATCACCCTCTCCACTGTTTTCCCTGTCACTGCATATTCCATCAACTGCTTTCCCGCTCAGTGGAATGAAATCAATCATGATTGACAGCAGCGGAGTGCATTATCGGCAGGTCAGTTCAGAATCACTGAGTGGAGGTATGAGGATAATGTGCTTCCTGAAAGACAAATGTTGAATTGAGGACTGGACAATTGATGTTGGCACCCGCTGAGATGAGTTCACCAGTTCCTTCAATAGTTTTCTTCTATTTGTGTGGCGGGTTCGAGCCGGTCAGCAATGGAAAAGAAGTTAATCTGCCATAGCTGAGAAACGGTTATTGACTCTCTCTCTCTCTCTCTCTCTCTCTCTCTCTCTCTCTCTCTCTCTCTCTCTCTCTCTCTCTCTCTCTCTCTCATCGTTCATGTCAAATTACACTGACAACTGATCTGAATTTTTGTTTTTGGTTTTACATAGAGCACATAGAACCTAGAGAAATGCTGGCTATGACGTGAATTAATACTACTATTCATTCTAACCCACTACTTAATCCGCATTCGTCTTTATCAACTTGTGCAATGTACCCACCTTTGGGAGGTTCTTCTTTTGCACGCCATGGCCTACGTACGAATGGAATGTCTGAACGTGCAGGAAGCAAGCACTCATCTTTCTATTGTCTAGGGATAAGAAAGACGATCGTGGAACATGACGGACCAACTTGCCATGTCTTTGGCATCGTTTTGTCTCAGGAGACAGTGGAGTTGCTTCATAGTCAGTTTTCTTTTCTTTTCTTTTTTTTTGTCCAGTTACAGCTGTGGCAGAATGATTTGATGTTGTATCTGCCAACATTTCTTATAGTAGCACTCGCCCTACTTCGGTTGTCGCACGCGATTTAGCGATGATCAGATGCTTCCCGTCGCTTTTTGAGTGGAAGTGGACACCGTCGTCTACAGACGTACGGGAGACGTGGGAATAGGTGCATTTACAAGCAGAATTTTAAAAAACCAAACAATCAGAGGTTCTAATCATCAGGTCATATAGAAGCAAGGGAAATCGTATGGCGGCACTCATTTACAAACAACATCAAAACTATAGATTGTGACAACTTTTCAGACTTCATTCTTTCGCATGTGTAAATCAACATAGTTAGTAGAAATACATGCGTGCATACATGCATACACACATACATACATACATGCATGTATGCATGCATGCATGCATACATGCATACATACATACATACATACACAAGTAGATGATTGTTGGTAGATAGACAGACAGACAGATAGAGAGGTAAACGGACGGACACGCAGAGAGGCAGGCAGACAGACAGACAGACAGACTGACTGACAGATATTATTAGATAGATAGGTAGATAGATAAATAGACAGACTATAAATAGACAGACAGACAGAGAGAAAGACAGATAGAGATATAGAGAGAGAGACATAGATATATAGATAGGCAGACCGACAGATCATTCGATAGATAGATAGACAGACAGACAGACAGACAGATCAATGGATAGATAGATAGATAGATAGATAGGCAGACAGACAGATAGATATACGTATACAGACAGACAGACAGGCAGATAGATAGATATATAGATATACAGGCAGACAGACAAACAGACATACAGACAGAACGCAGTTTGTTCTTATCCGCATGTAGGCACAAAGTGTTTATAACTTTTCGTTACAAAGTTCAAAGTTCTAGACAAAAACATGAAACTTGATGTTTCCCTGGCGTTGTTCCATTTCGCTCGTCATGTATGGCCTTGAGGAAAGATCAAACAGAAATGTGTCGAACACTTTTTATAGCCATCTTCCTCGTGATGTCTGTATTATGTGCTGAGTCTCAGTGACCCCAACACATTTCTGCCATTTTCCTAGTCTGCTGAGGAGGAGCTCTTCTCCTCTTTTGTAGGGGAACGGTAGGGTTCTGAAGCGCGCGCCGCGCGTGTGTGTGTGTGTGTGTGTGTGTGTGTGTGTGTGTGTGTGGATGTGTGTGCGTGCGTGCCTGATCTAATTTGAAACTTTGGCCCTGGTACATTATAAGAGAGAGAGAGAGAGAGAGAGAGAGAGAGAGAGAGAGAGAGAGAGAGAGAGAGAGAGAGGCAGTCATACAGACAGACAGGCAGACAGAGAGACCGTAACTATGTAGTGTAGTGTATGACTTCATCTTGACAATAATATCTCTCTGGGTCACTGACTGTGTGGTGTGTGTGTGTGTGTGTGTGTGTGTGTGTGTGTGTGTGTGTGTGTTGTGTGTGTTTTGCGTGCGTATATACATGCATGCGTGTGTGCGTCCGTATGCGCGTGCGTACGTGCGTGTGTGTGTATATGTGTGTGTGAGCTCTCTCTCTTCTCTCTCCTCTCTCTCTCTCTCTCTCTCTCTCTCTCTCTCTCTCTCGCTCAAACACACACACACACACACACACACACACACACACACACACACACACACACACACACACACACTGTCTTCATATCTTTCTATGTGTTGTATCCCCCCCCCCCTCCACCATTCTCATGGCTTCTCTTAAGTCCTTTCTCGCCCATCACTGTCCTTTTCGTATACCAGCATTGATCATAATTGATCAGTATATTGATCACGTTCCTTTGTCAGTCAGTTTCATTACACTTTGTTCATGGCATGTAGTGTAAACTTTGTGTTACTTGCTAGTTCTGTTGCTTTCCTTAGATTTTTTTTCTTATATTTAATCATTTTCATGTTCTGGTCCAGAGAATGGTAATGATCGTTAGTCGTCAGTCTAGTTAATCACAACTTCCTGTCTTCACGTGTGTCCATAGCGATGCATGTAGGGTTTCGCTTCTCTGAGCTTTCCTAGATCCTGCTTTTGTTCTAACGCCTTTTTAGGAAAATGGTGTCTTATAATGGATCTAACTGCTTCTTGGCGTGATCTCCTGTGTTACACACAAATGATGGGTGCTACAAGAAAAAACTATGTGGTTTTTTTTCCCCAACTTTTTAAATCAATTTGTCATCACAGAGTACATTAAATCAAAAACAGTGAAGAAGAGAATTCTGCACATAGACAACGCTTCCAGAGCAATAACAAAAACAACAACAACAACAAGCAGATAAACAAAGTCAACAGCTCATCAGTTTCTGCTTCCCAAACTTTCGATAAAGGAATGCACGAGCGAGTGCGTGCGGGTGTGTGTGTGTGTGTGTGTGTGTGTGTGTGTGTGTGTGTGTGTGTGTGTGTGTGTGAGTGCGTTTGTACGCGTGAGCGGGAGTGTGTGTGTGTGTGTGTGTGTGTGTGTGTGTGTGTGTGTGTGTGTGTGTCTGTGTCTGTGTCTGTGTCTGTGTGCGTGTGTGCGCACATGTAAGCGCGCGTGTATGTGCGTGCGTGCGCGCGGGCGCGCGCGCGCGCGCGTGTGGTGTGTGTGTGTGTGTGTGTGTGTGTTGTCGCACATGTAAGCGCGCGTGTATGTGCGTGCGTGCGTGGTGTGTGTGTGTGTGTGTGTGTGTGTGTGTGTGTGTGTGTGTGTGTGTGTGTACGTGCGCGCACGTATGTGCGTATGTGTGTGTATGCCTGAGAGATAGACAGAGTGAGAGAGAGGGACGGTGGGAGAGAGAAGGAGAGGAAGAGATATTGATAAGGAGAGAGAAAGAGTGAGAGAGGGAAAAAAGAGAGACAGACAGACAGACAGATAGCAGACAGACGGACGGATAGCCAGAAAGATGTTGCGCGGTGGGGTTTTATGTTTTGTTTTGTTTTGAGGGGAGAGAGAGAGAGAGAGAGAGAGAGAGAGAGAGAAGAGAGAGAGATACGGATACGGGTACGGATGTTTTATTCATATAGGCCCTAGCCCATAATGAAAAGGGTAATGTGCACAAATCTTTTCGAAAAAGAAACAGGAACAAATCAATCAAATATCCATCAAAGTGCAACAGCTAATCGACTAACTAAATATCAAACAGTACACAACAATTAATTCGTAACTGCATTCTATACTTCTAATCCTAAATGCCTTGTACAAGAAAACAGCAATACGTTTTATGATGGCTTCGTTTGTGGATGCCATGAGTAATGAAAGTCGAAATAAGGAAGGATGCTTAGATTAGTTTTGATCAATTAACTGAGTCCTCAGACCATTCAAAATAGGACAGCAGAACACAAAGTGAACCTCATTTTCTTCGGCACTTTTACACAGCGGACAGAGAAGATCACATTTGCTGTGTTTCCTGTAACGATAATAATGAACAAAAAGTTCAGAAATACCTAATCTCAACTTTGTCATAATATACCTTAAATGATTGTCCATTTTAATTGATAGATATGATGGAACACAATGTATACTTCTGAACTGTCTGCAAAAAGCCAAACGGTCGCTTTCTTGAACATGACATGACATGAGAGACAGACAGACAGAGGGACGGATAGCCAGAAAGAGCTTGCGCGGTGGTGTTTCTGTGTGTGTTGTTTTTTGTTTTACTTTTTGTAAGCAGCCCTATCCAAACACAACAGATTAGTTTGTATTTTGTCCTGATGACTCGCAAAGTAGCCATTATACTATTGATTCCGTCTGCGATGGGAGTGATTCCTGGAGACAATGCGTGTGAGCGGTTAGTGCAGACAAGGAGCCACTTTTTCTTTTGTTTTCGGTTCTCTTCGTGTTTGTTCCATAGTTTTTGGTACTCACTGAAGAACATAGGACCTGGAGGTCTGAAAGTGTGTCGATCTTTTCGTTTGTCCCACAGTTTTGGTACTCTCTGAAGACATAGGACCTGGAGGACTGAAAGTGTGTCTGTCTTTTCGATAGTACCTTGAGACCTTCGTTTTTGCTTCTCCACGGATTCCATTATGTGAGTATAGGTTCCACAGTGTAAAATTCAGTCATCGGTGAGCTGGAACTGTACAACCTAGTTATGTCCAGTCCTGTGTACTGACAGTGCTGCAACTTCCATGACTGCCTGTCCTACTCTTTCACACATAACCCTAAGCAGGATCGCCTAAGTCGAAGGAGTGAAAAGTCGCAGTCCTCAGAGGGGATTTTGCAATTTCTGGCCGTATTGGGGCTGCTCATCAGAGGAGATGTTGTTGCGTCACTTCTGTGATGTTCTGTGGTGCCTGTTGTGATTAATCACACGTGGGACACGGTCTGCTAAGTCTTCTGCTGACGACAGTAATGGCTTAGCGGTAGAAAAAAGCATGTGTGGTGAATTCCGCGAATCCGTAGGACATGTTATAGTTGTGTACACAGCAGGCCAAGTCATGACGTCCCCAGCCCAGCTGTCTGTGTGGGTGACATCACGGTTATAAAAGACAGTAAACCAAAATACAAAATGTTGTGACTGTCATTTAACAAAGAAAGGCAAAGCAGCTACGGATATATGAATCAAGGAGTGTACACTCTCAGTGTTTTAGTGAAATCATATCCTGTCATCTTGTCATCTCTTTTTTTTCGCATTGAAGATAGACCTGCCATAGTGGACCCCCCTTCTTCCCTATGCACCCAGTGCTGGAGATTAACAATGACTCCGGGCGACTGAAAGACGTTTCCCCCGGACGAGGCAAACTACATGACGTAAAAAAAGCAGTGCCTACCCATGTGTGCCGGGTGTGTATAATGACTGTATCTTCTAGACAGTGAGCTGCACGACTGTAGATCTCACTGTTTTAGATACTCCTTGGATTGTTCGGGTTTAACAGGCTGCACTATTGTGTTATGGACTGGAGGAAGAAAGGGGTAACTTTAGCATGAAAGGGAGAGCAAGAAGCAGCGCGGTGGGAGGGGGGGGGGGGGGGGTTGGGGGGGTCAGTTAAAGGGAGGACGAGAGAGGGGGCAGAATGGAGAGAACGGATGAACAGAAAGAGAGAGGGTGACACAAAAAGAGAGAGAGGGGGGGGGGGACGGAGAAAGGCAGAGACACAGAGAGAGAGAGAGAGGGGGGGGGCAGAGAGAGAGAGAGAGAGAGAGAGAGAGAGAGAGAGAGAGAGAGAGAGAGATGAGAAAGATAAAAGATAGTGAGAGGGACGATGTGCAGATGGGATAAGAGGGTAGGAAGGGGAAAGACAGACAGAGAAACAGAGAGAGACAGAGACAGAGATAAAGTAAATAGAAGGATGATTCAGAGATAATAAGAAAACGAGAGAGAGAAGATTAATGCACTGACAGCAGTAGAGAATGAAGGGAGACGAAGGTGAGAGAAAGGGAGAGAGAGACGGGTGGGGGAGCGAGGGAGAGAAGGGGGAAACAGAATGAAGGGAGACAACAGAAAGAAGAGAGAGAGGAGGGAGGGGGGGGGGGGCAGACACAAGGAGAAAGTAGACGGAAGGATGATTCAGAGATAATAAGAAGATGAGAGAAAGGGTTAATGTAATGACAGTAACAGAAAATGAAGGGAGTGAGAGAGAAAGAGACAGACAGACAGACAGACAGAGAGACAGACAGAGAGAAGGAGACAGAATCAAAGAGAGAGAGAAAGGTGGGATGAGAGAAAGGGAAACTAGAAAGACAGAGTGGAGAGGGATGGTTGATATAGTTAAAAAAAAAAAAAGGAGGAATGGAGACGAAAGGAAGAGAGACGGTGGGGGAGGGGGGAGACAGTCGGACAAACAGGCAGGCAGTCGATATGGTGCTAATTGAGAAATGACGCACAGAGGAGAAAGAGAAACGAGAGCTAAAAAGGAAAGAAATGATACATTCAGAGAGACTAAGACAGCAGAAAGGGAGCTAAGAGAGATAAAGATGAGTGGATTAATGCAGAGAGAATAAGAAAAAGGGGAAAGAAGTCAAGTGAAATATGGTTGATAAAAAGGGAAGGGGATTAAGGCAGAGAGAATAAGAAAAAGGGGAAAGAAGTCAAGTGAAATATGGTTGATAAAAAGGGAAGGGGATTAAGGCAG
>CM065722.1:36051812-36054312 GCA_033310375.1 Conus canariensis | reverse complement strand
TCTTCTTCTTCTTCTTCTTCTTCTTCTTCTTCTTCTTCTTCGTCCTCCTCCTCCTCCTCCTCCTCCTCTTCTTCTTCTTCTTCTTCTTCTTCTTCTTCTTCTTCTTCTTCTTCTTCTTTGACTATAATTTCGTGTTATATGGTTTCTGATTCTTCTTTGATTTTGACTTCATCTTTCTCTTTTTTCCCCTGATTCCTGTTTGACACTTGACCCTGCAATTCCCTTAACCCCAGTCTCTCTCTTTAAACCTTAACATTATGGAACGCATGCTCTCTCTCTCTCTCTCTCTCTCCTCTCTCTCTCTCTCTCTCTCTCTTCTTTCCCCTCCCCCCTCTCTCTCAATCTTTCTTTCTCTTTGTTTTCTCTCTTTCTGTCTGTCTATCTGCCTGTGTTTCTATCAGTCTCTCTCTCTCTCTTTTTCTGTCTGTCGCTCTCTCTCTCTCTCTCTCTCTGTCTCTCTGTCTCTCTCTCTCTCTCTCTCTTCTCTCTCTCTCTCTCTCTCTGTCTAATCTCTCTCGTTCTCCGTGGTCATTGTACGCGCGTAATAGGGGTAAAGGATCTGTCTGAATTTGCGTGCTTCGTATAGACGACAAGCTAAGAAGCTAACCATCTGTAATAGGTCTGGAATCGCCCATCACCTGTAGAGGGCAATGTTCTTCTAGCAGAACTGGAGCTTTGTTGGAAGGTAGACGAAGTGGATCATTAGGAAGAAAGGTGGCAGAGTGGTTAAGACGTTCGCCTGCCAATCCAAACGTGTGAGAAGTGCGCGGGTTCGAGCCCTGCCTTTCTCGCCCTTTCTTTCCCAGTTTGAATGACAAATAGAACTGAACGTCAAGTCCATCGGATGGGGACTATAAGCGAGTCGGACCTGTGCGCCTTCCTGGCCCCCTGCACACGTTAAAGAACCCACGGCAGTTGAAAATCGAAAAGAGCAGGGGGGTTCCCCGCTGCCCTGGCAAAATTGATGTAGATTGAAGATAGCCGCCTGGTATTTCTTACAAGCCACAAAAATTGTCACTTACTGTTGTCGTGTGCCATCGTGTACCGGTGGAAATGGAGGACACGTATGATCGCATGCATCCTATGTGAGAAACTGGAGGAATAAATGAGATAAATGAAAAATGAGTGACTGATATTTGAATGGTACCGAAACGACTGAATGAGCGCCAGTAGACTGCTCTTCGGCCGGCTCTACCTGGGTAGGCAGCCCGTTGAGCGAGTGAGGTAGTGTGTTTATTGTAAAGCGCTTAGAGCTTGGTCTGTGACCGAGGATAGGCGCTATATAAATACCCAGTATAATAATATAATAATAATAATCATTAGATGTTTGTTTAGTTGAGGTGAGAGAGGGGGCGGAGGGGTAGAGACAGACAGACAGAGAGAGGGAGAATGAGAGAGAGAGAGAGAGAGAGAGAGAGAGAGAGAGAAAAGAGAGAAGGAGAGACGGGAAGACAGAGAGAGAGGGAGATAGAGACAGAGACAGAGAAGACACAGAGAGAGAAAGACCACGACAAAGAGAGACAGACAGACACACACACAGAAAGAGAGAGACAGAGACCAAAAAAAATGAGAGAGAGAGAGAGAGAGAGAGAGAGAGAGAGAGAGAGAGAGAGAGAGAGAGAGAGAGAGAGAGAGAGAGTTGTATCTTGCATCTTTTGTTTGTTTGATGTCGTTGTTTTCTAGTTGTTGGTTTTTGCTTTTTGCCCCAGTTTCGTCACTCGTTCACGATCTGGGTTGTTTTTTTTTCCTCTTTGTTTTCTAATGAGCGTTGGGGTACCGAGGTTATTTTCCTGATGTGTTGTGGAAATGCGATTTGGCTTGAGGCTCTTTTACAGCGTTGAGAGGCTGTTTCTTCATTTTTAACAATTTTTTCTTATCTCTGTGTTGATGATTTTAGACATTCAATAGCATGCAATACCGTAATACAGTTATAATATCAATCGGGTTATCAAAAGTGAGAGTAAGAGAGAGAGAGAGGGGGAGGGGGGGAGAGATTGAGAGAGAGAGAGAGGTGTGTGTGTGTGTGGGGGGGGGGGGGGGGAGAGACGGAAAGGGAGAGAGGAAGATAGAATCGCCGGTGTTAGATATTCAAAGATGGGTAGCGAATGAAATATTTTGAAAAAGAAAAGAATCGTCATTCGATGTACAGGGAACGGTCTTACAGTATATGAGACTTTAAAAAAAAAACCGCGGTTGCTGAATGTTTTATTATCTTTCTAGACTCTGTATTATTTGATCATTCACAAGAAAGTAGGAGAAAACAACTATTTTTTTGTTTCTATCAGAATGGATGCAAAAATAGTATCACTGTGGTGTTTTTTATCTTTTCTTTGATTTTGTTCATCTCTTTCCCTTCATTTTGGCGCAGTCTGTGCATTTCGTGACCCAAGAGGAGACAACTCTCATCACACTTCCTCCTCTCATGCTGAGGAAGGGCGCTTCTTCACAAAGATTGATCATTTCTTCGCTCCTTTTTGTACTCCCAGTTCTTATAGAACAG
>CM065722.1:36016812-36044312 GCA_033310375.1 Conus canariensis | reverse complement strand
ATTAACTGACTGTGAAATGGTGTAGGTCAGCTGGATGGATGGATGGAAGGTTTGTGCAAAGTTGAGGAAATTCTGGAGGTCATGTTCTGGCATGGATGTGGCTCCCAATCCATCATCTATGTATCTTTTGTAGAGCTCTGGTGTTGGGCCTGTGTAAGAGGTTAGTAGGCGGTGTTCTAGGTGTCCCATGAAGAGGCAGGCATAGGATGGTCCCATTTTGGTTCCCATAGCAACACCACTGATTTGTGAGAATGTGTGGTTGTTGAATTCAAAAGTATTGAGGGTGAGGACTAATTCTGCAAGTCTGACCAGTGTAGCTGTGGGAGGGTGTTGTTGGTTGGGGGGCCGTTTGTTAAGAAAGAATGCGAGGGCCTTCAGTCCATCAGCATGAGGGATGGAAGTGTAGAGAGAGACGACATCAAGGGTAAAGAGGAGGCTGGGTTTGAAAGTGGGATCTGTGTTGTATGAATTAATCATGTTGAGTGTGTGTGTAGTGTCTTTGAGGTATGTGGGGAGGCCTTGTACTATGGGTTGGAGGAGAGAGTCTAAGTACTGTGAAATGTGTTCTGTAGGGCAGCTGCATGCAGATACAATGGGTCTGCCGGGAGTATTGGTTTTGTGTATTTTAGGGAGCAGGTAGAAGGTGGGTTGTTTAGTGTCTGTCATTATGAGGAGTTTGGCTGTCTTCGGTAAGCTGTTATGTTTGATTTCTTGTTTAACTGTGGTTGAGATGAGTTTCTGGTGTTGGGGGAGGGGTGATGCTGTGAGTGGTGTATAGAAATTTGTGTCTGACAGTTGTCTGTGTGCTTCTTTTATGTACAACTGTTTGTCCCAGACCACCACTGCACCACCCTTGTCTGCTGGTTTGATGACAATGTCTTGTCTTTGTCTCAGTGATTCAAGGGCTTTTTGTTCATCCCGTGAGAGGTTGGAATTGCGGACAGGTTTGGATTTAACTTGAGAGATTTCTTTTCTACACTTTTTGATGTAGAGTTCAACTTCAGTGGATTTGTCAAGAGGTGGCTGGCGAAGCACTGGAGTTCGAAAAAGGTGGGTAAAAATGTCTGAGCTGTCTGGTAGAGGGGGCTTGGGCACACCGTCAAGTGCAGCCATCCATCTTAATTTTCTAAAGAATCTTTCAACGTCAACGTGGTTTTGATATTTATTGGTGGCAGGCTGAATGGGAATAAATTTCAGACCTTTTGCCAGGACTGATCTTTCATCATTGGTGAGAGTCAGATTATCAGGAATGCAGCGAACAAGGTGGCGGTGTTGCTCATGGGTGATAGAAGGGTCAGTTTTGTGTGTAGGGGGATTCAACTGGTCTGGGTTTGCCTCATGTTTGTTTCGTAATTTTGATAACTTGTCTTGCTTAATCTGGTAGCAGTGATTGTGAATGAGCTGGTTGTGTGTATGGATGAGCTGTCTGAGTCTTGAAGCAGTGGCTATGGGCATGATGATTGTGGTTTGTTGTTTGAAATGTTGAAGAAGACGGGAGAGAGATTCCAGGGATGAATTGAGTGTTTTGATATGTGCCAACATGAGTCTACGGCTGGCTTGGAATAGAATTCTTGTAGTGGTAGTGGTAAGAGCGGTGTTATGAAGATCGGATGGGGTGTGAGAAAGTGAGAAGCCGCGAGGGGTGATTCGCAGTCGAATGCATTGTTTTAGAAAGTTGAGATGAGATGCAGATTTCGTTTTCTGAAACTGTGTTTTAGCATATCCTAGTGCAAATGGCTGGATGATAGGTGGCAGAAAATGAATGGACTGGTGAAAACTGGCATGTGTACGGGAGAGGAACTGGGGGGCCGGCATTGTGTTCTGATTTAGGTTCTTACTGTAGAGTTGGTTGAGAGAAGTAGAGTTGAGAGGTCAGGAGTGCCTGATTGCGATCGCACGTACACGACTAAAAACGTATGTTAAACGAAATACGGATCAATGATTAACAGTATACAATGATCGAAAGACGTATACACGATAACAATCACACACACTGATGACGTAAACAGAAATACAAAACAACGAAGGGTAGCAGTCAGTATGAATCAAAATAGATCTAGTTGCAAAGCGAGAGGACTGCAGGCGGAAATCTAAACAAATCTTAAATAAATGTTAGTGAACCGCCCAGAGAACGTGGACAAACGAGTCACAAGACGAAACACAACGCGTTTCGACCTCTTAGGTCTTCATCAGGTGAGACATTAACGAATAAAACAATCACCATCGCCTTCGCCTCTGGGACTGTTGCCACGGCAACCCTGCTGTTTAAGAATCCTCTAACCCACTCTCCTTTCTCCCATACCCATACTTATTGACACTAATATTGGTAGTAATCTTGTCCCCCTTTTTTTTTTTTTTTTTTCTCAGTATTTTGACCATTATTAGTATTCCTATCAGTAATATTATTATCTTCATTACGACTTTGACTCGCTCACTATTTCCCTTCCAACAGCCTCGTTCTCATTCAACGCCTTCTTCCTTGCGCTGAACCCTGCGAAGTGATCTGAAGCGATCAAAGCTAAGTGAATTTTCATTGTTTTATTCGTTAATGTCTCACCTGATGAAGACCTAAGAGGTCGAAACGCGTTGTGTTTCGTCTTGTGACTCGTTTGTCCACGTTCTCTGGGCGGTTCGCTAACATTTATTTAAGATTTGTAAAGTAATAAAGACAAAACTTTTCCCTCTCAGATGGTGTTGTGCAGATCATTAGTTTCAAAGAGGATACGTGATACTCAAGCTTCTATTGTTTTTTGAAGTTGTCGAGTCCAGGCACCTTGCCAGTACAGGATGTATACCGACAAGGAATTCACCATAATCAGTGCAGACGGGGTCTCTTACTCTGAAAGGAAATCTGAAATCTGGCAGGGGGGCAATTAGTGAATCACAAACAAGAACGATGCCTTTAACTTCTATTGTGACACAATGAAAACGTCTTTTTTCCGTTGTTGTTGTTGTTGTTGTGTTGGTGGTGGTGGTGGTGTGTGTGTGTGTGTGTGTGTGTGTGTGTGTGTGTGTGTGTGTGTGTGTGTGTGTAATTTTCTAGACTCGCCATACCTCACGTTGTGGTTGCTAGCGTGTGAATAGTGAATATTATGTCCTCTTCACTGGAAGCTTTGTTCGGCAAGTCGTTCACACGAGGGTCTGTACAAGCTTTATGAGGATCACCTCTTTCTTACTGCATCTATTCTGCACTTCTTTATTACAAAAGTATCTCCTGTTGTATTCATTGCTATATCTCTCCTCCGTTTCTGTATCACCTTATCCCTCTCGTTGATTCTTGATCACGGTATGTTCTACGTTATTTCTCTCTCTTCCTTGGGATGGAGAGCCAGTGGAACAGAGATGATAAAGAGGAGTTACGGGAATATGGGTCGAGACAGGCAGACAGTCTGATAGGTGGGCTGGAAGGCGTTCACACACACACACACACACACACACACACACACACACACACACACACACACACACACACGCACGCACGCACGCACGCACGCACGCACGCACGCACACACACACACACACATATTCAGATAACTCATGATAAACAACATATGTTCTGACTTCCTTTTTTTTTTCTCACGATGTATTTCCTGCACTTCTTCACTACCACATGTCTCATTGGATGCTTCATCACCACATCTCTCCTGTATTCCCTCATGACCACATTTCTCCTGCAGGTCTATATATTACCACCCCTCTAACACATGTCTGTATTAAATACAGCTCCAGTACTTTTTGACCACCACATCTGTCCTCTTATCCTTTATTAAAAACATTATCTCCTGTTCTTCACTTTCACAACATAATGCATGTACTTGTTGCATTTACTTGTTGATTAACACATCTCCTCTGTACTTCTTCGTGACCACATCTCTCTCTCTCTCTCTCTCTCTCTCTCTCTCTCTCTCTCTCTCTCTCCATCATCTCTTTCACTTTTCTCTCGTCTCTTTCATTCCTCTCCCGCAGATCTTTTGTTAACTTTTCCTTTTTCTCTTGACGTTTCATACTTAGTGTAAAGCCTTTCCCCATGTACTTTTGTGTTACCAGATCTTTCCTTTCCTTCCTTATCTTGACATATATCCAGTACTTTGTGTTACCAGATCTTTCCTTTCCTTCCTTATCTTGACATGTATCCAGTACTTTGTGTTACCAGATCTTTCCTTTCCTTCCTTATCTTGACATATATCCAGTACTTTGTGTTACCGATCTTCCTTTCCTTCCTTATCTTGACATGTATCCAGTACTTTGTGTTACCAGATCTTTCCTTTCCTTCCTTATCTTGACATGTATCCAGTACTTTGTGTTTCAGATCTTTCCTTTCCTTCCTTATTTGACATGTATCCAGTACTTTGTGTTACCAGATCTTTCCTTTCCTTCCTTATCTTGACATGTATCCAGTACTTTGTGTTACCAGATCTTTCCTTTCCTTCCTTATCTTGACATATATCCAGTACTTTGTGTTACCAGATCTTTCCTTTCCTTCCTTATCTTGACATATATCCAGTACTTTGTGTTACCAGATCTTTCCTTTCCTTCCTTATCTTGACATATATCCAGTACTTTGTGTTACCAGATCTTTCCTTTCCTTCCTTATCTTGACATATATCCAGTACTTTGTGTTACCAGATCTTTCCTTTCCTTCCTTATCTTGACATATATCCAGTACTTTGTGTTACCAGATCTTTCCTTTCCTTCCTTATCTTGACATATATCCAGTACTTTGTGTTACCAGATCTTTCCTTTCCTTCCTTATCATGACATATATCCAGAACTTCCTCATTGCTACATCTCTTCTCCAATTTTTGATCGCAATGTCTTTCATGTGCTTGTTTATCACATGAGGTCAGCTGTGTTAGTGTATTGGCACATTTCTCCTGCACTTCTTTATTACCAGTTGGGTCTTTAATTTCCTATGACAGTATGTCCTGTATTCTAACGTCCACATCTCCTTCGAACTTCTTTATAACTTCATTGCTCCTGTCTTTAATTATTACTACTTCGTACTGCGCTTCTGTATTAGAAGCTTCGTGGTGCATTCCATATTATGTACCATTCACGGTGAAACATCTCCGTTTAGAGTGTTAGGACTTGCATGATGTGAGACATAACACTTTACTGCAGACTCCATGAAAACCTTGATCAGGAATGTCCCACCTGATGTGATCTCGGAATTTCTGAAGGAGATTAACATTTTTCATCTGATCTAAGATTTTACGAAGGAAAAAAAATTTAACACATTTCCGGCGTGGTTTCGGAAGGTATGTTTAAAAGAGTTGTGTGAACTTTTTTGTTTGTGTGTTTTGTTTCTTTTGAATGACTTGTGAGTTATTTTCAATGTGGTGACAGTCCTGATATGGCCCTTTGCGGTCGGCTGGGCTATAAGCAACATTACCATTACCATCTTTATTACCACATGTAGTCTCTGCTCCTTTTTCACAACAAGTCTTCAGAGAGAGAGAGAGAGAGAGAGAGAGACAGAGACAGAGACAGAGACAAGACAGAGAGTTTACATTAGGGAAAGAAAAGCATAACTTCATCCATCGACAAACTTTTACAACATCCTAGACATCAAAGACACATGACGTACACATCGCCTCAGGCAAAGCGAGGGCAAAGAAGAACAACACACAGAAATTCCTTTGCTGCTTCCCCTCGAGACTAACATTTTATTATAATCGTAAAAGCGAGCAAAAGAAAACCGAAAGAAAAAAAACACAGGAAAAACATTGCCTGTGCTTAAAAAAATGGAAAAGAAGCATAATTGTTTATGATTGATGTCCTGCCAAAACTTAGACATGGAAAAAATACCTGAAATTCCTACATGGATGAATATGTAGCACGAGAACTAGGTGGAATATTGCGAGGAATCATCATTTGTGGAAGAAGATGGTGCAGGGGATTATAGAATACCTAAAATGTTCAGTAAATGTGGTTTTGACAAAGATTCCGTATATCCATGTGGATTCCTTTAGTCGGTGCTGCTAGTAAAGTCGTCTGAGTAGTCGTGCTGCTATAAAGTCGTGCTGCAGTCGGTGCAGCTAGTCGGTGCTGTTAGTAAAGTCGGTGCTGCTAGTAAAGTCGGTGCTGCTAGTAAAAGTCGGTGCTGCTAGTAACGGACTGCAAAAGGGCAGTGTGAACTGATTCCACTTCAAGCGGGTGATTGCACCCTGGCTTTTCTGAGAGAGAAAACGCGATAGTGTAGATGTTTTTTTTTTTTTATCATGTTGTAAAGTTCGTTAGCATCTATACTGTCTCAAAAAGTTTATTCATGTAGATGTTTTGCACAGGCAGACAATATCAGAGCTATCTAGTCGCAAAAGACATGTAGGAGGACAGGTAGTAAGAGTCTGGTTTTTAAAGATAGATCGGACACAGCGCAGTAAGTACCATGCGACAAGATCAGATAGACTCGTAATTACATTGTTAAAAATAATACAAGGTCGTAAATACCTCGTGAAATGAACAAAGAGACAAGAGCACATGAAGAAAACGAGATGACCAGCGTCCGAAGTGGTTAGCGTCGCGGACTCCCGGCTGGGAGGTCGTGGGTTCGAATCCCATCAGAGTCATGTGGGTTTTTTCTGCCCCGACCGGCTCCTACCCAGAGTTGAGTTTGCTGCGGACTCAGTTGGGAAGACTGGGACCACACAGTCGAGTTTCATCCACTTAATGGATGCGTTTCTGAGAGTGTTGCTCAAATTTCATGACCAACACTGCAGGTGCCTGTATCTCTCGGGCCTGGTTGACGCCAGGATATATTATGAAAGGAAGCGTAGAGTACAGCCCTGTCATGTAGTCTCAGACCGAAATGGAAATCCGTAGCATCATCTTAATCATCCTCATTCTCATTGATCAGCATTAAAAAAAATGTCTCAAAATTCTGTGGCCCTTCATGCCCTGCTCTCATGGTGACCTCAGTTTCGATGTCCTCTCCACGTCTGTGGCCTTGGTTTGGTTCCGTCGGGGTCACCGGTATCGGCGAGCCCATGGGGGCTGTCGTTGGACGGACGTGGTGGCGCCCTCCGGAGGGAGAGCTCACTCACGCCGGCTCCGCGACTAAGCAATTATTGTCGTCAGTGGGGGGCTTAGTAGGTGGTGTCCTGCGTATGTTAGATCAGAACAGGCGCCACTGAACACCACCGAAGTGACTCGGCGGCAGTGCAGTGTCTCCTCCGGTGGGTCGCCTCTTGACGACTTGACATTGACTGCTCCCTGTGGATTGCTGGTGCCGGTGCTGCGGCGGGGCCGGCCGGGCTATGGCTGTGGACGGGGTGTCGGAATGAGCGGCTTGGGTGCACTGCCTCTGAGGTGGCGCAGAGGTTGGGACAGTAAAAAAAAAAAAAAAAAAAAAAAAAAAGAAAACGAGATGATGGGAGCATTGTGTGAGTCTTCACACGGACAGACAGTATCTTAGCTATTTTGTGCAAACAATGAAACCTGCAGTATTGTAACTATTTTGTAAAAAGCAATGAAGCATGCTAATGACTATCTTAAATGGAGAAAGTCAAACGATTCGTTCGTGACTCTGAGAAACGAATGAGTGAAGGAGGGTGGTTACCTTATAAAAGAACAATGAGGCAGTGCAGTATACAACTTTCATTTAAAAAAAAAAGACACATTCAAGCAAGTTTCTTGTCGGAAAAATGAGATATTCCATATTCCAGTAAGTACCGTGTAAACGGTAGAGAGATAATGCAGTAAGCAAATGAGAATAGAAAACAACGATACAATGCCTGAATATCTTCTACAAAACTGAGAATGCCGTAAATGCTTCAACAAACAAACAAAAATAAACGAAGAAGAAAAAGACACGAATAAATGCCGTAAGTGCATTTAGAAACAGAGAAAATCCTAAGAAATTTGAAACTTACAGTTAGTGTGGTTAGTACCTTCTTTGAAAAAACCTAAGTGATACAAATGATGCATTGTGAAAAGAAAACAAACAAACAAAAAACAACGACGACTACGACGACAACAACAAACAACAACAACAACAACAATAACAACAATAACAATAACAACGAGATCAGATAATAGATACGTAGTCAAGAAGAAAAGAAAATAGAAAGAAAGAAAGGAAACAAAGAAACAAACACACACCCAGACAAACAAACAAAACACAGAGAGACAAAATAAAGCACACGTGCTTCAACTATTTACACAGGCAGTGCTGCAAGTGTTTTGTAATTATTTGCTTCTTCTACACGACCACGTCGTGCAACGCTAGCTCATCTGTTAGGAACTGAGTTCAACAACCAGTTGTTGCCAGTCAAATCACACTAGCTTCTAACAATGAAAATTGCTGTTTTCCCCTACCCATCTGAATTTTCTGTTGCTATGGTGATACTCAATAGGTTCATTGCACCCCCTCTCTTTTCTCCCTCCCTCTTCCCTTTCGTCCCTTCTCTCCATCTCCTCGCTCCCCCCCCCCCCCCCCCCCCCCCACCTCTCCACACGCAAACCCTTGCCGTTCCCAGAATCACCTGAGATCGGATTAAACCTTAAGCATGAATGTAACACTCTGCAACGTGATAACGGTAAAGACAGGCGGTGTTGTATGTCATGGTTAACCACCACCACCACCCCCAAAACACTCCAGTGAAAGATTAGATAGCACCTCCTCTTTCAGCAACCGCTTCCTCACCCCCACAGCCTACCTCATTTCCCGACCGATTATTGGATTAAGAGATTGTCCTGATGCCAGTCACACATGACAGACTTCCGTCAGAAATGCTTGAGAAGTCCCACGCCAAGGCGGCGCACAATGGCATACAATTTCATCGTTCACTGGTTTTGATTCTGGCGATAAGTAGACATTGTCTGGAACAGTTCGTGATTGGAGGTTAGGGTTATGTATGTATGTATCTTTCTCTGTTAGCTGGAAGCGATATCAGAACCGAAGTTGTTGCCAGTTTTGTTGGTCTGTCTGCTGCTATTGATACCGGTGATGATGATGATGATGATGATGATGATGATGATGATGATGATGATGATGATGATGATAACACTGGCTTTGCGTATGACAAAATTGTTACGATAATGACGATGATAAAGTTGCAGTGATGATGATGGCGATCATGATGTTGCCATGATCATGATGGCGTTTATGATGACAACACTGCCGTTATGATGACAATGATAATAACGTTTCTATGCTGATAACAAAGGCGGCATTTTTATTATGACCTCATGATGCCTGACTGTTTAATTCGCAGAGAGAGAGAGAGAGAGAGAGAGGGAGAGAGAGAGAGAGGGGGGGGGGGAGAGGGAGAGAGACAGAGAGAAAGAGAAACAGAGGCCAGCCACTGTGGCGAAGTGGTTAGCGCCGCGGACTCCTGGCTGGAACATCGTGGATTCGATTCCCATCTGAACCATGTACATGTGACTTTATCTGCCACGATCGACTCCTATCCGGAGTTGAGCTTGTTATGAGCTCAGATGACAAGACTGGGATCATACAGTTGAGTTTCATTCACCTAGTGGATGGATCCTGAGAATAATGCTGAAATTTCCTGACCAGCACCGCAGGTGTCTGTATCTGTAGGGCCTGGTTGACACCGGGTTATGTTATGAAATAAGCATAGAATACAGCCAGGTCACGATGTCATCACACCAGAATGGACATCCGCAGCATCTTAATCATCAACATTCTCATCGATCAGCATGGGAAAAACATTCTCACGTGTATCTTCAAGCCCTGTTCTCACGGTGACCTCAGTTTCGACTTCATCTCTTCATGTATGCTTTTGGTGAGGTTCTGTCGAGATCATCAGTATTGGCAAGCTTATGGGGACTGTCGTTGGACAGATGTAGTGAGGGAGCTCACTCACGCTGGCCCCGCAACTAAACAACTATTTTCGGCGTTAGGGGGGTGAGTAGGTGGTGTCCTGTGTGTAGTGAATGAGAGCAGGCGTCACAGAACACCACGAAGTGATCTGGCAACAGTGCGGGGTCTCTTCTGTTGGGTGGCCTCATGGCAACGTGGCATTGACGACTCCAGGGCGGCGGTGGAACAAGACAGTCTGTAGCTGTGGAAGGAAAGCCGGTATACCGGCGTGAGTGCAGGGTCACTGAGGTGGCAGAGAAGATGAGGCAGAATAAAGATAGAACAGAGAGACAGACAGACAGACGAGAGAGAGAGAGAGAGAGAGGAGGGGGGGGAGTGAGGGAGAGAGAGAGAGGGGAAGGTAGAGAGGGAGGGAGGGAGCTAGAGAGAAACACACACACACACACACACACACACACACACACACACACACACACACACAGCACGCACGCACGCACGCACCACCACGCACATGCACACACGGACACACGCACGCACGCACGACACACACGCACGCACGCACACACACATACCGCGCGCGCGCAGAGAAAGAGAGAGACAGAGAGAGACAGACAGACAGGCAGGCAGGCAGAGGAGGGAAGGAAAGAGGGAGGGAGAGACAGACATAGACAGGGAGGGAGGGACGGAGGGAGCATGTAGAGTACATTATGGTCACCATTATTACTGCAGTCAAGTGATTGACTGGAAAGCACACATAGTACAGGAAGCAAAGAAGAACACAATGCCAACTTGCGCGGACGACTCGATTAGCATCACTGTATGACAGTTCGACCCCATTCCACAAAGCCACGCTGACCTCGAACCACGTCATACGGAGCCATAATGCAAAAACCGTGGGTAGGCCAAAGACGCCTCAAGCCAGCCTAGTTTCTGACAGTTTACTCGCCAATTACTATCGTTAAACAAAACAAAATGACAGAGAACAACACTCCCTTTCTCCCCCCCTATCTTCACTCTTCCTCTCCCCCATTCCAGATACCCCCCTCCCCCCCCCCCCCCCCCCCCCCCCCCCCCCCATCGCAACACGCCATGTGAAGTCATAATGCTGTAAGCCAAAAGCCCAGCGTATGATTATGTACCCTCCAAACACGTATAAACATGTTCATAACAGACAGACGACAAAGCCTCCTCACCCCCTCCTCACCCCCACCCCTCCCCTAACTCACCTCTCCTCTCACCACTTCATTTCTCTTCCCGCCCCGGCGGTCTCGCTTCCCTTCCCCCTGCCACCCCCCCCCCCCCCCACCACCACCACCACCACCACCTTCCCTCCTTTCCCCTGCTTTCCCCCTTCCAGTCTCGCACCCTTTCCCCGCTGATAACTGGTATGGTGAGTTTTTCTTGCCAAAAGACATCTCTCCGGGAAAAGCGAATGTCTGGAATTCTTTGCTGTGAATATAAATGAACGTTCACGCCAAAGTAGACTATAGTAGCCTGTAGTCCTGTTGTCATCAAGTCTCGGTGCTAGCTATAAAAACATTGTCTGCAATATTTCTCGTAGATTACTTAAGTTTTTTCTTCTAATTTTCAGAAGAGATGAGCGTATCTGCATGTGGGCTTCCATCATTTGTTTGATGCTGATATCTAGCGCGGATGAATGTGAGGTGTCAGACGAAACAATGTGTTGCCTGCTATCGATTGGAAGGAAGACAATGATGTCTTTGCTTCCTTCCTTATCAATTTAACATGCCTGTTTACACTGTGACCGCACTCACACCACACACACACACACACACACACACACACACACACACACACACACACACACACACACAACCACACACACACATACACACACTCGCACACACACACGCGCGCGCGCGTAAACGCTCACGCGCGCGCGCACACACACACACACACACACACACACACACACACACACACACACACACAAGCATACGAACGCACATACACACACACACACACATACAAACATGCACGCACGAGCGCGTGCATGCGCGAGCGCGCGCGTACACACACACACACACACACACACACACACACACACACAGAGAATGTGGGGGAGAGAAGTGAGGGGGAGAATAAATAGAATAATGACTGAGTGAATATCATCTGAAGAGAGAGAGAGAGAGAGAGGGGGGGGGGGAGGAGAGAGAGAAATTCAGTTCAGTTCCTGTTGTTTATCTTCCGGCCGACGGCGCGATGGAAGTGGACATTGTGGATATTGTATCAGGGCTGTCACATCATCAAGAGAGAGAGAGAGTGAAGGGAGGGAGGGGGGGGGGAGACCAGAATAAATGAATCAATAAATCAATATCGAATGAGAGAGAGAGACAGACAGACAGACAGACAGACAGACAGACAGACAGAGCGAGAGACAGAGAGGCAGACAGACACAGAGATAGAGACACATACGCAGAGAGAGAGAGAGACAGACAGACAGAAGAGAGAGAGAGAGAGAGAGAGAGAGAGAGAGAGAGAGAGAGAGAGAGAGAGAATAAACCAACGAAATAATGAACGAATGTATGTACATGTCTGTATGTCGGTATGCATATATGTCTGTATGTTTGTATGTACGTATGCATGTATGTATGTATGTATGTGTGAATGCATGCATGTATGTATGTAGTGTGTATGTATGTATGTATGTAGGTATGTATGTATATATGTACGTACGTACGTATGCATGCATGTGTGTGTATGTATGCATGTATGTTTGTATGTATGTATGTACGTTTGTATGTTTGTATGTGTGTATGCATGCATGCATGTATGAACGTATGCATGTATGTATGTGTGCACATGGGTGGTGTATGGATGAGTGAACGTATGTATGTATGTATCTAAGAATGAATAAATGAATGAATGAATGAATGAATGAATGAATGAATGAATGAATGATGAACCAATAAACAAATGCATCAAGCGATCAGTTAATAAAACAATTAATCAGTCAGATTATGTGAGGATAAAGAGAGAGGGTGGGTTGTGGGAATACAAATAGACACAGAGAATAACTGAATCATTAAAACATTGAATATCATAAGCGAGTTACAGAAAGAGAGATCAAAAAACAAACACAGATAGAAAAATACAGGAAGGTGAATAACAGCAGCTTTGAGCAACATTCAGATCGAATGTTAAATGCATTATAAGGAAACAGCAAACTGTTTGACGATATTTTGACTCATAGATGACATAAGCAATACAAGTTTAAAGAATGAGGGATGGTTTAGATACTTCGTAGGAATTAACCGGTCTCTAAGCGTTCTCAAAATAGGGCAACAGAATAGAAAATGGACCTCATTTTCTCCTGCACCTTTACATAATGGACAAATAAGATTTCGTTCATTATGCTGTTTGTAACAGCAGTGCTGAACATATAAATCAGACATCCGAAATCAAAATTTGGTCATAATAATCTTTAAATGTCTGTCCATATTCATTCATATACAGGCTGGAACACACACACACACACACACACACACACACACACACACACCACACACACACACACACACACACACACAGAGGGAGAGAGAGAGAGAGAGAGAGGGGGGGAGGAGAGAGAGAAATTCAGTTCAGTTCCTGCATGTATGTATGTGTGTATGTATGTATGTATGTAGGTATGTATGTATATATGTACGTACGTACGTATGCATGCATGTGGTGTATGTATGCATGTATGTTTGTATGTATGTATGTACGTTTGTATGTTTGTATGTGTGTATGCATGCATGCATGTATGAACGTATGCATGTATGTATGTGTGCACATGGGTGGTGTATGGATGAGTGAACGTATGTATGTATGTATCTAAGAATGAATAAATGAATGAATGAATGAATGAATGAATGAACCAATAAACAAATGCATCAAGCGATCAGTTAATAAAACAATTAATCAGTCAGATTATGTGAGGATAAAGAGAGAGGGTGGGTTGTGGGAATACAAATAGACACAGAGAATAACTGAATCATTAAAACATTGAATATCATAAGCGAGTTACAGAAAGAGAGATCAAAAAACAAACACAGATAGAAAAATACAGGAAGGTGAATAACAGCAGTTTGAGCAACATTCAGATCGAATGTTAAATGCATTATAAGGAAACAGCAAACTGTTTGACGATATTTTGACTCATAGATGACATAAGCAATACAAGTTTAAAGAATGAGGGATGGTTTAGATACTTCGTAGGAATTAACCGGTCTCTAAGCGTTCTCAAATAGGGCAACAGAATAGAAAATGGACCTCATTTTCTCCTGCACCTTTACATAATGGACAAATAAGATTTCGTTCATTATGCTGTTTGTAACAGCAGTGCTGAACATATAAATCAGACATCCGAAATCAAAATTTGGTCATAATAATCTTTAAATGTCTGTCCATATTCATTATATACAGGCTGGAACCACACACACACACACACACACACACACACACACACACACACACACACACACACACACACACAGAGGGAGAGAGAGAGAGAGAGAGGGGGGGAGGAGAGAGAGAAATTCAGTTCAGTTCCTGTTGTTTATCTTCCGGCCGACGGCGCGATGGAAGTGGACATTGTGGATATTGTATCAGGGCTGTCACATCATCAAGAGAGAGAGAGAGAGTGAGGGGAGGGAGGGGGGGGGAGACCAGAATAAATGAATCAATAAATCAGTATCGAATGAGAGAGACAGACAGACAGACAGACAGACACGACAGAGCGAGAGACAGAGAGGCAGACAGACACAGAGATAGAGACACATACGCAGAAAGAGAGAGAGAGACAGACAGACAGACAGACAGAGAGAGAGAGAGAGAGAGAGAGGAGAGAGAGAGAGAGAATAAACCAACGAAATAATGAACGAATGTATGTACATGTCTGTATGTCGGTATGCATATATGTCTGTATGTTTGTATGTACGTATGCATGTATGTATGTATGTATGTAGTGTGAATGCATGCATGTATGTATGTGTGTATGTATGTATGTATGTAGGTATGTATGTATATATGTACGTACGTACGTATGCATGCATGTGTGTATGTATGCATGTATGTTTGTATGTATGTATGTACGTTTGTATGTTTGTATGTGTGTATGCATGCATGCATGTATGAACGTATGCATGTATGTATGTGTGCACATGGGTGGTGTATGGATGAGTGAACGTATGTATGTATGTATCTAAGAATGAATAAATGAATGAATGAATGAATGAATGAATGAATGAACCAATAAACAAATGCATCAAGCGATCAGTTAATAAAACAATTAATCAGTCAGATTATGTGAGGATAAAGAGAGAGGGTGGGTTGTGGGAATACAAATAGACACAGAGAATAACTGAATCATTAAAACATTGAATATCATAAGCGAGTTACAGAAAGAGAGATCAAAAAACAAACACAGATAGAAAAATACAGGAAGGTGAATAACAGCAGCTTTGAGCAACATTCAGATCGAATGTTAAATGCATTATAAGGAAACAGCAAACTGTTTGACGATATTTTGACTCATAGATGACATAAGCAATACAAGTTTAAAGAATGAGGGATGGTTTAGATACTTCGTAGGAATTAACCGGTCTCTAAGCGTTCTCAAAATAGGGCAACAGAATAGAAAATGGACCTCATTTTCTCCTGCACCTTTACATAATGGACAAATAAGATTCCGTTCATTATGCTGTTTGTAACAGCAGTGCTGAACATATAAATCAGACATCCGAAATCAAAATTTGGTCATAATAATCTTTAAATGTCTGTCCATATTCATTTATATACAGGCTGGAACACACACACACACACACACACACACACACACACACACACACACACACACACACACACACACACACAGAGGAGAGGAGAGAGAGAGAGAGAGGGGGGGGGGGAGGAGAGAGAGAAATTCAGTTCAGTTCCTGTGTTTATCTTCCGGCCGACGGCGGATGGAAGTGGACATTGTGGATATTGTATCAGGGCTGTCACATCATCAAGAGAGAGAGAGAGATGAGGGGAGGGAGGGGGGGGGAGACCAGAATAAATGAATCAATAAATCAATATCAATGAGAGACAGACAGACAGACAGACAGACAGACTGCAGAGCGAGAGACAGAGAGGCAGACAGACACAGAGATAGGACACGTACTCAGAGAGAGAGAGAAAGACAGACAGACGACAGACAGTCAGAGAGAGAGAGAGAAGAGAGAGAGAGAGAGAGAGAATAAACCAACGAAATAATGAACGAATAATGTACATGTCTGTATGTCGGTATGCATATATGTCGTATGTTTGTATGTACGTATGCATGTAGTATGTATGTATGTGTGAATGCATGCATGTATGTATTGTGTATGTATGTATGTATGTAGGTATGTATGTATATATGTACGTACGTACGTATGCATGCATGTGTGTGTATGTATGCATGTAGTTTGTATGAAATGTATGTACTTTGTATGTTTGTATGTGTGTATGCATGCATGCATGTATGAACGTATGCATGTATGTATGGTGCACATGGTGGTGTATGGATGAGTGAACGTATGTATGTATGTATCTAAGAATGAATAAATGAATGAATGAATGAATGAATGAATGAATGAATGAATAAATGAACCAATAAACAAATGCATCAAGCGATCGTTAATAAAACAATAATCAGTCGATTATGTGAGGATAAAGAGAGAGGGTGGGTTGTGGGAATACAAATAGACACAGAGAATAACTGAATCATTAAAAATTGAATATCATAAGCGAGTTACAGAAAGAGAGATCAAAAAAACAAACACAGATAGAAAAATACAGGAAGGTGAATAACAGCAGCTTTGAGCAACATTCAGATCGAATGTTAAATGCATTATAAGGAAACAGCAAACTGTTTGACGATATTTTGACTCATAGATGACATAAGCAATACAAGTTTAAAGAATGAGGGATGGTTTAGATACTTCGTAGGAATTAACCGGTCTCTAAGCGTTCTCAAAATAGGGCAACAGAATAGAAAATGGACCTCATTTTCTCCTGCACCTTTACATAATGGACAAATAAGATTCCGTTCATTATGCTGTTTGTAACAGCAGTGCTGAACATATAAATCAGACATCCGAAATCAAAATTTGGTCATAATAACTTTTAAATGTCTGTCCATATTCATTCATATACAGGCTGGAACACACACACACACACACACACACACACACACACACACACACACACACACACACACACACACACACACACAGAGGGAGAGAGAGAGAGAGAGAGAGAGAGAGAGAGAGAGGGGGGGGAGGAGAGAGAGAAATTCAGTTCAGTTCCTGTTGTTTATCTTCCGGCCGACGGCGCGATGGAAGTGGACATTGTGGATATTGTATCAGGGCTGTCACATCATCAAGAGAGAGAGAGAGTGAGGGGAGGGAGGGGGGGGGAGACCAGAATAAATGAATCAATAAATCAATATCGAATGAGAGAGACAGACAGACAGACAGACAGACAGACAGACAGACAGACAGAGCGAGAGACAGAGAGGCAGACAGACACAGAGATAGAGACACATACGCAGAGAGAGAGAGAGACAGACAGACAGACAGACAGGAGAGAGAGAGAGAGAGAGAGAGAGAGAGAATAAACCAACGAAATAATGAACGAATGTATGTACATGTCTGTATGTCGGTATGCATATATGTCTGTATGTTTGTATGTACGTATGCATGTATGTATGTATGTATGTGTGAATGCATGCATGTATGTATGTGTGTATGTATGTATGTATGTAGGTATGTATGTATATATGTACGTACGTACGTATGCATGCATGTGTGTGTATGTATGCATGTATGTTTGTATGTATGTATGTACGTTTGTATGTTTGTATGTGTGTATGCATGCATGCATGTATGAACGTATGCATGTATGTATGTGTGCACATGGGTGGTGTATGGATGAGTGAACGTATGTATGTATGTATCTAAGAATGAATAAATGAATGAATGAATGAATGAACCAATAAACAAATGCATCAAGCGATCAGTTAATAAAACAATTAATCAGTCAGATTATGTGAGGATAAAGAGAGAGGGTGGGTTGTGGGAATACAAATAGACACAGAGAATAACTGAATCATTAAAACATTGAATATCATAAGCGAGTTACAGAAAGAGAGATCAAAAAACAAACACAGATAGAAAAATACAGGAAGGTGAATAACAGCAGCTTTGAGCAACATTCAGATCGAATGTTAAATGCATTATAAGGAAACAGCAAACTGTTTGACGATATTTTGACTCATAGATGACATAAGCAATACAAGTTTAAAGAATGAGGGATGGTTTAGATACTTCGTAGGAATTAACCGGTCTCTAAGCGTTCTCAAAATAGGGCAACAGAATAGAAAATGGACCTCATTTTCTCCTGCACCTTTACATAATGGACAAATAAGATTCCGTTCATTATGCTGTTTGTAACAGCAGTGCTGAACATATAAATCAGACATCCGAAATCAAAATTTGGTCATAATAATCTTTAAATGTCTGTCCATATTCATTCATATACAGGCTGGAACACACACACACACACACACACACACACACACACACACACACACACACACACACACACACACACACACACAACACAGAGGAGAGAGAGAGAGAGAGAGAGAGGGGGGGGGGAGAGAGAGAGAAATTCAGTTCAGTTCCTGTTGTTTATCTTCCGGCCGACGGCGCGATGGAAGTGGACATTGTGGATATTGTATCAGGGCTGTCACATCATCAAGAGAGAGAGAGAAGTGAGGGGAGGGAGGGGGGGGGAGACCAGAATAAATGAATCAATAAATCAATATCGAATGAGAGAGACAGACAGACAGACAGACAGACAGACAGACAGACAGACAGAGCGAGAGACAGAGAGGCAGACAGACACAGAGATAGAGACACATACGCAGAGAGAGAGAGAGACAGACAGACAGACAGACAGAGAGAGAGAGAGAGAGAGAGAGAGAATAAACCAACGAAATAATGAACGAATGTATGTACATGTCTGTATGTCGGTATGCATATATGTCTGTATGTTTGTATGTACGTATGCATGTATGTATGTATGTATGTGTGAATGCATGCATGTATGTATGTGTGTATGTATGTATGTATGTAGGTATGTATGTATATATGTACGTACGTACGTATGCATGCATGTGTGTGTATGTATGCATGTATGTTTGTATGTATGTATGTACGTTTGTAGTGTGTTGTATGCATGCATGCATGTATGAACGTATGCATGTATGTATGTGTGCACATGGGTGGTGTATGGATGAGTGAACGTATGTATGTATGTATCTAAGAATGAATAAATGAATGAATGAATGAATGAACCAATAAACAAATGCATCAAGCGATCAGTTAATAAAACAATTAATCAGTCAGATTATGTGAGGATAAAGAGAGAGGGTGGGTTGTGGGAATACAAATAGACACAGAGAATAACTGAATCATTAAAACATTGAATATCATAAGCGAGTTACAGAAAGAGAGATCAAAAAACAAACACAGATAGAAAAATACAGGAAGGTGAATAACAGCAGCTTTGAGCAACATTCAGATCGAATGTTAAATGCATTATAAGGAAACAGCAAACTGTTTGACGATATTTTGACTCATAGATGACATAAGCAATACAAGTTTAAAGAATGAGGGATGGTTTAGATACTTCGTAGGAATTAACCGGTCTCTAAGCGTTCTCAAAATAGGGCAACAGAATAGAAAATGGACCTCATTTTCTCCTGCACCTTTACATAATGGACAAATAAGATTCCGTTCATTATGCTGTTTGTAACAGCAGTGCTGAACATATAAATCAGACATCCGAAATCAAAATTTGGTCATAATAATCTTTAAATGTCTGTCCATATTCATTCATATACAGGCTGGAACACACACACACACACACACACACACACACACACACACACACACACACACACACACACACACACACACACAGAGGGAGAGAGAGAGAGAGAGAGAGGGGGGGCGAGGAGAGAGAGAAATTCAGTTCAGTTCCTGTTGTTTATCTTCCGGCCGACGGCGCGATGGAAGTGGACATTGTGGATATTGTATCAGGGCTGTCACATCATCAAGAGAGAGAGAGAGAGTGAGGGGAGGGAGGGGGGGGAGACCAGAATAAATGAATCAATAAATCAATATCGAATGAGAGAGACAGACAGACAGACAGACAGACAGACAGACAGACAGACAGAGCGAGAGACAGAGAGGCAGACAGACACAGAGATAGAGACACATACGCAGAGAGAGAGAGAGACAGACAGACAGACAGACAGAGAGAGAGAGAGAGAGAGAGAGAAGAGAATAAACCAACGAAATAATGAACGAATGTATGTACATGTCTGTATGTCGGTATGCATATATGTCTGTATGTTTGTATGTACGTATGCATGTATGTATGTATGTATGTGTGAATGCATGCATGTATGTATGTGTGTATGTATGTATGTATGTAGGTATGTATGTACGTACGTATGCATGCATGTGTGTGTATGTATGCATGTATGTTTGTATGTATGTATGTACGTTTGTATGTTTGTATGTGTGTATGCATGCATGCATGTATGAACGTATGCATGTATGTATGTGTGCACATGGGTGGTGTATGGATGAGTGAACGTATGTATGTATGTATCTAAGAATGAATAAATGAATGAATGAATGAATGAATGAATGAATGAACCAATAAACAAATGCATCAAGCGATCAGTTAATAAAACAATTAATCAGTCAGATTATGTGAGGATAAAGAGAGAGGGTGGGTTGTGGGAATACAAATAGACACAGAGAATAACTGAATCATTAAAACATTGAATATCATAAGCGAGTTACAGAAAGAGAGATCAAAAAACAAACACAGATAGAAAAATACAGGAAGGTGAATAACAGCAGCTTTGAGCAACATTCAGATCGAATGTTAAATGCATTATAAGGAAACAGCAAACTGTTTGACGATATTTTGACTCATAGATGACATAAGCAATACAAGTTTAAAGAATGAGGGATGGTTTAGATACTTCGTAGGAATTAACCGGTCTCTAAGCGTTCTCAAAATAGGGCAACAGAATAGAAAATGGACCTCATTTTCTCCTGCACCTTTACATAATGGACAAATAAGATTCCGTTCATTATGCTGTTTGTAACAGCAGTGCTGAACATATAAATCAGACATCCGAAATTAAAATTTGGTCATAATACTCTTTAAATGTCTGTCCATATTCATTCATATACAGGCTGGAACACACACACACACACACACACACACACACACACACACACACACACACACACACACGAGAGAGGAGAGAGAGAGAGAGAGAGAGAGAGAGAGAGAGAGAGAGAGAGAGAGAGAGAGAGGGGGGAGGCGACAGCGGGGGTAGAATACATGAATAAAGAAATCAGTTGGTATCAATTATACATGAATAAAGAAATCAGTTGGTATCAATTATACATGAATAAAGAAATCAGTTGGTATCAATTATACATGAATAAAGAAATCAGTTGGTATCAATTATACATGAATAAAGAAATCAGTTGGTATCAATTATACATGAATAAAGAAATCAGTTGGTATCAATTATACATGAATAAAGAAATCAGTTGGTATCAATTATACATGAATAAAGAAATCAGTTGGTATCAATTATACATGAATAAAGAAATCAGTTGGTATCAATTATTTAGGTTGCTGTCATTCCTCGGTAAGATTCAGGATTAACCTCCACACTCACCCTCGCCTGATGTAATATTACCGACTGGGAAAACTGTCAGAAGAAAGTTGTGGGGGGGGGGGGGGGTAAGGAAGCTACACCTAGACCACCAGAACTACAATGCAAAACGTCAGTGTGTGCAGAAAAAGCGGCAGTTCTAACGAAGGGCTCCTGCGGAATTCGAATTCGGAGCTTCTGCCTTTCCTACCTCCGAGTCAACCGAGTACAGCGCGTGTCATGATGATGAAAGGGGGCAAAACCAGTTGAGTGTGAGCACTCCAAGCTAATTCAGACACACCTAGCAAACAACAACAACAACAACAACAACAACAACAAAATTTACATCTGTAGACAGCTGGATTTCACAAACCCATAAACACTAGAACATCAAACGCCTTCACGACTGTAAGCACCCGTAATTTTATTAACAGAGATAAAAGCCACAAGAGCAGCAGCAGCAGCAACAACAACAACAACAACAAATTAACACAGGCAGGCGTAAACCACTTGTCCAATGTGCCCAAGTGCACGTATTAAGCAGACTAGCTTTGATTCTTGGGCAAGAAAAAAAAAGAAACAGAGAAAGCGGACAAATGAAATCAGAAGAAAAAGACATCCGAAGACGAAAAGCGCTTTTTCGAGAGAGAGAGGGTATGATGGGGATGTGTGTGTGTGTGTGTGGGGGGGGGGGGGGGGGGGCTGACTGACTGGTATTTGGAATACTTGAATAAAGGGGAGAGGAGGAGGCATTCAAAGCGCTGAAAAAGGCCCTTTTTAGTACACGAAACTACCACTCGAAATATATCAAATGTGACAACTTCGCCTGAAAAATGCACAATATTGTGTTTACTACACTGCTACCCTTGATCAAGTCATAATGACCAGAAATACACAATGTTTATCTACCCTTAAGGAGGCCTGACAACGTCAAACACTGGGAACGACATTGTGCTCGGATCGGAGTCGCCCTCACCCATCCCCTCCATTCTTGCCATCTCTCCCTCCCTGCCCACCCCCTTCCTCCCCGCCCTCCCTCCCCATGCCACACCCGTTAAGAAGTTACTGCAAGAAAGCATCACTCTCGCTAGTGTTCAGGGTAGCCATCAGCAGTCTTTGTGTAATAAAACACTTGAAATTATTGTGCGACGTTTCGCGCCGATGAAGAAGGTATACTCACATGTATTTACTGTCTTATCTCCTTTTTTCTGTCTCTGGCATCACCCCCATACTGCTCATTCTCCCCCGAACCCAGCCACACCCAAGATCGTCCTGTTCTAACCTCTGCACCGGCAGCAGTCAAGATCCAGTCATAAAAGGGCACGTTCCAGAGGAGACACTGCACTATTTCCGAGTCAAATCAATGGTGTTCAATTATGCCTACTGCGCTTGTTCTTATCCAACATACATTGGGCACCGCATACTAAGACATACATGATTGCTTGGTCGCACCGTCAGCGTGAGCTCCATTTCTGCATTGGGGGGCGCCACCACGTCCATCCAGCGACAGCCCCCTACCCTCCTGACCTTGCCTGTATTGACGGCTCTGGCACAAACTCATCACATGCCATCATAACTTTGTCCGCCTCCCAAAACCAGCCTTTGAGCAGCAGATACCAAATCCTGCCCTTACAGATTATGTTTCAGGCAGCAATTTATAATTGCACAAAACCGCCCGACCTTATCGCTTGTACGGAGTTTAACGAATACGCGCGTGTATGATTATCGTCAAGCGTGAAACCACGGACGATAATCGAAATACGAATGGAATTCTGCTATGAAGTGAAGCGTTAACGTGTCCTGTGTGCATTACAATTCTATTGTTATCTGACTGCAACAAACTACCGATGATGGATTCCGTCTTGAATTCTGCCAATTAAGTGTAGCGCCAACACGCCCCGTGTGCATGTGATTCTGTTATCTGCTGTCTGATAGTAACAGACTACCGATGATGGATCTTGTCTGGCATTCTGCTAATGAAGTGTATTGTTGGCGTGTTCTATGTGTATGTGATTCTGTTATCTCAGAGTGTTGTTGCTGACGATGATGGAATTCGTCTGGCATATTTCTGACCGCATTCATATCTGCAGTGGTAGATAATTCTGCCTAACTAACAGTATGTGCTTGAGTGGGTGAACGGGAAAACCGAAAAGGCAGAGGAGTCAAATTACCACTTTCCGCGGTCACTGAGGAGAAACAATCAGGTTTCGAAATATCGGTATCTGACCAGGAGTTATATGTTAGTGAGTTTCTTCCCCATTGGAGAATGTCTCCCCCTTGGAGACTATAGGCTTGCTGAAGGCTCATTTTGAGAAGCATTTATTTCATTTTTTTTTTCCCGTTCACCCACTCAAGCACACACTGTTAGTTAGGCAGAATTATCTACCACTGCAGATATGAATGCTTATTTCCCCCTATTTCTTCAATCTAAGACATAAGAGCAAGCTTTGTTTATAATTGAATATTTCTTGCAGTCATTGCAATACCAAGCTGCTCTGTAAGTTGCTGGAATGGTGCTCGGTATTTATCCTTGGAATTTATTAGTTTATTGTAATTTAGTCCCTTGCGGATTCATTCAAGAACTGGCCCTCAGCACTTGTGTCTTAAGAAGTTATCCTTTTATATTTTCTACTTTTCATAAGAAAATGTAGCTTGTTTTGCTCTTTCATGATTTTCTTTTGCTTCTTAGGTGGCACCTTTGGTTGGTTTTTCGAAAACTCAACAAACATACTACGATATTGCACACCAGACTTTTCTAGAATAGCATTCTTGTTAAAACCGAAAAGGCAGAGAAGTCAAATTACCACTTTTCGCGGTCACTGAGGAGAAACAATCAGGTTTCGAAATATCGGTATCTGACCAGGAGTTATATGTTAGTGAGTTTTTCCCCATTGGAGAATGTCTCTCCGTTGGAGACTATAAGCTTGCTGAAGGCTCATTTTGAGAAGCATTTATTTCATTTTTTTTTCCCGTTCACCCACTCAAGCACATACTGTTAGTTAGGCAGAATGATCTACCACTGCAGATATGAATGCTTATTTCCCCCTATTTCTTCAATCTAAGACATAAGAGCAAGCTTTGTTTATAATTGAATATTTGTTTATAATTGAATATATATATATGTAGTAGAAAGAAACTCGTGGAGAGCGTGGCAGCAGAGAGTCCTCAGAAGAGAAGCCCCCTTCAAGCAAGTGTTTCGGCCCTTATCTCCTGACACTCTAGGGGGGTTGGGCCACACCCGGTTCATGACTCCGGATGTCCCTCTGCTGCCCCCTTTTTTTTCCATCTTGGGACGAGCCATGGCTGGGATTCGAACCCATGACCCTCTGGACATGCTCATTTTCCACTTAATGACTCGCGCTTTAACCACTGAGCCACAGGGACACCTGATATTTGTAGGGAAATTAAGCCTTATGAAGTTCACTTTTGTTCCTCCTTGACCAGATCCAGCTTGAACACCTCTCTGCCGCTTCTGCCATTGCTTTCAGGGCTCTGGTTTTTTCCTTCCCTGCAACTGAGAGCTGTTTCATGAGGCTGTATGCAGACGTTCCTACAAACCCCCTAGCTCCAATTTCTGCAGTGAGGACTTTGACCTGATAGCCTTCTCTCCTCAGGCTGTTTGCCAGATCAGCATACTTTTCAGTCTTGTAGATTTGAGCTGCCTCCATTCTGTTCTCATATGGCACCGTGAGCTCGATCATGATCAGCTGCTTGGTTGACTTAGAGTGGACTACTATGTCTGGTCTCATGCCACTCTTGCTGATGATCTCTGGGTGACTCTTCCATTCTGGGAGGTCTGCAGTGCACTCCCAGTCATCTGCCCCGTCCAGCAGACTCTGCCTGCATGTTTCGAGTGGCACTGTTGTTCTTGGCCATGATTTGCTGCCTCCTGCCGTGAAGAATGTTGCGGGTGCTTTTGGAGTCCTGATTTTTCCCTTTTGTGGTGTTGGTACTAGCCCAGACTACTTGTACAATCTCTTTGAGCACTTGGTTGTGCCTCCATGTGTACCTTCCTTGAGCCAGGGCTACTTTACATGAGCTTAGGACATGCTCCACTGTTTGTTTTTCATGGCAGAGGGGACATGCAGGATCGTCTGTTTTCCCCCACTTCACCAGGTTTGCATTTGAGGGCAGAAGGTCATATGCAGATCTGAGAATGAAGCTGATCCTGAGAGGGGCCATGCGCCAAATGTCATTCCAAGTATATAAACTGCCTCCCCACTGAGTCTGTTCCTTAATTTTTTTTTCGTCACAAATGTTATGCAAACCATTTATTGCAGAACCAGGTAACTTGCGTGTCTGCGAAACCTACAAGCGTGACAATGCCGTTCATGAGAATTTGACGCTTAATGTAGCATTTCAGTTAGGATTTCTTTGATGTATATTGACTAGTCCCCCCCCCCCCCCCCCCCCCCCCCCCACAAGCACGCACGCACTCTCCGTAAATCTTGACTCCACAGTGTTCATGATTCATTACAAAACTTGTAATAATTCTGCTGAACGAATCCTGGATCTCCCCTACGTCCGGATCCGCTCCAAACTTCGTCCATGGCCCGACAATCCATCTCTCCACCAGGCTGGCTTCAAATCGGCTCCGTCATTTTATGCCACCTTGCTGACAGACTGCCAAACAAACTAACGGAAACGAGTTGAGATATAACATCTCTGGCGAAGGTAATTGGGACTCAATTCCCCTTATCACATCTTCCACCTGGTTTTCCTTCATGTCCGTCGCTGTTTATATTGAATGTTGATTATGCAAAAACAGAAGAAGAAAAAAAAACATAGACGAAAGCATTAGCATCACGCGCGCACACACATTCTCTCTCTCTCTCTCTGTCGGTCGGTCGGGTCGGTCGGTCTGTCTGTCTGTCTCTCCCTCGCTCTCTCTCTCTCTGTCACTCGCACGCACACACACACACACAGACACAAACGAGCGCGCGCGCACCACACACACGCGCACGCGCGCGCAAACAGAGAGAGAGAGAGAGAGAGAGAGAGAGAGAGAGAGAGAGAATGTAAAATATGTATAGATATGCAGAGATAGATACATAGATAGATAGATAGACGGACAGACAGACGGATAGATAGATAGATAGATTTGTACACACATATATACAAGCTGACTTACACATACAGAGCGAGCGAGCGAGAGAGAGAGAGAGAGAGAGAGAGCGAAGCCTGTGAAGGAGCAATATTAGCGCGGCGTGGGTTTGGGAAGACCTCATCCTAAAGATTCCAATAGTGTTTACCACCAAAGCACTTCACTACAAGACAAGAGCGGCGATGGATAGTCTTGCCGACAGGCATCTGTGATAGAGAAAGTCGTCTGGGATGTGTGCATGTATGAAGTTTAACGCTGAGCTGTTTGCCAGTAGGTCTGTCCTGTCAGCGAACGGTACTAGTGGTAGGAACGATGAATAAACAGTGTGTGGAATTCTTCAGCGATTTCACTACAACGTCAAGACGTCTTTCTGTGTTCACGCGGTCCTAATTGGCTGTTGGTGATGGGCGGTATGTGTCTGGAATTCCGCCAAGACTGAGCTGAGAGACTCTGTAATGCACTCCGTGATTGGCCGGGATTTCGACGACGTGACATTATTTTGGGAATCCATACTGTTTGATCCAGATGAAAGGGGACAGCACTGAGGAGGAGGGAATGGGAGGTGGGGGGTGGGTGGGTGGGGGGGTTCGGAGTGAGGAAGGGTGACTGAGAGGTCTCACGTATGTTGTTGTCGTCTTTATTAGCCTACGTTGGGAATATTGGCTGGAAACAAGTAGGCTGAGCGTGTATGTTGCTGTTATTGTTTTCCGCTTTCTCTCTGTTTCTTAGTCTCTCCGTTTCTCTGTCATTCTCTGTGTCTCTGTCTGTCTGTCTGTCCGTCTGCCTGTTTCTCTCTCTCTCTCTCTCTCTCTCTCTCTCTCTCT
>CM065722.1:35996812-36006812 GCA_033310375.1 Conus canariensis | reverse complement strand
GCTGCCAAAACACGCCAACACAAGATAAGGGTATGGACGGATTTTCTTGCTGACAGGCGTCCGTGGTAAAACCTTGCCTGGAATTGATGTATGAACGAAATTTAATGTCTGGGTGTTCGCGTGTCTCTGTCTGCTGTTATCCTCGAAGGGTGATAGTGGTAATGACGATGACAATTGTGGCGTGGAATTCTTCTGTGAATGTGGTACGGCGTTTGGGTGACTTGTGTATTCAAGCAGTCTAGCTGGCGATTGGGTTGGAAGGTTTGTGTGAGGAATACCACTGATACTGAGCTGAGCAACTGCGTGGAGAGGCTCCGAAGTGCGTTCCATTGTTGGTTGGGTTATAAATGCCTTGACTTGATGCAGGGACTACATGCTGTGTGGTCCAGAGGAAAGCAGACAGAAGTGACGAGCGTGGAATGAGGAAGAGTAACTGAGAGGTGATTCGTATGTTGTTGCCATTTCTATTTGCCTGTCTTTAGACTGCCAGGTGAAAAGAAAGGGGCACAGAGAGAGAGAGAGAGGAGAGAGAGAGAGAGAGAGAGAGAGAGAGAGAGAGAGAGAGACAGACAGACAGACAGACAGACAGACAGAGAGTATGTAGTGCTATTTGCTATTTTCTGATTGTTGCTTTCTATCTCTATGTGGCTATTATCTCTGTCTGTCTGTCTCTCTGTCTGTTTCTCTGCCCGCCTGTCTGTCTGTCTGATTGAATGTCTGTCTCTATCTCTGTCTCACTCTCTCTGTCTCTGTCATCCTGTCTGTATCTCTCTCTGTCTCTCTATCTCTTTATCTCTGTCTCTCTCTATCTCTCTGCCTCTGTCTGTCTGTCTGTCTGTCTGTCTGTCTGTCTGTCTGTCTCTCTCTCTTTCTCTCTCTCTCTCTTTCCCTTTCTCTCTCTCTCTCTCTCTCTCTGTCTTTCTCTCTCTCTCTCTTTTATGTATTCCTCTCAGACTTTACGATCATTTCATATCTACCTGCCTGCCGTCTGTCTGTCTTTGTTCGTCATCCCCCCCCCCCCCCCCCCCCCCGCCCCCAGCCTCACCCGTACGTAGTTGCTTTTCATTTGCGTACAGAAACACGATGAAACAGACTGGCATGTAATTCATTATCACCATTAACTCTCTTTGGTTCGTTCATTGTAGTTTCCCCTGGTCACTGGTTACAACTGAAATCAGGGATCATTTCGAATGGCAAACTAACCACAAGGTAATTGGGTTTAGTATAAACGCTACCGTTTGGTATCAGTGTTTGTGGCTTGTATCATATTGTCAGTATCTGGAATAGGTGGTGGTGAAAAACATGCCAGCATCATTATCATCACCTCACCATCGAGAGGATCAGCACCAGCACCAGCAAGGCAATCGTCACCGTCTTTTTACAGCATAGCCACCAGTGCAGTAGCAGCAGCAGCAGCAGCAGCAGCAGCAGGAGAATCAAGAAAAGCTGATAATGACATGGACTACTCCTACACGTGAAGTCTTGACATGATTCACAGTCTAGTTTACCCAGACACGTTGTCCAGTGGGAACAATCTACAAGCTCTGAATTCCATCAAGAACTTGATGATGGCCGGCAGCGACCTGGCTGTTCCCGAGAGCCATGTTCCTAGGGCAAACAATTCATGAAGCAATAAGGATTTCATTTTCCCCCAGCCACTCCAAAGTGCCTGCCACTCATCGATTCCACCTTCTGCTCCAACTCCTAATTCCTGTCATGCACTTCACCAGTTCCATACTGATTTTATGTTTGGTGGATTGCATTTGTGGCGGCGCATGTTTTTTTTTTTTTTTTTTTTTCTTGAACCTGCTGTCAGATGAAAATATAGTTCCACTCCCAGCTCGCACAATTCACACCCAGCAGTTCTCTCTCTCTCTCTCTCTCTCTCTCTCTCTCTCTCTCTCTCTCTCTCTCTCTCTCTCTCTCTCTCTCTCTCACCACTTCTGATCTTCCTCTCACCGTGTCTGTTGCATGTTTGTCTGTGCTTTTGATACTCCCCCTCCCTTACCTTCCCAACACATCAGAACCCCTATCTATGTAATGGCGTTTTGGTTGCCGCACTAAAGATTTGTAAAAACCTCAGCTGTATCTTGTCTTCTTCGTTGATCTTCCGTTAATACGATTTTGGATTCCCTTGGTCATCGTTGAGACCGGGACTGGAAGGCAATTTCGGACGGCACATAACATTACTGGAGAATTGGTTATATGTAATCGTTATTATGTTGGTATGAATCAGTGGCTGATGCCAAGTTGTTCAATATACAGCTAGCCAAGGAGGACCCATCAAAGCATGTTGGCACTGTAAAACATGTCGGCATCATCATAACCATCTGCAGCAACAGCAATCTCTCAATGCCACGGTCACCAGTCCAGAAGCAAGCAACAGCAGCGAGAACAATACCAAAAAAAGTACAAGAAAGGCACCTACGTTTTATTAATCCAGAGAGTTTTCAACATCATGGTTAGCCTAGTTGACCCAGACAACTGGACCAGTTGGAGATGTCTGATAGTTCCTTTTGGCGTCATATACTTTACCATGTCAGACCATAGCATTCAACGGCAGTTAGCCAGCTCTGTCAGGCCGATTTCTTTCTCCATCATGAAGTTGATGATGGCCACCATCGACCTGACCCTTCCTGAAGGTCATGTTTCTCTAGCAGACAATTCATGGCGTGAACAGAATTTCATTTCCCCCTCCCTTCTCCTTTCCCCAGTCCCTGCCACTAACCCATGCCTCCCTTCGTCCACTCTTCCAATTCCCTTCGTGCACGTCTTTAGCTGCGTGTTGACCTCGGGCAGTGGATCTTTTTGTTTTACTAAATTGCCGTGGAATGGAAATATAGCTTCTCTCCTCCACCCTAAAGCACACCGAAAACCTACATGTAGAAACACTCTAACACACACGCACACACACACACACACACACACACACACACACACACACACACACACACACACACATGCGCGCGCACACACACACACACATGCGCGCGCACACACAAACACACACACACATGCGCGCGCGCGCACACACACACTCACACACACACACACACACACACACACACACACACACACATATATATATATATATATAGATATATACATACACACTCACGCTACATATATACACACGCGTACGCTACATACACGCGTGCATGCACTCATGCGCACAAGAAACAAATGCACACGCGTGCACGCCTGTGTGCGCGCACATACGCTCGCACGCACGCACGCACGCACGCACACACAGAGGCATAATGATGGAGGTGGTCGGGGTGATGGTGGTGTGGTGGTGGTTGTGTTAGTAATATGTGTGCGTGTGTGTGTGTGTGTGTGTGTGTGTGTGTGTGTGTGTGTGTGTGTGTGTTGTGTGTGTCTGTGAGAGAGAGAGAGAGAGACACACACACACACACACACACACACACACACACACACACACACGGAGAGAGAGAGAGAGAGAGAGAGAGAGAGAGAGAGAGAGAGAGAGAGAGAGAACCTGTAATTCAGAAGCGAAGCACATTTACTCATCAAATGACAAAGGAGTGTACAAGGAAGTAACCATCAATCCAGAGTAACACAGCATAAACGGCAGCCATCCGTCTCCCTCTGCTCATGTCTTAAAGAACACACACACACACACACACACACACACACACAGAGAGAGAGATCCAAGATGGCGGACAATCGACAGAACCTGAATCGATGCTATTGAAAAATATTGCCAAACACAATTTTCATCAATCCAAGTGTGAAGAAATATGACCACCATGAAAAAGAACTGTGTGCATAAACAATTTTATGCGGTAAGTGTCGGTAGATCTGTTGGCATTTTCGACAACTGGAATCTAGCATCTAAGTCGGTCAACGGATTCTCGGGAGCAGTACACAGAGGCTACGAATCGCTAGAAGAAGCCAGAGAGGCTATGAGGCAAGCAGGACATTTGAACCCCCAAATTATACTGGAAAAGAAAAACAATGACTCAAAATGTATGTTGACAAATTATGAGGTCTCTGATAACGAAACAGCAGATGATCAAACAAAAGAAATAACTGAAAAAGAACAGCGTTCTAAAACTACACAAGACAATGAAAAACACGCATGTTTCTGTGAAGTAAACAAAAAAGAAAGAATTCTAAAGTGTACCGATTGCCATCGAAGAGTTCACTGGTCCTGCTCCAAGCTCCCTCTCTACCAGATTTGCCTTTTTTTTAAAACACAAAGAAAATTTTCATGCCAGCTGTGCGCGGAACCACATGTTGACGACAAAATGATGGAAGATTTCATGGCCATGCACCAAATGACGTCACATGACAACACTACAAAAGAACAAGATGACACTGCAGGACACAGTGACTATTTACAGAAAAAAGTCTTTGCATTTCAACAAGACATAAACACAAAAATTGATAACTTGGAGGATGCAATCATCTTGATGAAACTACAGATTCAAGAAAAGCAGGATATGATATGTACAGAAATTGGAAAAATGGCATCAAAAAGGATAGACCTAGCAGGAAAAGCGTCATTTGTGTCACCTTCCCCATCACCGAAAGAAGACGTAGAAACTCCTGTGTCGACCCAGAAATCAACTGATACGTCTCAGTCAGTTGATTTGCACAAAAAAGACCTCCCAAAATACCAGAAAAAACAAAAAAAATGCCACATCTCAGCATTCACAAGGTAGTGCCTCTCTCAAAACGACACCAAATCCTAGACCTACCTTAGAATCAACTGTGTCGCAAAACGAAACTGATCTGAAAGAAAAAGAAAAACCTGCCCGTACCTTATTTTTTGATACAGACATTGACAAAAACACAGACACAAGCAACAGTGACACAGACATGGATTATGATGAATTGCCCAGTCTGCTCATTTTACATGATTCTGTGTTAAAAGGGGTTGATGCTGAACGGCTTGGAAATTCATATGGCTTAAAGGTAACCATGAAAAAACGACCAAAAATCACAGACTGTGCTACAGAGATAGAAACTTTACACGGCAAACAGCCAGATGCTGTTCTTCTTCACGCTGGAATTAATGAATTGAAAACATTATCACCAAAGGAAGTGAGTGAAAAGATCATTACCTGTGTGAAGACATGTCAGTCCATGTGCAGTAAAGAGACCAAACTAATTGTAAGCCATATTGCACCAACAGATGAAGAAGAACTGAATGCAAAGGGGAAAATCGTCAACGCCACTGTGTTTGCCGCTCTCTACCAGGAGAAAAGTGTATCTTTCATCGAACACAACAATCTACAAAAATCTCCATACCATCTAGCAGATATCATTCATCCCTCAAAAAAGGGTGCCAGTATTCTGGCAACAAATATCGGGAGGCACGTGCACAGTCTTTTTTGGAAGAAACAAAGACCCCGACCATACAAACGCTTCCCTAGAGACAGAAACTGTCCACAAAAAACGAGCACAACAGGCAACGGAAGAAACGAAAAGGGGACAAGACGTCAAAATGACTTCTCCTGGAGACAAAACCCTAACAGAAATAACACCAGAAATAAGCAACACCAGGACAGAAGTCGGCAACAGTTCTTTACACAAAGACCGGACAAATTCTACACGTCACGTCGACAAGCGGAACCCCACCAGCGCTTCCAGCCAGATGCAGACAGGCAGGGACGTTACAACGACTACAACAGGCCTTACCACAACCGATACACGGCGAGACGATACAACGAACGGGACAACGACACGGATCTCCAGGCAGACCACAGCAACTACTACCACACCTGGACTGACCGGAATGACTATCAAAACAAGCACTTAAACAAACAACGTGACAACTACAAGGACTTCCGGGCAAACCGCAACAGCTACCAATACGACTGGAACGAGTACAAAAACAACCGTTATTGGGACTATGGATTCTGGTAACCAGAGCAACTGAGAACTAAAACTTCTTGAGACAAATTTTCATCCACAAAAAAAAAAAAAAAAAAAAAATTGCGAATACTTTATTTGACATTATGATATGACAGTGTGAGTCTACATACATAGCACCACATGAGATGCGCTTCTTTGAACTAAGTGTTTAGAAATGTTCACTTTATTCCTTTTCACTTGAGTTTAAATCACAGTATGAAATTGTGTTTGGATAATATGATTTTAATAACATTGGTTGTTCAATATTAACACATATGGTACAGAAAAAAGTTAAGATATTTTCGTGGAACATTAAAGGATTTAGGGAGACAATCGATGGTAGTATGATTAACAAATTCTTTGAAGAAGAAATACACAGAATATGTTCTGATTATGACATAGTAATATTACAAGAAACTCATCTTGAACGAGAAGATATTAACGATATCTTTATACCAGGCTTTGCCCCTGGTGTTCATTACTGCAGGAAAAAACGGAACAAGGCTCCCAGTGCATCAGGGGGAATATCAGTTTTTATCAAGAAGGAACTACGAACGCTAATCAAGTTTCACCCAACGAGTAATTCTGACATTGTTTGGTTAATTCTTTCTTCCACAAATGACGAGCTTGATACTTTCATCGGTTGTATATATATACCACCTGAATCGTCGTCTTATGGACGTGATAATACGGTGCGCATTTGGGAAGAGTTGGAAAGACAAACAGAACATTTCTCTACCAAAGGGAATGTTATATTGTGTGGGGATTTTAACGCAAGAACTGGACAATTAATAGATTATACTGACACGGACGGTGAAAACAACTTGTATGCATATCCTAATGACAATCTTTATAACGTTATTCACAAACGATGCTCTCAAGACAACGTTATACAAAAAAATGGAAGAAAATTAGTAGATATTTGTTTGGAAAATAATATGTATATTCTTAATGGTCGCTCACTTGGCGATCTTCAAGGAAATTTTACTTGTTTCAACATAAAAGGAAGTAGCGTTGTAGATTATTTCATTATATCACAAGAGCTAATGAAAGATGTTATTGCATGCAAAGTTCATAAACTCACTGTATATTCTGATCATTGTCCTATTGAACTGTCAATTTTACTTCCTACTGTTAGCAATGATAGACCTAATATGAAAACAAATGCGCATGCTGACAGTGCTCCCTTACGTAATAACACGTCAAACAGAAATGACACAAAAGTTAACACAACCATTACGTCATTTATTTGGGATGACGAATCTGCAGTAAAGCTGAACATTGCTTTAAATAACCCTATCATGAAGAGTCGTATAGAAGAAATAGAAAAACGTATGGAGAAGACACAAGATCATGATACGGAGACCTCGGTCTTCATTAACAACATGATTAATGATCTGACCCAAGCAATAAAAGACGCAGCATCCTTATCACTCAAACAAAGACAAATGCGCAAAAGAAAAAAAAATCCGAAACACAAAAAATGGTTTGATGAAAAATGTTTTCTTCTAAGGAAAGAAGTAAGATCACTTTTAAATGCACTGAACAGACACCCTTTCAATCGATACCTACAGGCAAAATACTTTTCAACAGTGAAGGCATACAAAAGTACTTTAAGAAAGACAAAAAATATATACAGAGACAAACTTGTTAGAGAACTAAATGAAGCATTTGAAAAGGATCCAAATCAAGTATGGAGAACACTAAACGAATTAACAAACATGCAAAATACGAATCAAAATAAAAGGAAGGAAATCCATGAAGACAAATGGATATCTCACTTAGAAAAATTAGTTAGCAGGAATATTGAAATAACAGAACAGAGAAAAAAAACTGATTGAGCACAAATTGTCTGAAGCAAGAAATGTTATACATAATCCAAACGTTGATGAACCAATTAGTATATCAGAAATCCATAAGACATTTCGAAATTTAAAAAAATAAAAAAGCCACGGGAAAGGACGGAATCTCAAATGAAATAATCAAAGCCAGTTTGCCTAATATAATTATACCTCTTAAGAACATATTTAACTGGGTACTAAGATATGGCCAGTATCCCACTCTGTGGAAACATGGCATTTGTGTGCCCATTTATAAAAGCGGCGATCCTACAAATCCTAACAATTATCGTGGAATTACTTTAAACTGCTGCCTGAGTAATGCTTTCTGTCAAATATTAAACAACAGGATAACAAATTACATAGAAAGCAGAGATTTATTTATAAAAGAACAGGCAGGATTTCGAAAATCCTACAGAACAACAGACCAGATATTCATTTTAAAAAAGATCATTGATAGTGAAATAAGAAAAAAGAATGGCAGACTATACTGTTGTTTTGTAGACTTTAGAAAAGCATTTGACAGCATATGGCATGACGCTTTACTTCTGAAACTATACAATATAGGAATCAATGGCTATTGTTATCGGGTTATAAAAGATATGTACACAAACGCGATGGTTTGTGGAAAATCAAATAATGGATTTACAAGATCAGTCCCGGTCAAACAAGGACTTCTTCAAGGCAGTTCGCTTAGCCCGACGCTGTTTAATATCTTCATAAATGATATCTCAAACTATATTGATAACAATGATTCTCCTGTTATAAACAAGCTGAAAGAAACACGAATATCGCATTTATTATATGCTGACGACATAGTTATGTTGTCAAACACAAAATCAGGATTACAAACCAAACTTAACCGACTTCATAATTATTGTACAGAATGGGGCATGAAACTAAATAAAGATAAAACAAAAGTTGTCATATTCACTAAAACTGACTCAAAATTTTCAACCGCATTTACATGTGGAAACGATTCTCTTGAGACAGTAAATGAATTCAAATATTTAGGAATAATTCTTCATAAAAGTGGAGAGTTACATAAAGCACAAGATCATCTAGCAAAACAAGGTAACAAAGCTGTACACTCCTTACTACGTAAAGTAAAGGGAGAACATGTCAATGTATCATCAATAGCAAAACTCTTTGATGCTTTGATTTCACCAGTTATGCTTTATGGCGCAGAAGTTTGGTTTCCATTTACAGAAAAGATAGGACATGTTGAAAAGCAGACTACAATGTTCGACATTTATCACAAATACTTATTATCCAATAATCCGATCGAGAACGTACATGTAAAATTTTGCAGACATATATTAGGCGTACACAGAAAAGCAATGAAATTGCCAGTACTAGCTGAACTTGGAAGATTTCCCTTGTGTCAAGAAATAATGAGTCAAGTAGTCATGTTTTGGATCCATATAATGGAATCAAAGGAAGACTCATATCTAAGAGAAGCGTACGAAGATCTTGACCCATCATCTTCATGGAAATCTTCTGTAAAGAAGATCTTAAGTAATATTGGAATGACACATGTATGGAATAACCAAAGTACACTTAACCCTAAAAAATTGCGTTATGCAATAGAGAGAAAGTTACAAAGTGAATATATACACTTTTGGGAAAAAGAAAAGGAAAGAGCACCAAGGTTAAAATTTTATAATGACATCAGTAATAAATATAGGCTTGAACCGTACCTCATCAAATGCACAAATAAACATTACAGGAAAGAACTTTGTAAATTAAGAATTAGCGCACATGACCTCGCAATAGAAAGAGGTAGATATTCCCATATTAAGCGTGAAGACAGGAAATGTACAACTTGCAATATAATAGAAGACGAGGTACATTTTTTAGACTCTTGTAAACGTTACGATAAAATCAGGAATACGTTTAAAAAAACGTATCATAAACAAAATGGATATATACGACGCTACCTCATTGAAAATAAGTACTTTGATGTCTAATGATGACCTTCAGGTTGAAATTGCGAAATATGTATATGACTGCTTTACATAATGACTTTTTGTGTAAAATGAACAAATCATTATTTCTTTGGACGATGAGTTGTTTAATCATCGCCATCTTGTGTCCATAAATCCTTTGATGGTGTTTAGTGACAATAAAAAAAGTTTCAAGTTTCACACACACACACACACACACACACACACACACACACACACACACACACACACACACACACACACATACATACATACATACAGAGAGAGAGAGAGAGAGAGAGAGAGAGAGAGAGAGAGAGAGAGAGAGAACTG
>CM065722.1:35961812-35964312 GCA_033310375.1 Conus canariensis | reverse complement strand
TGTCTCTCTGTCTCTGTCTCTCTCCCTCTTTCTCACTGTCTGTCTTATGTCTGTCTGTCTGTCTGTCTGTCTGTCTGTCTGTCTGTCTGTCTGTCTGACCATTCGACTTCTCATCAGTCTGAAACAAATACATGGTTTTTTTTTAATTTAAACCAAAATACGGACAGACAAACAGACAGACATACAGACAGACAGCCAGCCAGAATTCACGCAGACCTAGTACAGCCCTCGCCGCCACCAGCAGCGTGACATCAACAGGTTTTAGACGATAGCAAAAGTGGAAAGTGAAGTCAACGGACGAGAGAACGTGACTATTTTCTTAATTTCTAAAGTATAAATCGTGTTTTCATTGCTTAGTCTTTTTTGTTGTTTGTTTTGTTTTGTTTTCTCCTGCCATCCATCAGTCTTGTTACCAGGCACTCCAGGCGACAGTCCCAACAGACACAAAAGGTTGTATTTCCCATCTCAGTTCTGGTCTGCAGGGCTGATCTTACACGCTGAACACGAACATCATTAGCAAATGATATACACACTGAGAGACAGATCTTCATAATGCCAGACGGTAACTAAACTCCATCGGCGTTTTGCGTAAAAGCAGTACATAAAGTCACTCAAACTTACACACACACCCGCGCGCGCGCGCGCGCGCCACACACACACACACACACACACACACACACACTCACACGCACACACACACACACACACACACACGCACGCACGCAACACACACACACACACACACACACGCCGCGCGCGCGCGCACGCACGCCACACACACACACACACACACACACACACACACACACACACACACACACACACACACACGCACGCACGCACGCACGCACGCACGCACGCACGCACCACACACACACACACACATTCAGCTCATCTTTGTCATTGATACTCACACACGACTTTTCACAAAACTAAGTCTAAGTACAAAAGAGCAGTGAAAGAATAGGAAAGGCAGCAAGCACAACAACAGCAGTCACAACAATGCCACACCACAGGGGTTTCAGTGTGTATTTGCCCCTGGACCATGAAATCTGACGAGAACCCAGCTAATTCTATGAAACACACACACGCGCGCGCGCGCACGCACGCACGCACGCACGCGCGCACACACACACACACACACACCACACACACACACACACACACACACACACACACACACACACACGAGAAGTCATGCATGTCTCGGAGACTCAGAACACAGTGAACGTACTCGCCGTATGATAGTAAATTATTGCCACCTGCACGGGTGGACGAATCACACCACTTAAACCCCTACCTGTCCCGACTGATTTATATGAAGACAATTTCAGGCAGCACCACCCCCAAATCCTCCTTTCTCCCCACTCATCCCCTCTCCCTTCCCCTCCCCAAATCCTCCTTTCTCCCCACTCATCCCCTCTCCGTTCCCCTCCAATTCCCATTACCTGGGATGTCGAGAGATCTCATGTCCCCTGGCGACACACAGTGAAGCCTCTGTGATGTTGTGTTACTGTTGTTGTTGTTGTTGTTGTTTTGTTGTTGTTGTTGTTGTGCTGGTTGCTTTCTGTTTTGTCTTCGTCCACTGCTGTTTTTTGCACAGATTATATTGCTTCGAGGAATGTCGTGTGCGAATGTCAGTGACAACGTTGAGATGAATGCGGGGTGTGTGTGTGTGTGTGTGTGTGTGTGTGTGTGTGTGTGTGTTGTGTGCGTGTGTGTGTGTGTCGTGTGTGTGTGTGTGTGTGTGTGTGTGTGTGTGTGTGTGTGTGTGTGGGGGGGGAGTGTGGGTGTGGGTGGGTGAGGGTGCGTGCGTGTGTGCGTGCGTGCGTGTGTGTGTGTGTCTGTGTGTCTGTGTGTCTGTGTCTGTGTACGCACGAATAGACTTAAAACAGGGTAAAAGTACTCGGCAGAGGAAGTAGACAGTAGTTACTGCCACCTGCGCGATGGACGAGTCTCACCTCATTCAGTCCCTAGCTGACCGACTATTTCGTGTGAAGACACCTTCAGGCAGCACCCCCCTATCCCACCCCCAAATCCTTCCTTCTTTCGACTCACCATGTCTCCTTTCCCTCAGGTTCCCGCTGCCTGCGATTTTGTCAGATTTCATGTCCCCAGGCAAGGCACAGAGACGCCGCTGTGGTGGCGGGTTGTTGTTGTTGTTGTTGTTGTTGTTGTTGCTTGTTGCTGTTCTGCTGGTTGCTTTCTTCTTCTTTTTTGTTCTCTCCCACTGCTGTTTTCTGTGGAGATTATGTTGCTTCGTGGAAAGTCGTGTGTGGATGTCAGTGACAATGTTGATATGAATGTGTGTGTGTGTGTGTGTGTGTGTGTGTGTGTGTGTGTGTGTGTGTGTGCGTGCGTGCGTGCGTTCTTGCGTGTGTGTGTGTGTGTGTGTGTGTGGTGTGTGTGTGTGTGTGTGTGTACGTATATAGAATGATGATCACGGTAATGTGTTGAAATGTGTGTGTGTGTGTGTGTGTGTGTGTGTGTGTGTGTGTGA
>CM065722.1:35949312-35954312 GCA_033310375.1 Conus canariensis | reverse complement strand
CTACTCTTAGTGAGAGAGTTCAACATGGGGACAGCTGCTACTAATAATTTCATGGCTATACAGGGTCTGTGTGTTGGTAGTCAAACCAGGAGACGGGAAAAGCCAGAGACACGTTGCGGCAAGCCAACAGCCGCCGAAGCCAGGAATTCAAATATCAGCAACGTCAAGAAAAAAGTCCGTCAGGCGAAGCTTTTAGAGAGGAGAAAGCAGCAGCAGGTTGAGTATCGTCCAGTTTAGCTTGCTGGAGCTTTCTGAAATACTCACCTGTGTTTTTTATAAGGTAACTGACCTTGAGTAAGCATACAGCATATTATGCACTCAAATCCATACCAAAAAATGCGATTTTCTCAAATTGAACTTTTTGACATGGCGGGAGCGATAAAATATTCATTTTTCAACCAAAATGCGAACAATTTGGCCGACGCATTTATTTATATCACACCGGCAGAATGACGGAAGGGATTTAGGTGTCCTTTCTGGGAAGTGAGATAAAACTCTTGAAAGTACATACCATGTTGTTTTTTTCAGTTACACTTATTCCGTTTTTCAATAATTAACAAATCCGTTCCAAGGAAACTATTGCAAAATCCAGTTGTAATGTTGCAAGTCAATACTGTGGACATAAACGGTCTTAATTTGATTGCAATTGAAGCAATGTGTGACATGTAAGAGCTCATAGATAATGTGTGTTTTGATCCAATATGGCCGCCGTTGCCCCTAGCAGCGTACTTAATTTCACTAATTTTGTTATAAGTAGTTACGTTTTATCTAATAAATGCTATATATCACAACAATAGCATTACAGGATAAAACATAAAAGAAGTGTTTTGGGGTGCCAGACTTCACTGTGGACGCTGCGAAAGGAAGCAGAAATAACAGGACACACACACAGGACACACACAGGACACACACAAACCAGCAGGCAGGGAGTGGCGTCAACAGAAATGGATGTGGGGTCAAATACAAAGAGGAAAGCAAGGAGAGGCACGGTAATACATGGCCTGAAAAAGAGAAGAAAATGCCAAAAGAATCCTGAAAGCAAGCTAACAAGGCCAAGAAGGGCAATGGGCAAAGTGCGAAAGTATACTAAAAAGAAATGTAAGGTGGAAAGCCACATGGCACGTGGCTGTCTTACGATAAGCTTCATTCTCAGATCTGTTTATGACTTCCTGCCCTCGAACCGCAAGCCTGGGGAAATGGGGAAATCAGAAGAGTCTAACATGTACACTCTGCCAAGGCAAAGAAACACTGGAACATATTCTGAGCTCATACAAAGCAGCAGTAATCCCAAAAAAAGGTACACACAGAAGCACTACCAAGAGCATAAAGAGATCGCACATGAAATTAGCGTTTCCAGACGAGGAACCACGCCAGTACAAGCCCCAGTAAACATTTGACACAGCAGGAGGCAGCAAATCCTGACCTGGAACAGCTGTGACGTACGGAGGCTGGAAGTAGAGTTTACTGGATGAGAGTGTATGGCTGCAGCTGAAGAGCGTATCTTTCAGAATGAAAAAAAAAAACACCACCAAAAGTCATCCAAAGAACAGCACAAGAGTGAATGTAGAACTTCAGTTATGTTCATCAAAACAAATGACTGTGACTGAATCTAAAATGCCGAATTAAAGTACAGAAAGCATTCATCTACAAGGCAGAACTATGCCAGTCTAGCCGGCAGCTTGAGAAATTCTCGTTCCGAGTCATTGTCCTCACCACATAGATTGGAGAAAAGAAGTATATTGGCACAACATCCTATGATGTCATGCAACAGCTCTCCTTTCTCTGGAAGAAGAGACTTGTCGTTAAAAAGGCAGTCAGAAGCAGTTGCAAAGAGTTGCAGCCGGATCTGGTCGAGGAGGACCGAAAGAGGGCCTAAACGTTGTAAGTTTTAAATTTCATACAATATGAATCTAATGGCTAAGTGGCTGAGACAGCCGTCACAAAGCGACATGGACTTGAGGGGCCCAACCATCTTGGAGGCTTGGAGTCCAAGCCAGGCAGCGCAAAAGAAGATGATAACAGGGGGCATCCAGGAGTCATGACCTGACGACGACCCGGGAGCTTTGGAGCATGAGGAGCTCAGGATCAAAAGACTTGTACGAGTAGGAGGAGAGGAGAGGAGAGGAGAGGGAGATGCCTCTGCTGAGAACACCTTCTGCTCTCCACATTCCTCAGAGGTTTTTTTTTTCCTACTGGCAAGAGTGGCATAGGGAAGGGTGGAGGAAGAGGGGATTCTGACTGGATATATATGATTATGTCAAAATAGCATATGGTGCACAAAACCGTAGTATGTCAGTGTGTGTGTGTGTGTGTGTGTATGTGTGTGTGTGTGTGTGTGTGTGTGTGTGTGTGTGTGTGTGTGTGTGTGTGTGTGCGTGGAAGGAGGGCGGAAAAGAGCCATGTGTGAAAGACCTCTATTGCGCAGCTTTCAGTTATGTGATTTTGTACCAGTTTGCTACAATAGTGAATGTGTTATGTTCCTGCATGACCATTTCATTTCATATTTATGAGTACCGTTTCCTTTCTGGTTTAAAAAATGTTAAAGATGAAAGGAACCTTGTTCCCCTATTCTGCTGAAAGTAAGTACTGGACATTTAACATAGGCTAGTTACACTGACTTTTGTAGCTCATACCATAACTTAGTCATTGGAAACACTAACAAGGTAGCTACAGTCACGAAGCGGATGCAGCCTACATTTGTATACTTAGGATATCTTTACGCCATCAGTACTTCTGGGATATTTCCGTGCATACAAAAGTATAGAAAAGAAAAATCATTACATCATTCCAGATGTACAAATATTGTTTTGAAGTTGGTTTGCTTACCCTCACCGTAGAATTTCTACGTATGATAATTTAACATTATAATCTATACCTAATACTCCGGAAAGGAAGTGGAGAAAAAAGTGCTGACTATTTTGTCCACGAATTACACTGACATTGACTTGTAACGAAGGACTGTTCACTCTGAATACGACGCCATCCGACGCCATCACTGGATGATTTCCTTCTGAGAGTGTTGGTGGCAGACGTCCATTAATGATGGTAGTCATTTGTTGAAATGTGTCAGTGCTACTTCGTAAAAACATCACTATTGAATAGTTGTTTTGTTGCGGTGGCCATCCCCAAACTAACACGTAAATGCGAAGTACGTTTCTGGATACACAATATTGCTTGACTAGGATTTTAGAAGATGTGTACATTTAAGAGATGAAGAAAATAATCTTGGTTTCCGGTGGATTTGTTTGCTTGTTTTTTTTTTCTTGTTTGCTTTGTTGTGTTGTCACAAAACGGGACTATCACATCTCAACTATTTGAAGCATTCTTCGTTCACCAATTCAAAGCACCTACACCCAAACCCAAACGCACAAACGCAGATACAGACTAATAGACAATGCTGCAGGCATGCGTGTATGCGCGCCCGCACACACACACACACACACACACACAAAACACACACACACACACACACACACACACACACACACAACACACACCAACACCCACACCACACACAATACGCACGCACACACGCACACACGTACACACACACACACACACACACACACACACACACACACACACACAGAAAGAGAGAGAGAGAGAGAGAGAGAGATAAGAGCATGCACGTACTTAGAGAGAGAAGAGAGAGAGAGAGAGAGAGAGAGAGAAGAGAGAGAGAGAGAGAGAGAGAGAGAGAGAGAGAGAGAGAGAGAGAGGTACATTAGTTTCCTATCCAATTGCACCTGCAATGTATCCCAGAGGGTTCAGCTCTCATATATCACAGACAGTAACACTGCCATTTACCACAGACAGGTACCGTTGCCATACATCATAGAGAGATACTACTGTATTCTAGCTCCACTCTACATAGGGCACTACCACAGAACTAGCTAGGAGTGATCAACGCCATTTCTTCTGTCTCACTACGTCACTGACATCCTCTCCCAGAACCCCTCAGAATTCAGCCTCCGCAAAGTGAGATGCTGAGTAGCTCTTCTCTTTTTGGGGGGATATAAACGACAAAGATCATCATCACACATTTGTGAAGTCAGTCAGAGCTTTCTGCCGCAGGTAATCTAATGATCGGATCTTGACATTTTGGCGACGGAGGCTGTTTGGATGAAAACAGTACGAAACAAACACACAGGCTGGGGGATGGGGATTGGTCGGGTGAACAGAACATCACTTAAAGTCTGTAAGGAATAACATCTGCCATACTGTGATGTAGAACGCATTTGTTTTTGACGAGAACACCGCGTGCACTTTTTTTTCCTTTTGAATCTCTCTCTCTCTCTCTCTCTCTCTCTCTCTCTCTCTCTCTCTCTCTCTCTCTCTCTCTACATATATATATGCATGTATATGTACTTGCGCATCGCATGTATATGGACAGTGTGATGTGTGTACGTTGTGGTGTGTGGTTGTGTGTGTTGTGTGGATGCAGGCATGTTATACAGTGTGTGTGTGTGTGTGTGTGTGTGTGTGTGTGTGTGTGTGTGTGTGTGTGTGTGTGTGTGTGTGCAGATATTGTATAGTACCTTTTAAATTGATTAGATATTTTACCTTTTCAATGACATAGGAATGAATTATCTAAGCTTGTTTTCTTCTACAAATAAACGTATATCTATAATGAGTATGTTTCTGAAGTACAAAAAGAGCCAAATCAGTCTGAGTTAATTCTATTTTTTCACGAAAAGTATGGCAACTCTTGTTATTTTATAACCTATAGGAAATCATCCAAATCCTATATAAGAACAAAGTACGGTCAAACGACACTGGTAATTGAAAACGTCTCCATCACCTATCGACGTTTTCTGACTGTAACTGAGGGATGTTTCGTTCAATGATAGTGATTCATTCTGATCAATACCATTGTCTGTTATCTTATTCTGCAAGAAAAGGACAGAATGTCTCCATCGTCTTTGGGTGTCTGCCTTCTGACTCTGCAGAATCATAGTACAAATTGACAAGGACTCTGGAGGATATTGTCAGTCTCACAA
>CM065722.1:35934312-35936812 GCA_033310375.1 Conus canariensis | reverse complement strand
CGATGCATGTTGATATATTGATTTTGGTTTCTTCGTTGTTGTTTTTTTTCCAGTTTTTCAGTTTTATTTTCAACTGTCTCATCTTCGATGTCCTATTCATGGCATTTTTATGTATCTTCATGTATTCTGTTGTGATGATTTTGCTTTATTTCATTTCTTAAATAAACGTTAGCGAACCGCCAAGAAAAACGTGGACAAACGAATCACAAGACAAAACACGACGCGTTTCGACCTCTTTCATTTAATCTATTTTGCCTTATTTTGATTCTTTTTCGTTTGTGTTTTTTTTCATACCATTTCCATTCAAATGTAATGTTTGACTGACTTTTTCCCCCTCATCTTGATTCAGTTATTTGTTTTCATTTTATTCATCACCTTTTATCCTGCAAGCAGGTAAACTCTGCAGAACGAGATTCTGTTTATGTTTTTATCTTCGGGCTGTCTACCAAATAATGCACAGATATCTATGCACATTTGTGTGACATGTCAGCGTTATATGAATGTTTTTAGAGTAACTAAAATGGACATAAACACTCAAAACCTTTCTGTATCTTTGGTCTGAAATGGACAAAACGCCGAAGGGAAAAGCCTGTTCGATGTTATAGTATAGCCTCAGCTATACAGCAAACATTGCCAGTGCCCAGAGTCAGCATCTTCCTCTTCGTCATTATTTCTTTTCCTTTTTTGTTCTTGTTGTTAAACTGGTTTTATTTTATTATCCTGCGTACTGGCGAAACGCTGCAGAGCATGGCAGTGTTTTTGCTTGTGTAGGAGTCCCAGTGTTTGTTTGCCAGATAATGCAAAGACACTTGTTCCATTTGCGTCACTTGTTCATGCCACATGGTGGTTTTTAGCGTCACTGTCATTTGTGGAAATACTCTTCTTCCTTTTTTTTTTGGTACATGTGTGTTTGCCAGCCAGATAATGCAAAGATACTCATTGCATTTGCGTGACACGTCAATGTTCCATGGTGGATTTTAACGTCATTGTGATTTCTAGAAATAACGTGGTTTTTTTTTTTTTTTTTTTTTTTTTTTTTTTTTTTGTTTTTTCATGTGTGTTTGCCTGCCAGATAAAATTCAAAGACACTTAGTTCATTTGTGTCACATGTTGCTGTGACATGGTGGTTTTTAGAGTCACTGTGATTTATGGTAATAATCAATTTTTTTCATACATCTAAGTAAAAAGTCTATTCGATGTTGTGGCATTGCTTCAGCTGTGCAGGGAATAGCGTTAGTGCACAGGATATGCATCCTGCTCTCCAACATTCGCTTCATGATGCATTATTTTCATTTTAATTACACGTCGTATCGTGTTACTTATTCAATGATTTTTTTTTTATTCGCCGTTTGTAATACATTTACACATTGCTTATTTTCCTGTTTCAAAATGTTATTTATTGCTTTAAGTCGATTTACTTCATTAATGTTTATTTACATTTTGAAACATTTGCCTTGTGCATCATAGCCCCATTTTGAATCAATACACCATTTTCTGTTTTGTTCTATTCTGTTGACGTACTGGTTTTGATTTTTAACGTTTTAAAAAATGTTAATCTCTCGTGAAACACCTGTGATCGCTCGTATGCAAGCATATGTGTGTGTGTGTGTGTGTGTGTGTGTGTGTGTGTGTGTGTGTGTGTGTGTGTGTGTGGTGTGTGTGTGGTGTGGTGTGGTGTGTGTGTGTGTGTGTGTGATGTATGCGTGCGTGCGTGCGTGGTGCGTGTGTGTGCGTGTGTGTGTGTGTGTGTGTGTGTGTGTGTGTGCGTGTGTGTGTGTGTGTGTGTGTGTGTGTGTGTGTGTGTGTCTGTTCTTTGTTTCCCACTCATGCTTTCCTCTCAGACGTTTCATTGCTCCAGATATCGTGTCGGTGGCTGACACATTGTCCTCTTATGTCTTGCAGACGCTGCCAGGCGGTGCAAAAAGTTTGAGAAGTGAGCGTCTGGGAGAAAAGAAAAGGGGGAGGTGAACTCGACAGTACATCGCTGGGATCTGTGCCCGGTGAAGGTGGAGGTAGTGGCGGTGGTGCCTGGAAATGGAAGAGAGGGGAGTAGTGTTGATGTGACGATAACGGTGATCGGGGAATTGGTGTGTGAAGAGGTAGGTACGCGTAATATGTTTTGTTTCGTTTCTTTGTTTCTCTTTATACTGCTTTCTTTCTTTTATTCGTTGTTTCGTTTCTTTCTTTTTTCTTGTCCACCAACTCCTTTGCTTCGTTTTTTTTTTTTTAAACTTTTTAACTTTCTGCGTTCTCTTCATTTTGTCTTTCTTTCTTGAAACCTGATCCTCCTGCTTCTCCCCCTCTTCTTCCTCCTTCTCTTCTTCCTCTTCGTCCTTCTCCTCCCCTTGCTCTTCGTTCTCCTCTTCCTCCTCCACCACTTCTTCCTTCGCCTTCTCCTCATCATCGTCATTGTCGTCCTTCTCCTCCTCTTCCTCTCTCCTCCTCCTCCTCCTCCCCCTCCTCCTCCTCCTCCACCTCCTCCTCCTCCCTCCTCCTCCTC
>CM065722.1:35899312-35909312 GCA_033310375.1 Conus canariensis | reverse complement strand
GTGTGTGTGTGTTCAGTTGGTAAAACCATGTAAGGGCGGGCGTGCGGTCGCTACTTAACCAGTCTGACTTTCATTAACAGTGAAGATTATTAAGTGATGGTGAGAACAAGATACGGAAGAGCCGGGGAGGGTCTGAGGATAGGCAGTGTGCGAGGGAAGATTTACGCCAGCGTTTTGTTTTCTTAATGAAGAAAACTGACGCTTACGATCAGTATCATCACTGGTAGCATTAGCAGTAATGGTGGCAGTACGAGTAGTGAGAGAAGCAGTGGCAGAAGTGGTGGTGGTAATAATAAGATAAGATAATGTTGCTTATAGCCCAGCCGACCGCAAGGGGCCACATCAGGGCCGTCACCACGTTAAAATCAACTCACAAGTCATTCATTCACACAATTCTTTAAAATACATCGAAAAACCATCCGAAAGTTTGTTAAAAATCTTTCCACTGTAAAAACTCAGATCCGATGAAAAATGTTAATCTCTTTCAAGAACTCAAAGATGGCATCAGGTGGGACATCTCTGAACAAGGTTTTCATGGAATCTGCCGTAAAATGTTTGTGTCTCACATCGTGCAAGTCCCAACACTCTAAAAGAATATGTTTCATTGTGAGTGGCACATGACATGGAATGCACCACGGAGCTTCTTCACTCTTTAAAAGGTACGAATGGGTAAAATACGAATGGCCGGTGTGCAGCCGGCACAGAACTGTTTCTTCTTTACGACCACCAGACGCAGATGGGAGGAACTCCTTAAGGTTTGGACGGATCTGAAAGAGTTTGTTATCCGTCTGTGTATTCCAATCCTCCTGCCAGAGGTCTCTCACATAATCGTTAATTTTGGGTTTCAGATCTGAGCAGGGGATATATATGTTGGACAGTTTCTCTCTTGTGGCATTCTTGGCTAAACGATCAACCATTTCGTTCCCTCCAATGCCAACATGACCAGGAATCCAAGCCAAAATAATGTTGTAACCATCCGCTTTCAACTTGGTCAAAAGTTCAAAAAAGTGTAAAAGTTCTGGGTGCTGAAGGTTGCGGCCAGCTATGGCCTCCAACGCTGACAGTGAATCTGACAGAACCAGAAAGTCCCTCTTCTTAGATTGTGAGATTATCTTCAATGCCAGAACCAGAGCAGTAAGTTCAGCGGAATAGACAGAAGCATCTGGAGGTATATGTTCTAACAGTATCTGAGAAGGAGCCCCAGGGCAGTAGGCTGCACAGGCCACTCCATCCTCAGACTTGGAACCGTCAGTGAAAATTTTCTGATAAGATGGAAATTTTGAACAGAGGTCAGAATACAATGCCTTGTATGCCAGAGAGCTGGTAGACTCTTTACGAAAAGCTGCAAGATCAAAACAAATCTCTGGTGCGAAAAAGGTCCACGGAGGCTCATCTGGAAACTTGGAAAAATCGGACACAACTCCTAAGTCCAGACCTGCATTCCGCACGTGAGGCTGCATACGAAGACCAAACGGCGGAATACAGTTAGGGTTGTTTTCAAATTTACTTTGGAACGGAGGGTCAAAAACACAGTCATAGGCAGGGTTTTCTGGTTCCGAGAACAGTCTGATATAATAATTCAGAGACAGTTTCAGCCTGCGGTTGGACAGTGAGGGTTCACCTGCCTCTGCATACAGGCTGTACACAGGGGTGGTGCGGAATGCTCCAAGACAGAGACGAAGCCCTTGATGGTGGATAGGGTCCAAGAGTTTTAGGTAAGACGGTCTTGCAGAGCCGTACACAGCACAACCATAGTCCAGTTTGGAACGGACCAAGGCTCTGTAGAGGTGCAGCAAAGTTTTCTTATCAGCGCCCCAGTCAGTGTGTGCTACAACCCGCAGAATATTCAAAGCTTTCTGGCAAGAAGTTCTGAGGTTTTTAATGTGGCTGAGAAAGTTGAGTTTCTGGTCAAAAATAACTCCTAAAAATTTGGCCTCTTTGACAGCTGGAATGGGAGATTTCCCTATTTGAATTACAGGATCTGGAAAAAAACTGACGGAAATTATGGAAGTGAATGCACTGTGTCTTTGTAGGAGAAAAAGCGAAGCCATTTTCATCCGCCCACTGATGAATTTTATCTACACAAAGCTGGAGCCTGCGCTGGACACTCGGGTACAGGCTTCCAGTTGCGTAAACAGCAAAATCATCCACAAACAATGAGCAGTCTGAACCCTGTTGAACAGATTTAACAATGTTGTTGATCTTGATGCTAAAGAGGGCAGGAGACAGTATGCTTCCTTGCGGAACACCCAACTCCTGCTCATGAACATCAGAGAGAGTGGTGCCAACCCGGACCTGAAACTGTCGTTCTGCCAAAAAATTTTGAATGAAAAGTGGAAGATGACCCCGAAAACCAAGATCATGGAGATCATGAAGTATCCCAGATTTCCAGGTGGTATCGTAGGCCTTCTCCAAGTCAAAGAAAATAGCCACTGCGTGTTGTGTGTTCAGAAAGGCGTTCCGAAGCGTAGATTCCAGACGGATCAAATGGTCAACTGTGGTTCGATGTTTGCGGAAACCACACTGTTCTTTCGCCAAAAGGCCATCGGTTTCGAGTTTCCACATGAGTCTAGCATTGACCATTTTCTCCATCAACTTGCAGACACAGCTGGTCAAAGCTATGGGACGGTAGTTTGATGGGTTAGAAAGATCTTTTCCAGGTTTGGGAATGGGAATGATGAGGGCTTTTCGCCAAGAAGGTGGAAAGAAACCAGTAGTCCATACATGGTTGTAGACATGTAGCAGGATGTGCAGACCTTTTTGCGGAAGATGTTTCAAAAGTTTGTAATGGATTTCATCTATACCCGGAGAGGAATCGCTGCAAGAAAGTAAGGCAGATTTCAATTCGTTTAAAGTGAAAGGAAGATTGTAGTCTTCCATGTTATCTGATGAAAAGTTGCAGGGTGATTTTTCTTTGAGGGCTTTGATTTTGACAAAACTGGCTGATTTGTTAGAAGAGGAGGAATTCTTTTCAATGGTTGAAGCAAGCAGATTAGCAACTGCTTTTTTCTCTGTTATTAAAGAGTCAGAAAACTTGAGATGGTTCACAGTGGGACAGGTGTTCTTCCCTTTGATTTTCTTGATGATTTTCCACACTTTTTTCTTCGATGTCTTGGATGTGAGACTTGAGCAAAACTGTTTCCAAGATAAACGTTTACTGGTCTTATATATGTGTTTGGATTTGGCCCTCAGTTTCTGATGTGCTCGAACGTTGGGCATCGAAGGTCTGCAAGAGACCCGACGTTGAGCTCTTTTGCGGGTTTTGTTAATTTCCTTGCATTCAGAGTTGAACCAAGGAACTTTTGGCATTAGGGGCTTCTTGGAAGATGTATGGATGGTTGACTTTGCGCAGTTCAGTATGAAATCTGAAAGACTTCCTGCCGGATCTTCACTTTGCAGGATCTTGTCCTCTTCCAGATCCATAAGAAACTTAGTGGCAAAGAGGTCCCAATCTGCTTTGTTGAAATTGAGGCGTTCTGGTAAAGACTCACTCTCTGCGTTCGTATACCGAAGCAACACAGGAAAGTGGTCGCTACCATGCAGGTCCTCATCAACCTCCCAAACAAAATCCAAAAACAAAGATGGGTCACAGACAGAAAGATCCAGACAAGATGTGGTGCCATTAGCGGAGTGAAAGTAAGTTGGCGATTTCCCATTCAAGACACACAGATCAAGCTCCGAAAACACTTCCTCTAAAAGCAGACCCCTTGGTGATGTTCTCTCACTTCCCCATAGAGGAGAGTGGCCATTCAGATCCCCCAACAGCAGGAAGGGTCTGGGAAGCTGCTCCAAGAGCGAAATGAGGCCCCGTTTAGTGACGCAGATATTTGGAGATAGATACAAACTACAGACAGTAACTGTTTTGTGAAGAGTAACCCGAGCTGCCACTGCCTGCAGCGGAGTCTGCAGAGCAACTGGGCTGTACAGAACAGAGTTGTGAATGAACAGTGGTGGTGGTAGTGGTAGCAATAGCAGATGTAACTGTAGCAGCATTAGCAGCAGCAGCAGCAGCAGTAGTAGTAGTAGTAGTAGTAGTAGCGGTAACTGTAGGGGTTGTGGTGGTTATGGTGGCGGTGGCAGAGTTATAATTGTTGTTGTAAAAGCCAAAATCCAGAAGCTATCTTGCTTGTGACATTGACGGCGACGATAATACAACACTCTTGACAACCGCAAGCTGAAGAAGAGCTACAGGCCAAAGAGTCCAAGTATACTTATCGACCTGGAAAACCTCAAGAGTTTCTAGATTGTAACACTCTTTGAGGCAAACAAAGATGGCAGGTTAGCTAACAGTTTTAAAGAACTTCAGTAGATAGCACAAGAGGTTTTAGGGATTAAGCAGAAAAACGACAAGCCAAAAGTCACCGACGATGTTTTCAAAAGGGAGAAACTGATTGACTGTGGAAAACGAAATGGTGGCCAGTCTATAATACCTGTAGGTATGAAAGGAAACTAATGTCCAGACTACATTATCATCGGTGGAATCCACCACCCCAATAAGACAATGGACAGAGTCCTCTGGCACATTCTGAAAAGAAATAAGAATAGCACAAACAAATAACAAAAGGGATAATTGTGACAGAAAAACGATAGTTCTGTCCTTAAAAGAAATATCTTAGTGGGTCTTCAAATATAGACTGATGATGGAAAATTCTTTCAACATCAGCATGAGCTCTACCAACATTCCATTGACTACAAGATCGCCTTTGATCGCATCTGACATGAAATTTTGTGGCAGGTCAATGAGGAACTGTAACTTTGACAACAACTCCATGCTAGTCATCCAAGCACTCTATTAAAATGCTATCAGCGCATTTGTCTGAAATAACAACTTCTCTTGCTTACTCTGAACAACCATGGGACTAATACTGTCTTGTCTATCTTATTCTTTTCTACACCTATGTGGACAATACAATGCATGAGACGCTTCAAGATTTCAGCATCTCCATGAGAGTTAAACAGTTTTACGGCGGACCGGACCATAAAATGCTGGCAGACTATGAGTGCTTCAGATGGAATCTCTATAGCTGATACGACGAACATTGCACACTTCACTACAACAAACAGCACGTGCAGTGACAGACTAAATCCTTCTTTATCAGTTTTCAAGCGCCGTTGGCTATCCTAGCACGTGCATGAATGTTGCCATGACTCACACGTCAATACTACAGGTTAAACTGAATCATGGACGTCCGAGAGTCAGACAGGGAAAGCCCTGGTTGGACACACACGAAACGAGATTGATTATTAGACCTCTGCTCGGTTGTGCATGACGGATGACATAGTGCTTTGAGATGACTCATTGTCTAAGCGTGCGTCGAAGCTCCGCTGCGACCTGCTGTCGTGGGACAATAACCGTAATGAAATTATACAGACTTTTTGTTTACACACGAGAGTTAACATGGGGTGTTTCATTCTTGTGATGATGATGATTAATCACTGTTTTTCTCCTCATCGTGCTCCATCTTTTTGGCCTGTCGTTTTCTTCACAGAGAGAGAGAGAGAGAGAGAGAGAGAGAGAGAGAGACAGAGAGACAGAGACAGAGAGAGAAAGAGAAGAGAAGAGAGAGAGAGAGAGAGAGAGAGAGAGAGAGAGAGAGAGAGAGAGAGAACATGTGCGTCTGCAATCAATAACCGTTTGTAATGCAGATGGATTTAACAGTGATCCAGGCAGAGCCCCTCCCTCAATGGAATACAGTTAACATCTAGCCGAAACATGGTTTTAATAAGGTCGTAAAAACTGGAGGATAACAGTTGTTGCTTGGGTCGGGGGGGGGGGGGGGGGGGGGGGGACGGTTTGACGACGTGATGGAGGAGGAGGAGGGATGAGATTAGGGAACGGGTTCGGAAAAGATGGGGGACGAGTGAGGGGGGGGGGGGATCAGAAATGGAGAATTGAGAGAGAGACAGACAGACAGACAGGGAAAGAGACAAAGAAAAATACAGACAGACAGACAGGGAGAACAGACAGACAGAAAGGGACAGAGACAAGACAAAATAGAGAGAGAGAGAGGAGAGAGGAGAGAAGAGAGAGAGAGAGAGAAGAGAGGAAGGTTGAACAGGAGGCGGAAGACGAGCGGAGTGAACTGTTTCTCCTTACCCTTCCCTTCAAAGGCATTGATTACAGGATGTGCTCCTGATGCTGAGTCCACTTTCTTTAGGAAAATAATGAAGGCATCAGGGGTGGCATTTACTCTTCACTTTGCTTTATCCACTTTCATCCGGTAAAATCATTTGGCTTTTGAAGCGCGCGGTAACTGGAATCTAGATTTTCTTTGCTTATTTTTTTTTGTTCTCTTCGTTCTTTTTTTTTTTTCTCTAATATCATCGAAATGTATCTGGTGAACGAATGATAGGAACAAATAAGTGACGAGGAGAGGATGGGAATGTGGGGGTGAGGGCAAAGACAATCACAATAGCAAATGGTTTAAATGTATAGTGATTACAGGCGGTAACTGAAGCAAGAGTGTACTAAAAGGCATATACCACTTCACAGCAACGCGTTTCCCTGGACAAGCGCACACACAGTACATACATGTGCTACGTCTGGATGGGCATGAGCTCATCTTTATAGGGCCCCGAATACTTAATGGTCTTATTGTGTCAAGTGTGCAAATGGTATTTACCATAATCATCTCAACTCTATGCTTTTTATTTTAGAAGTGAATACACTTGTGAGCTTGCAAGCCTGACAGGCGTTTAGCCTACTCATTTATCATAACTATCATAATTTGTTAATTCAAGAAGTAAAGAACTTGTAACCTGATATGCATACCACACCTTTAACAAACTCACGACTGTGCTCCTGTTACTTCAGAAGTTAATACACATTGTTACAGTGAATGCGTGCTACTTGTTTAGCTTAATCGTTTCACATAACCATCGCTGTTTTATTGCTGTTTATTTCAAAAATTGATCAACGTGTTATTTTACATTAAGACTTGTTTATTCTACCAGTCCAACAAATTTAACATTTCTTAGCCTTTAACGACTGCATCCAGACTTTGAGGCTTCTCAAGGGATGTGTATTCTATGTGTGCAGTAATACAGTACAATGGCACACAACAGGCCCATTTGTACATTCGTATCATTATTATTATTATTATCATTATTATTAATGATAATAGTTATATAGCGCCTATCCTCGGTTAGAGACCAAGCTCTAAGCGCTTTACAATACACACTCGTTTACACAACGGGCTGCCTACCTGGGTAGTGCCGACTGAAGAGCTGTCTGTTGGCGCTTCATTCAGTCGTTTCCCGTGTCATCCAGTCAATATCGTTCAATATCGTTCACTCAGTTTCCTTACTTCCTTCATTCTTTCAATTTTTTTTTCACGCAGGGTGCATGCTATGTGTAACGTATCATCCATACCAACGGCCAAACTGGCCTTCTCTTCCGAAAGTTGGTGATGGAATTTTACGTGTGTGCAAGATGTTATGCGTGCGTTCACACACGGAACCTCGGTTTATAGTCTCATTCGAAGGACTGTATGGGAAATGGAGTCATAACCAATGTTAACTCCGAGGGAAAAATCCCCCTGTACCGAAACGGCCCGGCAGAGATTCGAACCCGCAACCCCAGGATCACCAAGACTACGAGTCCGGCGCCCGGCCTCTGTTTCCTTGATCACCAAATCGCGTTGCTTTTGTACTATCGTTTGTTTATTCTGTTCGTTCGGCGGACTAGAAACGTGTTTTTCTTCTTGAAAACAAATAAGCTTTGTTGTGATTATGAAAATGACCTGGCAAAAAGATGTGCAGATAAGAAAAAAGCAAAGAACAAAGACTTAATAATATGAGTTCCCTTGCTAACAACATTCTCTCTCTCTCTCTCTCTCTCTCTCTCTCTCTCTCTCTCTCTCTCTCTCTCTCTCTCTCTCTCTCTCCCTCTCTCTCTCTCTAAGAATCATTTACTACGCCTGGCTTGTGTTAGCTTCCAACTCTTGGAAAAAAAAAACAGTCATCAGCACGCCTAGCCGCGACCTTGATCCTGCCAGTGGCATCGAGCACAGAGAAAATCAGCTTTAAATCAGTGATATTCTCTCACCTTCTCTGGAAACAATATTGTAGTCTAAGTGCTTCCGAACATTGTCAGCAAAGTCTAGAAAAATGATTCAAGAGGTAAGGCAGAGTACATTATCGACTGGAAAACAGTAGTAGGTGAATGGACACGCGATGAGAGGAGCGCAGATGTGCGTTGAGATGTGCTGTTCGAGGACGCTTCGTAAGTTAAAAAAAAAAAAATCCCTGCCAACGGAAGTAATACTTTGTATTGACTGAAAGAGTTATTTCCCATATATATTTTTGTTAACAACAAATGGAAAATATGAAAGATCAAGCTGTATATCACTAGAAAGTTTTAATATTCCATTGAAACCTATCACTTCGTATATGGTACAGCTTACAGCAGTGATTTTATAATATTCATATCTTTGTGATGATTTTGCTGAACGGATCCTTAATCTGTACCATAGATCCACCCCCAACATTTAATGGTCCTTCCATGAGCCACATTCAGTCTTTCCACAAAGTTTGCTTTAAGTAGATTCGACAAATTCTTGTATCATCTTTCTTAAAAAAACAACAACAACAACAAACGAATAAGCATTCAAGAGGGTGTAAACACAGTGTCCTGAGCGAAGACAACGACATGAAAGAAATGCATTACAAAGGAAAAGATCGGGGGGGGGGGGGGGGGGGTGTAAGAGAGGTCACAGTAGTAAGCTCCGTAGCTCAGAAACCCAAGCTTAAACACATTGACCAGTGACAACAGTGGTTAAGAAATGCGTACAGTAGAACCTCTACGAGATTTACACACGCGCGCGCGCGCGCACGCACACTTGCGCGCGTGCGCGTTCACTATCACGTCCTCCCCTGCCCTCCTCTCCCTTCTGCATCCAGATCACCGTAATGATTTCCACGGAAGTATGTGCAAGACATCTGAACTGAACTTTTAATTCAAAGACCTTCAAGAAAAGCTCGCTAGACAGATGCCTGACTACGCCAAAAGAGCTCCCGTTCTCTTCCAGAAGGCACCGGTTCTGGCTCCACCAGGAAGGAAGGATGATGCACGGGAAGGGAAACAGCATAGCGGATTCTGTGACCCCCAGGGTACACATCAGTCATATCTATCTAAGGGAAGAGGAGGAGGGAGTAGGAAAGGAAGGGGGGAGAACAGCGGAAGGGAATGTGTGTGTGGGGGGGGGTGGGGGGGAGGGAGGGTAGTTTCCGCCTGTCTTCGGTCTGGATTTATTACCGGCCTGCCACTGTGAACTTGTCACATTTGAACAACTAGACTCTCCTTCATCATTGTCGCCGTTGCCTTCACGATTTTTTTTTCAGGGGGGGGGGGGGGGGGAGGGATGAGGGGTTGGGGGAAAGGGCAAGGAGGTTAAGGCTGGGTTTATCTGCTTTGGTTTTTTTTTTAATTATTCGTTTTTCTTTTTCTAGTTTTTTTTTTCTGTGTCTTTGCTGTTTGTCTGCTTTTGTTCTCTCTCCTCTCTCTTTGTCTCCCTGTCTGTCTGTCTCCCTGTCTCTCTGTCTTTGGTCAGTCTCTGTCTCTTTCTCTCTCACCCCTCCTCTCTCTCCAGTTTTCTCTCTCTTTCTATGCCTGTCCGCCTATCTGTTTCTTCTCTCTCTCTCTCTCTCTCTCTCTCTCTCTCTCTCTCTCTCTCTCTCTCTCTTCTCCACGCTCTGTTCCCCCCTCTCACTTTCTTCTCCCTCCTCTTTCTCTGTTTTTCTGTCCCAGTCTGTCTCTGTCCCTCTGTGTGTGTGTATGTCTCTCTCTCCATCCCTCTCTCTCCTATATATATATATATATATATATATATATATATATATATAGTTAAAACAAGTATAAGAGGAGATAGTTTTAAGATTCCTCTTATACTTGTTTTAACTAATGTTGCTCCCCAAGGGGTTGAGCACTTATAGAATAATTTTAGGCTTTTTTTAATATATATATATATATATATATATATATATATTTCCCTATTGGAGA
>CM065722.1:35874312-35891812 GCA_033310375.1 Conus canariensis | reverse complement strand
CGTATCACGTTTTCTTTGCTACAAATTCCTCGTATACTTCATACTACATAAAGAGGTATTTTTCAAGTCACTTCCATTCACATGCTGATGGCATTTGCATATTGGACTAGTACAATACTTTTTTCAGATGTTCACGTACGCTAGACATACATGGGAACTAGAAATAGAAGTAGGCGGTGGGAGATCATTATGGGATTCCAAGTTCAAGTGTTTGTTGTTGTTGTTGTTGTTAAATATGTATTCCCAATTCTTCTTTGAATTTCACTTTTTTTTTTAAAAAGAAACATCTAATAAAGGATATATGTTTCCTGACAGTCAGTGCTCTAAAGCATAATCAAGAGCCGAAAATGACACACTTGGTTGTATGCTTTATTTACATTAAAAATGTTACGAGCAGGCAGTTACGTCTTACAAATTGTTCCTTCTTGTAGGTAGATAGCTTGACAAACAGCACAGTCTTTCATCTCCATCTGCGAATTCTTGCTTAATTGTTAGGTATTACACGGTTGTTGTTGTTGTTTTGTTATTCTTGTAATTATTGTCGTTGTTGGTGATGTTTCACAAAAGCGTACATATCTGTTCAGAGTACTTCTTTTGAAAAGTTTGCATCTATAAACATGAATGCCACAGAATATTTGAATGTCTGTTGCACACTTCACCCTGTTTCTGAATCGGAACAACCATGGATTGTTTCCACACGTTCGTCATTTCACCACCGCACCAGCATTTCTGAAATGTGTCATAACGGATGGTGGTGATGTTTTCTGCCAATTATCTTCAGCATTTGGATCGAGACTGCATCAAATCCAACAGATATTTTATTGTTTGGGACAGCGCATATTGCAAATTGTGTTTCTTGTATTGTCAAGGGTGCATTGATGTAGTCAATATTGTTTGGTGGTGGTCGCTGTATTTTTCCCTTTGTTTTTTTCTTCCTGATCTCTAATAATTCTGATGGTGTCTGTCAGACCTTCAGGGCAGCTAACGATAGCAAACATGCCTGCAAAGACTCCTCCCCTTCCGGGATAGCCGGAAGAGAATTATCACATCACTTTATTGGATATGGTGTTGACTTTATCACGTGTTTCATTACTCTAATTGCTTCCCATGTTTCCCCGTAAGTCTGTCGCCTTTTACTTCAGAGTTTGAGAGTGCATTCCAAAAGTGCAGTTTTGCGTCTGCTATACTTTCATAACTAGGTCTGCTGTTGATTCTTATTTCTCTATTTTTATTGTGTGACCTCCTAATGTAAGTCTTACAGTTACACTTCTTTTCATCGTTTGCTCTTCCATATTCTTTATTCCACAAAACATTGCCATCGTGTTTTCCTGAGTTTGAAGGATGTAACCTCAGAATAGATTTATCTGCCTCCATTATGAGAATGCTGTAAACAGATGTCGTTAAGAGAGTCTGTATTTTCTGTAACTGAAAACTATGTTTCCATCTTCAGAGGAGCATCGTTTAAGACTGTTCTTTCTGCGTATTTACAATCATATTCGTACCACGGCTGCTTGTAGATCTTCCTGCTCCATCTTTTTGTTTATACATATTCTTATAGAGATACAATTTGATCCCAGTATACTGTCTTAGGTGTGGGAGTGTGTGTGTGTGTGTGTGTGTGTGTATGTGTGTGTGTGTGTGCGTGCGTGCGTGCGGTGTGTGTGTGCGTGTGGTGTGTGTGTGTGTGTGTGTGTGTGTGTGTGTGTGTGTGTGTGTGTGTGTTTTTGCCTCTAAGTATGTGTGTGCATGCTTGCTTGCTTGCTTTCGCACGCGCGCTTGAGTGTGTGTGTGTGTGTGTGTGTGTGTGTGTGTTGTGTGTGTGTGTGTGTGTGTGTGTGTGTGTGTGTGTAGAAGGAGAAGAAGAAGGAGGAGCAGAATAGGAAAGAAAGAGGATTAGCTCAGGAAAGGGTAAGAAAACGCATGAGACTGCATTTTCAGATGAATGGGCCACGTTTTGTTTTCATGGTAAATCTTCTGCCTTCGTTATTTCAATATGCACACATAAATTGTACATCGAAGTTGGTATGCCGGGGAAGTAACCTATCTGAGTAGAGAAATAGGAAAGGCAAACGTCAGTAAATAAGTGGTGCGGTGTTTTTAAAAGTTTAACATGCAAAACAAGGAGGTTAGTTGTATACGTGCATGCATACACACACACATACATACATACATACATACATACATACATACATACATACATACATACATACATACATGCATGCATACTCACATACATGCTCACATACATACATTCATATATACAAATATACATACATACATGCATACATACATATATACATACATACATACATACACATCTTTAAATTAAAACTTACATCAAAGCAACATGTAAACGGGTCATGTTTGTGAGGGTTCCTATGTGGGGTGGGTGGATGGGGGTGGGGGGGGGTGATACGCATAATTAGATAATTTCGAGAATTATACTGGAACTCATCTGTCAGAAGGACGGAAACCACCACCACCACCACCACCACCACCAACATCATCATCATCATCATCATCATCATCATCACCATCACCATCACCATCATCATCATCATCATCACCATCATCATCATCATCATCATCATCATCATATCATCATCACTATCATCATCATCGTCGTCATCACCATCATCATCAACATCATCATCATATCATCATCACCATCATCGTCATCATCATCATCATCATCATCATCATCATCATCACCATCATCACCATCATCATCATCATCATATCATCATCATCATCATCATCATCATCATCATCATCATCATCATCATTTCATCATCACCATCATCATCATCATCATCATCATCACCATCACCATCATTTTCTTCATCTTCATCATCATCGTCGTCATCATCATCATCATCATCATCATCATCATCATCATCATCATCATTGTTATTATCATCATCATCATATCATCATCACCATCATCGTCATCATCACTATCACCATCATCATCATCATCAATTATCATCATCATCTGTGCAGGCTGACTGAAGGATACCCAAGTTGTGGCGTGCCAGTGCCGTGCCTTGTTGAGTAGATACTACTGAATGATAACCGAACTTCCAGGGTCTAAGTATTAATTGTTTTACGTCCATAAACGTTTTGAGACACACACACACACAGAGTTCTATGTGTGATTTGATCTTCTTTTTACCTATGATCCGATATTCTTATTTCACCTTCTCGCTTTGTCGATTTCATGTATGTAATGCTAAGCTAACCCCGTTGCATGCTATGGCCTATTAATGACTGAACGAATGCGTAGAGCATTATCACTGCCTCTCTCTCTCTCTCTCTCTCTCTCTCTCTCTCTCTCTCTCTCTCTCTCTCTCTCTCTCTCTCTCTCCCCTCTGTCTCTTTCTCTGTCTGTCTGTCTGTCTGTCTGTCTGTCTCTCTCTCCCTCTGTGTGTGTGTGTGTGTGTGTGTGTGTGTGTGTGTGTGTGTGTGTGTGTGTGTGTGTGTGTGTGTTTTTCCTACCTACGTGTGTCGTCATTTTCACTGAGTGGTCATGTGATTAAAAGCTTCTAAACATCGAAACTCTAATCCGTTCTGGTCTTACCAATTTTCTGTTGACGAAGAAAGTTGACTATTTCAACAAGTGATTAAAAGCTTCTAAAAATCGGAACTCTAATCCTTTCTGATCTTACCAGTTTCCTGTTAATGAAATCATTCGAGCATTTCAACAGTAAAACATTCACGAAAGCTCACACTTTACAGATCCTATGATGGCAAGATGTCATGAAAATTGCATTTTCATCCTTGTTCGTCACTTTACCACTTACAGTCATTGAAAGTAGTGATTAGATCGAATACTTGCTTTTCTCCCACCACTTTTGGCCAGTAAGTTCATCTAAGAAAGCCACCACCACACCCAAACTAATGCATTTATATTTGACAAATGAAGTCAGCTATGAAGACTGTGGCACACACACACCACAACACCCACACCACCACACACACACACACACGCACATGCACACGACACACGCACATGACCCCCCCTCCTCTCTCTCTCTCTCTCTCTCTCTCTCTCTACTCTCTCTCTCTCTCTCTCTCTCTCTCTCTCTCTCTCTCTCCTCTCTCTCCTCTCCTAGCAGACATTATTTACAAAGTTTAGCTGCTGACAGAAATCAAACGAAGCAGGAGCCGAGATGTTGCTGGGAGATAGGCAAACACGAACTCCACGAGAAACGTTTGCAGAGACAGATTTGCAGACAAAGATTGGCAGCTAAAGATTGAGAGAGCACAGTCCCATTTTAGCGAGGGCTGACAGGGTAGACTTCATCACTAAACATTGACACGACCGGATGACAAACATCACGACTGCCGCAAGCCGTTGTGATGTTTCCCATCTCCTCTCATGCATACGGAGAATTCTGATCATTCTGGGCATCAATCAATGGATGAACGCTGCTAAACATACAGTTCGTGGACAACCAGTAATGATGGCCTTATTTGATTAGAAAGATTTCCCCAGTATGAACGCCAGCCTTCGCGTTCATAGTTAGATTTATCTGGTTTGTATTGAAAGTGAAAGGGATTTAAAAAGGGGAAAAAAAAACGCTGATTCGAGTGACTGAATTATTCCAACTTTGGATTATCTTTCCTCCATGTCTTTTCAATATAAACTTTTGGATTTAGGCCTGCTTTCCCTCTGTGTCTCTTGGTTGTAAACTTTGGATTTTTTTTCTTTTTTGCTCTGTCTCTTCCGTGCAAACTTTGGATTTATATTCCCTCTATGGCTGTTCAGTATATATATATATATATATATATATATATATATATATATATATATATATATATAATATATATATATATATATATGCATGCAATGCAGACACACACACACACACACACACACACACACACACAACACACACACACACACACACACACACACACACACACACACACACACACACACACACACACACACACACATACGTACGAACGCACATACATACCTACATACTTACAAACAGGTATAAACTATTCTTTGTTGCGATCAGTACGTGAAATCGGCAAATCACTTGTTGCACAGTAAGGCTAGTGACTAGTTCTGCTTCGCGCTTTTCGTGCTCCGTTAGACCTGTTGTTTAAATTACAGCATTCTTTTTTTTTTCAATGCTATTCAATTCTACGGGTTTGTGCTGCTAAGGTCCCAAGTTATTCGACAATTCGAGCATCTTTTATTGTTTTAAGTGAACGAAAAACAACGGTAGTTGTGTGATCAATGGTGGTTTTTCTTTCCTGCCGACAATGAAGAGAGAGAGAGAGAGAGAGAGAGAGAGAGAGAGAGAGAGAGATCAGTCTGGCAGTAGTGTCCCTTTGGCGTGGTTCAGAAATGTGACGTAATGCAGAGCCTCGCTTTGGCATTATTGCCATACTGACGCTGAAAGGGTTAACCCTGGGGCACACCCTGAACCCAGACCCTCCCTCTGCACCGTCCACCCCTAACCACCACCACCACCCACCACCACCACCACCACCCTGCCATCCAGTGCCCTGTCTTCCCCCCTACTTCTCTCCCTCATCCTTTTTTTTTTTTCGTTTTTCAAATGTTATAAATTCTATTCAGCTTTTTCCATTTTCTAATAATTCACTTAAGTGTTTGTTTATTCATTTATTCTTTTATTCAATTTCTTTTTATTTGTTTCCTCCTTTATTTGTTTGTTCGTGTGTTTATCGATGTATTTCTGTAATCCCAGAGACATTTGTTCTCTTTTGATGACGTGATTCTCAAACCCTGTGGGGAAAGAACGTGAAGGGGGAAAATGTCTTCCTGTATGTCATCTATGAGTGTGTTTTTGTGTCCTGCAGTTTTGTTTTTTTTTAATCTGTTTGTGTGCGTGTGCTCAAGATATGTAAGATTCGTTGTATTTTTGTGTACATTACTTCTGATTGCGTGACTTTCGTTTTTGGTTTTCGTTATTGGATCCAAAAATTTGTTTTAAACATACAAACAAGGTTAACCCTGGGCCACTAACGCAGAACGTCATCTCCTCTGTCATTTGGAATCACCAATATTACCACTCTGCAAAGGCGAATAAATAACGGGGCGGGGATGGGAAGGGAAACTAGTGAAGGATACGTAGGATTTAGTCCGGTGAGGGAAATGGTCATTTGTGTGTATTCATTCCCGTATCTGTCAGATATGACCAATGTCCACATGTCAACGGATGTTCTTTTCCCAGAACGAAAAGCCAGCCAGTTGTAATGTCGTGCAGAGATAATTTTTTGTATGAAGAGCAGCCACCCCCCACCCCCACCCCCGCCTCCGCCCCTAACACACCCCACCGTTCACTCCCTCTCTCCCTTTCTCGCGGTTCACCTCAGACCCTTCCCCGACCTCCAAAGCCCACGTCTCCTCCCTAGACCCCTCCTCCTACACCTCTCCACGCTACCCTCTATCTCCTCTGGTCAGTGGGTCGCGACGAAGGGGAGGAGAAGAGAGAGGACAACCGAGGCCGTTCATGTATTTATTAGTATGTATACAAGTGTGAACCCAAATCAGTTACTCCTTTCAAGTATGCGCACGCGTACACACACACGCACACACACACACACACACGCGCGCGAGCGCGCACGCACGCACGCACGCACGCACGCACGCACGCACGCACGCACGCACGCACGCAACACACACACACACACACCACACACACACTCACACAGAGACAGAGACATAGAGAAGATGCACACTGTGCAAGGAAAAAAGGAAGGATATAAACATTAAAAAAAAAGAAGAAGAATTAGGAAGTGTATAACAATTGGATTTGTTTCTCACTTATTAAGCTGATATCTTTGGAAGAAATGTTTGCGTCTTGTGAGACACGGATCATGAACGAGTCTGACGAATGTACTCTGGGACGTAAAGACTGGGATCGGGTGATTTTCACAGAGTGAGGCTGCTTTCTAGTCACCTTCCAAGTACTTCCGGACTGATTGCCTCACAAAAACCAAACGATGAGACTATAGTAGGGGAACGATCATCATGACTTCAAGCACAGTGCACAGGGTAACAAAACATACAAAGAATAACGTAAGATTCATTGGTCCCCGCTCCCAACTCCAGCAAGAACAACACAGGCATAGGTACTTACGCAAACGCGCGTGCGAGCGCGCGTGCGCACGCGCGCGCGCGCGCACACACACACACACACACAAACACACACACACACACACACACACACACACGCACACACGCACGCACGCACGCACGCACGCACGCACGCACACACACACACACACCACACACACACACAACACACACACACACACACACAACAAAACACACACACACACACAAAGGTGCGCGTACATCGAAAACATTTCTTTCCACACAGTAATTCAGTAACTGGGGTCATAAGAGGGCACAAGATCTCTTTATTTGGACCCTCCTCTTACCGAAAAGGAGAGAGAGAGAGAGAGAGGAGGAGGAGGAGGAAGAACAAGAACAAGAAGAACAAGAACCGTACAACAAGAACAAGAAGTGAAAAAACATTTTCACCCGTTGTTGTTCTGTTGTTCTTTTCACAAGCAAAGCTCAAAGAGCACTCAGGGGCAACGTAGACCTCTGCCAAGTCGACCAGTCTTCTTAAGAAAAAAAAGAAATGAAGGGAAAGAAAAGTCCTGACACCACACTTCTCTCCAGATCGTTACCAACACTTAAGGGGTCAATTTGTTCGTCATATTCTATCTTCTCACCAAGTGTTTTCGAACTCGGTTTAGTATTGTCGCACAGTCTTGCTGACAGGCACGCAGACGAGTAAACAGACGAACAGACACACGTAAAATGATAAGTAGATGAATGAAAAAAAAGTTTGTTTGTTTTTTTCTTTAAATGATAGGCGGAAAAAGACAGCACCCACCAACTACTTACCCCCTCCCCTTCCCACCAACACCACTATCACCATCACCCCTCTGACCCCTACAGCCCCTTCCTACCCTCCCACCTCCCCTTCTCTGCCGCAGTGTCTGGCAGACGCATGCTGGTGCATTAATGTACGTGGCTGTCACTCTCTGTTCGGTCTTTTCCATTGTGAGTGGGTTCAGGTCCGTGTGGGGTGCCATTTGGTAAAGTCAAACTGAACGGCATGATTTTGTACACTGAATCCGCGTTCTTTTCCCTAGCTCTCCCTCCCCTACCCTCTTCTCTTAGCCTTGTCTTTGCCTCTTTCTCTGTTTATGTCTCTGTTTCTCTGTCATTGTCTCGTTCTCTGTCTGTCTGTGTGTCTGTCTGTCTGTCTGTCTGTCTGTCTGTCTCTCTCTCTCTCTCTCTCTCTCTCTCTCTCTCTCTCTCTCTCTCTCTCTGGCACTCATGTGCGCGCATGGTGTGTGTGTGTGTGTGTGTGTGTGTGTGTCTGTGTGTGTGTGTGTGTATGTGTGTGTGTGTGTGTGTGGGCGTGTGTGCGTGCGTGCGTGCGTGCGTCCGCCGCTCACGTTTTCTTTTTCTTTCTTTTTTTTTTGTTTGTTTAATGCGGGCGACCGTGCTACGGTTTTTGTGGTTGATTTGGTTACAACATCATGGTCGATTTGGAAATGAGCGCATGTTCAAAGACATGCGTCTTCTGGAAGTCACGATATCAGTAGGATCTGACACAGATCGTGAAACTGACGCAACACAATGAGGATACTTATAAGATTTCTTTGATCAAGGAAGATCTTGCTGATATTGTATCAGAAAAAAATTACTTGTTTCAACTTTTGATCTTTTTTACAGTACGAGAGAAGTTTTGTCCTTGCTAAAAGAAAAAAAAAGGAAGGAAGGTGAGAAAGGTACAAGCAGAGAGAAAAAGAACGGAGAGGGAGCGGGGGGCGGGCGGGGAGGGGGGGGGACACAGAGGGAAAGAAAGAGACAAAAAGGGAGAGGAGAGAGACGGGGGCAGAGAAGGTAGAGAGAGGGAGGGAGAGAGAGGGAGGGGAAGGAGAGGTAGAGGGGGAGATTCAAAAAAGAATAATTATTTAACAGCCAGCTCTACCTCTACACCTAACCCTCCGCCCCCTTCTTCTTCTTCTTCTCTCTTCTTCTTCTTCTTCTTCTTCTTCTTCTTCTGTCTGTCTGTCTGTCTCTCTCTCTCTCTCTCTCTCTCTCTCTCTCTCTCTCTCTCTCTCTCTCTCTCTCTCTCTCTCTCTGTACGTATGTGCGTGCGTGTGAGTGTGTCTGTCTGTATGTCTGTCTGCCTGTCTGTCTGTGTCTGTGTATATATCTATGTGGCTGCGTGCGTCTGTGTCTGTACTGCGATTTCACATTCTGTATCAATACTGGCAACGATCAAATTACCAGGGAGAAAAAAACAACAACAACAACATAGATATACAGCCTGACAAAAGTGACTTCGGTTACATCATACTATATCCTGTTTTGCAGCTTAACTGACCACGGAGGCCACATTAAAGACCACTGGTGATAATGGACAGGGAATCCCGAACGTCAGGACTGCACTGTGGCCTACGCCCTATACAGACACTCCCCCCTGGAAACCAGCTTAGACGGCAAGGTCGATGAACACGAAAGCCAAGATCAATGTTTTAGGGAAGGGCGATGGATAGATCCATTCGTGATTAGGTCCCACTTAGGGATACATTCCTGGGGTCTTAACAAGCTAATGGAGTCACTCTCTCCTCTGACCTTTTTTGTTTCTTCTTTTAGCTCACGCCTTCTTTTCTATTCCTTATTAGCAGGCATCTAGATTCGTCCCTCCTATTCCATCATAGTTAGAATGATTGTCTGAGAGAGAGAGAGAGAGAGAGAGAGAGAGAGAGAGAGAGAGAGAGAGAGAGAGAGAACAGACAGACAGACAGACAGACAGACAGACAGATAGACCGATAGCCAGCCATTCGCACAGATAGGCACACAGACAGACACACATACACAAAAGGAGTGGGGATGCGGCTCAATTAATCGCGAAGGCCTTTTTTTTTAGCTAGTTCTTGCAACTTTCAACAAAAAAAAGAAAGAAAAAACGTTTCGACTTTTTGTGACTCGCCCCGCAAAAAATGCATAGCAAGATATTATTATTTTCTTTTTAATTCCAATTCTTCATAAAGTAATTAAACAATTTTTTGGTAAAGTGAAATGAAGAATCCGGTCCAATTTAGACTATTATTTGGAAAAAGGATTCGTATACTCTTAAGGAAATGTTCTTCAGTGAGGATAAAAGGATTCGTATACTCTTAAGGAAATGTTCTTCAGTGAGGACATTTAAGTTGATGGGTGTCGCATTAAACCTAAATGCGAGTAACTAAGTTCACCACATAGTGTTCCTTTACTGTTTATTGTCCACGGAAGAGCATTTGACCTTTGAAACTGAAATAACAGGCAGGATGAAGTGGTTCATCTTGTCATTAGTGTGTGGGTCCACTAATCCTTTCTTCCCTCATTGTTTTCAGCGAGAGAGAAGGGTTGTTTGGGAGTGATGGCGAAGTTTGGTGAAACGAGGTGTGTGGGGTGTGTGTGTGTGTGTGTGTGTGTGTGTGTGTGTGTGTGTGTGTGCGTGCGTGCGTGCGTGCGTGCGTGCGTGCGTGCGTGCGTGTGTGTGCGTGCGTGCGTGCGTGCGTGTGTGTGTGTGTGTGTGTGTGTGTGTGTGTGTTGTGGGGTTATTTCTTTGTCTGGTTGTTAGATCGTTTTCCTCAGAGAAAATATATTTGTTGTTTTTCTCCCTTTTTGTTGATTGTTAGTTTGTTTTTTGTTTGGCTTTTGTTTGTTAGTTTGTTTGTTTGTTTTTAGGCTGGATTTTTCTTTTAACTGTCGTTCGTGTAGATTAAGCAAGTGCTTGTGAATCTGTCTGTCTCTGTCTGGCTCTCTATCTCTGTCTGTCTATCCGCCCGTCTCTCTCTCTCTCTCTCCTCTCTCTCTCTCTCTCTCTCTCTTCTCTCTCTCTCTCAGTATACGTTTGTGTGCTAGTGCGCGCTCGCGCGCGGAGTGTGTGAACCTGTTGCTCAAACTCTGTCGTCTGAAGAGCAAACAAACTACAGTCTCCTCTCACACCTGGTATGGTTGTCTTTACCCCACACAACCTTCACCCAACCTCACCTACACTCTACTCCTCCTCCTCCTGCCCCCCCCCCCCCCCCCAACCTTTTTTTTCTCCCCGCCCCCTCCTACCCCTCCCTCACCCCTCACCTTCTCCCCCACCCCGGATCGGGAAGACTGACCTTAGCAGTGGATTTGTGACGGGGGAGGGGAGTTTGGGGGGGGGGGGGTCTAGTCTCCACTTTAGCAACCATCTCCTGGCTGGATGGGCGAACCATGTTTGCGCAATGTGCAGACAGCTCCGTCGTGCCCTGCCTTGCCACTGGAGTTAATTGCTTTGATAAGGGCCAACACGTTGCAGATGTTGCAACCACGGGGAGGACAGAGAGATTAAGAAGGCTGAGATGAGTGACGGGTGGCTGGCGAGGACTGAGGTGAACCAAGAGTTTGGAGTCTTCATCCATGGGCAGGTAATCGTTGTTTAGCCTGCTGCTTGGTTGGTATTGCGCATTTCATTTAGGTCTTCCAGAAAAAGTTTGATGAGTTTATCCAAGATCGTTACATTGATCAGGGTATTCTGATCAATCCCCGCTTTAGATTAAGAATTTGATTGACATGTGCGAGTTTTGCTTTTTTACATTTTCAACAATGCCAGTTGTATGACTGTTCGATTGTTTTTAATTCATGTTGATGACCGCTTGCCCGTTGTTGTTATCTTCCGTAATGCCCCAAATGCGATGAAAGGAGACATATATTCTTATAGTTGTTATTGTTTAGCCATGGTGGTGGTGTTTGTGTGTGTGTGTGTGTGTGTGTGTGTGTGTGCGATGTATATGTGTGTGCGTGTGTGCGCACACGCACGCATGTGCGTCTATTTGTGAGTAATAATGATGATAATGATGGAAGAGAAGATTCATATAACGCGGTACTTCACACGAAGTGCAGGCTTTCTGCGCTGTACAATGTCAGCGCATGCAGAGCGATAGATTCCACAAATGAAGAGATCATGTGTGCGCATATTTTATGTGGGTGAACCAATAATCTTTCGGAAAAGGTTTTCATGCCATACTTAGTATCCAATATGTCTGCGATATTTCACAGTACTTACATATCATTTTTAAGAGGTTTTAACTAAGTTCTTTTCACCTGATCATGGCAAATACAGTTTCACAAACTGTACTACAACGCACATCATACTGTAGCTAACATTATATGACCTTCAAACATGAACAGCATGTTAAACTGGTTGAGTTTTATTTTTGTTGTTGAAAATTAAAGGTGAATTGTTGTTTTTCTTTTTTCTCCTTTCTCTTATTCTTTCCCCTATTCCGCCCATTCACATCCCCACACCCCACACCCTAACCCGACCCTCCCAAATTTCCCCCCGGCTTTACCTCACCCTCTAGAAATGAAAACGATGCACTAGGGAGATGTTAAAGGGCATAGTCTTCTTCGTTGTCGTCATTCGCTCAGACAGCAGCTCCGAAGGTACTGACGAATGGTACAGTCTTTTGGACCCCCCAACCCCATCCCACCCCGACTCCAGAAAAAAAAAACTGGGAAAGCGGGGAGAGGGAGCTAAGATCTTTTCGCCTCATCAGCACATCAGCAGGACGGGTTTTTCTGCTGTAAGGCTCTGGCGTGTTCGATAGTCGTCGGAAATTTTCCTCCGTCATGGGAGATGTCCCGCAGCGAACAAATCGCAAAATCACCGGCAAGGGATTGTAATTAGACAAGATTTACTTGCTGAGTTCTTCCCCTTGACAAAACAAGACAAAATGGATCGTGTTTGCATCAAGAGTGATGTGGATTATAAAAAAAAAAAAAATAGAAGCTGAATCACATACTAGGTTGTTTAAACTTGATTGTTCATTTTCGTACCTCACTGTTTTATTTTTATCTGTACTGGAGAGAAACTGTAGGGAGAGTCTGCTAATAGAAGGTCTTCAGAATACAAACACTCCCCCCTCACCGCCCGCCCCCCCCCCCCCCCCCCCTCCCTACCCTCCAAGTTTTTCGACTCTGAACTGTCTGAACTTTTGACACTCAAAAGAGGCTGGGCCGCATCCAGGTCATGACCACGAGATGCCTTCCTGCTGCCAGAAGTGTTGTAAATATCCTGGCGCTGCCAAGATTCGACTGGCGACTTAGGGATGCCTGAGCGGCTGAAGGCGTTTCCTTTTTTTTAGATGGAAGTCGCTATCGTAACCTGTTGTAAGTTGCGAAATTAAGATCTTAGGAAGTTCACTTTTATTCCCCCTCGACCAGATCCATTTGGAACTCATTTCAACTTCCTCTCGCATTGCCTTCAGAGTTCTGGTCCTCTTCTTTGAGAGCTGTTTTGTGAGGTCATAGGCTGGTTAGTCTGAGGATCACGTTGTTCCAACTGGTGTTGACCTCCGCTTGGAAGGAAGAGTCTATCAAGCTGCTGGCCAGTATGTGTAGGGTGTGGGGGATGGCGAGAAGAGTGGTGAAGGTGTGTCTTGGTGGACGTGTGCCTTCGAGCTTCGTGCGTGCGTGCGTGCGCGCGCGCGCCTGTGTGTGTGTGTGTGTGTGTGTGTGTGTGTGTGTGTGTGCGCGCGCGCGCGCGCGCATCCGTGCGTGCATTCGTGTGTGTGTGTGTGTTTGTGCACGCATGCGTGTGTGTGTGTGTGTGCACGCATGCGTGTGTGTGTGTGTGTGTGTGTGTGTGTGTGTGTGTGTGTGTGTGTAAATGGAACAGCAGTGTTAAACAACAGCAATTATATGTGTGATTATCAAAATTACCGGTGGACAGCTTCTGTTCCCGTGATATTAGAGAAACATGCCCATAATTTCAAACTAATTCTGCTTCCTGCACTGATTCGCCTATCACGAATGCAGACGGAGGCACGTGCACCCAGTTCTTATGGAAATTACCCCTATGTGTACTTGGCAGTCAGAACTGAAATAGGGCAAATGTTCGAATGTCCTCCTCTCTCTCTCTCTTCTCTCCTCTCTCTCTCTCTCTCTCTCTCTCTCTCTCTCTCTCTCTCTCTCTCTCTCTCTCTCTCCGTTAAACCAATATTATAGACGTCCTTCACTGTTTAAATTGAGCCTGTTGATGTCATTGACTATACCCGAAGACGTACGTAACTTTTCTTTGTTTCCGTATAAAGGATTTAAACTAAGAAGTGTTGTGACTGACTGAAATGCACATAATACAGTTGATATCATCAATGGTTCTATGAATCTGCTATATATACTCATCCAGGTAGATGTTCACATTCCCCTTCATGATGGGCTGAGGCCTGATATGAATAAATCATCTTGAGTCTTGAGTCTCCATTAAACCAATTCTATGACGCTAGAGATACTGAGACAGACAGACCGATCCAACTAGGGAATACCAATACATGTAACTATCATAAAGCTGAGGAACCTGGTACTGGAAAGGTTCGACGTTTCTATTCCTGGTGCGTGGGATACCGGCAAAGGTAAGGGAAGGTTATCTGTTATCAAAGAGAAGCTCAGGGGGAAATTCCGAGAGTTCTTTCAGTCATTTATCTTCCCTTGTTTTATTCTTTGAGATGATGTCCATCAATAGATTATCATCTCTTACCTATACCACCACAGTCACTGTCAGTTCGAAAAGCTTTTGCTCGTTTGTTTTTTTGTTTGTCTGTGTTTTCACCTCGTGCCTTTTACAACAGTACTTATCGTGCTCATGTTGAACTTGGAGTGTGTTTTAAACGGAAAGTATTTAATATACAAAATCGAATATCTAAACTCTGTCTTTGTTTTCATCTCTTTCTGTTTTATCTGTAGACATTCGTGCATATGTTTTGGGCGAAGCCATTCACGGAATTCTGTAAACTTCCCTGCGATTGGCTGCGACAGCTGGCGGCATAGGCCTGCAGAGAGAGGCGCACGGACAGTAGTGGTGAGACAGGTTTTGTGCCAGCCTTCTTCACCTGTCCTGTGTGTATATGTGCGTGGGTCACCATCTACACAAACACCAGGGTCGTGGCACGAGCAGTTTACGTGCTGCCCGTGCATTGAGGGCAGAGCAGAGAGCAGGGAGAGAAAACATGAGGGCGCTCAGGGTTTGGGGATTAGGTGTCAATGGTTGGCACACTGACAGACTGACAGACCGACTGACAGGTGTGTTGGGGACATTTGGTCTGCCTGCTCTGTTGTTTGTTTACCCTTGTTGGCTGGGGAGGGGAAGGGGTGGGTGGGGGGGACGGGGAGACGCAGAGTGGGTGACAGGTATCTGCGTTGTTTGGGGAGAGTAGGGATGGGGTGGGAGGAAGTGCTTGTGTGTGTGTGTGTGTGTGTGTGTGTGTGTGTCTGTCTGTCTGTCTGTCTGTCTGTCTGTCTGTGTATGCACGCGCGCGCGAGTGTGTATGTGTGTGTGTGTCTGTCTGTCTGTCTGTCTGTCAGTCTGTTGTGTATGCTCGCGCGCGCGCGAGTGTGTGTGTGTGTGTGTGTGTGTGTGTGTGTGTGTGTGTGTGTGTGTGTGTGTGTGTGTGTGTAGAGATGGATGGGCGAAGTGGGGTTGTTGGTTGGGTGAATGGGAGTACGTGCGTCCCAAATTGTGTGAGTGTGTGTAGTGTACGGCAGCGTGTGTTTGTGTATGTGTGTGTGTGTGTGTGTGTGTGTGTGTGTGTGTGTGTGTGTGTGTGTGTGAGAGAGAGAGAGAGTGTGTGTGTGTGTGTGGTGTGTGTGTGTGTGTGTGTGTGTGACAGAGAAAGAGAGAGAGAGAGAGAGTGAGTGAGAGCGCGATTTATTGATGTAGGCTTTAGCCTCTCCTGTGGTTATAAATGGACCCTTGGGCGTGCCATACAAAAGGAATACTGTAACAATCGCTATGGGAATCACATCACGCAACATTATGAAGCAGCAATTTCTCTTTATTAACCAAAAACGAAACTAGAACCGAAACAACAAACGCGTCCTTAAAATAGCAGGTACTGTGTAAGCAATCAATAAACTTAGTTTAAATGAACTAGTCTTTGGTACAGCGAAGGAACTGCATCTCATCTTCTTTAGACACCAGGCACAATGGACACATCAGATTGCAATCACCACTAAATGTGTATCTAAAACTACGTACATTCAAATCAGATACAGACAGTCTAAACCTGATCATTATGCATTTCAATTTTCGTTCCATATTTGCTTGCGAACAGTGCTTAACCTCAGGTAAATAAAAAATGCTGTGTAAATTAAATCTTTTACTTGCGTCACTGTCACATATGAAGTCAGTCAAATGTTTACAAAACATTGCTATAAAGCCATTTAAATTTCCCACTCCTGTTGTTGTTCTTCTTCTTGTTGTTGTTGTTGTTGTTGTTGTCTTCAATTTAACGTCTTTCCACATTAAGTGACATTAGACGATCCCACACCTGTATTTAACCACACATAATAAAACTCATTTCCATTTAAGCAAATAGACACATTGGATACCCACGTCTGCTTTCCTCTCGCTGTGTAAAGTAACCTTTGTTCATCCTTCTGTGATAGCTTAACGCAATATCGAAATGCAGTTAACCACAGAATTCACGTAGGTGAAAAAGCTCTTTGTTTTACCATACACTGAGTCACTGGGAATTCGCAAGTCTGCTCCTAAATGCTTTTTAGAGCAAAGAAAACGACTGATTCAAAATGAACAACTGCTTGGTCTAACCCTCCACCCCCACCCTCACCCGCTATATCTGATCGGTAACGTAAAACTTGCTGAACATGCGTATCAAAGAGTGTTATATGCAGTTCATAGGAATTCTTACTAAGAGCATGTAGCTTCTGTGCTATACATATCGATGCATTCTTGTCTCGATTGGCTGTACCTTTACAAACAGCAGTAAAACTCAGACGAGTGGCGATAGATATTCCCAAGCACTTACAAATATTAAGTACAGGTATTACTACTCTATCATAAAGCCATTGCCCTCCCTTCCGAAATTCGATTATATTACTTTCATCCATGTTCATCTCCAGCTGAAGTGAAGAAGCCGGACGATTCCAATAATTCAAGCTGTTTCATGCCTGCCAACAGTGTCTGACGCTAAGACAACATCATCAGCTTACAGCGGAATGAACAACTCAAATGCTGTATGTGAGAGAACAGCGCCATATTTTGCAAAGTGATTGTCTTGAAGTGCTAATTCGTTCATCACAGCAGAGAATAAAAGAGGACCATGCGATTCTCCCTGTTTCACCCCTGAGAGAGAGAGAGAGAGAGAGAGAGAGAGAGAGAGAGAGAGAGAGAGAGAGAGAGAGTCCTTTTCGCTGTTTTAAGTCCAACTTTGGAAGAAAACGAGAAGAGGTGTGTGCGTGCGTGCGTGAGTGAGTGCGTGCGTGCGTGCGTGCGTGCGCGTGTGTCTGTGTGTCGGTGTGCATGTGTTCAAGTGTCCCAAAACACTACTAAAACTTTTTCCTCCGAACCCCCCACCCCCACCCCCCACCCCCACCCCCTCCTCCCTTCAATCCTCTCCTGCCGTCCGTCTCTTCTACCCTCCCCAACAGCCCGTCTTCCCTCTA
>CM065722.1:35864312-35866812 GCA_033310375.1 Conus canariensis | reverse complement strand
AAGTCGGCCTGTATTTACAGGGAAGGGGAGGGAGGGGGAGCGGAAAGGGGGCGGGAGGGGAAGTGGGGCACGTGTCCCTTCTCATACGCCTTGATGTGATTGCGGGGCGTGGGATGATTGCGAAACAATAGGGAGTTGTACCTGGAATGATGTAAAGCTTTCATAATTTAGATATAATCATCTAGTGAAGCTGGCTACCATTGCTGATTTTAGGCTATAACATCAGGAACGGTAGCATGAGATTTTTGTTCTGCATGAGGGGAAGAGGGAGAACGAGTTGCAGACGTTCTCAATTCCAGACTTTTTTGATTCATTACACAAAAACCGGGGACAGAAATGTTTTAGAGCCGATAGCTTAACAAGCACTTTGAAAGGGAGTCTGTAAAGTTAGACAGGGGAGGCAAACGCTGGATTAGGGAAAATGTGGTGCCGACACTTTTAAAATGAAAGCAAGTCAAGAACTTTCACCTCCCACGCAGAACTTGAAACCGAAGAATCGCTCATCGCTCACGAAGGATGTCGTCTCTGTCTGTCTGTCTGTCTGTCTGTCTGTCTGTCTCTCTCTCTCTCTCTCTCTCTCTCTCTCTCTCACACACACACACACACACACACACACAGAACAGAGTGGCCATGTTCCGTTGAAATGTGAATGTCCTCGTCCCGATATGTTTAAAGGCACCTGGAGACTGCTCCTCTATAGTTGCTTATCCATCTTTTCTAAATGAATCATCTCCAGCATTTCAATCGTAAGAAAGCTGTAGTTGTTGTGTATGATTAGTGATAACCCATTTCCACAAATAGTCTTCAAGCTCTGTGGTTTATCATTAACCGAATTCTGTTGAGGAGTTTCTAAGCGGTGACAGAATATTTCCCTGGGCATGATTCTAATCTTAATAATATGATTTGATGAAGAAAAAATCCACCATTTTCACCAGTCACCAACGAGAGAAAAAAAAAGCGAGCGAAAAAGAAAATACTTGATATTATTAACAGAAAGGAGATACATCATAATTCTCCCCTGTTCTCAGCTCCATCTCAGTTGGTATGGTGCCAAGTTCATCCCAGAGTCCCTGAAATGGAGGTAATAGTAGGCGGGAATCACCACAACAGACTCTGCAGGATATCGTTTCCGTCTCTCGGCTCCATTTCTAATTGTCTGGAATATCTTCCCTGTCATTTTGCTGCTCGGTAATAAGACGATCATATCGGAAAAAAACAAATCAGTCAATAGACCCTCGAAAGAAAATAACCCATCTGACAAATGTAATTAAGGGTGGGTGCTTTGCGTCTACATTCTGCCAGGCGAGTTGGTGCCATATGCAGCATTCGTGTCGGATAAATGCGTGTCAGTTGTCTCACCAGGAGGAGCAGAAGTTATCTTTCTTTTTTGTTACTTACTATTTGCATCATCTCCCGCTTTTTAAGATGCACATTCAAAGTACTTTCAGTTGACCAGGCAACAACCGAAACTTGAATCCAGAAATGTAATACAGATAGGGAATTTGTTTTAATGCTTTCATCCAAGGCCGGAACCATTGCTGATGTGTGGAGGGTGTTACACACACACACACACACACACACACTCTCTCTCTCTCTCTTACACACACATACACTCACAAACACACACATATATATATATATATATAATTATAAACAAAGCTTGCTCTTATGTCTTAGATTGAAGAAATAGGGGGAGGATAAGCATTCATATCTGCAGTGGTAGATGATTCTGCCAACTAACAGTATGTGCTTGAGTGGGTGAATGGGGAAAAATAAAATAAATGCTTCTCAAAATGAGCCTTTAGCAAGCTTATAGTCTCCAAGTGGGAGACGATCTCCAATAGGGAGAAAACCCACTAACATATAACTCCTGGTCAGATACCGATATTTCAAAACCTGATTGTTTCTCCTCAGTGACCGCGGAAAGTGGTAATTTGACTCCTCTGCCTTTTCGGTTTTAAGAAGAATGCTATCCCAGAAAAAGCTGGTGTGCAATACTGTAGTATGTTTGTTGAGTTTTCAAAAAACCAACCAAAGGTGCCACCTAAGAAGCAAAAGAAAATCATGAAAGAGCAAAACAAGCTACATTTTCTTGCGAAAAGTAGAAAATATAAAAAGATAACCTCTCAAGACACAAGTGCTGAGGGCCAGTTCTTGGAATGAATCCGCAAGGGACTAAATTACAATAAACTAATAAATTCCAAGGATAAGTACCGAGCACCATTCCAGCAACTTACAGAGCAGCTAGGTGTTGCAATGACTGCAAGAAATATTCAATTATAAACAAAGCTTGCTCTTATGTCTTAGATTGAAGAAATAGGGGAGGATAAGCATTCATATCTGCAGTGGTATATATATATATATATACATACATACATACATACAGAATTATATGGATATGCCCCCTCAAAGGAAATCGGGGTTTTTGAGGGTTTTTTTCTTTTAGGGATTTCATTGGCTTTAGAAGATAGCATGTATGAGCAGTTTTTATTTTTTCTAA
>CM065722.1:35851812-35859312 GCA_033310375.1 Conus canariensis | reverse complement strand
CCAAACTGCACCCATCACCTTTGCACAGTCCTGATAATGTACCCCCCCGTCCCCCCCCCCCCCCTCCCCACCACCACCCGTCCCAAACTGCACCCATCACCTTTGCACAGTCCTGATAATGTACCTCCCCGTACCCCCCCCCCTCCCCACCACCACCCGTCCCAAACTGCACCCATCACCTTTGCACAGTCCTGATAATGTACCTCCCCGTACCCCCCCCTCCCCCACCACCACCCGTCCCAAACTGCACCCATCACCTTTGCACAGTCCTGATAATGTACCTCCCCGTACCCCCCCCCCTCCCCACCACCACCCCGTCCCAAACTGCACCCATCACCTTTGCCACACATTCCTGATAATGTACCCTCCCCGTACCCCCCCCCTCCCCCCCCACCACCACCGTCCCAAACTGCACCCATCACCTTTGCACCAGTCCGATAATCGTACCCTCCCCGTACCCCCCCCTCCTCCACCACCCAACCACCCGTCCCAACTGACTGCACCCATCACCTTTGCACAGTCCTGATAATGTACCTCCCCGTACCCCCCCCCCCTCCCCACCACCACCCGTCCCAAACTGCACCCATCACCTTTGCACAGTCCTGATAATGTACCTCCCCGTACCCCCCCCCTCCCACCACCACCCGTCCCAAACTGCACCCATCACCTTTGCACAGTCCTGATAATGTACCTCCCCGTACCCCCCCCCCTCCCCACCACCACCCGTCCCAAACTGCACCCATCACCTTTGCACAGTCCTGATAATATACCTCCCCGTACCCCCCCCCCTCCCCACCACCACCCGTCCCAAACTGCACCCATCACCTTTGCACAGTCCTGATAATATACCTCCCCGTACCCCCCCGTCCCCACCACCACCCGTCCCAAACTGCACCCATCACCTTTGCACAGTCCTGATAATGTACCTCCCCGTACCCCCCCCCCCCCCCCCCCCCCCCACCACCCACCCGTCCCAAACTGCACCCATCACCTTTGCACAGTCCTGATAATATACCTCCCCGTCCCCCCCCCCCTCCCCACCACCACCCGTCCCAAACTGCACCCATCACCTTTGCACAGTCCTGATAATGTACCTCCCCGTACCCCCCCCCCCCCTCCCCCCACCACCACCCGTCCCAAACTGCACCCATCACCTTTGCACAGTCCTGATAATATACCTCCCCGTCCCCCTCCCCTCCCCACCACCACCCGTCCCAAACTGCACCCATCACCTTTGCACAGTCCTGATAATGTACCTCCCCGTACCCCCCCCTCCCCACCACCACCCGTCCCAAACTGCACCCATCACCTTTGCACAGTCCTGATAATGTACCTCCCCGTCCCCCCCCTTCCCACCACCACCCGTCCCAAACTGCACCCATCACCTTTGCACAGTCCTGATAATGTACCTCCCCGTACCCCCCCTCCCCACCACCACCCGTCCCAAACTGCACCCATCACCTTTGCACAGTCCTGATAATGTACCTCCCCGTACCCCCCCCCCCCCCCACCACACCGTCCCAAACTGCACCCATCACCTTTGCACAGTCCTGATAATGTACCTCCCCGTACCCCCCCCCTCCCCACCACCACCCGTCCCAAACTGCACCCATCACCTTTGCACAGTCCTGATAATATACCTCCCCGTACCCCCCCGTCCCCACCACCACCCGTCCCAAACTGCACCCATCACCTTTGCACAGTCCTGATAATGTACCTCCCCGTACCCCCCCCCCTCCCCACCACCACCCGTCCCAAACTGCACCCATCACCTTTGCACAGTCCTGATAATGTACCTCCCCGTACCCCCCCCCTCCCCACCACCACCCGTCCCAAACTGCACCCATCACCTTTGCACAGTCCTGATAATGTACCTCCCCGTACCTCCCCCCCCCCCTCCCCACCACCACCCGTCCCAAACTGCACCCATCACCTTTGCACAGTCCTGATAATGTACCTCCCCGTACCCCCCCCTCCCCACCACCACCCGTCCCAAACTGCACCCATCACCTTTGCACAGTCCTGATAATGTACCTCCCCGTACCCCCCCCCCCCACCACCACCCGTCCCAAACTGCACCCATCACCTTTGCACAGTCCTGATAATGTACCTCCCCGTACCCCCCCGTCCCCACCACCACCCGTCCCAAACTGCACCCATCACCTTTGCACAGTCCTGATAATGTACCTCCCCGTACCCCCCCCCCCTCCCCACCACCACCCGTCCCAAACTGCACCCATCACCTTTGCACAGTCCTGATAATGTACCTCCCCGTACCCCCCCGTCCCCACCACCACCCGTCCCAAACTGCACCCATCACCTTTGCACAGTCCTGATAATGTACCTCCCCGTACCCCCCCCCCCCCACCACCACCCGTCCCAAACTGCACCCATCACCTTTGCACAGTCCTGATAATGTACCTCCCCGTACCCTCAGTCATCCTGCCGTGCTCCTATCAATCTGTGGCTCGCGAACTTCTTTTCGCCTTTACATACCCCCTCCCCCCCCCCCCCCCCCCCCACCCCCACCCCCCCCCCTCGATGCCTTCTCTTCTCATGTTAAGCCCTTTAGTTTCCACCCCCTCCCAGGCTCACTCCTTAGGTCTTTGACAGCTTGTATGGAAACGCCGAGATGAAGTACTCGCGGCACGTGTTAATGGTGCCCTAAATACTGCGCCATGGGTTCGATAAAAGTCAAGCTTGTAGTTGACAAGATAGAATTACGAGCAGGCACAGAGCAGAGAACGTGGGAGAGGGTGGGGGTGGGGGGGTGGGGGCAAGGGGATGGGGAGTGATGAAGGAAAGGACTGGAGAATGAGTGAGAGAGAGAGAGAGAGAGAGAGAGAGAGAGAGAGAGAGAGAGAGAGAGAGAGAGAGAGAATTGCGTGGAGTGTGGAATTTCTCTTTTTATCTAAATGATATGATTTTTCACCCAGGTCTGTATGTCCGTTTTTCATTTTTTTATTAAACCAAATCCTCTTGACCTTCCTCTTCATTGACCTCTCCGTGTACATTGCTGATGTCATCTCCTGCCGTGCATTAGTGTTTTGTTTCTGCTTCATTCCCTTTCTGTGTGTCTGCGTCCTTAAAACTCTGTCTGTCTGTCTGTTTCTCCTCTCCCCCCCCCCTCTCTCTCCCTCTCTCTCTCTCTCATATATATATATATATATATAATATATATATATTATTAAGTTGCTGGAATGGTGCTCGGTTACTTATCCTTGGAGATTAATAGTTTATTGTATATATATATATATATATATATAGAGAGAGAGAGAGAGAGAGAGAGAGAGAGAGCAGGAATTCTGTGTGTGTATTATATATATTTATATATATATATATATATGTGTGTGTGTGTGTGTGTGTGTGGTGTGTGTGTGTGTGTGTGTGTGTGTGTGTGTGTGTACATCTATCTCTATCTGTCCATTTGTCTATCTCACTGTATGTGTATGTTTATATGCATGCATATATATATATATATATATATATATATATATATGTGTGTGTGTGTGTGTGTGTGTGTGTGTGTGTGTGTGTGTGTGTGTGTGTGTGTGTGTGTGTGTGTGAGTGAGTGAAATTCGTATGTACGGGCATTTTTTCAAACCACCCTATCATGTCGGCAGCCATGTTCTGCCTTCCGAAGGTTCAGCTCCCGTTCAGGCAAACGAAACGTATGAGTGATAGAAACGTTTGGAGTTTTATCACTTTTTTAAAACCACCCTAACGTGTAGGCAGCCATGTTCTGCCTTCCGAAGGTTCAGCTCCCGTTCAGGCAAACGAAACGTATGAGTGATAGAAACGTTTGGAGTTTTATCACTTTTTCAAACCACCCTGTCGTGTGAGCAACCATGTTCTGCCTTCCGAAGATTCAGCTCCTATTCAGACAAACGAAACGTATGAGTGATAGAAACTTTTGGAGTATTATCATACGTGAAATCAATCCCCACTCCACCCCCACCACTCCGAGCATCCTCCTACCCTCACCCCCTCCCTCCTTTCCGCACCGTCAAACCTCCTCCCCTACCCACGTCTCTCTTCAGACACACACGTGCGCAATACTCAATCGGCTGGCCAGCAGTTTAATGAACACAAGACCTCGAGGGGAGTGGGAGTAGTGGTGAGGGGAACGTTGGAGAGGGAGGGAGGGGGGTGGGGGAGCGGGTCAAGGCTTTAATTAGAACTGGCAGAGCATTAAAGTCCATTACTATCTTGGAGGCTTTGATAAGCACGGAACATATCCCACAATGTACACAAGCCACTGGATGCTTGCTTGGAAGATTATTACGGAGCATTAGGTTCCTGAACGTGCTTGTTTATTTCCCTTTTTGTGTTTGATTATTTATTCATTCATTTACTTATCTATTCATATTCATTCCTGTGTCAGGTTTTGGTTTAGGGGTTGGTAGGGCAAGTGGATTAAAGTTAGGGGTAGTCTGCTTCATGTTGATTCTGTAGTCTTGTTGTTTCTTTCAAAGTTAGACTTGAAACGTCGAAACGGACTCTCTCTCTCTCTCTCTCTCTCTCTCTCTCTCTCTCCTCTCTCTCTCTCTCTCTCTCTCTCTCTCCCTCGCTCTCTCTCTCTCTCTCTCTCTCCTCTCTCTCTCTCTCTCTCTCTCTCTCCAGTCTGTCTACTTACCTGTGTATCAGTCCGCCTAACTACCTGTCTTCTATCTGACAGCTTGTCTGCTTGCCCATCCTTCTCTCTGAATGTAATCACACAGTGCTCCTGTATGTTCTTACATGATTCAAAGGGGGACCACAAAACCAAAATCATTGGCCATACAATGCCCCTGTGTATTCTTGGGCGATTTAGAATGGAACAAGTCTAGCAAAAAACCCTGGGCACCATAAAAAAAAACCCTCTTAGCACCAAAGGCGCATGTCTGCTCCACCAGCATGCAGTGATCTAGTTTGTTGGTGCGTGCATTTTCTTTCTGATATCCTGTATTATCTGAATAGTACATAGAAAAATGTTTTTATATTGTCTTCAACATGGTATACAAAGGATAGCAATTGGCTCAGTGGTTCACAAGTTCACAGCCTTGTAAATTCACTACCCAGAGTAGCACTGATAATAGCTAGCGGTGCAGGCCAAATGCGTTATGAACACAGTGTTCATTATATTCTAAGGGGGAAAAAGGAAAGAAACGAGCAAACCAAATGCGTTGGGACTCGAATGCTTCTGTGCATCCTTACGCAATGTACAGTGGTAAAGGTGATTATTTGGAACACAGTATTTCTGCATGTTATTACTTGATAGAATAGAAAGGGGAAGCCAACAGCGTTGAAAACACATTGCTCTCATATATTCCACATAAGTTTTTCAAACATGGAAAAGAACGATTTAACAATGCCGGGAACGCAATGATCTTGTAATTTTTAGGCGATCGAAAAGATGAAAATGCAAGCCAAAAGCATTCAGAACACAGTTCACCTTTTCTAAGGAGATTTAAAAGAAGAAAAGGGCAGCCCCCAAAGCTTTGGGAACACAATGCTCCTGTACATTCTAAAACGATGTTATAATTGAAAGGGCAAACCAGAAGCACGGGTTCAGTGGATTAGCATCGTCATGCTGAGGACTCAAGATATTTGTTGAGGCTTAGGAGATTTAAAGAAAATGGAGGTCTGCTGTCATTAGGATTTTACATCCTGTTCAAGAATTTAAAAAAAAACCCAGCTAATGGGCGTCTGTGGTTTTTGCTTTTGTTTTGCTTTGTTTGTATGTTTTCATTAAATTTATACTTTCTTTCTTTCTGTCTTTATTCCTTCGATTCTTTCTTTCATTTTTTAAGTTTTCCTTTTGTTCCTTATTTCAAAATTAATTTTATTCAATGTTTTCAAAGTTTTAATTTCCTTCGCTTTTGCTAACTTTTTGCTTTTCTGTCTCCTTCTCCTTTTCCTGTCTTTTTTTCTTTCTGGTTTTCTTTTTAACCTATTCTGTTCCTCGCTTTTGTTTGCTCCCATTCCTTGCAATCATAATTTGATTGAGTTATTTACTCCTTATTTTCTCATTCTTTCATTTATTTACAGTTCAAACGGCTCCTGGTAATTCTTATTCGCTCCATATGAGAAGGAAAAAAAAGAAAGAAAAACAGGCCACTGGATAGTTCATTAGCATCTCTTCCACTTCACCAACTACCAGTGCGCCAGTTGATGACCTCTCAATTACCTTTCTCCACAAGCTTTGATTATAAGGTTCAGGGCCGACAAAAAGGCGCTGATTAAATGGAGACAAGTTACCTCTCAAAGAGCGAAGGGAGTCCAGCGCAAAAAGGAGAGGAAAAAAGGACAGTTCTTTGCTCTAATAGTTCCTATAATATGCCATCCATGACCTTCCTCTCAATGCTTTTTTGATTAGTATTTATTCATTTTTATATCATCTCCGCTAAGCAGGTCATCTTTTCGCTGAGCCCGTTGGTTTGTTTGTTTGTCCGCTGGACAAATAAAATGGAACCCAGTCTGTTGAAACTGAACTTAGTCAAAAGATAGAATGTGGCCAGGGGACGACCCCCTTGACATTTTGGTGCGAATCTGAGGTGTGGAACCAGACCAAATGACGAAGGCAATGTCGTTAGGTCAGATTATGACAAATTTTGTGATACAAAAGCTACCGAACTGACTCAAACAAGAGTTGGTGGAAAGTGGGAATGTGGGCACGAACGAACCCATTGAATTTGGTGCGGATCTGGTTCAATTAGCGAACCCCGGATCTTTTATGCATAATTGATAAGGATTTACCAAAAACAAAAAAATTGCAATTAAACATAAGCACTTAACTATTGTAGCAAATTGATAACTGTCTATTTGTCTTGGAAACTATCTATGAAGCAACACGTTTTAATGAAATAATAAATCATTCTAGTGATCAAGACGTCGACATTCTCGTGTTTTGCGTGTCTAAATAACAGAAAAGTATTTAGGAAGTAACTCCTCCTGTCCGTGGCAGTTATTACTTCCCTTGGTTGTAAAAACAAATACCTCGCTAATGAAGGGACTCAAACGGTGGGGGACAAGATTTGGTGACCCTGCTGGAGGTCTGCACTCTCCCAATCGCCTCTCTTTTTTTTGTGACGTATAAATTGAGCTCAGCCTCCGAGCATGGCGGTCTTTTGGCGAAGCAATGTCGTGTGGATACTTGGGCTCATGTGCACGCAATGACACCTTTTTTTTGACGGAAGCCAAACTAAAAACTTGCAAGATTGAAAGAGAGAGAGAGAGAGAGAGAGAGAGAGAGAGAGATTTGATGAGGGAGAGAGATAAGGATCCATTCACAGAGAAAGGGAGTGAAGGAGAAACAAAACACCAAGACAAGGCAAAAGGAAATGAGACCGGAAAGTGTACACGGAAAGCCCAATGAAGAGGATGGATGAGAGGATGTGCTTTGAGAAAAGAAACAAAACAATGGAACGTAGAACTCGGTGACAAAATTATGTCATTCTCCACACTCCACGCAATTCACACGCGCGCGCGCGCGCGCGCACTCTCTCTCTCTCTCTCTCT
>CM065722.1:35846812-35849312 GCA_033310375.1 Conus canariensis | reverse complement strand
TGGTGTGTGTGTGTCAGCTTGTGGTATAGGGTTTGTTGAGGTATGAGCCTTTTAATTAAAGGATAATATGATTCATGTTGATTCTGTAGTAATTTTGTTTTCTTCCAAAGTTGGACTTAAAACTGCGAAAGGATCTTCTCTCTCTCTCTCTCTCTCTCTCTCTCTCTCTCTCTCTCTCTCTCTCTCTCTCTCTCTCTCGATACCCCATATCTTTGCACTCCACAGTTAAATGTGTCAAGCACTGGTTAAAACTAACTCAGATGGCTGAACATAGATTGCCTCATAAAGCGTATAAAATGCTGTTAGAACTAGATAACAGAGGCAAGATGAACTGGGTGTCGCATGTTAGAATGAAATTATACGAATATGGTTTTGGGTATGTGTGGCTTAACCAAGGTGTCGGAGATATGAACAACTTTGTCCGTACGTTTAAAAAAGACTTATCGTATGCAGATGGCAAGACTGGAATTTCCATGTTCAAAATAGTAACAGGTTTAGTTTTTATAGAACATGTAATGATCTGCATTCTCTCCCAATGTACATGTCAATGCGTATGGACAGGCATCTAAAGTTTATAATGACTAAGTTTAGAACTGGAGTGTCTGATATTTTTGTTCACCATTATCGTTATAAACAAATCAATAACTCTGATCTGCTATGTCCGTTATGTCGACAGTCAAGAGAAGATGAAGTGCATTTTGCATTAACTTGTCCAGAATTACAGATTTAAGAGGAAAATTCATTCCACGGAAATTTTATACAAGACCTTGCCTGTTCAGGCTTGTCTTGTTAATGTCATCTAAGAATGAAAGCATTGTAAAACAGTTTGCTGTTTATCTATATAAAGCTTTCAAAAGGCGAAGCGTTTATGTAATGTAATTATTATATTGAATCTGGTGATGCGGCTTTATTGTGTTTCATGTATATCCCCCTTCTGAGGGGCCAAGGCCTATAAGAATAAAACATCTGAATCTGAATCTCTCTCTCTCTCTCTCTCTCTCTCTCTCTCTCTCTCTCTCTCTCTCTCTCTCTCTCTCTCTCTCAAAGCAATTTTCATGTTTAAGATAATGTCCAATCATGCACCACCAACTTTGAAAAACAAATTTAAAACGAACCTGATTCGCAATGTCAGAAAGATTCATATATCCCTACCGAGGACTGATCTTTTTAAATCTAGCCTCGTTTACTCCGGTGGTTGTTTGTGGAATGACCTAGTGTCTTCATTTAATGTAATTTCTAGTTTAAACGTTTTCAAAAAACAATACTTCTCCAGAGGGTCATGGGTTCGAATCCCAGCCATGGCTCGTCCCAAGATGGGAAAAAAAGGGGCAGCAGAGGGACATCCGGAGTCATGAACCGGGTGTGGCCCAACCCCCCTAGAGTGTCAGGAGATAAGGGCCGAAACACTTGCTTGAAGGAGGCTTCTCTTTGAGGACTCTCTGCTGCCACGCTCTCCACGAGTTTCTTTCTACATATCTGATGCTACGCTTCCTAAACAGTGCGACTAATGATAACATCATGTAACCTTCTTTATACGTTTTCAAAATTATTGTATGGATTCAAGTACAAATGATGTTTAAATGTATTTGAATGTTCATTTGTGTTCCTTCGTTACCCCTTCTCTATATCTTGTTATGACATACTGTTCACCTGTCCACCTTTCATTGACGTCCTTCGTTTCTCTCCTCTTCTTCTTCTTCTATCTTCTTTTTGTGTGTGTGTGTGTGTGTGTTGTGTGTGTGTGTGTGTGTTGTGAAAAGTTGACTGTCATATTTTTGGATTGCCTTTTGTATTTCAGGCTAATATTCTTTTCACTATCTAGATGGTTCGTTGATTTTGAAGTCACATATTGTCATTATTTTTTCTGCTTCATCGAGGGCAAAATGTAAAAAAGCCTGTATTGTGCTTATTCTTTATCCCTCATTAAAAAAGATTCGTTCGTTTCGTTCGTTCGTTCTCTCTCTCTCTCTCTCTTCTCTCTCTCTCTCTCTCTCTCTCTCTCTCTCTCTCTCTCTCTCTCCTCTCTCTCTCTCTTACTCTTATTAGTCACCGAACATTTGTCTTCTGTATTGAGTCCGCTGCTTCTCTTTCTGCCCGAAAATTTGTTTTCTTTTCCAACTTCAGTCACATATTGTTCTTTTATATTCTAACGCGATTTAGAAAAAAAAAAAAAAAAAAAAAAAAAACGTTGATCACACAGTGATTATGTATATTCTAATGCGATTTAGACAGGAAAAGGCCAAGCCGAAAGTGCTAGGCACACAGTGGTCCGGTATATTGTAAAGAGTCTTAAAGGGCAAACTAAAAGCGTTGGGAGCACAGTGCTCATGTACAATTGAAAGAGAACAAAAGAAGAGACCGGAATGCGTTAGGATAAAGTGCTTCTGTATAATTAGTATCCCAGGGCAGTGGAATGGAGTAAAAAAAATAAGCCAACATTGTTTGATACAAAGCATTCCTGTATATTCAAAGCTGATATTGTGGGAATAGGAAACCCAAA
>CM065722.1:35836812-35839312 GCA_033310375.1 Conus canariensis | reverse complement strand
TTATGTTTTCCAGCACCATTCTTCCCCGGCATTTTTTTTTCAAATTTAATCTAGAAATCATCGGTTTGTGATTTGCGTTCGTTTTCAGAAACACGGGTGAACTGTTAGGAGATACCGCATGTGAATCATTTCTGTCATCAACAAAGTTTCTGCTGAGGTTCAACCATGATTCGAAACTTATGTTCAGCTGATCACAACAGAAGGTTCGAGAGAGAATGTCTTGAAATCGCTGACACAAATGATGGTACTGTCTAGAAGATAGGGCGTCTCGGACTCAGTGTAATTATGTTACTGTCCAGATGATAGGGCGTCTTGGACTCATTGGCGATGCCACTGGTTTTATGAAAACTAGAAAATGTCTTGAATGCAACAAACGGTGCTACGCAGATTATAAGTGTTCATGAGTCATTGATGTAAAAGTGGCACTGTTTAGAATATAGAATGTCTTAGATTCATTGGTACAACAACTGATGCTGTCCTGGTTATCCAGTGTATCGGACTCATTAATACAATAAATGGTACTATTCAGAATCAAGAATATCTTGGACTCATTGCTAGAACAAATGACGCGGTCCAGACTTTATAATATCTGGGGCTCATTGGTACAGCAAATTGAAAGGTCCAAAATATAGATTGTCTTAGATTCATCGATACAACAGATGGCATGGTCCATAACATAGAATGCCTTGGACTTACTGGTATAGCAAATTGTGCTCTCCAGAATATAGAATGTCATGGATTCGTTGCTACATGACATGGTACTTTCCAAAACTACAGAATATGAAATGTCGTGGACTTCTTCCTGTATCAGATGGTATGTTCACAATATAGAATGTCTCTGACACATTGGAACACCAAATGATAGTGTCTAGAATACGGAATGTCTTGGACACATTGCTACATCAAATAGGACTGTCCTAATATAAAATGCCCCTGACTCATTAGTACAACAAACGGTGCGGTTCGGAATATAAAAAGAAATTTGGACTCGTTGGTAGATCAAACGGTGCTGTCGAGATTATAGAATGTATCGGGCTCATTGGCACGGAAAGTGATACAGTATAGAATGTAGAATGTATTATAATTGTTATGATCATTTGTACAAAAATGGATTCTGCAGAGAAGAGAATGCATTGATCCCAATGACATGACAAGTGATTCTATCAAGAATTCAGAATGTGTTAGTCCCAGAGGCGCAGCAATTGGTGCCGTCCAGATCGTAAAATGTCTTGGGCTCACTGGAATAGCAAATCATTCTTTGCAGGAAAGAAAATGTCTCGGACTCATGGATACAGCGAATGATATTGTCCAGAACTGAAAGGGCGTTTAACTCAAAAGCGCAACAATTGGTGTTGTCCAGAATATAGAATGTCTTGGACTCGTTGGCACATCAAATGGTATAATTCAGAATGTGGAATGTCTTAGACATTGGTACAACAAATGGTATCGTCCAGAATATAGAATGTCTAAATAGCAGAGCAAAAGGTTCTGCCCAAATAATGCCTTGGACTCGCCAGGACTAACTTTATATGGTTATGTGCATACAAGGATTTGCTGGCACACACAAAATTATTCTGTCCGCAAGACAGACTGTCTCTTTTTCGTCCGCTTCTACATTTTTTTTTGGTATGTTTGTTATGCGTTTTTTCCAAAATTATATCATAGCTTGATCATGTTTATATCAAACAAAAGGTTTCTTTCCTCGCGCTTTGATTTCCCACTTTGATTACTGTTCGATAAATTTGAGGTGTGAGTGATGAATAGCTGCTGTTATAAAGCTCCGTTCATGCGGTTTCTATGATTATTTTTGCTATGATCATTAGTGGGCTCGCTGTTACCAGCGCTGGGTTACTCCCGTGTACCAGAGTGCTGAGAGAGAGAGACAGCAACAACAGTGCTGAAGAAAGAAAGAAATCTGTGATTTAATTGTTGTTCCAATTTGTGATGTCTCATTGGGGAGAAAAGGGTGGGCGTACCGAGAAAAGTGGGACAAAATATCAGCCCAAATTTAATTCATTACAAATTTCTGACAAAAAAAAGGATAATGAACTGAAGAATCTGATTAAGATCAAAGTCTGGATTCTATGAGCAAACTAAGAAGGCTGTGTAAAGTTGGACGTTCGAACAATCACTGATAGATAATTATATTACATATAAACGTGTGCACAAATCGTGTGGGTACAACGTTTTCCATGACCTAAGACTTCGGTTTTAACAATTATATTAAATGACCTCCAATACAGTTTTATTATGTTGTCGAGAGCTTCCTCAAAGAAGCCATTTGTAACTGATAAAATCTGTTTTATCTTTGGTAGTCTTGCCTTTGGCTGAGTTTATAACTGTATTCACCGTGTACGTCTGAATAATAGATATATAAAATCATGTTCATTCGCCTTTGTTTTATCGAACTATTAGTAGTAGAAAACCGCGATTTTCATTTATTCAGTCCTTAGTAAAATGTCATTATTTCGTAACTGAGTTTACTTCATTAATCGGTCTT
>CM065722.1:35816812-35821812 GCA_033310375.1 Conus canariensis | reverse complement strand
CGCTCATGGAACAGTTATTCCCATCCGTCGTATCACCGTAGGTCGATGTGGACATTAAACCTGGGTGTAAATTCCAGATATTGACTCAGAAGGAAAACATCTTCCTTCACTTGCCTATCTCGTGGGAACTGAACCCAGAACCCTTGGAAATAGGCTTCATCCACGTGGCCAGTCAGGCACAATCTCGCTACTAGGTGTTTTATTTATTTTGGCACCAGCTCTAAATTGTCTGGGACAAAACGCCTTTTGTTACAGTCTCCAATTTCCGCCCTTCAACAAATTCATCTTCCCTTTTTCTTCTGTCCTCCGTGATACACTGTTCTGTCGTCTTTGTTGATTTGAAAGCTTTCACGGCCTCTCAGTTATGTCGGATCTCAAACTGTCGCTCATGGCTCTGTTTCTCTTCTTCCATTGTTTTCAGCTTTCATTTCCTTGATATTTAAACCTCATGTTTTGTTTCTCCAGCCTCACGCATTTTCCTTCCGAGTTAGATTTCTTACCTTGTGTGTGTGTATGTGTGTGTGTGTGTGTGTGTGTGTGTGTGTGTGTGTGTGTGTGTGTGTGTGTGTGTGTGTGTGTGTGTTTTGCCGGGTGCTTTTTTTTCGAATGACAGCAGAATACAAAAACAAACAAATGGATCATTATTTTTTTCATTATCTTTTTTATGTGTTATAGCGCTCACACATATAAAAACCTTTTGTCGCAGGCAGATATTCTAGAGACAGTTGACGTGCACGCATCTTAGAAATACGTTACACTGGACTGTATGCGTGTGTGTAAATAGAGGATAGATTCCCTCCATCCCATTCCGCTACGTTCCTCGAGGAGGGGGGAAGGGGGCGGGGGGGGGGGGGGGCGGGGGGGGGGGGGGCGAGGGGATGCCAGGGGCTCTTCAGCACAAGCAGCCCCTATACCTTCTGAAGTGTGTACTGGTAGATTCCTCTTTTCTGTTACTTCCTCTGACACGACAAGGTTTTTTTTTTTTTCAAATTTGAAAAAAAAAAAACCACCTTTTTTCTGATGTCTCCTTTTTTCAGCATTTGTGGACCATTTTGCGGTCTTTGTTCTGGAAACTCTTTTGCATATGTTCTTCCAGTCACAATTTATGACATGCCGGCTTTGTTGTTGCTGTTGTTGTTGTGGTGGTGGTTGATGGTGGTGGTGGTGGTGGTGGTGGTGGTGGTGGGGTGCTGCTGCTGCTGCTGCTGCTGCTGCTGCTGATGATGATGATGATGATGATGATGTAAACCGACGATCATCAGCAAGTGGAAAGCATGCACACGGTCCAGATGGACACTAGCTGTCTAATCTGCATTTTGCCCATGAGGCCTTTTTACGTACATGTTGTTACAAGTAGATGTTTTCCTTTTTCTCTCCTTTTTTTAAGGACCGAGACATTCAGCGGAATGACTGATGCTCAAGATGAGATTCTGGTCTTATCCACCATGAGGATGCCAATAGTTTATTTTTTGAAAGTTAAAGTTCCCATCGCCTAATGCCCGTAGGGGCAGTGACTTCTCAGAGGTTCACCGTGTATGGCACGGCATGATGGAGGGCGCTGCCCATCCTTTACCTGCCGTCACTTTTAACCCTCCTCCTTAAATTGAATCTGGTACTTATTTACTGCTGGGTAGACAGGGAGGGTTTTCAGCCAAAAAAAAAAAAAAAAAATCCCATCCGACGTGTGGTTTAAACTCACCACCATCAGCTCCTCAGATAAACGTTCTGACCATTTGGCCACGAGCGCCTCTGTTCATTTCATTACCACGTCATTTTTTTTTTTTTTTTTTTTTTTTTTTTAGAATGTGGCCTTCTTTCAGGATGTGACCTTCTTTCAGGATTTGGCCTTTTTCAGGATGTGGCCTTTTTTTCCCAGATGTGGCTTTTTTTCAGGATGTGGCCTTTTTTCCCAGATGTGGCTTTTTTTCAGGATGTGGCCTTTTTTCCCAGATGTGGCTTTTTTTCAGGATGTGGCCTTTTTTTCCCAGATGTGGCTTTTTTTCAGGATGTGGCCTTTTTTCCCAGATGTGGCTTTTTTTCAGGATGTGGCCTTTTTTCCCAGATGTGGCTTTTTTTCAGGATGTGGCCTTTTTTCCCAGATGTGGCTTTTTTCAGGATGTGGCCTTTTTTCCCAGATGTGGCTTTTTTTCAGGATGTGGCCTTTTTTCCCAGATGTGGCTTTTTTTCAGGATGTGGCCTTTTTTCCCAGATGTGGCTTTTTTTCAGGATGTGGCCTTTTTTCCCAGATGTGGCTTTTTTTCAGGATGTGGCCTTTTTCATGATGTGGCCTTTTTTCCCAGATGTGGCCTTTTTTCCGGGATGTGGCCTGTTTTCAGAATGTGGCCTGTTTTCAGAATGTGGCCTGTTTTCGGGATATCGCCTTTTTTCAGGATGTGGGCCTGTTTTCGGGATATCGCCTTTTTTCAGGATGTTGAGCCCTTTCTCAGGTGTGGCCTTTTTCGGGATTGGCCTTTTTCAGGATTGGCCTTTCAGGGATTTGGCCTCTTTCGATTGCCTTTTTCCGGGATGTGACCTTCCTTTCGGAAAGTGACCTTTTCCCACGAATGAGTTGGATTGCCTTGAAAAGGCCCTATGCGGTCGGCTGGGCTATGGTGATGAAAACTATGAATTATAACCCTTCCTTCACAGGGAAACATCCAGGTACTGTCACAGGATTTAGACAGGAGAAAGGCGACATAATATCATTAAAATTATCATGATATGTTTGTTTTAAAAAGGAAAACTGAAGAAAAAAAAACGAAGGCAGTACATGTGTAAGTACAAACGAAATATGTAATACTCTGGAACGTTACACGAACTCAGCAGCTAGATTTCACTCTAGTCATTACGAATTCAGTAAGCCACAATATCTGATGTATAAAAACATCACGAGGTGAGAACAAACAAAACACAACAACCAAAAAGCAAAAAAAGAAGAGAGAGAAATAGAAGAAAAAAAATAGGGTGGTGGGGGTAGGTGGATGTTAGGATCTTGACCCGTTTCCTTGGCTCACACACACACACACACACACACACACACACACACACACACACACACACACACACACATATATATATATATATATATATATACATATATACATATATATATATATATATATATATATATATATACGGCTGCCTACCTTGCGCTGAAGAGATCTAAGCTAAGTGAACAATTCCTTCATTTTCATTGTCCTATTTGTTCGTGTCTTGCCTGAAGAAGACCTAATAGGTCGAAACGCGTCGTGTTTTGTCTTGTGACTCGTTTGTCCACGTTTGTCTTGGCGGTTCGCCAACATTTATTGAAAAAAAAAATAAATAATTTTTTAATATATATATATATATACACACACACACACACACAATCCACCGGTTTCCCGGAAAGCGACCACTACTGGCCACTACTGAGGCCGAGGCCGAGTCAGGAAATCAAGTGGACAAAGGCTGGAAGGACAGAACAGAGTGGAGTAGGCCGGACAAATGTCGTTGATGGAGTGCACTCCCTTGGGGGGCGAGGCGCCTAAGTAAGTAAGCCTCTCTCTCTCTCTCATCACCTTTTCCATCCTCCGTCCCCCCCCCCCCTCCTCGCTGTCACACACACACACACACACACACACACACACACACACACACACACACAACACACACACACACTCCCCAATTCCCCACCCCCCACCCCTCCTCCCGTCAACCCTAATGCTTCTTCTTAGCCCCCCGCTGACGAGCGTTCACTCTGCTACGTTGCTGGGAAAGCCACCATAATTAGTTCTCTTAATCCGCCGTGCCTTGCCTACAAGTAAACCGTTCCGCAAGTGTTGCGCTGTGCTGTGCTGTGCTGTGCTGTGCTGTGCCATCCTTGTGATAAACGGTGTGGTTAATTTAAACAGACATGCTTCAACGGGTCTTTCCGTGCAAAAGTCATCTGAAAGGTAAGTGTCTGTGTGTTGTGTTGTGTTGTGTTGTGTTGCGTTGTGCTCTCTCTCTCTCTCTCTCTCTCTCTCTCTCTCTCTCTCTCTCTGTGTGTGTGTGTATGTTGTGTGTGTGTGTGTGTGTGTGTGTGTGTGGTGTGTGTGTGTGGTGTGGTTCGTGAGTATATCTGTTTTCTGATTATTTCCTTGGTGGAAAAATTATGTTTTCACTTTCGTCAGTTAATTTGGATGTCTGTCAACAAGACTGTGCAAAAATCTACTCTACCAGTTTTACCCAAATCTGGTGGAGAGATGCAAAGTGGTCCCAGGACGAATCCATTAGATTTTGCTTTGGATCTACCCGTACAATCTCGTTCAAGGAGCGGATCTAGATTCAGAATCCATTTGATTTTGTAGAGGTCTCTGCTCTTCCTGGTGCACCTGCGCTTAATTCATTCATTTGTTTATTTATTTACCTGTTTATTTATTCATTAATTTTTTTTATTTATCTATTCATTTATCCATCTCTCTCTCTCTATCTATCTATCTATCTGTCTGTCTATCTATCTATCTATCTGTATTTATCTATGCATCTCTCTATCTATCTAGCTAACTGTCTATCTGTCCATTTGCTTATTTATTCGTTCATTTGTTTATTTTCTCTTTTACTTGTTAATTTCTTTATTCACTTCGCATTCGTTCACTTATTTTTTTTTATAAGGACTTTCTTCGAAGAATCATGTTTATGATTGATTGATGGATTGATTAACTAACATCTTTATTTATTCATATATTTCTTCAATCGCCTGCTCATTTGTTTCTGTGTTTATTCATTGTCCTCATCACGTCTCTTCTCTCGTCCACGCCTTCATCGCCGGGGCGTTCCATCAATTCAACAGGAAACGAAAAGTCTAGGGGGAGGAGGTGTGGAGGGTAGCAGTAGAATGATGATGGAGCATGCTTTTAGACAACGTGTTATGTTTCACAGGCTTAGATCTTTCAATCTTTTGTTGACTTCCTTTCTTCTCGCTATCAGCTGTTTGATACACATAGATAAGAGAGGTAGATGGATTGGAAGAGAGATAGATG
>CM065722.1:35797072-35801712 GCA_033310375.1 Conus canariensis | reverse complement strand
AAATGAAGACGGAGTCTCTTCCGGCGTTGCAAACCCGATCTTTGGCCATTAGCGCCCGCCTGCATTTCATGGGATCGTCTGTTCGGGGTGCTGCAGAATGCGATCCACGTTTCGTCACCTGTGATTACGTCACAGAGTCGATAAGGTCCCTCTGTCTTTAAGGGCTTGAAGCAATTGCCTAGGAAGTTGAAAACCTGCTCTGCGCGCGCGCACGCGCGTGTGTGTGTGTGTGTGTGTGTGTGTGCGCGCGCGCGCGCGTTCGGTTTCTCTGTCAGAAGATAACATTGCCGACCGGCAGTCAACATCTTCAGGATCATATTGCAGCCGGTCCGTTTAAAGGGGCCCTCTTCCATAAATAGCATGTTTGGGTTGTTCAAAAGTATGATCGAGCGTGTTTCGATGTACGTGTTACTTTTCTTCTGCAACTCACTTCTATCCGTGTTTCGGGTCGTGCAAGTAGCCAAATCGTGACTCGCCACGGAGATTGCCGAGCACAGTACGGAAAGAGACGAGAGTCGGGGATTCCGCAAGTGACGTATAAATGCCAAGACTACCGTGAATGAAAGACATGTCCCTAAAAGCTTTCGCTATGAGGACGTAAAACTCAACTATTTTCCGGCGATAATGGCAGATGCTCCCAGTTACGAGTCAAGTTCCAACGAAGACTACATCGAACGTGAAGTTTTCACTGAAGTGTATGGAGTTCAGCCGTACCAGTTTGAACCTACAGCTCCTTGTACAGTACCACCTCCCTCGCCATCAGACGCTTGTGTTTCTTTCCAGGCAGTTCGACATTTTACAGGTTGACCATGTTATGTACATGTACACACATACCCACGACACAGATAGTACATGATATAAACATGCACATACATACATCTGTTCACACACACACATTACCGTAGTATGTAAATAACTTTAAAATGATTATGTGATAAACCACATTTTCCTTCAGTTGTTTAGATCTATCAGATAATGCCTTTTCCTTTGAACTGGAGTTTGTTAGCTACTGCATCATCACACTAATTCTCTTCCCTGCTGTAGAAATCTTTTCAATAGCTGTTCACTTTCAGCCCCCCCCCCCCCCCCCCTTTTTTTTTTTTTTTTTTTTTACATTCCTCATTTTCAATCTCACTCTCTCCACTTAAATTCTGAAGTTCCACAATGACAATTAGAATCTGAGGGGTCTTTTACAATATATTGCAGTCAAAGATTCTGGCTGTTATTGTAAAAACTGATGCGTGACGTGCCGTACATCAGATCTAAGCTCATTATTCTCTTACTCACCGGGGCAGTTTATAGCATACAGACATACCACACCTGCATATATCTTCAAATGCACGCTAAGTCACCATCCTGTATCCAAATACTGATAAATAATTCACCTACTAAAGCATATGGTTGTTGGGTGGAAACTTGAACTTGCAGGGGTGCCTGATGTTCAGCAATGTCCTGAAAAATAAAAACCCAAACTATTCTTCACTGGAGTCCAACAAGTTGTTATTTGTGGACATGGACACTTTCTTGTTAATAAGAATCGTAACTTCAGTTTTGTTGGAAACAGTAACAGCAGGGGAAAAACTCAATCACAAACATGCAACAGTTTCAGTGGCAGCAGGCAGTGTGACTGACTGACTGCCACTATGACAGTAACAATGTATGTTTCAGTTTGATGCCAACACTCAACAAACACCAACTATCTTTACAACCAACCATACACTGAGAATGAAATGAAACACAAAAAGATCAACCACCCATTCCACAAACCTTACCTTCTTTACGTCTCTGAGTTTGGCTCTCTTGCTCCTGACAGAATCCGTGTCACTGTTGCGTTTGAGGCTTGCACTTGCAGCTGGCGAATGAACAGAGAGTGCTTTATTACATTTTTCTGTTATAATGGTTGGCACAGCATCCTCTTTCAGCTGTCTTCGGACCTGAATTCCAGCTTCCACCTTTACCTTCCAGGTGTGTTGGTCTTGGAAACTGTGCTCTTCGAAGTGACGACCGCAAATGCCATGATAACTGTCCAGAAGAACAAAATCTTTCCTCGTTGTGGTGACAAAATTTATCCACAATCGCCTAAACTGGCTGGAAGCACCTGGAAAAGCATGAACGCTTACTCTTTGCTTATTTCCTGATGAAATTCTGCAACCAGACACAGCACACATTCGCTCCATCTCACTTCAGCCGAACACGAAGAGCGACTTGGCTTTTCGACGTCATCAATCGGGAAACGCCCCTTTTATCGAAATCGAGGCTCTCGTTCCTGTTTCAGCCTCTCGCTTTCCCAATCCGCAGGAAATGCTGCTCTCACTGCAAGATGAGAGCACAGGCGGCTGATTCGGGACTGGATTTCGCAATACGACCACATACCAAAACCGTGTATTTGGTCAAAATAGATTTGTAAAAATGGGTGAGAACCCCTTTAACGATGCCATGAGTAACATTAGAAGTCTCACTGTTTCACTGAATTATACTGATCGTCTGCAGCAACTTTCTTTACCAACTGAACAGTATGCACGTTCCGGGTCTCACCTCGGCGTTCACATCAGGGTGGGTTTTTCCAAGTTCACAATCATCAGTTTTTGCGGCAGACTGTCTTGTAGAGCACACACTTGTCTCCTATATGGAGCTGTCAAATCGAATCGAAATTTTATACATCCGACAGCCTCCGAGTCTGAACCATATGAAGACAGTATCCGAACTGCTTTTTGCTAGATTTTATTCCTCGTTTTCTTTTTCTTTTCATTTTTGTTTTCTTTCTTTTTTTTCTTTTTTTTTAACCTTTTTTCGTTTTTTTTTTTCATTTGTGTGTGTGTGTGCGCGCGCGCGCGCGCGCGCCCGCGCGCCTACAATTAATTGCAACCCATTTTCAACGAGATCAAAAAATTAAGATACAGCTTCATTAAGATTTTGCGTCTTTAAGAGCGCAAAAACTACATTTATGTTAAAAAAATGGAAAAAAAAAGGGAAAAGTTACAAGTATTCACCATGGACAATTCAGAAACGGTAGCTTAAATGACAAAGCTTACAGATTAGTCCTCAAAGCTCAAAAGCAGCCAGCTCTCTCTCTCTCTCTCTCTCTCTCTCTCTCTCTCTCTCTCTCTGGCTCTCTCTCTCTGTCTCTCTCTGTCTCTCTCTCTCTCTCTCTCTCTCTCTCTCTCTCTCTCTCTCTCTCTCTCTCCAGCGGCAATTCAGCTGTGGAGAAATGAAATCTTGACTGTGGATAAACATTTTGGAAGTCTCAATGACAATCACATCGGTGTTCGATGTTTGTTAATTATTTCCGTGATTTGGTTTCCTCATCGTGATGTTGTTTTCTGACATTCATTGTTTGTGTGCATTCCTTGACATTCATTGTCGAACAGCCCCATCCCCACTGTAACCCCTGCATGAGATTGGGCTTTGTAAGCTTAATTCATTAAATCGTTCTCTCTCTCTCTCTCTCTCTCTCTCTCTCTCTCTCTCTCTCTCTCTCTCTCTCTCTCTCTCTTCTCCTTTTTTTTTTTTAAACGAATTGGTGCGTAGGAGGCATCGTCGCAAACATTATTTTCGAAGTGGGCCTGTGTGTGTCAGGGCGAAATACAAATGACTAGCCGAAACAGGTGTGAAGACACGCTGATTTAGTGTACAATACCGAACAGACAAGTGAATTCACGACAAACACGTCTTCTTGTCTTCTTGTGACGTTACGAACAACAGGCTTTGAAAAAAAAGAAAGAAAGAAATGCACAAAACGATTCTCCCCAAATAGCAGTCGGTATGAGAACGGCCGCCTTGCCTGGCAATACCTTTGGATCAATCTTCGTGCCTCAGATATTGCTGTAGGTGTTTTTTTCCCATAACGCTTGCGAGACACTGTGTCAGTTGACATACGACTCAAGCAAGCACACACGCACACGCACACACACGCACACGCACACACACACCACACACACACACACACACACACACACACACACGCACACACGTACTTGATGTATGGATTAATTGATTGATTGGATTGACGATGCTTGATTGGTGGGTCGGTCGATTGGGTTTGTTAGATGAATGGCTGGCTGGCTGGCTGGCTGGCTGGCTGGTTGGCGAACTGGTTGATTGATTCACTGACTGATCGGTGATACTCAAGGTTTAGGGATTTTAGATGAAGCCTACTTGTTTTTGAATCTGTCCTCGTTTTGCACACATCTTTATGACACGTATCGTTCTTTCTTTTTCTTTCTTTCTTTCTTTTTTTTCTTCCTTTTTTTTATTCTTTCCTTCTTTCTTTCTATTTTCGCTCTGTCTTTTTTTCTTTTTCTTCTTTTCTTCTTTCTCGCTTTCTTTTTTTTTTTCTGCCTCTCGTTCTTTCTTTCTTTCTTTCTTTCCCGGATAGAACTCCATAGGTGAGCCTTGAGTATGTGGACTGTTTCTTCTTTCCAACCAGATTCCGTCTTCGGGAATACTGTCTGAACACGAAGCACGGATATATGTGTATTTCTGTATTTGGGTCATTGACGGCACTGTTCCAACACGATGGCCTTCACTTTTCTGGAATGCGATTTATACTTCATGCAATATTCTCTCTCTCTCTCTCTCTCTCTCTCTCTCTCTCTCTCTCTCCCCTCTCTCTCTCTCTCTCCTCCCTCCCTCCCTCTCTC
>CM065722.1:35764572-35792072 GCA_033310375.1 Conus canariensis | reverse complement strand
GTATTGAATTTCACGGGGGGGAGCGGGGGGAGGGGGGGGGAGGCAGGTGAAGGTGAGGGTGAGGGAGCAGAGGTTGGGGTGGCGTGGGGTGGGAATGAAGGCGGTGGGTGGTGAGGAAGAGGGGTGGGGAGCGGGGAGAGAAAAACATCGATACATGTGAATCATGTTGTGCGCTGAAAGTCCTAATGGCCGTGCGTGCGTGCGCGTGCCTGTGTGTGTGTGTGTGTGTGTGTGTGTGTGTGTGTGTGTGTGTGTGTGTGTGTGTGTGTGTGTGTGTGTTGTGGACGAACGCTTGTGCGAGTGTATGTTTTTGTGTGTGCAGACAAGTTTGTAACCAAAAGCGAAGCAAGTACATGGGTGTTTGCATGAAGTTGCATGGGGTGGAGGGGATGAACACACGCACACAGAGAGAGAGAGAGAGAGAGAGAGAGAGAGAGGACCAGACCAGACCAGACCAGACCAGATCAGACCATTTTTTATTCAGTAAAGCCATTGGCCCGTTTGAAGGGGGATGATCATCATTCATGTTATAAGTAAGAAACAAGTCATTTATCAGGAAAGAAGAAAATCGACCATCAAACAAACTGGAACACCAGCTAAAACGTCGCTGTTTCTCTGATCTTAGACAAGTACTCCCTGTTCTGTAACAACTGGGAGTACAAAAACGCCTGGTCAATGCACAGCACCAAATAGACCAATGAATATTGGACATGCATGTCGCTGTCATTCTGCTCTGCTGACGGACCTCTGGGCAATATTGTTGCTTTTTGTACTCCCAGTTCTTAAAGAACAGGGAGTACTTTAGAATGGGAACGAAGAAATGCTGTGTGTGTGTGTGTGTGTGTGTGTGTGGTGTGTGTGTGTGTGTGTGTGTGTGTGTGTGTGTTTAGTTTTACGTCTTTTCACATGGCGTGTTTTTAGACGATTATGATATTTGTAAATGATATACATCAAGATGACATTGAAATTATTATACAAATGAAAACAATTAAAAATAAAGCTTAAATCAGTGAACATGAACAACATAAACAATGTTTGCTTCAAAAATACTGAAATCTCATACTAATGTACCGATAGGACTGCGAAGTAAATATTTTGATACATTAACCAGAAATGAATGATTTGAAGTTAGAGTCTTAAAATCATCAATTGTAGGATTATTTGGTAAATGAAAATTGGGTAAGTACTGCCGCATAGTGGGACAATTAGATAGTACATGAAATGTCAAAAGTTTTTCCCCACATATGCATTTTGCAGTATCAACATATTTACATTTTAATGAATTATATTTAAGTCTAAAACACAAACTGGAAATTTCCCTGGGAAAAACATTCAACAAAGACATGCTGTAAGAGGTGAGCCGATTTACATTATAACCCACACGAGCTTTGGTGTCTTTTTCTAAAAGATTATAGCATTCCTTTACAGACAAAGGAATATGAACGTTTTCACAACGAACTCTGTCCTGCACCTCCTCTAGCTACTCTGTCTGCCCATTCATTTCCATAAATACCACAATGTGATGGAACCCAAGTAAATGTTACACTGGAACCCTTTTGAATTAGAAAATGTATGAGATGATTAATTTCAATTACTAAGTCACATCTGTCGCTAGTGTGTGTGTGTGTGTGTGTGTGTGTGTGTGTGTGTGTGTGTGTGTGTGTGTGTGTGTGTGGTCAAAATGTGTTACACTCGCTCCAGAAAAAAAACTACTGGGCCGATCTTTCTGAAAATTTGTAGGTATGTTCACTATGGGTCCAGGATGATGCCCGATGTTTTAGTTTACCGTTAGAGCCGTTACTAACGGCTGTAACGGCCTGTAACGGTTTTTCTTCTCCATGGAATATCTCAGAAAGTACGTGGCTGATCTTTGTGAAAATTAGCAGTTATGTTCATTATGGGTCACGGATAATGACCGATGTTTTAGTTTACCCCGTTACAGCCGTTACTAACGGCTGTAACAGCCTGTAACGGTTTCTCTTCTTTATGGAATATCTCAAAAAGTACTTGGCCGATATTTCTGAAAATTTGTAGGTATGTTCATTATGGGTCACGGATGATGCCCGATGTTTTAGTTTACCGTTACAGCCTAGTAACGGCTGTAACGGCCTGTAACGCCTTTTCTTCTTTATGGAATATCTCGGAAAGTACTTGGCCGATCTTTGTGAAAATTAGCAGGTATGTTCATTATGGGTCACGGATGATGCCCGATGTTTTAGTTTACCCCGTTATAGCTGTTACTAACGGCCGTAACAGCCTGTAACGGTTTTTCTTCTTTATAGAATATCTCAGAAAGTACTTGGCCGATCTTTCTGAAAATGTGTAGGTATGTTCATTATGAGTCACGGATGATGCCCGATGTTTTTAGTTTACCGTTACAGCCGTTAGTAACGGCTGTAACGGCCTGTAACGGTTTTTCTTCTTTATAGAATATCTCAGAAAGCACTTGGCCGATCTTTCTGAAAATTTGTAAGGATGTTCATTATGGGTCACGGATGATGCCCATTGTTTTAGTTTACCCCGTTACAGCCGTTACTAACGGCTGTAACGGCCTGTAACGGGTTTTCTTCTTTATGGAATATCTCAGAAAGCACTTGGCCGATCTTTCTGAAACTTTGTAGGTATGTTCATTATGGGTCACAAGTAATGCCCGATGTTTTAGTTTACCATATATACCGTTGCTAACGGCTGTAACGGCCTGTAACGCTTTTTCTTCTTCATAGAATATCTCAGAAAGTACTTGGCTGATCTTTGTTAACATTAGCAGGTATGTTCATTATGGGTCACGAATAATGCCCGATGTTTTAGTTTACCGTTACAGCCGTTACTAACGGCCTGTAACGGTTGTTTTTCTTCATGGAATATCTCAGAAAGTACTTGGCCGATCTTTGTGAAAATTAGCAGGTATGTTTTATTATGGGTCACGGATGATGCCCGATGTTTTAGTTTACCGTTATAGCCATTACTAACGGCTGTAACGGCCTTAACATTTTTTTTTCTTTATGGAATATCTCAAAGTACTTGGCTGATCCTTGTGAACATTAGCAAGTATGTTCACTATGGGTTACGGATGATGCCCGATGTTTTAGTTTACCGTTATACTGTTACTAACGGCTGTAACGGCCTGTAACGCTTTTTCTTCTTTATAGAATATCTCAGAATGTACTTGGCCGATCTTTGTGAAAATTAGCATGTATGTTCATTATGGGTTACGGATGATGCCAGATGTTTTAGTTTACCGTTATAGCCGTTACTAAGGGCTGTAACGGCCTGTAACGGTTTTTCTTCTTTATGGAATATCTCAGAAAGTACGTGGCCGATATTTCTGAAACTTTGTCGGTATGTTCATTATGGGTCACGGATGATGCCCGATGTTTAAGTGTACCGTTATAGCCATTACAAACGGCCCATAATGGTTTTCTTCTTTATGGAAAATCTTAGAAAGTTCTTGGCCGATCTTTCTGAAAATTTGTAAGTATGTTCATTATAGGTCACAGACGATGGCCGATGTTTACTAGAATAGCCATTACTAACGGTTACACCAGTCCAAGACGGTTTTTCCTCTTTATGGAATATCTCACGCGTATTCAGTATAAACTGGGAGTACGTTTATATGCTTTGCATCTTGTTTATTTTTTAATGTCTGTCTTTTTGGTTTTTTAATGTCCGAAGAAGACAATATTTGTCAAAAGAAAATCGCCTGTCTGGGTTTTTTTTTTTGTATTGTACAAAAGATAAGGGTTGCTTTTGTTTGCTTTTTGCTTTGTGTGTTTCTTTGTGTTTCTGCTTGCTCGAAATAGTGCAAAAAGTTACTTTTCATGTGATTATTGTCATGTGTGTGAGTTGTGAATAGTTGAAGTGTGTTGCGGGTGGAGGGGATGAGGTTTTCATTTGTTGTTATTTTTGCTTGTTTGCGGGGTTTTTTGTTTCGTTTTGTTTTGTTTTGTTTTTGTTCAAATTCTCATGTACGTCAAAGACTTAGCAAAGGGACTGGGACACGCAGAGAGATAATATACTCATTCAGATCCGACAAAAGCTTGGGGAGTTTATCACGGAGTGCCACAAGCAGCCGTAATGAAGAAATAGGTTGTGCCGATTACGCACTGGTAGACCTTTTTTTAAACACCCTTCTCGAGGGAGTTGCTTACGTTTAGTATTGCTCAACAGCTCTCTCTCTCTCTCTCTCTCTTCTTGCAGAAATGTTCTGAACACATTCGCTTAGACAGCTTCCTCTGTCTGTACTGCTGAGCTCGCAGAGTTGGTCGTGGCACTTCGAATGGTCTCTAATCAAAACGTAACGACTTCCTTATTGTCTGTGACTCCCTTTCCGCTATGGAGGCCGTTGGTAGCTGTAACCTGAAGCACCCTCAGCCGCTGAATGTGTTCGAACTGAACACCTGTCGGATATGTGTTGGTTACAACCGTAAGTTTTGTTTGCGTTCCCGTTCATTTCGCTATTCGAGGTATTGAGGTAGTTGATCAACTTTTGCCAAGCATGCCTCAAGTGGAGTTGAGCAGATTGTCTATCCCTCACACCGATCTGAAACCTTACGCTCATGTTTATGCCAAAGCGCTTTTTTTTTTCGCAAGAAAGACTGGAACACGCTGACGGATAACGGTTTGAACGCGTCCAAAACACAGTTTGGATCATATGCCGTTGGTGGCCGTAAAGACGAAACCGTTTTGTGACCATTGCACACAGGCCAGTCCTTTTAACACCCACTCCTATCTTTTCAAAGGCGAAGCTCCGTGGTGTAATCCATGCTGTGTTTCACTCATGATAAAAACGTGTTCTTATATAGCGTTGGAACATACATGATGTCAGACATGAAGTCTGAACAGCAGACTCCAAGCAAACGTTGTTCAGACATGTTCCACCTGACTTTTTTTTGAATCGCTGGAAAAGACGGACAGTTTTCATGTGGTCTATGATTAAAAAAATAAATAAAGGAATTTCAGCGTCTTTTTTGTTTGTTTGCTTTTTTTGTTTTTGTTTTTGTGTTTTTTTTAAAAACCTGTTTTAATGAGTTGTGTGAATGTGATTTAAAAACATATGTATGTGGAGAGAGGTTGAGACGAGATGACAGACTCCAATCTCGAAATGGCCCTTTGTGGTTGTCATGTGATGTAGCCTCACATGGCGACATGTGACGTTCCGTCGCGTACGCCCTTATTTGTTATAAAGCATTTCCCTAGGTAGGGAAGAGAAAAGGTAAAAGAAAAGAAAGTTTGAATGGCCTGACCAGTGTGATCGGTGTCGCTGGTGGCTATAGACGTAGGGCGATCATTGGTTGAATGGACGGACGTTGTCCATTGGTCAGCAACCATGGGCTGGTGATGCGTAGAGTTAGACGAGTACTCACTGAACGTGTACTCAAAAAGAGCGCAGGAGGGAAAAATAAGGAATAGGAAGGAGATGGCTTGGGGACACTGACCGGACAGGTTGTTTGAAGAACGAGTTCCACCTGCGATTCACCATTACCAGGTGAGGTATAGACAGATGGGGAGAGGAAAAAAGAGAGAGTTAAGAAAAGGGAAAAAGGGAAAAGCATTTATCATTATTCAGATTTTGAAATAGATTACTTACACGGACTTCATTCGTGTTTCAGCCCTTCCCAGTGCTGTGGCAGCACCAGTTAGGCAGTCGCACAAATATTTGGGCTATAGTGCTGCGGCAGCACCTAATCGTCTCCAGGGTTGGAGAATCGAGCTGTAGAAGACAACGACTGCACCAGTTGTGAGAAAAAAGCATTTGTCATGTTGACCCATAATGATTTTTTTAATTGTCCCCCTGATGAACTCAGTTGATACTACTATATTTTAAGCCATCTTTTGATTTTTTCTTTGAAAATGTATACATTGTTCTCCAGTGAGGAGGAGAAATCGGTGAAAGATATATTTGTGAAGTATTATGTATGAGATGAAATTTGGTCCCAACTAGTGGATCTGTGGAATGATTGTACCTCCACTGGAGAGGAGGAATGAAAAATAATTCATTGAAAACAAACCAGTTGAATATGATGGAAAATTGATTATTGTTTAGTAAATTATTCCCCGGAGAGGAGGGGGAGAAGAAGAGTATCGTAGTGCGCCTTCTGGTTGTTTGGAGAGATTGCGTGTGCACGGAGTGAATGCTGGGCTGAGTGCGGGCATGCATTTATGCACAGTATGACAGTGGTCCGCTGGACAGTAACCATGAATAGAATTGAAAGCATGTTTTAAAGTGAAGGAACACAGCGGTGTTTTCCATGTGATGTACCACCCACCATACAGCATGTTCTTACAGACTGTTGGGAACATGTGGTGTACCACTCACCATACAGCATGTTCTTACAGACTGTTGGGATCATGTGGTGTACCACTCACCATACAGCATGTTCTTACAGACTGTTGGGATCATGTGGTGTACCCCTCACCATACAGCATGTTCTTACAGACTGTTGGGATCATGTGGTGTACCCCTCACCATACAGCATGTTCTTACAGACTGTTGGGAACATGTGTGTACCACTCACCATACACAATGTTCTTACAGACTGTTGGGAACATGTAATGTACCACTCACCATACAACATGTTCTTACAGGCTGTTGGGAACATGTGGTGTATCACTCACCATACAGCATGTTCTTACAGACTGTTGGGAACATGTGGTGTACCACTCACCATACAGCATGTTCTTACAGACTGTTGGCAACTGCAAGATGTCAGACATAAATACTTTTACAGCAGACTCCGAGAAAATCATGTTCAGAGATATACTCTCTCTCTCTCTCTCTCTCTCTCTCTCTCTCTCTCTCTCCTCTCTCTCTCTCTCCTCTCTCTCTCTCTCTCTCTCTCTCTCTCTCTCTCTCTCTCTCTCAGTTGTGTGTGTGTGTGTGTGTGTGTTGTGATTGTGATAGAGAGAGAGTGTGTGGGTGCGTGCGTGGGTGCGTGCGTGCGTGTGTGTGTCTGTGTCTGTGTGCGTCTGCGTGTGTCTGTGTCTATATCTGTCTACGACTCTGTCTACAAATACTGAGACAGACAGACAGACAGACAACAAGAGGGGGCGAGTTCATCCCAGATAACTGCTGGCGTGCTCTCTGTTAGGCGTTCAGGCGTGTAGTCTCGATATCACCCTTGTTCATGCTTGGCTGCAGCGGTGAGAGTGGAACGCGCTCGTGCGTGACTGTTCATCCACGTGCAACACGTTGGGATGACGATAAGGATGACGATTATGACCGCCCTCAGGCGCCACAACGATGTGCGGACTCAACGACGTGGAAGACGATGCTGACGACGATGACGGTGACGATGATGATGATGACGAAGTTGGTGAGCAAACGCCCAGTTCCGTATACAGTCTTCTAAAAGCGGCAAAATATTGAGTGTTTTGCGCTACAAGCGAATAGCACAAGAAAGGGGACAATCTCTCTCTCTCTCTCTCTCTCTCTCTCTCTCTCTCTGTGCGTCTCTCTCTCTCTCTCTCTCTCTCTCTCTCTCTCTCTCCTCTCTCTCTCTCTCTCTCTCTCTCTCTCTCTCTCTGTGTGTGTGTGTGTGTGTGTGAAACTAACGTACCTGGTCAGGTGGATTTCAACTTCTCTCTGTACAAATATCACAGTTTCCTTAACCCTCTTTCGCTCATCCCCCTATCGCTTTCTTTGTTATACACTCACACACAGACGCACGCACGCACGCACGCACACACACACACACACACACACACACACACACACACACACACACACACACACACACCGCGCGCGCGCGCGCGCGCACTGACTGACACGTACGGATACATGCGCTCGCAGAACTACATATTTTTCCATGCGACATAGATAAATATAAACCAACGAATCCAGCCTTCCAACCAACATCAAAAGCCATCACTGTGTGCGTGCGTGTATGTGTGTGTGTGTGTGTGTATACGTGTCTGTGTGTGAGAGAGAAAGAGAGAGAGAGAGAGAGTTGTGTGTGTGTGTGTGTGTGTGTGTGTGTGTGTGTGAGTGAGTGATAGAGAAAGAGAGAGAAAAAGAGGGAGTTTGTGTTTGTGTTCGTGTGTGTGTGTGTGTGTGTGTGTGTGTGTGTGTGTGTGTGTGTGTGTGTATGAGCGCGCGCACGTGTGTGTGTGTGTGTGTATGCGTGTGTGTGTTTGTGCGTGTGTGTGTGTGTGTCGAATCTTCAGCGCCACTCCAACGGCATCGCCCCCACGTTGCTCATTACGGCACGCCACACCATCTCCTTCTCCTTCTTGATGTGATGATGATGTCTGTAAGTAGCTGGGGCCTGCCGTTTTAACCACGTAAGCCTTCCAGAGGAGGAGGAGGAGGAGAAAAGCGGACAAACGCGCGCGCCCGGACCGTCCGGGGCTAAACGCATTGGTGTCCTGTAGGCTGGAACTGTTCAAGCGACGACGAGAGTGTGTCCCGACGGAGGGGGGGGGGGGGGGGGGGGGGGCGGGGGGGAGGCGGAGCTGGATGGGTTGGGGGTGGAGGATGGGGGAGGTTCTCATGGTACTGAAAGGAGCATCCCCATCCCGGCTCTGGAGAAAAATGTGATGTTCGCCGCACAGTAGGCTATTGACTACCTGTCCGCCCACCGACCCACTTGCGGCACCCCCTCACTCCTTTACCCACCCGCCCACCCCCCTTCTACCTTTCCCGTTCCCCACCCTCTCTACCCCACCCCACGCCTGACAGAGAAAGTTATGTCTTTCCATTTTACAGTTTTCCCCCCCCCCCCCTTTTTTTTTTGTTTTGTTTTATTTCCCATGCCTCATTTAGTGGTGCTACTCCCACGTCGCTTGTCCCAGTTACCCCCTTACGCAGCCTCATCTTGTATGTATATAGGTCCATAGGTGGATAGATACACAACTCTTTCTCGCTGTGTCTCTCTGTTTCTGTCTGTCTGTCTGTCTCTCTCACCCCTCTCTCTATGTCTCTGTCTCTCTGTCTGTCTGTCTCTCTCTCTTTTCTGTCCCTCCCTCCCTCCCTCCCTCCCTCCCTCTCTCTCTCTCTCTCTCTCTCTCTCTCTCTCTCGCTCGCTCGCTCGCTCTCGCCCTCCCTTCTTCCCTCCTCTCTCGCTCTCCCTCCCTTCTTCCCTTGTCCTCTCTCCCTCTCCCTCTCTTCCTCCCTTCCCTCTCTCTCTCTCTCTCTCTCTCTCTCTCTCTCGCTCTCTCCTCTCCTCTCCTCTCCTCTCCTCTCCCTCCCTCCCTCCCTCTTTCTCTCTCTTCCTCTGTCTCTCCCTCCCTCCGTTCCCTCCCTTTCTCCCTCCCTCCCTCTGTCCTCTCTCTCTCTCCCTCCCTCCGTCCCTCCACCCTCTCTCTCTGTCTCTCTCTGTACACAGTTAGATAAACAGACAGACAGATATATAGATGAGTATGATTATTTTTTCTCGCAAACTTCATTATGAGAAAAGCAGTGTCTGTCAAGTGGATGGATGAACGGATGGTGGTGTGCGAACATAATGGATGGATTTTGCTGTTTCCCAGTATATTACAACATCGACCAGACTGTTACTTCCCTGCATTTTGATGATCACTCCTTAGTCCGTTGCTCCACGTTGTCTCTCTCTCGTTCTCCTTCTCAACATCGACTCAACTTCTTCCTCATTTGTCCTCCTTCCTTGCTCCGCTCTCTCTCTCTCTCTCTCTCTCTCTCTCTCTCTCTCTCTCTCTCTCTCTCTCTCTCTGACAAGTAGCTCATGCGCAAAACCAGCCCAGTTCGATCTAAACGAATGACTCAGACCATTACAAAATCAAAATCCGATAGAATCCACTCGAAAGATGCGCGGCGCGTGCGCACGCTCATACACATACACACGCACACGCGCGCACACCACACACACACACACACACACACACACACACACACACACACACACACACGTACGTACGTTATGTACATAGACACGTATACGTGCGCACACACATACACATACACACACGCATGGCACCAGCAACAAACGCACGCACACACGCGCGCGCACACACACATACACACACACTCTCTCTCTCTCTCTCTCTCTCTCTCTCTCTGTCTGACACACGCACACGCAAACGCACGCACGCACACACACACACACACACACACACACACACACACACACACACACACACACACACACACACACACACACAACACCAACAAAGACAAACCGAAATCAACTCTGTGTTGAGTCACAAGCAATTGTCAAGCACACGCACACACACGGAAGTATGCGGTACCCTTAATTGGCTCACAGAGAATTGCAGGAACCCGTTGACCAACTTAATGATACGGGACGACCGTGATGTGCAGAAGAGCAAACAGTGGACGCGGTTGGCAAACTTTGCAACGTGAAGAAAATGACTGGGCAAACGTTTGTGGCATGTTTTTACCAAACATGGGGAAAAGGAGAATGGAGTTCATGAATATCGAACGTTTCTTGCGTGACAGCGCGTTCTGTGTGTGTGTGTGTGTGTGTGTGTGTGTGTGTGTGTGTGTGTGTGTGTGTGTGTGTGTGTGTGCATTGCTGCGTGAGTGCGTGTTTGCATGTGTGTGTGTATGTATGTGCGTGTGCGTGCGTGCGTGCGTGCGTGCGTGTGTGTGTTGTGATTGTGCGTGCGTGCGTGCGTACGTACGTACGTTCATGCGTCCGTACGTGTGAGATTCACGTCTGTGTGTGTGCACGTGCGCTGTGTTTGTGAGTGCATGCGTGCATGCACGTGTGTGTGTGTGTGTGTGTGTGTGTGTGAAACGTTTTGAATAATTACATGATACTGGTGTGTGTGTGTGTGTGTGTGTGTGGTGGAGGAGAGAGAGATGCGTGTGTGGTGGGTGGGTGTGGTGTGTGTGTGTGGGGGGGGGGGTTCTTGCTTGTGTGTGTGCGTGTGCGTGCGCGCGCGCTGTTATACACCTGCAGAATTTGATAACAATTTTTTTTTTTCGTTCCAAAGTGATTTGTCGTTACCCGCTCTCGGGGTCTCTCTGACTGTTCCACCTTCCCTTCACCACACCCTGCAAGGGGCGCAGCGGCCAGAGCCCCGTGCTCATCATTGTCTGTGCAGCTGCAGATGCCAGCTTACTTTCCATTCCTCTGAGTCCGAGCCTTTTGGATTCGTTCGGCATTATCACTGCTGCCTCTTGCGATTTCAGGACATTACATACTGTGGGCCAAAATAAGCAACACGTTAACAGCTCTGCCGATTGCCACGGAGACGGTTTTAGCCAGGGGTTTATAACCCCCCCCCCCCCCCCTCACCCAACCAGGTCCTGCCAGGGCTGTGGTTTGTGCATGTGCAGTTATCTTCTCCTTGCCAGCCCACCTACTTCCCCCCTCTCCACCACCACCACTGCCTCTCCACCACCTCCGTCACACCTCCACCACCACCATCACCCTCCACAACAACATCACCACCACCATCCCCTCACCACCCTCCTGTCCTCCCGCCTCCCCCTTTCCTTCCCCCCCCCCCCCCCCCCCCCCCCCACCACACACCACACACATCCTCGCCCATCAGATTTGTCTCCAAGGATAGTTTCGGATAGGCTCTGTGAAAGCAATGAATGCATGTTAAGCTGGTTTTTGTTGTTGTTGTTTTCCCTTGAGAGAGGTGCGAAGGGCTGGCGGGTGGGGAGACAGGGGGAGGGGGACGGGGAGGGGGGGGAGGGCGGGTATGTGGGGTGATGGTGGTTGTGGAATGCTTGAGGGGGGCATGCGCATCGTCAGTTCTGTGATCAAAAAAGGGGAATTGAGACATAAAATGTGGTTTGTGGCTCAGAAGCGACGAAGGTAAGCGCATTTGTGGTCACACTGGTAAAACACGTTTTTTTCCCCCCCAATTCAGCGTTTTCTTTTTAAATCGGACAGTCCATCGATTCAGTAGTTGTTCGTGTCTTTTCCTCCGATTTTTCACACAGATTGGATGTAAAAACTGTTGTTTATTGATATGCATGGTCCGGATAAATGAAGATCTGCTTTGTAGATTTGGCTGATCATGGTGTTCATGTTGGTTTGTCGTGTCCAGTTGATATTGTAATAATGATAATGATGCTGATGTGGTGTTAGTACTGTTGTTGTTGTTCTTGCTGATGCTGTTGCTACTGCTGCTGCTGCTACTACTAAATACTACTACTACTACTACTACTACTACTACTACTACGACTACTACTGATGATAGTAATAATAGTATTAAATGATGATGATAATAGTAATGACAATTCATCATCATCATCATCATCATGACACCAAACAACAGCAACAACAACAATAATAGTAATGATAATGATAGTAATAATAATAATAAGGATAATTTCGTCTAGGGGTGTAAATATGATTTCCCAGGATTCGTCCAACGTCGTCTTGGGTTCGCGCTCTCTCAAGTGACCCTTCGCTTTTGAAGATTTTCCCCCACTTTTTTTTGACTCCTAGTTAGTTAAGTCTTGGCGAGCCAGCAAGAGTGGAATGGCAGCAGTAGAAAAGGCGGGGGGGGGGGGGGGGAACTAACAAAAGCACAGGTACATGGCCAGTTATGTTGTGTGTAGCCCAGCCCACCACGGATGTCGGGCGTGGGGGCTGGTCACGTGTGGACGCAGTTGTTTCAGTCGAAACGAGAAACTTGAGCTCCAGCGAGGTTTCAGATGCCCGGCTCTTCCGTGCTATTTTGGCGCGAACTTTGGACATGGTGCGTCGCATATCATCATCATTATACTCGTGTGCCAGGCTGTTGCGCGCCATAGCTGCAATGCCGAGATGACATTCGTCTCTCTCTCTCTCTCTCTCTCTCTCTCTCTTCTCTCTCTGTGCGTCCTGTGTACCTGTGTTTTTTGGGGTTTTTTTTTTTAAAGATTTCTTTTCATTTTCTTGTCTTTAGTTCTTATTGCATAATTTAGCTTAGCAACGATAGATTGGAAGAATAGGCTCTGGCTAAAATCTCAATCCTTGGTCGAATAAAAGTTTTCTGAGCTTCTCTCTCTCTCTCTCTCTCTCTCTCTTCTCTCTCTCTCTCTCCTCTCTCTCTCTCTCTCTCTCTCTCTCTCTCTCTCATGTGGAGCAGCGGCAGTTGACAAATCATGCTTGTGCACGCAAATCACAGTTCATTCTGAGACGTGAGTGATCCATTCCGATCGATTTCGATTCGAAACCAGCGACAAGATGCGTCTCCAGGACCCGAGGAAGAATAGAGTAGCGTCGCTTTGAGTCGCCGCGAGTGTCCGCTCGTGTGCGCTGGGTATATTGTACTATGCAGTCGGCAGTGAGAAATAATGGTGCTGAAAGCGATACGGAACCTGGCAGAATCATAGAATAGCCGAAAGAGCTTGAACAGGATTTTTTTTTTAAAAGAAAATCAAACTTGACACTTTTTTTTTAAACTCACCAAATCTCCCTTTACATGTAGGTGATGTTCATTCTCTCTCTCTCTCTCTCTCTCTCTCTCTCTCTCTCACACACACACCACACACACACACACACACACACACACACACACACACACACACACACACACACGTTATACATATAGAATATCCACAAAACGAAGGCGAAAAAGTGCTGTCAGGGCAAAGTAATACTGCGTGTTAATGATTGGTTTCAAAACAGAATCATAATTATAAAGAAATGTTTGGTATCTAATGTGCATATATTATGTTAACATTGCATGAGAGCTCCGAGGTACCGACCTACGTTTGTCCCACGCCTTGGCGTTTTTGTCCCCCCTCACTTGTAAGCTGCGCCAGAGGACAGTGTGTCCCATGGTGTTGCTGAAAGAAATCTGAAGCTCTGGATCCAGTGTGCACGTACAGACAGTTATGAGGTGAGCGCGATTCCAGAGAACTGGTGGCATCGAGAGCTGCCCCGTGAGAAAGTTATGTACGTGTACGAGTAAAACTCCTCTCATGTAATTCATCATGTGACCAACATATGGTGTGCAGACGGACACAACATGCAAAAGCGGTGGATGCAGAAGGCGGCAGCTCTTCCTTTCTGGGGGGGGGGGGGGGGGGGGGGGGGGGGGGGGTCACTAGCAACTTTACACCTACCCATTTATTTCGGCGAGACGTTAATGCGATGCTGAACAATATAGATGATTAATGAACGAATACATGAATGCATGAATACGTGAATGAGTAAATGAGGGGGTTCCAGTGTGGGTCAAGCAGGATTCGGGATGCTGTGAGGCTGACTTTCTTTTTCGTTTGTTTTAGGACTCTGGTCAAAGTACGAGCGTAAAATTTTAGGGTGTATGTATATATTATGTGTGAGGATGGGCGGACGACGAAGGGGTGGTGGGGGTGGCGGTTGGGGAGGGGATAATTTTGATTGATATCAGCGTTACCTTTTTTTTTTTCTCTGTCTCTCACCTTTTTTCCTCCTTTCTTTACCCCCGTTCCTTTCATTTGTTTTGCTTTTCCTCCTTCTTCTCTCCTTTGTATTTCCTTGTTCTTTCCTTTCCTTCTAGAATTCACCTTTTTGTTTTAAATCTTCATTCTTCATTCCTTGGATTATTCTTTTTTTTTTCTTTCTTTCTTCTTGTTGTCTCGTGTGTTTGTCTTCCACAACTGTTTTTACCCCATTTTTTTCTTTCTTTCTTTCCATCTTCCTTATAAATATTCTGTTCATTTTTTATTCATTTCTTTTGTCTTCTCCACATGTTTTCTCCGACTCGTTTTTTTTTTTTTTTTAATTTCTTTCCTTTCCTCCTTCGTTTCTTCTCTTTCATTATCCTTTTTTTTCTTTCTTTTTTAAAATTTGTTTCTTGAGGTCATCTGTTTTTTCTTTCCTCATTATTCATGTCATTATCGTATTCATTCGTTCAGTCTTTCGGTGCTGCTTTCTCCTTTTGTGTCCCCTTTTTTTTCATCCTTCCATTCTTCAATTCTTTTTTTTGTTTACCTTTCATTCTTCGTCTCTCTTATCTTATTCTTTTTGCCTTTTTTTTTTTTTGGTTTTTTTTCCTCTTTTTTCCTCCTCTTCTGTTTCATTCCTCCTTTTGTTCTTTCTTTCTTTCTCCTTCTCTTTCTTCCTGTCTTTCTTTCCTCTTTCTGCTCAGGCACCCTGGCTGCGGATGGTTAACGTCACCTCGGAGACCAGGGCCTCTTGATTGCGGGGGCTTTGAAGAGTGCTGAAATCACTGCCGGGATTAATTCCCATGGATGGCTTCCTCTGCTCATTTATTCCCATTTTCTTATTTGTATGGTCTTTTTTTTTCTGTCGTCGTCATCTTTTTCTTTTTTTTCTTTTTTTTTTCCTTCTTTCTTTCTTTCTCTTTACTCATTTCCTTCGCTTTTCGCACGTCATTATTCTTATCGCTGAAGTGGTAAATAAGTCTTCTTCTTCTTCTTCTTCTTCTTTTCTTCTTCTTCTTCTTCTTCTTCTTCTTCTTCATACATGCTACGTTTGTACAGGCAGCTGCTTTCACAAGTCTTCCCACCACCACCTAACTCTCTCTCTGTCTCTCTCTCTCTGTCTCTGTCTGTCTGTCTGTCTGTCTGTCTGTCTGTCTGTCTCTTTCTCTCTCTCTCTCTTCCTCTCCTCTCTCTCTCCCTCTCTCTCTCCCTCCCTCCCTGCACGCAGCGGCTCACGTGTGAACAAAGATATGCGTGTGCGAGCGCGCGCGCGCGTGTGTGTGTACTTTTCTTGCGCGCAAGCGCGTATGTTTTTCGAGCGCGCACGCGCGAGTGCAGAGAGAGAGAGAGTGTGTGTGTGTTGTGCGCGGCGCGCGCGCGCGCGCGCGCGTTGTGTGTGTGTGTGTGTGTTGTGTGTGTGTGTGTGTGTGTGTGTGTGTGTGTGCATGTGCGTGTTAATTTAGATAAGAGAAAAATAACAAAGTCCCTTTGACGGAAATAGATTCTTTTTATCTCGACAGGCTGCAATTGTTTACAGGTGAATGTGTATGCGTGCACGAATTACAATCCACATGCATGTTAATTACTGGCTCATCAATGTGTTTGCATGAGTGAGTACTAATGCACTCGCACAAAGAAGTTCTGATCGGGGAACACATTGCTCCTCTCTCTCTCTCTCTCTTCTCTCTCTCTCTCTCTCTCTCTCTGACGTCTGTCTGTCTGTCTCCCCCCCCCCCCCCCCCTCTCTCGCTTTTAAAAAAAATCTTGCGTGGGCCCTTGCGTATACCATCGCTGATGGCATACAGTGAACTTAGGACGGTACCCTCTCCAGGTGAACCGATGTATTGGAGCCGTGAAACGCAGACTGCTTTGTCATGTAGACCGCCAGCAAACACAAGCTTCTATGCCACTAACCTTGACAACCAAGGGAACTTAACTGGGTAACAAAATATATCAAAGTTTCAGGGACACTAGGTTTTCAGTTTCGTTTGACTAAACGAAAGTGTGGAGAAAAACAAACAAACCCGAATGAAATGTTTCTTTCTGTATTTTTAAACAAAGAATGACTGACGTTGCGAAACGAGAATGACGTGCTGACAAGAGGGGACAGTCGACGTTGTACGTTGTGAGGACTCATTCAAAGTTATGCTTTTTGCCTGATCTTTGTTTCTGCTGTTAAGATAAAGTGCTGCAGAGGCTCTTCGCCGAGGTACCGACTGTAGCTCAGTGACGTAAACTGTCACGGCATACCGTTTCTGCAGGAATGAATGAATGACGGTCCCAGCTGTGCGGATGGAACAGAGGATGAAAAACGTAGTTTGTTTATGTGTCTTCTATGCACCAGTCTCCACCCATGATATAATGCACCAGTCTCCACCTAATTGCACAGTCTCCACCCTAATGTGCACCAGTCTCCACCCTAATGTAAAGCACCAGTCTCCCAGCCTAATATGCACTCAGTCTCACCCTAATGTGTTCCAGTCTCCACCCTAATGTGCACCAGTCTCCACCCTAATGTGCACCAGTCTCCACCTCTAATGTGTTCCAGTCTCCACCACTTATGTGCACCAGTCTCCACCCCTAATGTGCACCAGTCTCCACCCTAATGTGCACCAGTCTCCACCCTAATGTGCACCAGTCTCCACTCTAATATTGCACCAGTCTCCACCCTAATAAATGCACCAGTCTCCCACCGCCATAATGTGCACCAGTCTCCACCCTAATGTGCACCAGTCTCCACCCTAATGTGCACCAGTCTCCACCCTATATATGCACCAGTTCTCCACCCTATATATGCACCAGTCTCCACCCTCATAATGTGTGCAACCAGTCTCCACCCTAATTGCACCAGTCTCCACCCTAATGTGCCGTCTCCACCATGTGCCATCTCCACCCTCAATAGTGCACAGTCTCCACCTAATGTGCACCATCTCCACCCTATGTCCGTTCAATGTGTCAGTCTCACCCTAATGTGCACCAGTCCACCTATGTGTTATATATGTGCACACTATATGGACCCCCCCCCCACCCACCCTCCCCCCCCCACACCGCCCCCCCCACTCCCCAGGAAAAACATGTGCGGACCCCCCCCCCCCCCCAAAACATGTCGATCAAAATCATGAGAAATGTACAATGCGTATCATCGGGGGGCCGGAACAGCTCGGTTGGTAGAGCGCCGGACGTAATCTTGGTGATCCTGGGGTTGCGGGTTCGAATCTCCACCGGTACAGGGGATTTTTCCCTCGGAGTTAACATTGGTTCTGACTCCATTTCCCATACAGTCCTTCGAATGAGACGAAAAACCGAGGTTCCATGTGTGAACGCACGCATAACATCTTGCGCACACGTTAAATCCCATCACCAACTTTCGGAAGAGAAGGCCAGTTTGGCCGTTGGTATGGATGGCACGTTACACATAGCATGCATCCTGCGTGAGAAATGGAAAGAATGAAGGAAGCAAGGAAATTGAGTGAACGATATTGAATGATATGGACTGGATGACACGGGAAATGACTGAATGAAGCGCCAGCTGGCAGCTCTTCAGTCGGCACTACCCAGGTAGGCTAGGCAGCCCGTTGTGCAAACGAGTATGGATTTTAAAGCGCTTAGAGCTTGGTCTCTAGCTGAGAATAGGCGCTATATAAGTATTCATTGTAATGATAATGATCAACATGTCCTGACAATTGGCATTATAAAAACTCGCGCCATTATCGACAGTTTGGACTTGGTTCCTTTGTACCGAATGCCTGTGTCCAGTACCGTGAGAGTACGCTCCCTTTGAAAGCCTTTGTACCGAATGACTGTATCCAACACCGTGAGGGTACGCTCCCTTTGAAAGCCTTTGTACCAACTGACTGTATCCAACCCTGTGAGAGTACGCTTCATATGAAAGCCTTTGTACCAAATGACTGTATCCAACACCGTGAGAGTACGCTTCCTTTGAAAGCCTTTGTACCAAATGACTGTATCGAGCACCGTGAGAGTACGCTCCCTTTGAAAGCCTGTATACCGAATGACTGTATCCAGCACCATGAGAGTACGCTCCCTTTGAAAGCCTTTGTACCAAATGACTGTATCCAACACCGTGAGGGTACGCTCCCTTTGAAAGCCTTTGTACCAAATGACTGTATCGAGCACCGTAAGAGTACGCTCCCTTTGAAAGCCTTTGTACCAAATGACTGTATCTAGCACCGTGAGAGTACGCTCCCTTTGAAAGCCTGTATACCGAATGACTGTATCTAGCACCATGAGAGTACGCTCCCTTTGAAAGCCTGTATTCCGAATGACCGTATCCAGCACCGTGAGGCAGCCTCTGTGAGAGCACGCTTTATTTGATAGCCTTTGTACCAAACGACCGTATCTAACACCATGAAATACGCTCCATTTGAAAGATTTTGTTCCGAATGACTGTATCTAGCACCATGATAATACGCTTCCTTTGAAAGCCTTTGTACCGAGTGACTGTATCCAGCACCGTGACAGTACGCTCCCTTTGATGAAAGCTTTCGGCATGTTGTAAAGTCATACTCGGCTGAGGTTGAAAGTGTCCATGATGACAAAAGAATCGAAATTCCACATTTCCTTTAAATAGGCATTTCAGATTACTCCATGATCCTTAATATGCCTGCCGGAGGTATCATTAACACACTTCCCCCTCCCCTTTCTTATTGTCTGGAAGACAGTATTTTACCTTGTTGTGGGTTGGACTTGAAACACTTTCCAATGGATAATTTGAAAACCGCTGTCAACCTAAACTGTTGTTATGTGAAAATGTTAACATTACCTATCAGCTGGCTTGCTTTGCGTGCAAATGTTTTTGAAACGAGCGGAAAAAACGGTGAAGTTGTTGACGTCCTCATTTGGATCTTTTCTTCTTTTTTTTTCACTTGAAAAGAAAAAACGGATTTTCGCTTAAAAGCGGATGCGAGATAAATATTTCGTACGCAGTTGGGGGGGGGGGGGGGGGGGGGGGGGGGGGGAAAACAACCGGTTAGTTTCACATTTTCTACTGATGTCCTCGGTGACTTTATCAGCGTTTTGTTTTCAGTATGACTTCTATGATTTTTTTTTTTTTTTTACATAGTTCGTAACATTATTCACTCTTTTATAGAGGCCATGCGACATTAGCATGTTCGATTCCTCTATCTCTGTCTCTCTGTCTGTCTGTCTCTCTCTGTCTCTCTCTCTCTCTCTCTCTCTCTCTCTCTCTCTCTCTCTCTCTCTCTCTGTGCTCGCGCGTGTGTGTGTGTGTGTGTGTGTGTGTGCGCGCGCGCGTGTGTGTGTGCGTGTGTGTGCGCGCGCGCGCGTGTGTGTGGTGTCGATTGTTCACATACCAAATATTTCAGATCATATGAAAATAAGCTCTAGAATCCTAAATTTTCACCAGGATGCGTTAAAACACCATAATCATGCTAGACACGACTTCTCCCACCTACCCATCCAACCCCTCCACCGCCCCCAAACACGTATCCTTTCCCCCGCTGATGGTAAACTGTTACTGACAAGCCTTTGCCTTACTACACATAATTACACACTTACACAATATTCTCCTCCGATCCACACCCCCATCTCCAACTTCTCCTTCCTCCCTCTCTTTGTCCTGTCTTCCTTCACTTGTTTTTATCTTCAGTTTCTGAACGGGAGGCTTGTATCTAAAAAAAAAAATCTTCGACACATCATGAACAGCACGCTAGGAAAATCAAATTTCCTTCAAATTCGTGTCCATAGGCCTCCCACTCACCTTACCCGTCAGGGGGATGGAGGGGAGGGGGGTGGGAGCTGAGGAGTTGGGGGGGAGGGGGGGGGGGGGGGGGCTGGATGGGAGGGGTGGCTCATGCTTGTCTTGGATCCATCCTCTTGGCGTGCACTTTCACGTTCCCCCACTGGGCGGAATGTGTTCACCGAATTCTGTTTCAGATTTTTGTTTATTCATCCATTGTTCGTTTGTTTTATCGGTTGATTTATCATATCTACTCCTTCATTGTTAATGTATATGTCATTTTATATATTTCTGCTTATTCTTATAAATTCGTTTTTGTTTAAAGCAGTTTTTTTTTTTTTCATCCGGACCAAAAGAAGTGGAGAGAGAGAAACAGGCTAGACTGACAAACGGACTGACTGCAGACGATGACTGACGACCTACTGACAGAAGTGGGAAATGCAACAAGTGAAAAGGTGTTAGACAGGATAACATTGATCTCTGCTTCCCATTTGGAGGAAGTGTCCCAGATTTTCTTCCAAAGGTCGAGAAGGGGAAGGCAGGGTGGTTTTTTTCCCGAGAGGGGGCGGGGGGGGGGGGGGGGTGTTGAGGAAGGTGGGAATAGGGAGAGTGCAGCTTCTCTCTTATGACATCGTTACACTGTCAGTCTTTCGATTTTTTTTTGTGACGTCATCGTGGCAGTTCGCCCTAGACGTGATTATTGGTGATCTACATTTGGACAAGTCTTCGTGTCCACCACCAGTACCCGCCCCCTTCTCCCCGTTCTCCCCACCTCTCTACTTCATGTCTGTTCTGTCTCTCTCTCTCTGCCTCTGTCTGTCTGTCAGTCGGTCAGTCTCTCTCTCTCTCTCTCTCTCTCTCTCTCTCTCTCTCTCTCTCTCTCTCTCTCCTCTCTCCTCTCTCTCCCCCTGGTGTGTTTAGTGATGTGGTGTGTGTGTGTGTGTGTGTGTGTGTGTGTGTGTGTGTGTGTGTGTGTGTGTGGCGTGCGTGCGTTACTCTGTTTAGCTCTTTGGCCTCGTCATGCGACCCTTCTGATTGTAGTATCACTGGATACAAGATCGTAACAATAATCATACAGGCGAGCATTCCAACCAAGGCTAATAGTCTCATCCCACACTATCTCGCTGCTCATTGACAGAAGTTCAAATGTCCATAGCAACAGAGTAAGAATTCGAGAAATGATGGTGAGGGAGAACAACAAAATTTCTCCAGCAGAATACAAATGTGAAAGTAATACAGCAAAGCAAATTGATTTCGCACGCAATAAAAGAGATCGCTTTCCTCAATGAACATGTGCATTCCAGAACCTGTGCACCACAGACTGCTAGCTAACTCAACAGGCGTGAAAGTTGCAAGTTATTTGCAAGTATTGGCAAGTGGGGGATGAATGCTGGGTGAGGGGTTGGCGTGTGTGTCTGTGTGCGTGTGCTGGGAGCGAGGAGGGGACAGGAGGTTGAACGTCAGCATTTTCTGTTTCTTGTTCGTTTGTTTTTGTCAGCGCTTGTAGATAGAAATGGTGTGCACATTCATCTTCATGATCAGGATGTTATTTTTAGAATTACTATCATTGCATTTATGATTATTATCATTATTATTGTTATTACTCTTTTCATTATTACCATTATTACTATAACCATTATCTTTATTATTATTTATTATTATTATCATCATTATTGTTGTTTTGTTGTTGTTTTCGTCGTTGTTGTGCTTGTTGCTGTTGTAAATTTAGAGGCAATGCTCAGTGTGACTAATACGTTCTCCCCTGCCAACTCGATATCGCGCAGTCCTCAAAAATAGAACGTACTATGCCATTTATTCTGGTCACACAACACACACGCACGCACGCACGCACGCACGCACGCACACCACACACACACACACACACACACACACACACACGCACACACACTTCATCTACAGTTGAGAGGAGAGAGAGAGAGAGAGAGAGGGGGTAAATATTTAAAATAGTAGAAAATGAAATGGATCCATTAAATAATTTGTACCTTTGAGACAGCCTCCTCAGTGTTTAAAGGCAACAGAAGCCGATGACAAGCAGTTGAGCAGCTTGCCGTTGACGGAAGGTACCTACTGTGGGATCAAGGACACCAGACTTTGGAACGACTATCCAAGGAATGGCAGCTGAAGAAAAACAGCAGGCGTCTTCGTAGGCTAGTGTATAACTATAGCCAGCTGCTTCGTCCTTAAGTTTTGGAAGACGTAAATGTTTATTTTTAAACAAATCGGAAGCCGTTTTTTTTTTCTTTTTTTGAAACCACAACGTCCAATCGGATGGATCGGTATCTATAATTAGAACACGAATCCTGCCCACAAAGAAAAGAGTGAAGAGCCAGCACACACTCAGGGAAACGATGTCATTGCCTTGCTGCTGGGCAGCTCGCGTGTATACTCTCCTAGGGACTTGAAGAAGACATTGATTAAAATCACCAGATTGATTTGAATGAAAAAAAAAAAAAGAGATGAATGCAAATAGACTGGTTAGTGGATATTGCTACAAGTAAACAGATCCACTCATGAATAAAACAGGAAAAAAGACACGGCAAGATAAAGAAAATGTTGAAAGTTTTTCTCTTTTTTTTTTTCTTTTTCTTTTTTCTTCATGTGCTCAATCTCTGATGACGTCATGCTTTGGGACGGGCTGATGTGCACGTGCTGGCGGGCTGGCTGGTGACAACGAGCAGACGGAGAGTTGCTTCCCTGCTGTGTGGGGGCCACCATGCTCGGGTTTTGTTCTTCTGCCTGATCACCATTGTGTTTGTCGTTGCTATCGTCGTTTCCCTGTTCTTTTCTGTTTTTCTTCTCCTACTTTGTTATTGTCATCGTCCTGGTGGTGGTGGTGGTGGGTGGTGTGGTCGTCTCTTCCTCTTTCGTCTTCTGTATCGCCACCGTCTGTTTTCTTTTCTGTTTTCTTCTTCGTCCTAAAGGTCTCCATCGCTCGTGCACACTACCGACCGCCACCCCCCTAAATACGCACACATACACACGCACGCACGCGCGCGCACGCCCCCCGCCCCCCCCCCCCCCCCCCACACACACCACACGCTCGCGCGCGCCGCGCGCGCACGACACCACACACACACACACACACACACACACACACACACACACACACACACACACACACCACATATACACACACACCATCTTTCTTTCTTTCTTTCTTTTCTTTTCTTTCTTTTTCTATCTTTTCTTTTCTTTACTTTTCTTTTTCTTCTTCTTCTTTCTACACACACACACACACTCCTCTCTCTCTCTCTCTCTCTCTCTCTCTCTCTCTCTCTCACTCCTCGCTCACCACACACAGCTTACCTGGGCGAAGCGAGCAAAGAAAAGAACCCTCTTTGAAAACCTCACGAGATGAACAGGAGACACGCAAGAAATGAATGCAGTGCAACAATTCAATATGTTTCAAGTCCAGTGAACCGCCGAGGCTGTGTCAAGAGGCGCGCAAAAATTGCAGATGGACAAGAAGGAGCCACCGTACCTATAACACACGTCATCGCATCCCCATACGAACACCTGAAAGGTAGTGGTCGCAATGATGCAAAGTCATTTAACGTGATAAACATGGAAACACTTCCCTGAACAAACAAGAAAAAGAAAGGAAGGAAGAATAAAAGCAAGAAGTGTGGGTGTTTCCCTGTTCTGCCTCCGTCGATCCACCCAACCCTATAAACTCTTCCCAGCCTCGCCTGTATGTATAATTCAAGGAAACATGTTAAGTTCCACACCTGCAGAATAGATAAAAACAAACCCCTGATTTGCTCTTCGGTTCATCCTCTCAACGTAGATTTTGTCTGAAGTACAAACACATCTGCGTTTCTAATTAATTTCTTTTTAAGAAGAACAAAAGTAGTTTCCGTTCTCTGAGCTGGAACCGAGGTAGGAAATAAACTTCCTACCAAGCCTCCGTACTCGCTGTCTGCCACTTACGAAGAAACAGCTTCTAGCTGGAGAAATCTGCATACCAGACTCGCTCTCCAGTAGTTTTCCCAAAGCCAGATGTGTTCCTTTAAATGTATTGGTTTATTATTTCGTTGCTCGTCTCCCTGTTGGCAGCACATGTGTGCCAGGTCTGATTAAAAAAAATTCAGATTGTTGTAAGTATTCCTTTTTATCCTCTGTCTGTCGGTCTGTTTGTCGCTTCTCCCCCCCCCCCTCCTCTCTCTCTCTCTCTCTCTCTCTCTCTCCCTCTCTGTCTCTGTTCTCTCTCTCCTCTCTCTCTCTCCCTCTCCCCTTTGACATGTACTGTACACCAAAATACTTACAATTAGATATGGAGAGGCACTTAAAACATGTAATGTCATTGTTTCGCTTTGGTATGCCAGACCTTGCTGTTCATTACTATAGATACAGGAGTTCTACCCAAATGATCTGTTATGTCCATTCTGTAAGAACATCGAGGAAAACGAAGTTCATTTTGTTTTATGCTGTCCATATTACGATGATAACTTAAGAAAACAGTTGATGGCTCCAAAGGTTACAGAATAGCAAGTGCTTTCCATCTTTATCTATGTTATCATCCTCAGTTATTGCAAAAACTGTGAAAAACCTCTGGATTTACTTGTACAAAGTTGGAGATATTGCAATTTCCTGAATGAATTTATAATCAAGGGTGTAGATAATGAAATGTATAGCTGGCCTTTATGTTTTTCTTTCTTTCTACCGAAATTTGAAAGTTATTGTTGCTTTTCTGTGTACACACATGCCTTCCAAAGTGGCTTGGCCCTATTGCAATAAGATGTCACGCGTGTCGTGTCGTGTCGTGTCGTGTTCTCTCTCGCCTGCTTAAGAATGGAGAAAAAAAAAGGAAAAAACAAACCATGATTGAATCTTTTTTTTTTTTTTTTTTCATACAGCATGGCCAAATACTGTACCGTATTTTCCAGTTTGTCGATCAGGATGACTCTCCATCACAATTTCTCTCTCTCTCTCTCTCTCTCTCTCTCTCTCTCTCTCTTCTCTCTCTCTCTCTCTCTCTCTCTCTCTCTCTCTTTCGCAACAAAACCATTGACCTCCCTTGTCATGCTGCCCAGCCAACCACTATTCCCTGTCTTAGAGTTTGTTGATCAAGACCACTCTCCATCACTCCGCATTTGATGGCCACGCTGGGAACTTTTCGATTTGTTCCGTAACAGAGCGTGCATCAGAATGGTCGAGCTGCCTCTTAAGGAACTTGCTTTCTTGAGAGGAGTTTAGTTTGCTTGGAGTGAGGTTTTTTGTTTGTTTGATTTTTGGTTTTATACACGTATTTTACCCTGGTGTTTCGCATGACGAATGGAGGAGGAATGCTTTAATAAAAGAAGTGTCGTCTTCTCCGTGCGCTAAAAACGGGTCCCAAATCTGACGTTTATTTTAGAAGTCGGTGAAATGCGCGTTGGCTGGTTTGTTTCACATGCACTCGTATGCATGCTTGCGTGCATGGTGAGCATAGAGATAGATTGATAGAGAAAGAGACAGACAGATAGACAGACAGACCTATAAGTACCCATATACTTACATACATACATACATACATAGACAGAACACACAATCACACACACGTGCGCGCGCGCGCACACACACACACACACGCCACACACACGCACACACACACACACGCACACACACACACACGCACACACACACGCACGCACATTTGCACACACACACACACACACACACACACACACACACAACACCACACACACACACCACACACACAACACCACACACACACTACACACACACACATACACACACACACACACACGCGCGCGCGCGCGGGGCGCACACACACACACACACACACACACACACACACACACACACACACACACACAAGGGCGCATGCGTGCACTGGCACAGATACACTCTGTCTGTCTGTCTGTCTCTCTCTCTCTTCTGTCTCTCTCTCTCTGTCTTTCCTCTTCTCTCTCTCTTTTTCTCTCTCTCTGTCATCTCTTCTGTCTTCTGTCTGTGTCTCTGTCTCTTCTTTCTCTCTCTCTCTCTCTCTATCTTCTGTTCTCTTCTCTCTTCTCTCTCTCTCTCTCTCTCTCTCTCTCTTTCTTTCTTTCTTTCTTCTCATCAGATAAAGAGCACAATCGCGTTGAAGCGACAAATTTTCCTGGTGAGTGGCGATTGGTTTTCCTGTTCCCACATTTTCTCCATATTGGTAAACCCCAGCGTTCCCACAGAAAGTGGAAATACTAGAGACAGTGCAAAGCGTTCCCTAATAAGCCCCCTGTCCAATTAAAACGCTGGGGCGTGTACCAGACATCCTGTTTACGGTTGAGCTCCCGCTTCAACTTGGGTTGACTGCTGATTCTTCAACAAGAAGGTGTAGAGAAGGAGCAGGGAGCGACAGGAGGGAAGGGGGAGGGGAGGTGGGGGCTAACGGATCAGGATTTGTGCGGGGAAGGAGTAGGAGGTGGTTGGCAAAGAGACGTCTAGGACGGGGGGGGGGGGGGGGGGAGTGTGGGAATTTTCATTGTGTTTGGGATTGTGGGGACGGGGGTTGGTCTGTCTCATCCCCCCATACGCACACGTACACACGTGCACACAAGCGCACGCGCGCGCGCACACACACACACACACACACACACACACACACCACATACACCACACACACCACACCACACCACACCACACCACACACACGCATGCACACACCACACACACACACACACACACACACACACACACACACACACACACGCACGCACACACACACACACACACACACACACACACACACACACACACACGCACGCACCACACACACACACACACACACACACACACACACACACACACACACACACACACACGCATGCATGCATGCACACACACACACGCACACACACACACACACACACACACACACACACACACACACACACACACACACACACACATGTGGGCACATGCTTGCACACATAATCACAGGAGATAGCTAGGCAGGGAAGGAGAAAGGCGACACCATCTAACAACTAATGGGTCTGGAGGATGGAAAAGTCCCAGCTTCGTTCTGTTCTGAGTTTGTCCAGTCTGGTTTAATGAACCACGTCCAGCATGAACTCCCTGGACTGGCGATGGTTGAAGGGAGAGGGGAGGGCAGGAAGAGGATGGGGGAGGGGGGTGGGTGGGAGGAGTTACCCCCACCTTTGATCTGGTTGCCCTCCTCGCTGCTCTCCCTGGGTTCCAGAACGATAGGCTCTGGCAGTCATGATACTGCCGTTATCACAATTTCTACAGTTTCACATAAACAGATAAACACAATACATGCAAGAAGTAAAAGTGACAGTTCAGTTTGTTTCAAAGTCCAGCGAACCACAGAGGGCGTGCCAAGGGCGCGCAAAAACTGCAGATGGACAAGAAGGAGCACCAGAAGATACAATACACGTCATCGCGTCCACCTGATGTATGTCCTGAAAAGTAGTAGTGGCAACAGTGCAAATTCATTTAACATGTTAGACATGT
>CM065722.1:35752072-35759572 GCA_033310375.1 Conus canariensis | reverse complement strand
AACTGTTTTCGTTCTCAGAGCTGCTGGAACTGAGGTAGGAAACAAACTTCCTACCAAGCCTGCTCTAGCTCTTACTTGCTGTCTGCCGTCTGCCACATGTGAAGAAACAGCTACTAGCTAGCGAAATCTGCGTAATGGATTCACTTTGCAATAATTTCCCCAAACCCAGATTTACTCCTTTCAAATTATTGGTTTTATTACTTCGTTGCTCGTCTCCCTGTTGGCAGCTCATTGTGTCAGATCTGATTAAAAAGCGAGATCGTTCTAATGATTTCGTTTTGTCTTCTTTCCTCGTCTGTCTGTGTGTCAGTCTGTCTGCCCCCTCCCCACCCACCCCCTCTCTTTCTCTCTCTCTCTCTCTCTCTCTTCTCTCTCTCTCTCTCTCTCTCTCTCTCTCTCTCTCTCCTTCTCCCCTTCTCTCCCCTGCTAAAGGGGAAAAAAAGAAGGAAAAACGGATGACATTTTTTTTTTATACAGCATAACTGAATACTGTACTGTAGGTTCCATTTTGTTGACCAAGATGACTCTCCATCACGATTATTTGTTTGGCCTCTCTCTCTCTCTCTTCTGTGTTGTGTGTGTGTGTGTCTCTCTCTCTCTCTCTCTCTCTCTCTCTCTCTCTCTCTCTCTGTCAATGAAATCAGTGACCTCCCTTTTCACGCAGCACAGCCGACCACTGTACCCTATTTTAGGGTTTGTTGATCAAGACCACTCTCCATCACTCCGTATTTGGTGGCCACGCTGGGCACTTTTCGATTTGTTCCATGACAGAGCGTGCATCAGAATGGTTAAGCAGCCTCTTAAGAACCTGGAGTTTTCGAGAGGAGTTTCTTTTGTTTAGAGCGAGGTTTTCTGTTTGTTGTTTCTTTGTTTGTTCTTTAGACATGTATATTATTACCCTGGTGTTTGGCATGCACTAATGGAGAAAGGGATACTTTAATGAAAGCTGTCGTCCATCCTGTGCGCTGAAAACGGGTCACAGGTCTGACGTTATTTTAGGAGTCCGCAAATTGCATGTGGACTGGGTTGTCTCACACTCGCCCGTAGGTATGCTTCGTGCATGGCGTGTGTAGATGTAGATGGACAGATGGATCGCTTGAGAGGTAGATAGATGGATCGATCGATCGATAGATAGATAAACAGATAGATTAGATAGACTGGTGTATGCATATAGATGTGCATACACACACCACACACACACACACACACACACACACACACACACACACACACACAACAGAACACACACACACACACACACACACACACACACACACACACACACATATATATATATATATATATATGTGTGTGTGTGTGTGTGTGTGTGTGTATATTGATATATATATATAATATATAATAGGAGAGAGAGAGAGAGACAGTCAGACAGACAGGTTATACACAAATATATACATATATAGACCATTATTCAGGTGATCTGATGTGAATACTTTACAAACAAACAAAAAAGTCAACTCAAAGCAAACTCGTCAACCCTTCCCTCCCTCCACATTTTTTGCTCATGCACATACGTACATACGCATACATGCATACACATGAGCACAAGCGCCCACACACACATAAACACGCACACACAAACTCACACACACACATACACTCAATCTCTCTCTCTCTCTCTCACATAGAACACACACACACACACACACACACACACACACACACACACACACACACACACACAGACGCATGCACGCGCGCACACACAAACCCTCACTACACACACACACACACACACACACACACACACTCTCTCTCTCTCTCTCTCATCTTCTCTCTCTCTCTCTCTCTCTCGCTCACACACACACACACACACTCACACACACACACACTCACACACACACACAAACACATGCACATGTACACACGTGCATGTGCACTCGACGCACACACACACACACACACACACACACACACACATGCACATGCACATGTACACACGTGCATGTGCACTCACATAGATTCTCTCTCTCTCATTAGATGACTCTCTCTCTCTCTCTCTCTCTCTCTCTCTCTCTCTCTCTCTCTCTCTCTCTCTCTTATCAGATAAAGAGCACAATCACGTCAAACCGAAAAATCCTGGTGAGCGGCAATTGGTTTTCCTATACCCATGTATCTATCTCCATTATTGTTAAACCCCAGCGTTCCCACAGGAAGTGGAAATACCAGAGACAGTGCAGAGCGTTCCCTAATAAGCCCCCTGTCCCATTAAAACGCTGGGGCGTCACCAGACGTCCTGTTTATGGTTGAGCCTCCCACTTCAGCACTTTGGTTGACTGCTGATTCTTCCAATGATAAGGCGTGGAGGAGGGGACAGGGAGCGACGGGAAGGAAGTGGAAAGGGGGTGGGGGCTAACGGGTGTAGATTTGTTAGGGGGGGAGGGGGGGGGAGATGGGTAGCAAAGAGGCATTTGGGACAGAAGGTGGTGATGAGCCAGTGTGGGAATTTACGTTGTGTTTGGGAGTGTCTTGTGTTCTCTGTCGGAATCCCTCAGAGCACCGTGGAGTGAGTGGAGGAGAGGCAGGGACGACAGTTACACAGATCTGATATGTTTAGTCCTATCTTGTCCATGAGTTTGACTCCGTTCTCCCCCCTCCCCAGTCTTCGACCCCCCCCCCCCCCCCCCCCCCCCCCCCCCCCCCTGCCTGCATTCTTTCCTCAGATCCCAGTTCTTGTTTTGTTTTGTTTGGTTTTAATTTGTTGGGGATGCCGATTCAGCGGATCAAGTGTAGCCTATGCAGACTAGTTCCCAGACGAATCGAGGCCACCATGATGGACCTTCCCCCTCCTCCTGCGCCTCTCTCTCTCTCTCTCTGTCTCTCTCTATCTCTCTCTGTCTCTCTCTCTCTCTCTTCTCTCTCTCTCTCTCTCTCTAACTTATGTGTGGGTAAATGGGTGTCTGGGTGGGTGCGAATTTCAGTACTTCTTCTTTCTTTCTTTCTTCCTTACTTTCTTTCTTTCTTTCTTTCTTTTTATCATTCTTTCTTTATTTCTTTCTTCTTTCTTTCTTCCTTCTTTCTTTCGTTCTTTCTTTCTTCCTCTCCTTGTTTCTTCTTTATCTCATCTCACACACACACACACACACACACACACACACACACACACACACACACACACACACACACACACACACACACGCAATGAGCGAAGCGAACAAGCAAAAAACATCCAACCACTATGAAAACCTCACAATATGACAGTGAGACATGCAAGACGTAAAACAAATTTCAATTTGTTTTATGTCCGGCCAGTCGCTAGGGCTCCAATCAAGGGTGTGCCAAAAAAAAAAAAAAAAAAAAATCAACACGAGAAAGAGCACCAGTACCTAAAACAGGGGTCATTGACATCCGCCTCAAGCATGACCTGAAAAGTAGCAGTCGCAGTAGTCCAAGCTCATTAAAAAGAAAGAAAAGAAAGAGAGAGGAAAACACTCTGCATGTCGCCTCGTTCTGTCTCCACCCAATCCACTCACCCCTTTAAACTTTTCCTAGCCTCACCTGTATGTATAATTTGAGAAAACATTTTAAGTCCCACACCTGCAGAGTAAATAAAACAAACCTTAATTTGCTCGTTGGTTCATCGTCTCAACGCAGATTTTGTCTGAAAAACAAACACATCTGCTTTTTAATCATTTTGTTCGTTAGAAGGATTAAACAGTTTCCGTTCTCTGAGCTGCTGGAACTGAGGGAGGAAATAAACTTCCTACCAAGCCTGCTGCAGCTCTTACTCGCTGTCTGCCCCATGTGAAGAAACGAGCTACTAGCTAGGAAAATCTGCATGACCGAATCACTCTCCGGTGGTTCCCTAACTCAGCTTTATTTCTTTAAATGTATTGGTTTTGTTATTTTGTTGCTCGTCTCCCTGTTGGCACTACATGTGAATCAGGTCTGATTAAATGGGCTGAGACCACTCAAATTATGTTATTGTATCCCTCTCTCTCTCTCTCTCTCTCTCTCTCTCTCTCTCTCCTCTCTCTCTCTCTCTCTCTCTCTCTCTCTCCCTTCCAGCTTTAGAAAGAAAAAAAAAAGAAAAGAAAGACAATGATTGAATCTTTTTCTCACACAGCTTAGCCGAATATTGTACCGTATTTTCCGGTTTGTTGATCAGGATGACACTCCATCACAAACATCTGTTTGGCCTGCCTGCCTGCCTCTCTCTCTCTCTCTCTCTCTCTCTCTCTCTCTCTCTCTCTCTCTCTCTCTCTCTCTCTCTCTCTCTCTCTTGCACTCTCAATAAAACCAGTGACCTCCCGTTTTCCTGCAGCACAGCCAAACACTGTACCCTATTTTAGGGTTTGTTGATCAAAACCATTCTCCATCACTTCGCATTTGGTGGCCACGTTGGGAACATTTCGATTTGTTCCACGACAGAGCGTGCATCAGAATGATTGAGCTGCCTCTTTAAGGAGCTGGATTTTTCGAGAGGAATTTTCTTTTGGTTTGAGCGAGGCTTTCTGTTTGTTTGGTTGGTTGGTTTTTATATCGTATGTTGCCCTGGTGCTTGGCATGCACTAATGGAGAAAGGGATGCTTTTATAAAAGCTGTCGTCCTCTCTGTGCACAGACAACCGACCTGACGTGATTTTAGGAGTTGGCAAAATGTGCGTCGACTGGCTTGTTTCACACGGACTTGCATACATGCCTGCATGCGTAGTATGTGTAGATGTACATGGATACATAGATTGATAGATAGTCAGGTAGTTAGATAGATAGACCGGTACGTACATACATACATATATACATATATGCATAGACAGCAAGAGAAACGGACAGATAGATAGGTAATAGATATATAGATGACTATAAAGAGCGTTATTCAGAAGGTCTGATCTGAATACTTTACTAAACAGACCCCCCAAAAAATCAACTCTTAGAGCAAACTCCTCAGCCCCTTACCTCCCTCCACATTTGCACATGCACGTATGTATGTGCGCGTATATGCATACACATGAGTACACACACACGCACAAGCACACACACATGTGCACGTGCACACACGTATGCACTCTGTCTGTCTGTCTGTTTGTCTGTCTCTCTCTCTTCTCTCTGTCTCTCTCTCTCTCATCCTCATTCTCTCTCATCAGATAAAGTGCGCAATCGCGTCGAAGCGAAAAATCGTCCTGGTGAGCGGCAATTGGCTTTCCTGTTCCCACATTTTCTCCATTATTGTTAAACCCCAGCGTTCCCACAGAAAGTGGAAATACCAGAGACAGTGCAGAGCGTTTTCCTAATAAGCCCCTTGTCCCATTAAAACGCTGGGGCGTCACCAGACGTCCTGTTTATGGTTGAGCCTCCGGCTTCAATGCTTCAACACTTTGGTTGACTGCTGATTCCTCCAATAATAAAGTGTGGAGGAGGGGTCACGGAGCGGCGGAAGGGAAGGGGGGATGGGAATGGGGCTAACGGGTGTAGATTTGTTCGGGGAGAAGGAGGGCGTGGATGGGTGGCGAGGAGGCATCTGAGACAGAGGGTGGAGAGAGCGACGAGAAAAGGAGTTACGTTGTGTTTGGGATTGTGGGGGTGTTCTCTGTCTCAGTCCCTCAGTGCATAGGGGGAGGGGGGGGGGGGGGAGAGGGACAGGGGTGATAAATACACATATGTGACATCTGCAGCCTTATCTCGTCCATGAGTTCGCTGACATCTGCAGCCGTATCTCGTCTATGAATTTCGCATCCAGCCTACCCCCTCCTCACTCTCTGCCCTGCACTCTCGCCTGCCTACCATCCTCTTGTACCAGCTCTTTGCTTGTTTTGTTTGTTAGTCTGTCTTTCTCCAGGACACGATTCAGCAGATTTAGCCTGAAGGGATTAGTTCCCACGTATTGACGCCACTGTTACTGCCCCGCCCTCTCTCTCTCTTTCTCTCTCTGTCTCTGTCTCTTCTCTCTCTCTCTCTCTTCTCTCTCTCTCTCTCTCTCTCTCTCTCTCTCTCTCGTGTCTCTGTCTTTGTCTCTGTCTGTGTGTGTCTGTTTGGCTGTCTCTCTCAGTCTCTGTCTCTAGCACATGCGCGCGCACACACATACGCGCGCGCGCACGCACACACACACACACACACACACACACACACACACACACACACACACACACACATGCACACACACACACATGTACACACGCACACACACATACACTCACATACAGAGAGACAGACAGAGACAGAGAGAGGCGGAAAGTAATTTATTTTTGTTTAGGTTCGTCAAAACCTTAAAGAGGCTCCTTCGTTTGCCACTGGCTGCCGCAAAGAAGAAACACTCCTGTGCTGCTTACATAAAGGCCACTTCCTCTTAAAAACCCACTCTGGTGCCTTTTAAAGAGGCGTGGAGGCTTCCTCTTGCATACCTTGCACTGCGCAGGAGGTTCTCATAGAGTGATGAATTGGACGTAATGTTGAACAAAAGTGATTTACAGGAGATACTACCGAGATCTTTTGCAGGAATGTTCCGCCAATTGTGATGTTTTTTTTTTCTGTTTTGTTTTTCTTTGTTTTTCTGAAAGAGGTCAGTATTTCTCGTTTGATCTAAGACTTTGTGGAACACAGTTCTTGTTTTCTGGTGTTTTCAGTTTTGTGTAGAATCGAGTAAGCCCTAGTAAAGCCCGGGTAAACCCTCCACACTCCATCCCAACCCCCCATCCTCCAACCCTGTCACCACTGCAATTACATGGACTAAAACAAGTGACGTGTGGGAACTGAAGAAACAGCCTGGCCGAAAACAGTCGCAGACAGACGGGTTCAGAGTGTGACGTTCCAGAGACAACTGGCAGTCGGTAGGAGCAGAGAGGGACGAACCGTTTCCGCCTCGGCAGTCTCTTGGGTAGTGCTGTCCTCAAGCAGCAGGAATGTGTCGCTCCTTGTCAACTTCTTTTGTATCATATTGGTCTGCATGACTTGGTGGAGTTAGTTCCTACAAAACCTGAACGTGGTGGCCTGACCGATACCGAGGCTGAAGAACGAGAGCATACTAGAGAATCCTTTAGACGCACTATGTAGATCAGAGTGGGAAAGGATGGGTATCTAGCCTCGCTGTACTGCTGTTCACCTTTGTCGGAGTCCTGCCCGCTTGCGCGGGTCACTAGCCATTTCCGGGCACCGCAGCCACTGAGAGATGCGTTCAAGTGGCCGCGGCACCCCTCTCGGGTAACCATGCACAGCAGAATGTTCTTGTTGTCCGCTGTTCAGCGAGGTCGGCCCGCTGTGCGTAGCCAGCCCTTGCCCGCGCGCGAACTTGGGGGGGGGGGGGGGGGGGGGGGGCTTAAAACCTGACAGTTGGCCCACTATCGGCGGCGAGATGTGGTGAACATACAGCTCAGCTGACCTGTAGACTAGGAAGCAAACGGAGAGCGTCAAGAAGAAGTGGTGCCTTCAGTACGCACCATGAGACTCGGCTGGCAAAATGTGAAGATGCTTATCCCCCCATCCCCTCTTAATCTATTGATTTTTCCAATCTTTATATCGAGATAGAAAAACAACCAAGATTAGGAATATG
>CM065722.1:35737072-35742072 GCA_033310375.1 Conus canariensis | reverse complement strand
TGTATACGCGTTCCCAGTCTGAAATAGAAGAACATGGAAGGCTGACTTGATTCTCAGGAAAATATGAAATCAACGCGTTCTTCCGTGCCGACCACCATGCGATCCGTTCAACATTCAAAAAGTGAGCAAAGAGCATCCCAATTAAGCTACTTACCCATGTTAGAAGCATAATTAGATCCTAGTTTTCTATACTGTGCGCACGAGCGCGCGCGCGCCTGTGTGTGTGTGTGTGTGTGTGTGTGTGTGTGTGTGTGTGTGTGTGTGTGTGTGTGTGTGTGAAGAAGAAAAAGACGGTTACGAAATAAAGTCCGTGAATGTTGTGTGTTTATTTTTTCTGTTTTGCATTGTTAAAACGTGGATGTTTCTGTGCATTATCATAATAGTATTTTTTCAAAATTAAACTGTGAGGCACGTGATGTATTTTTTTTTTTTTAATCGAAATGTTGTCTTTTGTGAAAAACATCTTTGGATGAGATGCGAGAAGAAAAATGGGCCTTCAGACACTCCCATACACCGTCCCCCCCCCCCCCCCCCCTCCCCCGTCACGAAGAAAAGACAAATTACGGCTGGCGCGCGCATGCAAGCACACACACGCACGCATACACGCGCGCGCACACACACACACACACACACACACACACACACACACACACACACACACACACACACACACACACGTTAAAACACACCATACATACACACATTCGCTCGTGCGCGCGCGCGCGCTCACACACACACACACACACACGCGCGCGCGCGCGCACTCACACAGACAGACAGACAGACAGACGATTGACAGACAGACACAGAGAGAGAGAGACTCGAACCCGTAGGCATCAAATCATTGGCTCATTCACCTGCATTGTTTGTTTTACATCGATTAAAAAAAAGGTATCTGAAGTGAGGTGTAAAGGGAGCTGATCGCAGACAAAAACAAGGAATGGGGTTCCAATGCAGTGGACAAACTCCGCACTAAACAACCGGCCTCCCCCCGAACACCTTACACGATGTTCACCTGTGACCACACGGCTACCATAGGACTAACATTGTGAACACACCCACCCGAATGCGGGCCCTCTACTACGGAATGAATGACGTTTTGCATCCCTGTTCAGTTTTGGAGGTGTGGTGTGTGTGTGCGTGTGTGTGTGTGTGTGTGTGTGTGTGTGTGTGTGTGCGTGCGCGCACGCGCGCGTGGTGCGTGCGTGTGTGTGTGTGTGTGTGTGTATTTAATGTTTTCTAAATCTACGTTTAATACTCGTTTTAACAGGGTTCTTTTTTTTTAACTGGATTGATATGATCTAAGATATGTGCATTTTAAAGTTTGGTGCTCTGAGTAGAAATTTTCGAGAAAATTGAATTGAAACGTACAGTTGTATCACACTATGTGGATAGAAGTGTGTTTTTTTTTAACTCTTACAGATATTGAGGTTTTTATTTTCCCCAAAATCTAGTTACGAGAATATGATTATAGAGTAGTTTTTAATGTACGCAAAATCGGTCTGGTACCCTGATATCCCTGCACCGATCTGGTACCCTGATATCCCTGCACCGGTCTGGTGCCCTGATATCCCTGCACCGGTCTGGTACCCTGATATCCCTGCACTAGTGGTCTGGTACCCTGATATCCCTGCACTAGTGGTCTGGTACCCTGATATCCCTGCACCGGTCTGGTACCCTGATATCCCTGCACCGGTCTGGTACCCTGATATCCCTGCACCGGTCTGGTACCCTGATATCCCTGCACCAGTGGAAAAAATGGTGGAGGTGCAGAATATTCATATCAAGGTTGAGGGGGGGGGGGGGGGACAATTTCTTGGCTTGCAAGTCTAAGCACTCGCTGTGGTCGTCATTTCTTATCCGTCTTACTTTTCATAGTCTCGTCTGTCTGTCTGTCTGTCTGTCTATCTGTCTGTCTGTCTGTCTGTCTGTCTCTCTCTCTCTCTCTCTCTCTCTCTCTCTCTCTCTCTCTCTCTCTCTCTCTCAAGTTGAATTGCAATTCTCTTGCATATCTAAAATACGCACAAATACAACCAATTGCTCAATATGGTACTGAATTGTGGAGACTTAGTAGTGCAGCTCGCCACTGTGAAAAGTTACATCTTTTTGTTCTTAAGAAGTTGTTAGGATTCCAAAATGCAAACACCAAATGATTTAATTTATGGAGAGACAAACAAGATACCCAATTTACATAAATTCTGCTGTAAGGTGTACACGATATTGGATCAAATTGACAAGAATGGATGAGTCCAGATTACCAAAAAAAGCATATAGAACACTGTTCGATTTAGAATCTCGTGACAAGACAAACTGGGCATCAGATATTCGATGTAAATTGTATATGTTTGGGGTATGTGTGGCTGAACCAAGGTGCTGAGGGAGTAAATCAGTTTATCGCAGTCTTTAAAGAAAGACTGGTACTCTGCAAATGACAGGAATGGGATTTTCATGTTGAGAACAGTGAGAGGTTCAGTATATATAAAACGTTTTGTACAATAGCTGTTGATAAAACGTATTTAATGTTGAACATTGACAGGCATCTGAAAATTGTAACAACAAGATTTAGACTTAGTTTTTTCGGATATTGCTGTACCTCAATATGGATACAAACAATACACTCTAGTCGATTTAATTGGTACATTATGTAAACAAATGACAGAAGACGAGGTGCATTTTGTCTTATGTTGTTCTGCACGAAATGATTTAAGAGTGCGGTGTATACATTTAAAGTACTAGGAATATCCGAATCTTTTTTCGACTAAGTTTACTTTGTGCATCAAATAATGAACGAACAATTAGACACTGTCCATTTTCTTTCATGAAGCGTTTAAGTGACGATCTATTTTGTTACCTTGATGTGTTAATTTTGAACGATTGGAAATAGTTTGCAACGATTGTTCAGCTGCACCCCTTCATGAGGGGCAGTGGCCTAATAATGAGATGAATATCCGTCATCTCTCTCTCTCTCTCTCTCTCTCTCTCTTCTGTCTGTCTGTCTTCTGTCTGTCTGTCTGTCTGTCTGTCCTGTCTGTCTGTCTTCTCTCTCCTCTCTCTCTCTCTCTCTCTCTCTCTCTCTCTCTCTCTCTCTCTCTCTCTCTCTCTGTCCCTCTCAGTGTTTCTCTCATTGTCTTTGTTTTTGTCTCTATGTTTTTGTCTGTCTTCTGTTTGTCTGTCTGTCTGTGTGCCTCACTCTCACTCTCTCCCCCCCTCTCTCTCTCTCTCTCTTCACACACACACACAATCTCCCTCCCTCCACTCCCCTCTCTCTCTCTACAGCCCCCCCCACCCTCTCTCCCTCTCTCTCTCTCTCTTTCTCCTCTCCCTCTCTGTCGCTCTCCTTTTCTCTCCCCCCTCTCTCTCTATCTCTCTCTCACACAATCTCCCTCCCTCCCCTCCCCTCTCCTCTCTACAGCCCCCCCCCCCCCCCCCCGTCTCTCTCTCCCTCTCTCCCTCTCTTTCTCCTCTCTCCCTCTCTGTCGCTCTCCTTCCCTCTCTATCTCCCCCTCTTTCCCTCCCACCTTCCCTCTCGCTCTTTTTCTCTCTCTCTCTCTCTCCCCTTCTCTCTTTCACTCCCTCACCACCCCCCCCCCCCCTCTCTCTCTCTCTCTCTCTCTCTCTCTCCTCACCTCGCGTCATTTGCTATGATCATCAGTTTTATCCATATTCAAGCCATCATGAAGCAGGCCATTTCTTCACCCTCCAAATGCCCCAACTGTTGATGACTGGGGGGGGGGGGGGGGGGGGGGTGATGAAATGAGACGTGAAGCCCGAGCTAAAATTGGCTTCACGCATCTAGTGGCTGATCAAAAAAAAAAATAAATAAATAAATAAAACGATAAAAAAGAAAAAAAAAATGTGAGGAACAACAGCAACAACGACAAAAAAGACGAAAATGAATGCCCCCGCACGCCTTTGCGTGGCTGGCACACGCTCCCCATCCCTCCCCCCCCCCCCCCCACTCCCACCTCCTCCTCCTCCGTTCCTTTCATTCTCCTTCTTCATCTTGTTTTCTTCATCTTTCCGTCATTCTTGACGTCTGCTCTTTTATCCATCCTCTTCTCATTAACTTGGGTAATGAGAACGACGTAGAGTTTTTTTTTTCGTTGGTGGCGGTGGTGGTGGTGGTTTTGTTTCTGTGTTGTTGTTGTTGTTGTTGTTGTTGTTGTTGTTGTTGTTGTTGTTGTTGTTTATATGTGACACAAAATCGGTTTCTCGTTAAAAAGCGCCATTAAAACTCTTTTCAGTCTCCGCAATATCTTGCTGTTTAAATGTCTATTTTTTAGTGTGTGTTTTGTTTTTTGTTTTTCAGCTGTTTTTATTCTGCTTCTTCTTCTTCTTCTTCTTCTTCTTCTCCCCTTTCCACTACTTGTTTTCTTGACCTTTTCTCAAGTGTGTAGATTTCACGCGTGTGTGTGTGTGTGTAGTGTGTGTGTGTGTGTGTGTATGTGTGTGTGTGTGTGTGTGTGTGTATGAGCGTGTGTGTATGCGTGCGTGGGTGTGTGTGTGTGTGTGTGAGGTGTATGAGCGGTGTGTGTGTGTGTGTGTGTGTGTGTGTGTGTGTGTGTGTGTGTGTGTGTGTGAGTGAGTGAGTGTATGAGCGTGTGTGTATGCGTGTGTGCATGCATGTGTGTGTGGGGAGGGGGGTTGGTGGGGGGGGGGGGGCGGGGGGAGTGTGTGTGTGTCTGTAGGTGTGTGTGGGTGCGTGTCTGTGTTTGCACACGAACGCTTTGCGATCGCTCAAAATCAATATTCGTCAGTTTTTGTTTTTTTTTTAATTCACATGGATTTGCTTTCGTATGAGACAATCAAGGTGTTTAATGTGTTTCCGCTTCTCTTAAATGTTTCAAACAAGGATCGATTGATTGTAAATGGCAGGACTGTCGTAGCCACATGTATGATAGTGATAGATTTGCACAGTATAGACTTCTTTAAACATCGTAGCTGAAAGAAATTTACGTTGATATGAACATGAACCATTACATAAGAAGTGCTTCAACTAA
>CM065722.1:35714572-35727072 GCA_033310375.1 Conus canariensis | reverse complement strand
GTACTGTGTTAAAGGCCCAGGGTGGCTAAAAGGTTTCGTTGCGGGATTGGAGACGGATTTGGAGAAATACCAGAACCTATTCTAGTTTAGTGAACAGACTAGACGTTTCACTTGTACAAAACTCATTGGCCATTCAGTAGTGGGGGTGTTTAAAAAAATGGAGAAAAGTCTGTAAAAATGTAAGAGGAAAAAAAAGAAACGGAAAAAGAGGAAGGAAAGAAAGAAAGGAAAAGAGAAAATCTGTAGAACGGCATGAAGAGAGGGCAGTAGTAGACGCAGTCCATCATTAGTAAGTACATTATTAGCAATACTTTCCAGATGATATGCTGGCATTTTTTTTTTTCTTGCGATAAAATCATGGCAGACGGAAGAGCAGAGGGGAACGACCGAACTCGTCCTCCCATCTGTCCTAGATTCTGACCTCAGAATAACTTTCCATACCTCCGTATCATAAGGGATACATGTTTCTTTCAGTCTATCATTGTCATGTTTGCCTCTAACAGTTCTGTTGCTGATTTTTTTTTTCATGGTCGGGGACAACGTTACGTGCGGGGGGGGGGGGGGGGGGGGGGGGGGGGGGGGGGGGGGGGGGGGGGGGGGGGGGGGGGGGGGGGGGGGGGGGTGGGGGGGGGGGGGGGGGGGGGGGGGGGGGGGGGGGGGGGGGGGGGGGGGGGGGGGGGGCTTAAATCATTGATACAGTTTTTAACACACTTTTAAACTTTTTTTTCCTCTAAAAGGTCGATTATTTCAGCCGATCGTTTCAATCAAAACTGGAACATAAGCGCTGTGGATGGAATTCTTGTTCACGGTGTCAAGGTTTCTTTTTCACTGTCACTGACAATGGAGATCATGTTTACAAGTTAGAATTAAAGCCTCTGCAATGATGGCTTTTATCAGCAAAGATACGATTTACTAAAGAGAACACAAAACACGTTTTGTGTAAGCATGATTCTATCCTGATTGAAGACATAGCAGGACATGCGTTTCCGTCACACACACACGCACACGCGCACGCACGCACGCGCGCGCGCGCGTGCATGCACGCACGGACACACACACACATACGCACGCACCCACACCACGCATGCACACAGATAGGCAAGTAGGTACGTTGTTCGCTTGTCTTTGTTGTTGTTTTGTTTTTGTTTGTGTCTGTTGATTTTCCTCCTTTCCAATTCCATTTTGATAATTTCCTGACGCAGCCACTCCAATGTACATTTTCTTTGAAAGAGTACGGTTTATAAGCCTATGCTTGTTGTACTCCATGATTTGATGAATATTGCTGCAAAACTGTTTTCGAACAAATAAAATCTGTTTAAACCAAGTAGGTACGTAGGTAGACAGATTGACAGACAGAGAGACAGACAGAAGTACAGATAGATACGCATGCGCATGCACCCGCAAACACACACACACACACACACACACACACACACACACACACACACACACACACACACACACAGAGCTCGTGAGCAAGCTGAGAAAAAAAAGAAGAAGAAGAAAAAAGAAGAAGAACGTCACCATTTATTCGATTGCCGCATGTTACTTTACGTGACCTTTTCCTGGCTGGTGTAAATCAGATACCCAGCAGGAAAGAAAATGTGGGCTAACTTGAGCCGGCCGTTCGTGTAACATGGGAGACCAAGGCTAATCTAAAGGTCACACCTGAATTCTTCTGTGTGTGCGTTCGGTTTTCATGTTCACCCACCCCACCCCCTTTCTTTCTACCTGGCACACCATCTGTTAGACACTGTGAAAGTCGTTCGATCCTGTGAGCTACTTTTCAGGTGACCCCCCCCCCCCCCCCCGTTGAAGCTTCTTCTCCTGAATGGCCTCGTTAAGATCTTCTCCAGCGGCTTTGGGACTGGCGAGCTAATTGCAGGGTGTTTTATGGCATAGATGGGCAACATGGCAATATGATATTTATGGGAGGCGTAGATGGTCACGTCGTCGGGATTTTGGGTTTGGCTGGGTTGTTGTCGTTGTTTGTTATTGTTGTTGTTGTTATTCTGGTTGTTTGATTGATTGTTATCATCAGGAGGAATAGCATTGAGTCTGGTTTTTGTTTCTCTCTCTCTCTCTCTCTCTCTCTCTCTCTCTCTCTCTCTCTCTCTCTCTCTCTCTCTCATTTCTTTTCTTTCTTCCTGTCTTTCTTTCTGTCAGTCTGTCTGTCTGTCTGTCTGTCTCTCTCTCTCCTCTCCCCCCCCCTCCCCCGTCTTTCTGTCTTATCTTCCTCTCTTTCTTTCTTTCTTTCTTCCTGTCTTTCTTTCTGTCAGTCTGTCTGTCTGTCTGTCTCTCTCCCCCCCCCCTCCCCCGTCTTTCTGTCTTATCTTCCTCTCTTTCTTTCTTTTCTTTCTTCCTGTCTTTCTTTCTGTCAGTCTGTCTGTCTGTCTGTCTCTCCTCCCCCCCCCCCCCCCCCCCCCCCCCCCCCCCCCCCCGTCTTTCTGTCTCATCTTCCTCTCTTTCTTTCTTTTTCTTTCTTTTTTCTTTCTTATTCTCTGTCTTTCTTTCTTTCATTTTTTTTTCTTTATGTATTTTTTTTTCATCATCAGGAGGAGTAGCACTTACCGCCAGAGCAGCTTTGAAAATAATGCAGAGACTGTTTGGCTGGGTAATCCCCTGCAGTATGGGAGCTATGGCCCCCTGGATGGGTTTTCGGGTGCTAGGGCTTAGCGTATGACTGTGGAGGGTTTGTGTATGTCTGTATCAAAAGAGGATTTGAAAGAAAAACGATGCCAATCCCTCGGTGTGAAGCTCTCTCTCTCTCTCTCTCCTCTCTCTCTCTCTCTCTCTCTCTCTCTCTCTCTCTCTCTCTCTCTCTTTCAAGGACAGGAATTCACACGTCAGCCGTTGCTTATGTCACAGTGAGCTGTCCTTGTTGAATTCAACTTTTGGATCAGTAACAGACATTTGGCAACTGTTAGCAGTGACGTTTTAAGCTTTCGTTTGTTTGTTTGTTTTTTATGTGTATTCGGTACAACTGACACATTTGGAGACGGAAAAATATAGCAAATGAAAGCTGTTAAGAGTGGAGACAGAATAACCGAGGGAAGTCACGATCAATGGCGGTTAGCCTTCTGTGGAACGGTTCCTTTGGGAAAGAGAATCAAAGAGTTGTGTTGCCAGAGCGCCCAACGAATGCAACGATGAAAGAGCAATGTAGAAAAAGGACGCGTTTCGACTCCTAGGTTTTCAACAAGACGAAATAAAACAAAAAAAGCAATGACATAGCGCCTTTTTCAGGGGTTTAGAAGGGCAGTGGTCCCGTTAGGGCCCGGTATCATTTTCCTCATTTACCTAGAAACTGCCAACTGTTCATTTACATGGAATCCATCATTACTTATTGGGGATCTTAACTATAAATCCATTATACCAGTCGCCGTGGCGAAGTGGTCAACTGTTGCGGACTTCCGGATGAGAGGTCATGGGTTCGATTCCTGTCAGAACTTTCTATTTGTGGACTTTTGCTGCCCTCGATCGGTTCCTATCCAGAGTTGAGTTTGCTGTGGACTCAGCTTGGAAGATTGCGACCACACAGAAGAGTTTCCAGCCACTTCATGGATGCATCTCCGAGAGTGATGCTCAAATTTCCTGATCAACATTGCAGATGTCTGTATCTCTTGGATCTGGTTGACGCTAGGATATGTTATGAAAGCAAGCACATATTAGAGGCCTGTCATCCTCACCATCATCGATCAGGATTTAAGAATAAGTTTCGGATAAGTGGTTTCTCGTTCTTCGTTTTCACTGTCCTAAATGTTGTTTGTTTTTGCCTGAAGAAGACCCAGGAGGTCGAAATGCATTGTGTTTTGTCCTGTAATCTGTCTGCGTCCTTGGAGGTGACTAACTCCTTTTCTTTCTAAGTTTTGCTTCTTTTTCCACTCAGTCACTTCGTTTTCAGACTACCTTTTTTTTGCTGTCCCATCTGCTGTGCAACCTAAGTGACATTGCACCCACGCCGCGCATTCCAAGCCCCGTCCACAGCCACACCCCTGTCCGGCCCGCCGCCTCCCTTGCACCGGCAATTCCCAGGGAGCAGTCAATGTCAAGTCGTCAAGAGGCAACCCACCGGCGGAGACACTGCACTGCCGCCGAGTCCCTTCGGTGGTGTTCAGTGGTGCTTGTTCAGATGTATCATACGCAGGATACCACCTACTAAGCCCCCCCCCCCACCCACCCCCACCCCCACCCCCTCCCCCACCCTCCTGGCGACAGTAATTGCTATATCGCGGAGCCGCGTAAGTGAACTCTACCTTCGGAGGCCGCCACCCCGTCTGTCCAACGACAGCCTCCATGAAGTTACCGTTGACCCCGACGAAATCATACCAAGGCCATAGACGTGGACAGGACATCGTAACTGAGATCACCATGAGAGCAAGGCATGGAGGGCCACATAATTTTGAGACCTTTTTTTCTTTTTAATGCTGATCGATGAGAATGAGGATGATGAAGATGATTTCCATTCCGGTCTGAGACTACATGACAGGGCTGTACCACACGCATACTTTTATAGTATGTCCCGGCGTCAAGCTGGCCCCAGATATACGACACCTGCAGTGTTGGTCAGGAAATTTGAGCAACACTCTCAGACACGATTCCATTGAGTGGACGAAACTCGACTGTGTGTTCCCAGTCTTCCCAACTGAACCCGGTCGGGGCAGAAAAAAATCCTACATGGCTCTGATGGGAATCGAACCCACGACCTCCCAGCCGGCAGTCTGCGACACTAACCGCTTCGCCACGGCAGCTGGTTCCATCCTTTCCTTTTGTGCTTACCTCTTCCTTCCTACTCCGATCCTAATCTTCACAAATCCAAGGGAGATAACTCCCGTCACGCGTCTCACTGGCGTACAGAACAGGGGTGTGATGGTGTTCGCGCCTTTCTTTCGGCGGTGTAGTAACACACCTGTTGTTTTGCTTCCAGTCCCACCTGTTGTGACCCGGCTTTCAACCTTTCTTTATGTGATTACCCTGTGGGAATGCTTGGGGGCTATTTCAGTATCGTTAGCTGCCCCGTCTTCTGGCAGTTTTGTGCTCGTAAAGTCCTCTTTTCGGCACCTCTCGTTTGACCTTGCCTTTTCACACACAAACACACACGCACGCACGCACACACACACACACACACACACACACACACAAACGCGCGCGCGCGCACGTGTGTGTGTGTCCTTACTGTCCTCCATTGTTTTTCTGCCTAGTCTTTGTTCTGGAAATATTTTTGCATTTATTTCTGGTCACAGTTTACGAACATACCAGCTTTTAGTTTTGTAAATCTAACCGCCATGTTATGAAAGTTGTACACACTGTACCGGGTGGATGCTGACTGTTCATGTCTGCAGCCTCTGTTTGCCCATATGGCATAGATGATTTAGTGTGTGTTCTTTTTTTAAGTTTATTTATGTAATTATACTGTCGGGATACTGTGGGCATTAACTAATTTCTCACGAGTTTCTTTAATCTGGGTTCTACGAATCAGCGGAATGGCAGGCGCTCCCTGCACGGGCCTTGTATTATGCCTCGTAGGAGTGTCAATACTTTTTACTGCCATGTCAGGAATGGTTTGTGTTGTTTGTTTCTTTTTTCAATACCTGACTTTTCAGGATGTGAGTTTTTTTTTGCATGGGTACGTTCGACAGCTCTTGAAAAGACCCTGCGTGGTTATAGAAACAAACTTCTTTCAACACCGCTGGGGTTAACCATCCGGCTTCCTCTGAAAGAAGGGAACGCACTCGCTTGCTGACGGTTTAGAACAGTCTCATCCTGAAAGGACACTCTCGTTGTATTTGGGGTCACCCGGACACGTGTTTCGTAGTTTTTGCCACACCATCCTCAACGGGCTGGGCGTTGGTTGGTTCAGACATGATGGTGACCAGTAAAACCTGTCAAAGACAGTACTGTACAGCATAAAGGCCGCCGACACACGAGCCGTTTTTCCCGTGTCGTCGAGGAGAACCGTTTGAACGTGCGCGGTCAGACCACTGAATCGGAGGGAATGCTACACAATACTTTTGAGACGGGTGCGAGACGGTTAATTCGCCTTTCGGTTGTGCTCCGACGACGCCTTAGAAATGCTAGGGAAATTGCGATGCTTTTTTTTTCTCCCAGTAAGGTTGGGTTTTATCATTCTTGCTTTGGCTGTTCTAAATAAAACACCGTGAGCTAGAAACTGCTCTGTCAAGTGCTTTGTCGCGGACCCTGACGAGTGCCCCTGCTTTACTCGGAGAACGCTATTTGCAGAATGGGCGCCGGCCTAATGCATAGCGTTGATCGCATGGAGAATGCCAGCCGCCGTTTCCGGAATAGAACAGGGTATGATCCAAACGGATGGGTTGAACATCGATAGTCCGGCCGTTTGAGGGGCACGTTAACGATGACAGAATATCCCCTTTAGTTCTGTTTCTTCCCATTCTGCCAGAGGGCAGTGACGGCCTGAACACCTCATGCGTCAGCCTCTTAAGATAAATATCAAAGTTAATTGATTTGACTGTGTGTATATCTATACATGTGTAGCTTCGCTTGTATGTTGTGTGTGTGTGTGTGTGTGTGTGTGTGTGTGTGTGTGTGTGTGTGTGTGTGTATCTGTGTGTCTGTGTCTGTGTGTTCTCTTTCTCTCTTTTTATTTTTATTTTTTCCGCAAACGCTTTTATTTGCTTGTACAGAAATTTACAAATGGAACACGCGAAAAGAAAAACAAAAAAATAAAACAAAAACAAAACAAAAAACAAAAAAAAAGAAAGCAGCACTACAAAAAACAAAAATGACAGTAGATCTTATCTTACATAAATACATTACAAAGCTGCAATAAGTTCGCAAGAAGAACAGCGATTCCTATTTAATATATACATATTACAAATAAGCACAACATTGTGTCTACACTGTCAGTGTCACACATTAAACTTACTATTTTGGAGCGTTTTCCTTTTTTTTTTTCAAAATCAATAGTCAGAGATAGAGAGACAGACAGACAGACAGACAAAGAGACAGACAAACAGACAGACAGACAGACAGAGACAGAAAAGAAGAAAAATCACAACCCTAGATTCCTAAAGTTTTCTATATAGAAGCATAGGAATCGACATCAACAGTACAAATAAATTACATATCCAGAAACGACGGTTGACTTTTAGCTGCCACGCCAGGCTTTGCTCAGGACTACATACAAATCTTAGTTTTCAATAAAAAAAAAATTCATATTTTTGCCATTTGTTTGCAAAATCAACATAGTTCAAATTCATTTTTGCAATGCATTTTTCGACTTGGTATTTGGTTTTTAAATATTTCCTGAAGACAGGAAACAGAGGAAGCACCTTTTCAAGTCTGGATTTATATACAAAGAACTTTGCAGAGATAATAATGTAATCGAGTACGATATCAGTTTTTATCCGAGAGTCAGTGCCAAACAAAACAAGTTCCTTTGATAATACAATTTCAGGTACACTAGAGCAATTGTCTTTTAAAGAATTCTGAAAGTCAGTCCAAAAATGTGTTGTCACGTCGCATGTGAAAAATAGGTGATCTATAGTTTCCTTTTCAGACTTACAAAAAGTACATTTGTTATTTTCAACGATGTTCATTTTTTCTAGAACAATATTTGTAGCCAGGATCCTGTGAATTAATCTCATCTGAAACCATTTCAGTTTAATTTCTTTTATTGTGTGTGTGCGAAGAAATATATTTTTCCAGTTCAATTCTTTACCTATTTCATTGTTCCATTTCTCACAGCATCTTGGTTGTGAGTTATCTGCATTTAAGATATCATAATAAAGTCGAGCTCCTTTCTTTGCGCTCCAGATGATACTGAGAGCCTTTTCAGTGGTCGTAGGCATATTACTAGCGAATCTGATATTCTTTGTTCGAATATATTTTCTGACAGATTGTACACAACCTAGGTATAGCATAAAGTTTGTTTGAACGGTATGCTTTTGCTTGAATTCTTATATGTCATGAACGACCCTGCTTGGTTTATTAAATCCGCAATACGATATACACCTTTGTCTATCCAATCCTTGAAACATATACTTTTCCCGTCTATTTTAATGTTTTTATTGTAAAAAATGTTTTCAGCCAAAACATCACTAGGATCCTCAATACTTACTTTGTCACCAAAGATTTTATATGCTTGGAAAGTGTCACTCCAAAAGGCATTAGTCTCTTTTCGGCTAACTGGTAAAGCATAACCATATTTTTCAAGATCTTTTACCAAAGGATACGTTGTTTCTACACAGACTTCCATTTATGATTACTGAATTTAAGTTTTCTGATCCATGTAAGTTTCAATGCCATTATCATGCGTTTAAGTGAAGGTATACCTAATCCTCCATTTCTAACATTTTTTACTGTTGTTTTTCGGGCTATCCTATCTTGTTTGTTATTCCATACGAATTGAAAGCATTGCTTTTGAAGCTTATCCATAAAACTGTTTGGTGGATTAGGTGTGTTCTCTTTCTCTCTCTCTCTCTCTCTCTCTCTCTCTCTCTCTCTCTCTCTCTCTCTCCTCTCTCTCTCTCTCTCTCTCCAATGTATGTGTATATCTGTGCATAGCGTGTGTGCCTGTCCACTTCTGCATTCTTATGTGGATACCTCATTTCTTATATATTTTTTTTTCATTCTGATCTCATAGAAGTCACAAGAAATGAGGAAATAATACATCTTGCCCTTTTTTCCTCCATACCGAATATGACCAGAATTGGATTATTGCATCGAGGGGGGGGGGGGCTGATCGATTAGACGTTAGTAGTCGTAATTTCAGAAACCTTCACCATTGACTTTTTCTGTTTGAAAGATAGTCCTCCGGCTCGGCGGCAAATCGATAGTATTAGCTCACTTTTTGTGCCTTGTCGATATTCACCCCAGTATTTCTCAGAGAATGTGAGGAGAGAGAGAGAGAGAGAGAGAGAGGGGGGGGTGAGGGAGGATGAGAGAGAGAGAGAGAATAAGGGTGGATGGCTGGGGGAGTGGAAGGTGAGAAACGGACAGAGATAGAGAGAGGGGGGGGGAGGGGGAGAGGAAGAAGACCAACGGATTGGGAAAGAATGATGAGGAGTAAGGAGGGGTGAGGGGACAGACTAACGGACGCGTGGACAGACAGCAAAGCGCATGGTTAACTTAGGATACTTTTCAGTAACATTTTGCAATGTAATTTATTTCGTTTAGCACCTTTTTCGGGGAGAATGTGGCTGTAAATCATTGGTGTGAAGACTTGGTGACGGTCCTTTCTCTGGCATATGCATTAAAAGTCGTCAACTCTCGGGGTGGCCGCCGCAGCAACTCCGTCGGCAGTGCAGTGTCTCCTTTCGTAGGTTGCCTGAGGACAACGTGAAATCGCTGACTCTAGCACGACAGAACCCTCCTGCTGGCTCTGGTACTTTTGGACAGAACCATCCTGGATGTGTGCTGTTGGGGAAGTGCGAATTGAGTGTCGTGGGAGTGGTACCAATTCGAGGTCAGAAAAAAAAATGAAACTACATTGAAAAGAAAGAACTAGGGCGATGTAGGGAGGGGGAGAGGGTGGTGGAATTGTGTATGGTTAAGAGAACAGTTCCAAACGTGTCACATTACTAATATAACGGTTTTTTTAACGATGCAATAAAACCACCTATTAGTCCTTTTTCTTTCTCCCCCCCCCCCCCTTTTTTTTTTTTTTTTGCCACCCTTTTCACTAATTGACAGACGTGACAGGTTATTAAACAGCTCTTAGCACGTGCGTGCCTTCGTTTGCACGACTGTGGTAGAATGTCATTGTAAAAATAAACAAGCCAGCCAACAAACAAACGAACAAAGCAAATCATCTTCAGCCCAGAACTGTCGTTATGTGGATTAAGAACATTTGACAACTTGTCCCGACGGCTGAGTGTCCACACGGGTGTTGGGTGGTTAAGATTTCCTGGCTTTGTTAATCTTCCGTTCAAACCTCCGTTTCCTCTTCCTCTTCCCTTCCTTCCAACCTCCTCGCACTTTCTCTGTCTCTGTCTCGCTCACTCTCCTGTCTTTCTCTCTGCCTCTGTCTCTCTCTTTCTCTCCAACGCACACATCACGCACACACGCACACACACACGCACGCATGCACGCACACACACACACACACACACACATACACACACATACACACACACACACACACACACACACACACACACACACACATATGCACGCGCGCACACATCAATTTACCCTTTCGGTGCTACAGTTTGCCTGTTCTCTGTACACCAATAAGCCACCACACCTCTGGCATTCGATCTCAGGTGCGGGGGAAGTGGTTTGGCTGAAACTCGGCACCATTGTTTCGGGGGTTTGAAAATCCTCTGTCCCTCACGTTATTCTCTCTCTCTCTCTCTCTCTCTCTCTCTCTCTCTCCGAGTGTCCCGTTTGTTCCACGCCCTGTCTAATCAGCTGAAAGGATTAATCTCTCTCTCTCTCTCTCTCTCTCTCTCTCTCTCTCTCTCTCTCTCTCTCTCTTGTTGTTGTGTGTGTGTGTGTGTGTGTGTGTGTGTGTGTGTGTGTGTGTGGTAGCGTCGTGTAAGCATCTGTGTGCATGCACGCGCACGCCAGCGCGTCATTGTATTATGGAAGGGTGAACGTGTGGTGTATGGGATGGTTGGGTTGTTTTGCTGTCAGCGCTTCTGCTGCGGGAATATTCATTCAGTTGGCGTCCAGTTATCCTGCTCTGTAGGTTCGTAGAGAAGGGAAGAGAATTGTATCGTCTGGTTACAAGTACTAAAACACTTTGTCTATTGATTTGTTCTTTTCGTTTCACTTTAAACCATCAGTTTATTTCTCAATCACGATATGTGGCCTTCGCATCTCGATCGTTGTGTGCGGTTAAGTCCTTGACACCGTTGAGAGCATACTGTGTTTTAGTAGTGTATGAACGGCGCCCAGAATGGCTGCCAGTCGGTGGACGGTACTATTTCTGATGCACGGAAGCAACAACAAGAACAGCAACAAAAAACACCGATAACGTCGGTGTATGATTAGGAAAGATTTCCTGTCTGCCCCCCCCCCCCCCCCCCCCCCCCCCCCCCCCCTTAATCCTCAAAGTCATTTATTCGGCTCGTGCTGGAAGATGAAAGTGGAGCGGATAAGGAAGGAAGCTGTATTAAAGATAAGGATTTCTTTCAGTTTTATGTTATAATATTTTATTTCATTGTCTTTTGTTTTATTTCATTTTATTTTCTTTTATTGTATTTTATTTTATTCTATTTTATTTTATTTTGTTTTACTTTATTCGATTTTCTCATCTAGCTCTTTTGTATATATTTTCTTTTACTAGACTCTGTTAGATCACGCGATTTGTCGAATTCTTTAAACTGCCTTAGAATTGGTGTTAACCAATAGTGCTGATCACCTGTAGCTGATTACTGCGGGTGTATGAATGGCACACAGGATGAACAGCCTACCATCAGAGGAGGTTACGGTAATAGTGATGTGAGAGAATACGAATAACAGCGATGTATACTTTAAGGGGAAAACAAAGAGCGAAAAGAAAGACGACTTTCCTGTCTGTTGTCTCATCCGAACACTCTCTGGTTTGTGTTGCAGACGGAAGCGATGAGGGCTGACGGGATTGCCACGTGACGCCTGATGACCCTGACCTTCGAGACATGCGACTGGCGTTCTTTCCTCTGTGTCACGTTCTCACCGCCTTCCTCGCCACCTTCCCTATGTCGTCGGCAGGTGAGTGGGTGGGAGAGGGGAGGGGGAAGGCGGTGGGGGTGGAGGTGGTGTTGGGCAGCAGCTGAGGCTAGTGGGCTGTGTTGCATTGTGGTGGTCAGGACTGGGTAGTTTTTGGTAACCATGCGTGTTCCACTGATGTAGGCCTTTATGAGGTGACTAGCCGTCCAAACCTAAACGAGTTCCTCTCATCCACCTCAGGTGGTCGAAAAGAAGAAACGGTTCTATGCCGGCTGCACACCGGCCATTCATATTTGACTTATTCGTACCTTTTAAAGAGTGAAGAAGCTCCGTGGTGCATTCCATGTCATGTACCACTCACAATGAAACATATTCTTTTAGAGTGTTGGGACTTGCATGATGTAAGACACAAACATTTTACAGTAGACGCCATGAAAAGTTTGTTCAGAGATGTCCCCACCTGACGTGATCTTTGAGTTTCTGAAGGAGATTAACATTTTTCATCTGATTTTATGGAAGAAAGATTTTTAACGAAGTTTCTGGTACGTTTTTAGAAGATGTATTTTAAAGAGATGTGAAAGGTTTTTTTTCTTTTTTGAATGACATGTGAGTTGATTTTAACGTGGTGACAGCCCTGATATGGCCCTTTGCGGTCGGCTGGGCTATAAGCAACATTACCTAACCGTAGGTGACTGCCACAGAATTTGAAACAAACTGAAATGAAAAATTACTCTGCTGCCGAACGAAAGAAACGCAAACAAATACCAAAGGGACACAGGACGTGTTTGGACCTCTTTGGTCTTCGTCAGGCAAGCAAGTCTTGAATGTTGTGTGCATTGCCCGAAGAAGACCAAAGAGTTCGAAAC
>CM065722.1:35702072-35709572 GCA_033310375.1 Conus canariensis | reverse complement strand
GGTTGGAATTTTTCGTTTCTGTGTAACATTTTCTTTATTGTTCCTCAAAATATGTGCCAGAATGACGAAGCTAGATCAGAAGAAAGGAAGAGCTTTCAAAATCACGTAACTCTAGATGGAAATATTTTTCTCAAAGGTTCGTGTACTTCAGGAGCTTGTTTAAGCAGATCTACTTTGAATGCCGATTTGGGTATAATCATCGTTTGTGCCTGATTCTCTTGGTTTTTTATCATCTAATTCGAACAGCATTCTACCTGCGTGGCCTGAACTTTTCAACCTAACGGACATTTCTCCCGAAGAGAGGGAGGGAAGTAGTGGTGGTAATTCGGGTAATGCGGAGACAAATGCCTTATTTCCTTAGCGATCAGTCGCGGTTCAGCGCTCGCAGTCCGTTGAAGACGCGAGCGCTGTTACACTGATAAAAGAATTCACATGACTTCCCTGTTAGTCCATATTACATCGAATCACGTCGTTTGTGCTCTACATGACTCTCTCTCTCTCTTCTCTTCTCTCATCTCTCACATTGATTCTCGCTCCTCAGTGCACCCGCTCGCTGAGCGAGTCCGCTACCGTGTTTAACCTCCATGTGACATTGCCGTAGAATCACTTGGAAGGCACATCCCTGTGGGGGGTACGTTCATGTACATGCCGTTTCAGGCCTGGATCACAGTGGAAGCAGCCCGAACTGCTCTGGTAAGTTGGACGGCAACACCCCTTCGCCTTTCCCGGTTCGGTACTATCACAAGGCTTTTCTTTTGATTGAGGTCGTATTGTCTTTTAGATTGATTCAAAACTTTTTGGATTTTGTTTCACTGTCTGACCTCGGCCTGCTGTTGTCACACCCCACTGCTCCGTTCATTCTGCTCCCTCGTTCATTCATTAGTGCCCAGCGAAAGTAAACAGTATTTTCCGGCACGGACACTAGTCATAGCCTTGATGCAGACTTGCGGGTAGGTACACATCACACCGTTCGCCGCGATCACATGGAGAGCGAAGAAGTGAGAGAGAGGGAGAGAGAGAAACTGCTTGAGTATTGAGTATATTGCAAGAGAGGATTTTGATTTTTTTTTGAGTCGTTGTCTTAATTAATGGCTCATTGATCACCATATGACACCCTTTTTTTTTGTTCTACTGTCTACCTCGCCTGCTGATTCGTCACCCCATCGCCGTTCATTCTGCTCCCTCTTCATATTGTGTGCCAGGAACAGTCTTTTGCCGGCACGCCTTCATTAGCCTAGCAACTGCGAGATAGTACACCACTCACACTTCCGCGACACCTATCGAGAAAGAGAGAAGGACTGCTTAATGTGTGTCTTACACACATTCATTGACACCCTACTTCTTATTTACATCGCTCATTAACACCCTCCCCTCTCCCCTCAACAGCATCGATCATAAACTGAACTCAGCATTTGTTCATCGATCTTTCTTCTTCCTTTCCTCTTCCTTCTTCTTCTCTTCTTCTCTTCCATGGGAGTTGGGGGACAGGGATGGGGAGGGGTGTGCAGTGGTATGTTTTCTTTTGTGTTTTTTTAGTGGTGGGTTTTCCGTTCCTGTGTATGTGCGCGCGCGCGTCGTGTGTGTGTGTGTGTGTGTGTGTGTGTGTGTGTGCGCGCGCGCGCGCGCGCCCGCGTGTTTGTGCTGTTTTTCTCGCTAATGTGTTGTTTATATTTCGCACTGTGTCCTATCATTCACTCCGTCTCTCCGGGTCTTGGTGCCGCGTCGTTTGGTGTCTGTTTCTGCCGACTTAATGGAATTATTGCTTACCTTGGGGAGGACAGGCGGCTGGTACAGTGGAAAGAGAAATACACAGGCCGCGTTGCCATCGGCAGACAACCGCGAAGACGACGGGCACTGAACCGACAGGGGAAACTGCATTGTCCGATGCCAGAAATACCACTGTCCGGTGTTAGAAAAGCTTTGCGTGGTACACGAAATGCACTATCTGATGCTCGGAACGCACGTCCTGTGCACGAAATGCGCTGTCGAGTGTGAGAAAGGCACTGTCTAATGCACGAAATGCGCTGTCGAGTGTGAGAAAGGCACTGTCTAATGCAAGAAATGCGCTGTCGAGTGTGAGAAAGGCACTGTCTAATGCAAGAAATGCGCTGTCGAGTGTGAGAAAGGCACTGTCTAATGCACGAAATGCGCTGTCGAGTGTGAGAAAGGCACTGTCTAATGCAAGAAATGCGCTGTCGAGTGTGAGAAAGGCACTGTCTAATGCAAGAAATGCGCTGTCGAGTGTGAGAAAGGCACTGTCTAATGCAAGAAATGCGCTGTCGAGTGTGAGAAAGGCACTGTCTAATGCAAGAAATGCGCTGTTGAGTGTGAGAAAGGCACTGTCTAATGCACGAAATGCGCTGTCGAGTGTGAGAAAGGCACTGTCTAATGCACGAAATGCGCTGTCGAGTGTGAGAAAGGCACTGTCTAATGCAAGAAATGTGCTTTCTTATGCATGAAAGGCACTATATTCGGCAAGAAACGGAACAAACCCTGATGTATTCTGAATCGAAAAATGATAAATTACAACCTTATCTTTGAAGAATGTTGCCCCGCAGTACAATGCAGATTGTTTTACCAAACAAAACAACAACAACAACAACAAAAGAAAAATAAGGGAGAAAACAAACAACAAAAAAGTACTCGGTTCTCACCGATTCTTTCACCATGACGCAAAGCAGGCATTTCTTCCGTGCAGTTAGAAAACATCGCTCGTGAGTGTTCGTTTCAAGATAAAGGCATAAACTCTGTTCTCCTGTAACCTACCGTTACATGCAGACCACACGCACTGACGAAGACTGCGTCAAATCTCACTCTCCCCAAAGGCTGGCTCGATGTAAACCGTTGTAATTATAGTCAGTAGAATAGATTTTTTGTTTGTTTGTTTCAGCGAATTATTTGTTTCGTTTCATAGAGGTGCGGGGTGAAATGTTTAACTGTCCAGCTCAGAGCGTAGAATTAAGTCAGTGATGGCTTTCCGTCGTTTCAAAGATGGTTAGGCCGACCACAAATTCTTCTCCACCACAGGAGAGCTTCATACGGTTGTCTTCCTTAACGCGAACCCGAGAAAGAACAACTCCGAAGGGTCGTTCCTGCCCATCAGAGGATGTTACTATTTTTGGTGCATGTGGGGGGAAGCAAAATAATGGCTGTACATAATTTGTATAAAAGATTTCCATTATGACCAGTAGCCCCTAAAACAATGTTATTGCGCATCGGAGATGAAATGGATTTTTACAGAAAGAGACTGAATGTGAAGGTAGACTGTTAAGACTTCGTTGTATAAACTTCGTCTTTCTTTTTCCACTCCTGTCTCTTTGATTTACGAATGTTATGTCGAGCATCGCCGAATTTTGTAAACTTCTTCGCCATTGTGGAGAGAGTTGTGTGTGTTCATTTCCAGCTGAACCAGGCTGTTGAGAGTGATAATCTTGACCTTCTTGTGCACCAACCACAGCACGTTACTTTTTATCGTGCATGAAAAAAATAGATAAGTAACGGTAGAACGTAGTTGGCAAAGATTCCCTTTCTGATCTCAAGCCCTTAAGGACAACATTGACTTTTGTGTGGAAGATGAGGAGGATTCTAAAGAGAATATACTCTTCGCTGGCTGCTTTGGGGGTGCTATTGGATTCTTTTTTGCACCCTTGGTGGTGAGAACACCACAGTATTATGGACTGTGGTGTGTCTCTATTTGACGCCAGGAGCGCAGACACAACCAGCCGTGTCTCCCTGATGAGTTCCGACCCAGCGGACGAAAGGCCTCGGAGCAGGCAATACAAATATATCTGCCTTCAAAGGGGATTGCGATGGTTCCCTTATGCAGCTAGTGAAGAGTTTTCATATCTGTAACATATTTTCTTAATTTCATGTTCCCAGTTTCTCCATCTTCAAACTCCTCCCCCTCCTTAAGTCCAAATCTTTGCCAAGTCATTACTATGAAGACAGTTCAGTTGTTGGCCTGCGCTTGTTTTTTCCCCCACTATTAGATTGTTCGTCTATGTATTTGTCTGACTTTATTCAAGTTTAAAAGGCTGTGCCAGTCTTGAATAAAAGTTACTCTGTGTTAGGTTTTCTTATGGGAGCAAAAAATACCCCACTTGTTTACTGTTTATATATATTGGGCTATGGAGTCCGCCGAATGATGTAACTTTCTTGCGGATTGGTACCTAAGAAAACCATCATTCACTAGTTGATTACACCACTGTTATGAGCGCTCGAGATACCCGATCAAAGGAATGAGAGAATTTGGCAAATTAACTTACATGAACTAAAGTTTAATCGCCAGGCCCCGAAAGGTTAATGGCTTTCCTGTGTTCGCCTTGAAATCGGATGCTAAGACAGCCCTGAAGGGGTTGATGCTGTTGATTGAATCAGTTAAGTATTTCTGGGGGAAAAGGTCATGAAAGTGAAAATGGAGCAAGTGATGTCTTTTCGCTGTGGCGCGTAGGAGGACCTTCGCCATGCACCGTGTACGAAGATGGGAATATAATCGAAGTATCGAACAGTTTTAGATCTTGGTGTTCTTGCCTCGTGTTGAACACCTCCGAGTGTGGCCTGTTCTGCTTGCTTGTTTGTTGCTGTTGTTCTTGTTGTTGCTTTTTATGACCATGGATTCAGAATGTCCACTTTTTATGAACAGTTATCCCAACGTAACTGTCACTCCTCGAATGTCTTTACAGTAGACTTTCCGATGGAAAAAAAATTGCTAGCGTGTTGGTCATTTTTGGATATTTCAGTGTCCATTGTGATATTACTTGTGGCTTTGTCGGTTTAGTTGCGTTTTCTTATTTCAATTCCCCCCTCCCCCACCCCATTTCTGTCTCTGTTTTGTTGCTGTTGTTGTCTTTCTTTAAGATGAATATGTCATCTGCAAATAATACGAAAGATACTTGGGATGAGTTTGATTCGTTGATATTCGGAGACGGATCCTTCTACTGGGTGTACAATTCCATTAATTACCAAAACAAAAAACTCAAAAGCATGAGGTTGTGTCTCCATATAGAAATCTTTACGAGATTTTTTTCAGTAGAGACCGGTGTGTGTGTGTGTGTGTGTGTGTGTGTGTGTGTGTGTGTGTGTGTGTGTGTGTGTTTGGATAGAGACAGGGGTCCCTGTTCTATGAAATTTTGATGTGTCTATGTCGGTTCGTCTGGGCTAGATCTGTGTATAGGGTGCACGCTTCTCCCCTCTCTCTCTCTCTCTCTCTTCTCTCTCTCTCTCTCTCTCTCTCTCTCTCTCTCTCTCTCTCCAAGATTTAGGTTGAGAACTTTAGGTTTTAATGCGAACAAAAGATGGTTTGAATGTGAAACATCCACAGAATCTCCTTGTCCTGCATGTAGACATATTATTGATGACGAAGAACACTTTCTGTTCCATTGTACTGCTTTTAATGAAGTGCGGACAAATTGTTCACTTTTCCAGTTAGATATAGCGAAAAGACAAAATGTCGCTGTCGTGTTATCATCAGATGATGAACTTGTAATTAAATCAGTTGCGAAATTCATCGCGGAAGCATTGAAAATTAGACAGATGAAGGATAGTGAAATTTAAGATAATACATTATAAGATATATCTGAATGAATATTATCATTCATCGCATGTGGAAGAGATCAGTAAAATACAATGTCATCATTTGATTGAGTGGATGGTCGAGTCAGTCTCTCTCTCTTTTTTTTTTGTTGTTGTAACATTACTGCAGAAATTGGAGCTAGGGGGTTTGTAGGAACGTCTGCATACAGCCTCATGAAACAGCTCTCAGTTGCAGGGAAGGAAAAAACCAGAGCCCTGAAAGCAATGGCAGAAGCGGCAGAGGGGTGTTCAAGCTGGATCTGGTCAAGGAGGAACAAAAGTGAACTTCATAAGGCTTAATTTCCCTACAAATATCAGGTGTCCCTGTGGCTCAGTGGTTAAAGCGCGAGTCATTAAGTGGAAAATGAGCATGTCCAGAGGGTCATGGGTTCGAATCCCAGCCATGGCTCGTCCCAAGATGGGAAAAAAAAGGGGGGGCAGCAGAGGGACATCCGGAGTCATGAACCGGGTGTGGCCCAACCCCCCTAGAGTGTCAGGAGATAAGGGCCGAAACACTTGCTTGAAGGGGGCTTCTCTTCTGAGGACTCTCTGCTGCCACGCTCTCCACGAGTTTCTTTCTACTGCATTACTCCTGTGCGTGAGGACATAACGAAATGTTACGAATTTATTTGTTTTTGTTAACCTTGGATTTGATACACACTAGGAATGAAAGTGTACTATTTGTTTGCAGGAAAGGAAGAGGGAAATGTTATTGTTCTGTTACCTCTCCCCCCTTGTCAAAAGACATCTTTGGTAATGACAATAAAATATCAAAGTGTCAGAGTCTCTCTCCTCTCTCTCTCTCTCTCTCTCTCTCTCTCCTCTATCCCTGTGAGGGACTGGGGAGAATGGGAGGAAGGGGGGGGGGGGGGGGGAGGGGGGGCGGAAATAGAGCATGAGTATCTGTGTGTTTCTCGTTCTCTTTCCATCTTCCTCATTCCCCTTTCCCCCCCTTTCCACCCTTCTCTCCACCTACCTGCTTTGCCTCCCCTACTTAAGCGCTGCTATGATGGTTCATCACTCTTACTGGCTGGATGAGTCATCCCTTTATGTAGATAGCGGCTGGCGGTATGAAATGGTTTCCCTCCCACCACCTCAACATCCATTACTATGTGGAAGCGGCTGGCGGTATGAAATGGTTTCCCTCCCACCACCTCAACAACATCCATTACTGGCTCCGGCTGGTCATTATCCGCTGTTTTAATGATGGCTTCTTCAGCCCTTTAACGTCAACTCCAAGGTTTCTCTGACAATGTCCCTTTTATACTTTTCCCTGCCTCTCTCTGTCTCTCTCTCTCCTGCCCTCCTCTCTCTCTCTCTCCTCTCTCTCTCTCTTCTCTCTCTCTCCTCTCTCTCTCTGTCTCATCTCTCGCTGTCCTCTGTCTCTGTCTCTCGCTCTCACGCCCCCCCCCCCCCTCTCTGTCTCTCGCTCTGTCTCTGCCTGCCTGTCTTTCTGTTTGTATGTCTCTCTCTCTCTCTCTCTCTCTCTCTCTCTCCTCTCTCTCTCTCTCTCTCTTCTTTCTTTCTTTCTTTCTTTCTCTCTCTCTCTCATTCGATCTGAGCGACCACGTTCCTGGTCAGCCTGGCAGGAATGTCACAAAGAAAGACCACCAAAGAATCTTTACCGTTTACAGACCTGAAACAGACTGTTACAAACCACTGGCAAGAGGAATGGAAAACCGCAAACTAACCAGAAACGCTTTCAGATCCGCCCAGACTTAATGGTAGTGATGACAACAGACTTATAAACGCCTCGTTTCTGTTGAGCACAGGGCTCGTACAAAAACAATGATCAACCGCTTAAACACACGTCTTCTTTCGCCTCCACGAAATGCACACTTATATATTGACACTCCCCAACTCTGCTCACCTTCTGTCCCCATACATACATGTATATACATACATACATATATACATACATATATGCAT
>CM065722.1:35682072-35692072 GCA_033310375.1 Conus canariensis | reverse complement strand
TTTTTCTGCCGTTGTGGCTACTTCTCTGTCCCTTTCAGTATGGTCTTTGCATTTATTTTTTCTCTCCTGTTACAATTTAGAAATGTCGGCTTTTGGAGTGGGTGGTTAAACCCTGCACACTGTCCAGAATGCACACTGGCTATCCACACTCCGGCGTCAATTATCCTGCATTATGGCTTAACAGTCGACAGTAGTTATCCGTACTCCGGTGTCTATTATCCTGCGTGACATTAAAAAAAATTCGTTTACTTTTTTTTCGTTTAAATGTTTTTTTGATTATTTTTCCTTAGTAAGGAAAACTGGGTCAAAACTAAGCGGAAATGAGGGCGCCCTCAACACAACCCAGGTTTATCTCCCTTGAGGGTGTCAGTGGATTAGTTATCACGTCACAAACGTGAGAACTTTGTAAAGAGCTATATTATTGATATTCTTATTGTCATGTGCGGGATAGCATTTTTTTTCCAATGTGCCGAAAACTCAGAAATGACACTGTATGTGCGGTCGGTTGGGCTGTAAGAAAACTGCACGCCTAATTCACTTCCGGTGATTGATTTGCTGCGATTTCTCCAAGTCTCCAAAATCACAGCCGAAGAACTTGAGCACGGAGACTCGCCGGCTAATCTTAGCTGGGCGTGGTGAGGTGTTCGCGGATACGGTGTCAGAGCCAGTACCTGATATTCTGTGGACTGGAAGACCTGGGTCGATAATCTGTTCATTCGTCTTGTGCAAAAGAATGATAGTGGTAGTCATAATAACAAGAACGGTGATAGCAAGAACAGTAATGATAGTAATGATAATGGTAATGATGATAATAATCATGATGATGAGATGCCGATAAATAAAGAACAACAACGACAACAACAATAATAGTAATAGTAATAATAATGATAATGGTAGTAGTAGTAATAATAATGATAATAACAATGATATTAATAGAAACTGATAATAATGATAATAGTGAACAACTTACCGATAGTCCTTCTGCTCTTCTTAAAGATCGGCTGCTTCACGTTTCTTCGAATCACGTTTCGCCCTATCCTTCCTTGTTCTCTTGTGTCATTTCCGAGTGTTCCCTTCTCTCGTGTCATCTCCGAGTGATCCCTTCTCGTGTGTCATCTCCGAGTGATCCCTTCTCGTGTGTCATCTCCGAGTGATCCCTTCTCGTGTGTCATCTCCGAGTGTTCCCTTCTCGTGTGTCATTTCCGAGTGTTCCCTTCTCTCGTGTCATTTCCGAGTGTTCCCTTCTCGTGTGTCATTTCCGAGTGTTCCCTTCCCTCGTGTCATTTCCGAGTGTTCCCTTCTCGTGTGTCATTTCCGAGTGTTCCCTTCTCTCGTGTCATTTCCGAGTGTTCCCTTCTCGTGTGTCATTTCCGAGTGTTCCCTTCTCGTGTGTCATTTCCGAGTGTTCCCTTCTCATGTGTCATTTCCGAGTGTTCCCTTCTCGTGTGTCATCTCCGAGTGTTCCCTACTGGTGTGTCATCTCCGAGTGTTCCCTTCTCGTGTGTTATTTCCAAGTGTTCCCTTCTGGTGTGTCATCTCCGAGTGTTCCCTTCTCTCGTGTCATCTCCGAGTGTTCCCCTCTCGTGTGTCATTTCCGAGTGTTCCCTTCTCGTGTGTCATTTCTGAGTGTTCCCTTCTCGTGTGTCATCTCCCGAGTGTTCCCTTCCCTCGTGTCATTTCCGAGTGTTCCCTTCTCTCGTGTCATTTCCAAGTGTTCCCTTCTCGTGTGTCATCTCCGAGTATTCCCTTCTCATGTGTCATTTCCGAGTGTTCCCTTCCCAGGCCTCTTTTCACTTACGGTTTACCCAAATAGCATGTCTGTGCCACTTTCTCGATTATAGAGTATGTGAGCGGGAACTGATAAGATGTTGAATTTGTTACTTGGTTTGGTGTGACTGGCATGCCTCCTGAATTGATTACCTGATCATGAATTGACTGGCTGTGACCTAAGGGTTCATGAATTTTTGAGCGTAGTCGTTGTTATCATCATCATCGTCGTCATCATTTGCCTTTTACTGTTTATGCGAATTGATATTGCAAGTGCTCGTCAAACCAGCAACAAATGTATTTAATAACGATGATAACAATGATGACACTTTCTATAGCACCTTTCATAACAACGTAGGCTATAAGGCAATTTACAACTGTTCACAAATTGATCTCTCTCTCTCTCTCTCTCTCTCTCTCTCTCTCTCTCTCTCTCTCTCTCTCTCTCTCTCTCTGACACACAGTGTAACAGTGTCACACACGTAAACACACACACTGTATAACACGTTGAGCAACTAATTCCTACACATGCAAATTTGTTACAGTGATAGGTAGAAATTTAGTGTTGTTTCAGGTGGCACTCTGCGACTGCCGTTTAAACAGATCAGTTTTAAATGCAGATATGAAAGTCGTGGAGTAAAGTGCGTGACATAGTTGGAAAGGTAGTGGGTTCCTGAGTATTGCTGCAGAAAATGAGAATGCCCTAGAACCGCGCTGCTTTCGGTTATAGGATGAAAACTCGGAATATTCGGTCATCCACAGACGAGAGGAGGGCACGGGGTAGGAAAGTGTATTTTGAAGAGGTCAGAGAAATACGCAGGCGATTCGCAGGGTGATAGTCCTATAACACAGACAAGCAGATTTACACTGAATCCCATGTCGGATTGTGACCTCGATTTCATGCAACCAGATAACATCTGGTTTAGGGTGAAACGTGAAGGATATGTGGAAATGAAGATGCATCAGATTAAACGTGACTGGGCACAACGTGATTTAGCAAAACGTGGCGCGCCGTAAAAAAGATGCATCCATCAAAACTAAAAAGAAAAGAAAAAATTCCCGCTGAAGAGCATTCATGATGGTGAACGATCCTGTGTTGTCGGTCGTGTTTTGACGTATCAGCAAGACGACCGGTTTCGCAATCTCTCACGCCTATAGGTCGATCAGGCGAGCCCCTGTCCCCATTCCTCTCCGTGCCAGTTCCGCTGCATTCTGTAAACGTGCTGAGACTTCTGTTGGGCCTTCACTCGATTTGTTGTTGTTGCTGTTCCAGCCGAGCGTTGTTTGCGTTGCTGACGGTGACACCGATGATGCCAACGATTTCTGGGGTAAATATGCTGTATATGAATGACTTTTTCTTGGCTTTTGCAGAATTAAATGTCAAACTTCAGGCATTTCTCTCTCCGAAAGTATACATGTTTCTCCGACGATATTGGTGAAAGCACGCACGGTGGGCGTATGTATGAGAAGAGAGAGAAGAGAGAGAGAGAAGAGAGAGAGAGAGAGAGAGAAGGGGGTGGGTAAATAGCTGACAGTGAGCGAACGGATGAAAGAGTGAGGGTAAAATGGCCTGGCCTGTTTGCCTTCAATCAACCAATATCCTCTTGTTGGAACCACTGTTTATGGACACAGAATACAACAGAGCACTCATATTTTTCGAAGCGATGTGTCACACATCTTCTTCCTATCCCTCTGCCTTCAAACCCCACTGACAAACTGAATTGTCGGTCATCCAATGGACTGATAAAGTAATCTATTGCTATTTGATCAAGTGACAAGAGATTAACGTAGTGTGTCCTCGTATCTCGCCCGAAACGAATTAACTGGCGAGCTTCTTCCACGTCGCTAGCGATAAACTGTCCACCGCTTCCTACAAAATCTGCCGTCCACCTTGAAGAGAGCTTTATTTATGTTTCTTACATTTTTACCTCTTGGGATCAGCCAGTCTCACGAAGACTCAGAATGTCTTCTACAAAGCCTTTTTCTTTTAAACACAAGGGTGCCAATCGTTTTAAACAAAATTGTGATTCTGCGTTCAAACCACCAGGGAATGATTAAGCTGTGGGTTTTTGAAATACGTAGCTGGGAAGCCGCATTGGAACCGTTGCCGTGGTGATGGATAACGGCGCTAATTGGAAATATGACGAAAGCATTTCTTTCAGAAACGAAAGCAAACAGTTTTGAGGAATGTCGGTGAGTATGACTGAGAACACAACACGCCATATAGGCAATTCTGTGTGTCCGAATTTAGTACACGCCGACCCAGTGTATTATACGCTATCAGTAAATCAAATACTCATTTGAGAGAGAGAGACGACAGACAGAGAGACAGACAGACACAGAGAGAGAGAGAGAGAGAGAGAGAGAGAGAGAGAGGAGAGAGAGAGAGCACAAGGAAGAAGCAATATGTTTTGTATTTCAAATAACATTTCGGATGAATGCAAGCGACTCTGCGTATACATCGATAAACGCGATTCGATGCGACTGACACGGAAACCACGGCAAGACCGACATCATTATGACAACCCGTGAACGATGCCAGGTGTCACTGCGTCGTCTGCTCCTGTCAGTCCGGCACAGACTGTCGCTTCACGTGGAACTAGGTCAGGCCGTGAACAATCGCGCACCTGCCGAGGAGCACGTGCTGAGGTGTCTGTTTCTGTGTTGCTGTTGATCCGTCACTGCTTTGGGCGCGGAGGCTGGCTAAGGCCCCTGCGGTCAGCTGGGCTGAAAACAACATATATAATTAACTGGAGGCAGGCTGACGGTTTCAAGCCATTTATTTTCCGGTAACGTTCTGTTTTTATCATTGCTGTATACAGATCTAGCAGTGCACACAATCGTCTTACTATGGCAGGAAAATGTCAACAGTAACCCGATACCATTATTAGCGTCGAAAAAACTTGTAGCAGAGATGAATGGCCCTCTGCTGAATCGTCGACAGAAGTGTATCAGTGTGTATGTGTGAGAGAGAGAGAGAGAGAGACAGACAGACAGAGTGAGAGACAGAGAGAGAGTGTGTATGTGTGTGTGCGCGCGCGCGTTGGTGCACACGCGCGCGAGCCCGCACGCGTGCGCTCTTGTGTTTGTAGTGTGCGGTCTGTGTATATCTTTGTGTGTGCGTCTGAGTGTAGCTGGTCACACGCTTCTGTGTATAACTGCGCGCGCGCGCCGCGCGCGTGTGTGTGTGTGTGTGTGCAAAAGAGAGAGAGAAAGATGATGATGATGATGAGAGACAGAGACAGAGAGACTGACTCTTTGATATTTCATTGTCATCGCCAGAAGAAAGTCTTTTGACAAGGGGGGTAACAGGACAAAAGCCTTTTTCTCTTTCGTTGCTAGCAAATTTCACAAATATTGCAAATATTATTATCCCCACTGTAAATCAAATCAAAAGGCTAACAACACACGTTCAACCGGGACATCTCCGGATAACCTCGCACACACGAGTACCGTAGTAACATTAGCAGGAAAAAAAAACAAACGGACATGGTAAGATTACATACTGACTGACTCGACCATCCACTCAATCAAATGATGATGTTACATCTTATTGACCTCGTCTGCAGGGATAAATGATAGTATTCATTTACATATCTCTTACAATGCATTATCGTAACTGTGACTATCTCTCATCAGCCTGATTTTCTGGGCATCTGTGATTATTTTCGCAGAGAGAGAGAGAGAGAGAGAGAGAGACAGACAGACAGAGAGGGATGGGGAGGGGGGGTCCGTGATAGTCGTATTTGAATGTTTCAAACCAGAAGATCGCGATGTCAAATGTGAACCAACTTCGAGCAAATCACAGAAGAAGAAGAAAAAAAAGAAAGAAAGAAAAAAAAGAAAAAAAAACGAACAAAGGCTTTCCATCTTTACCAAACCCAACACTAGATCGTCAGCATGGAATACCGAAGATGGATCGTTGCGTCTCTTCATCAGTTAGTTCCTTCCCTTGTCCAGACACAGGATGGAAAGGGGGGGGGGGGAGAGGTTGTCTCTCTTGTCCGAGTACCGAGGTGCTTCAAATGGCAGGCAGCAGGCAGTGGGTGGCGAACGTGCCGATGAATTGGAAGCGATGCTGTACGCTTCATCTGTATGTGATCGAGCAGTATGGACAAGATGAAAGAGGAAAAGACATCTACGATTATTCTGTCTGTCTGTCTGTCTGTCTGTCTGGTCTGTCTGTCTGTCTGTCTGTCTGTCTCTCTCTCTCTCTCTCTCTCTCTCTCTCTCTCCTCTCTCTCTCTCTCTCTCTCTCTCTCTCTCTCTCTGTGATAAGGAGGTGGATATAAGGAGAGAAGAGAGACCAGTTGTTGCAGAAGTGGGTGTGGGGGAAAATGAGAGGGTATGTGGGAAGGGGTGAGGGGGCAGGTATGCGTCCATGTGTGTGTGTGTGTGTGTATGTATGTGTGTGTGTGTGTGTGTGTGTGTGTGTGTGTGTGTGTGTGTGTGTGTGTGTGTGTGCAAGTCTCGATCTTAGGTTCGGCCTCGTAATCACCTAACGGTCTCGCCCTCATTTGTTTATGAAATCAGAAAGAAAGGTGTAGAAGATAATAATATATACGGCATGGTGTAGGATTTAAAAAAAAAAGGCAAGCAGCTAATCCGGTTTGTCCTTCATAAGAAAAGTATTCGTAGTAGACTCTGAGTCTCTCTCTCTCTCTCTCTCTCTCTCTCTCTCTCTCTCTCTCTCTCTCTCTCTCTCTCTCTCTCTCTCAGACACACACACGCACACACTCTCACTCTCTCCCTGGCTCTCTGGCTGTTTTTTCTCTGGCTCTCGTCTCTCTCTCCTCTCTCTCTCTCTCTCTCTGTTTCTCTCTCTCTCTCTCTCTCTCTCTCTCTCCTCTCTCTCTCTCTCTCTCTCTCTCTCTCTCTTTCCACCCACACAACCCAATCAAACAGAGGTATGATGTTCGCCGTGGTCTTCAGTGCCGTCTTAAAAACCATTCTTGTGACAGAATCGGAAAAACCCGATGCCAATCTTCAGCTAGCTCTTGGTAGCGATGATAATGACAATGCCCTTAATGCACAACGCTTTTGGTTTCACCTTGTGTTCACGAGCACTGGAAAAGAAACGCGATAGCCTCTGAAGTGCCCAAGTAGAAGATCTCTTTCCGAAATTAGCGGAACTGAGAATATTCAGCAACCCAAGGTGCTGTTCTTATAATGGACTGTTGTTCTCCTAACGGTTGCGCAATCTCAAACAAGTATCCACAACATGCACACACACACACACACACACACACACACACACACACACACACACACACACCACTCTCTCTCTCTCTCTCTCTGCTCTCTCTCTCTCTCTCTCTCTCTCTCTCTCTCACACACACACACACACACACACACACACACACACACACACACACACACACACACCGCGCGCGCGCGCGAAGACACGCATACACGCACAAGCAGGATCTCTCCTCTCTCTCTCTCTCTCTCTCTCTCTCTCTCTCTCTCTCTCTCTCTCTCTCTCTCTCTCTTTCCCGCGTACACACACACACGCACACACACGAGAGAGAAAGACAGAAAGAGAGAGGGGGAGTGAAGAAAATGTAATCCTGAGGGGGCATGAGGGATAGCCAACAACAAACTTGACGTTACGTAATGAGAATCCATCCGGCACGTTCTCTGTTGGTAACTTGACAAGTAACAGAAAAAAAAACAGTAATTGGAATTACGCGATACGAATATTTGGTGATTTTCTAAAGAAAGGAACAGATTGCACACTGCTTACCCTTTTTCTTTCTGTTTCAAAACGGAGTGACCGAGGGCGGAAAATGAAGCAAAATCTAGAAAGAGAGGGGGTTAGTTACCGCCAAGGACATAGACAGACAAAGTACAGGACTAGACAAACAAAGTACAGGACAAATTACATTTTGAAATTTTAGAGGATTGAAGAAGAGATCGAAAAATAAGAAGAAGAAGAACGACAAATGTTGTAAATAATCAACGAGGGCGGTGACTTTTGTTCTAGTCGTCAAACATGTCCATAACTCGAAACGTACGCAGTTTGCGGTACCCATTCTCTCAGAACACATGCAGCAGACGAGAAACACGTGGAAGAATCGAGGAAACTTACCACCTTTAACGAGTAAGTAGGGTAACTCTTGCTCCCAGGAAGAAATAAATCGATGCCCAGTACTCCAGACGGATGTTGCTCACGATACCGATTCGCCCAGCAGAAATGACACCACAGGGCACACAGAACATACAAGGAGACATCCCTAGAAAGGATGTCCCAAGCTCGCCCATCCTGTTCGAGAGTTACACCCTACTTGTTATAATTAGTGATTGCTGTTCCCTGTCTCATTATTTTAAGATTTCCTTTCTTGCCAGCTTTCGCCCGAGCCAATGCGTGTACACAGAAGACAAAACGTACCGATAGGAATTAACATGTTTGTCCTGGAATGACTGCAGCCTTTTGGCCTAGACCATTACCACAGTCCACAGGGGAAGAACAGAAGAAATGAATGCAGGCGACATACTGCCATAGTTGATAGAAACGGAAATCTACAATGAGACCGCGAGCACACACACACGGTACTGCGATTAGCGTGGAGAAACCATTCGTTACAAAAATGCAAAATAACGCTGCATGCCAGCTGGTAAGTTTTATTAACACGTGCGAGCGCCAGATCGCACATGTTTTGATGAGTCCGTTCGCGCGCGCATTGTTTGCATATGTGTACTGGTGTGCAAGCGTGCACTACAGGAAATTTGCATTTGGAGCTTTCACCAGTCCTTATGTGAATGTCCTATCGCACCCGCTCTCAACTCTCTTTCCGTCTCTGCTGCGTACATTTACGTTCCTTAAGCTGCTAAGGAGACGTTAAAACGGACAGCGAACACAGGAACTCTCTCCCGAGGCGAAGAAGGGAGGAGAGATTGGGGGATGTTAACAGGCATGCACATGTTGCACAGCGTGCTTCATTTCAAAACTGTGTCCGAGTATGACTGTCCCAATGTATTCACACTTCGTTTTGAGAAGCTGCCAAAAATATACTCAGCAAATAACGTTGTTTTATTACGCGATGAAAATGCCGTATCTAAAAGCAAACTCTGTGTTTTCCAGTCAGTGTCATAAAAACACGAACAGCATCTGTGAAGAAAAATCTCAAGCAGAATACAAAAGAAAAGTTAAAGAGAAGAGAGAGAGAGAGAGAGAGAGAGAGAGAGAGAGAGAGAGAGCAGTGCGAACAAGAAGTGATACCATACTTCCTTTATGACGTAAAGAGTTAATGGGGGAAATGTGGCTAAGATCAATTAGTAGAAAAAGTCATTAAACATATGATAATTCATCATGACAATGCCAATGCATCTCATTTTCAAACAGTGACGCACAGATACTCTTCCCTCCTCCCCCACACCCTTCCACCTCGAGCTTGTCCCTTTCCCCTTTCAGTTCTGTTCAAACGCACGAGCTCATATGATTGTATACATGCGCCGGTTCACAAACACATGCGCACGTGCACACACACACACACACACACACGCACGCGCGCGCGCGCGCAAGCATGCACGTACGCATAATTGTGAGGTGTATCTATATAGACAGGCAGACAGACAGAGAGAGAGAGAGAGAGAAGTTTGTGTGTGTGTTGTGTGTGTGTGTGTGTGTGTGTGTGTGTGAGTGTATGTGTGTGTGCGTTCGTGTGGGTGTGTGTGTGAGAAATCTTATGAGCACTGTGACAAGATGTAAAATCTTTGATGTTCATTATTATTACTATAGACAAATATGCTGGTATTTCGAGATGCCCAAGTGTGTTAAGACTTGAATACAAGAGTTTACTTTGTCCTTCCAGACTTGAATACAAGAGTTTACTTTCTCCTTCCTCCGTTCTAGGATTAAGAGATTTTGTGGAGTAGGTATATAAAGCAAATGCTTTAAAGACCCAAAGTTACCTACACAAATCCCATTGTTGGTACTAACAAGGGGAAAGAGCGTAAAGAAGGTGGGTGCTTATTTGTGTGAATCATTTGAATGTGAAGTGCTTTTTTTTTAATATTCTATGAACGTAATGGTAAAGTTATGTAATGTTTGTTTACGCATCTTCTTGTAAGGTGTTTGGCCATTTACAAATAAATGTTAGTTATATCTCTCTCTCTCTCTCTCTCTCTCTCTCTCACACACACACACACACACACGCACGCACGCACGCACGCACGCACGCACGCACGCACGCACGCACGCACACACTTTTTTTTTTCATTCATGGATGCG
>CM065722.1:35654572-35677072 GCA_033310375.1 Conus canariensis | reverse complement strand
AAGGGAGGGCGTGCGTGCATGAGCGCGCGCTCGCGTGTATGTGTGTGTGTAAGCATGTGGTTGGTGTAAGTCCAAGCGAGTATATGAATTAATGCTGTATATGTGCTCATTATTGTTATTATTATTATTATTATTATCAAACGTCTCCATTATCATCGTTATTACATTATTATTATCAACATCATCATCGTCATTATTGTTAGTATTAGTATCACTTAAAATGCAAATGAACACAAAGTGCATAAACTCCCGCTTACATAATACACAATGCAAAACAGACTTTTAAATTTTCAACAAGCGAGTCCTCTTCAGGAACATCAAACAGCACACATTAAAACAATGTCCCAACTAACCCTCTCCAGATGGCCATTAATAGGTGAAATAAAGGTATGAACGGAAAGGAGATCCATTAGTGTGGCAACACACTGGTGTATTTTCGTGGCTTTTCTCTTTCTTTGGAACCACCATCATCTCAAACCCAGCTTGAATGTTCGTGGTCGAAATGGAAAGATGGAAATAGCAAGAGAAAAAGAAAGTCGACGAACTGTGTGATTTCTGCAGAAGACAGGTGCAACATATATTTAGAAAATCATGTAAAAGCTTCAGGGCAAAAACAAAGACCACAGGCACTATGAAACATGTGAGAAATGACGGCAGCGCACCCTCATCCTTCGGAAGGTTGTCTCACGCTCATTTTCTTGAAAGCAGCTCGAACAGAGAAAATCGGCAACGGTCTTTTTTCAGCGACTGCTTCCTCAATAGAAGTCAAACAAGACAGGCCTGTCGCCTGTCAGACAGAGTCGTCGACGTTGTTAGAGCTCTCTCTCTCTCTCTCTCTCTCTCTCTCTCTCTCTCTGTCTCTGTCTGTCTGTCTGTCTCTCTCTCTGTCTCTCTCTCTCTCTCTCCTCCTGTCTGTCTGTCTGTCTGTCTGTCTGTCTGTCTCTCTCTCTCTCTCTCTCTCTCTCTCTCTCTCTCTCTCCTCTCTCTCTCTCTCACTCTCTCTCTCCTGGCGCAGATTTACGATTTCGGACTGTCTCTTACTTGAAGATGATGGGCAGATTATTGACTAGTAATTTGCTGGTTTGTGCTTGGAAGATGAATTATATATAAATCTGCTGTCTTGTAGTTGGAAGAAACACAATACTCACCGTCTCGTAGTTGGAGGAAGAATAAACTCGCCGTTTGATATTTTGTGGGAAGAATAAAGTTTTCCGTTTTGAGTGCGAAAGAAGAATAAACTGGCTGTCTTGTACCTTTAGGAAGAATCCGTTGGCTGTCTTGCCGTTGGAGAAAGAATAAATTGGCTGTTTCTGGATGGAGAGTAAAATTTGATGTTGGCTGTTTGCTGTTGAAGAGTAAATGTGATGGATGGCGTCTTCTATTTACAGTAAGAAAATCTTGCCGTCTTCTAGCAAGAGAGAACAACTTTGCAGTCTTATAGGTAGAAAAAAAAATTCCTGTCCAACAGGAAAAACAACTAAATGTGCTGTCTTGCAGTCGGAGGGAGAATCAATTTGCTGCTTTATTGTTGATGGAAGAATCGATTTGGCGTCTTGTACACGAAGGAAAAACAAACTGTCTTGTAGCTGAAGGAAGTGTAAACATGATATCCTGTAGGTGGGAAAAGAATACACTTTCTGTTTTGGAGTTTTGAGGCGGAATCAATTTACTGCCTTGCACTAGGCGGAGGAACGCATTTGCTGTTTTTGCCGTCATGTAGCTTAGAGGAGGAATAAATTTGCTGTCTTGTTGGTGGAAACACACTAGGTTTCTGTATGGGTGGAGGAGGAGAGAAGGAAAATAAATGGACGATCTTGTCGCCGGAGGAAGAATAAACTTGCTCTTTCGTAGCTTCAGGATGTGAACGCCGTGCTTGTGGAAGGCTGCAGCCCTACTGAAAACAAGCTGAAAACACAAAACAAGTGCAGAGGAACAATTATTTAATACACAAGACAAAGCACACGCACACACACACACACACACCACACAACACACACACACACACACACACACACACCACACACAACACACTCTCTTCTCTTCTTCTATCTCTCTTCTCTTCACTCATCTTCACCACACACACCACACACAAACCGCGCGCGCGGCGCGCGCACACACACAAACACCACACCACACACACACACAACACACACATACAACACACACCTCCCAATTATTTTGATTTTTAGTCATTTCTTACCATTTTCTCTTCCATCCCTATCATAATAATCTCTCTTTCTCTCTCTCTCTCTGTCTCTGTCTCTCTCTCTCTCTGTCTCTCTCTCTCCCCCCCCCCTCTCTCTCTCTCTCTCTCCCTCAACAGTTCATCACCCTACTCCTCTTTCATACATTGTTGTTATTCCCATGGTAGCTGCGGTCAGGTAAACACCATTGTGTGCATGGTTTTAAAATATCTGTTGTTTCAACGTGTGATGAAGGAATGTTTTGATGTTCGATAACGCCTCTATCTGCACCACCTTTGGTGCTTTGATTCGTATGCTGGTTTCTTATCTGTCAAGTCTTGGCTGAACTTGTTGACCAAAGCCACTCCCAGTTGTGCAGGTGGATGTCACAGTTACTGTCTGTCTTATTTGGGGCATTTCTTTGTGTTCTGGCTCGTTGTGAAGCCCTGGCCTAGTGTATTGACCAGGCCTCTAATCTCTTCTCCCCCCCCCCCCCCCCCCCCCCATGTGCAGGTGGTGAAAGCATGATATTGCACCTCATTTCGCGCTTTTTTTCTTTTCTTTTTTTTTTGGTTGGTTTGTTTTTGTTTTGCTTCCAACCTCAGTGTTCTGGTGTATAGGCATTACATTGCCTTTCCATTTGTGCATTTTATTTGTAGTTTGGCTCGTTACCAGGTTTTTCGTCGGGTTTGTCGATTAAGCGTCTTTGTCTTCACCCTCTGTGGTGCAGGCGGTTTAGGCAATATTGTGAATCTCATTTTGGGCGTTTATATGTTTGTTGGATCGTTATGAAGTCCTGGCCTTAGTTTGTTGACCACGCCTCCTCTTTCCACCCCCTGTGGTCAGGTGATGCACGGATTGCTTTGTACCATATTTCGGGCGTTTATTTGTATTTCGGCTTGTTCTGAAGTCGTGGCCTAGGTCGTTGACCTAGTCTCTTCTCTCCACCCCCACCTCCACCCCCTTCCCCTTGTGCGGGTTGTGAAAGCATTAATTTGCACCTCATTTCGTGCGTTATTTGTTATCTTTTCTCCCAGCCCCCCCCCCCCCTCCCTCCCCCCGGTGTTGTGGTGTGTACCGGTGCATTACTCTGCACGTTACTGTGTGCATCTCCTTGTACTGCTGACGTATCACCAAGCCTTTGCCTAGTGTGATAGTTGACCAAGCCTCTTCTGTCCATTCCCCGTTGTGCAGGTGACGAAAGCATTACGTCGCAGGTGGATGAGGATGTTTGTTTGTTTGTTTGTTTGTTTGCTTTTGTTTCTCTGCTTGTTTTGTTGTGTTGTTTTTCTGCTTTTTTGTTTGTTTTGTTTCTCTGGGTTTTTTTTTGTTTGTTCGCTTTTTTGTTGTTGCTTTTTTTTTTATTTGTCAAGGCCTAGTTCTTGGACTAAGCTTCTCTTCTCCCCCCCCCCCCCCCCCCCCCCTTTCACTCTCCTGTTGTACGGATGGTAGTATACGCAGATACCTTTCACCTCGTTTCTGAATTGGTGTGTACCTTGGCTCGTCATCAAACCCGCACTTACACCCCCACCCCACCCCCACCCCCCTCCCACGCCCCTTTTTGTCACAGGTGGTGTGGCGGCGGGCCTCGGACCCCAACCCGCTGACCATCGGCGAGGACACCTTCGTGGGCGACAAGCGCTTCCTGGTGCGCCACCGCCTGCACTCCCTGGAGTGGAATCTGCACATCCAGCACGCCTCGCCCGCCGACAGCGGCGTCTACGAGTGCCACGTCATCACCAAGTCCCGCAACGTGCGGCAGTTCGTCCTGCTGACCGTCGACGGTGAGTCAGGGTTGTGTGTGTGTGTGTGTGTGTGTGTGTGTGTGTGTGTGTGTGTGTGTGTGTGTGTGGCGGGGTGGGGTGGGGGGAGTGGTGGGGGTGGGGGGAGTGGTGAGGGTGGGGGGTGGCTAGGGAGGGGAGATTGTTGAGGAGGGAAGTTGGGGGTGTGGAGGGTGGGGTGGGGGAGTGATCAGTGGCAGACGAATGCTTGTCGGAGGACAAAGATGGTGTTTGGATTATGTGGGGCCATATAGGATAAGATGGGGCCATATAAGATGTCATTATTGCTCTTCTGTTCTCTCTCTCTCTCTCTCTCTCTCTCTCTCTCTCTCTCTCTCTCTCTCTCTCTCTCTCTCTCTCTCTGTCATAGTGTGTGTGTGTTGGGGGGTGGGGTAGGCAGGGGAGATTGTTTAGGAGGGAGGTTGGGGTGTGTGGAGGGGGGGAGGAGGTGATAGGTATTTTTGATTTTCAGTACAGTTAAGATGTAATTTGTTTTATTATTACAATTTCTGATTTTAATGTTTTATTTATAAATATTAAATGTTACCCTGTTAATTTTTCTTTATGATTTGTATGTCATTCAGATGTTATTTGTATTATTTTCGTTTCTCATTATTCATTAACGTTTTCTAAATGTCAGTACAGCAATATGTTAATCTGACAGTAAATGGTTACAGTCAGTCAGTGTGTGTGCTTATGTGTGCGCGTGCGCGATTGCTCGCCATACTCGTGCGCCCAGTTGCTTTAATTTTTTACGCATGAAGTTGGCGCTTAGTTTGTCTAAATCTAATTCTTTTAATGAAAGGGTTCACATTTCCTATCAAAATATCAACAGATTCACTTCCTTTCTTTTGTAATTTAATGTGTTTATTTGTTTGTAACTATAGGCTTATCTGCTTTATTTTTTCGTTCAAAATATCAGCAGATATCCCTTTTCGTTCGCCGAAGATTATTCCATGTAAGTAGAGACGTTGGTGTCTGTTCGTCTGTTTTCTTCTCTGAAGAAGAACGTGGAAATAACTGGAAATCGACACGGGGATTATTTTCATAAAAAGTAAAGGGTAGAAGACGGGAGAGGGAGGAGAGAGAGAAGAGAGAGAGAGAGAGAGAGAGAGAGAGAGAGAGAGAGAGAGAGAGAGAAAAGATGGACAGAGAGAGAGAGAGAGAGAGAGAGAGAGAGAGTTAAATATACACAAATGTCATCAATTCACAGATATCAACATTGACGACTGTGTTGTGTTTCAGAAGTTCAGTTCAAGCCGACGTATAAGCCAGGTAAGAACAGCCTTATCACTAGCTTAGAGATGGACGCGGCCATATCTAGCTTTTGTGTTCCAGTGGTTCTCGCTCTCTCTCTCTCTCTCTCTCTCTCTCTCTCTCTCTCTCTCTCTCTCTCTCTCTCTCTTGTTCGTTCTCGCTCTCTTATTCCCCCCTCTCACCTCTGTCTCTCTATTTCTTTCTCTCATTCCTTTCTCGCTTCTCTCTCTCTCTCTCTTGTATTCCTCTTTCTTATTCCTCTCTCTCTCTCTCTTAATCCCTCACTCACACACACACACACACACACACACACACACACACACACACACATACACACACACATGCAACATACACACACAGAGTACAATTTCTTCCCCTTCCTTTTAGTATTTCTTCCTTTTCTTTCTGTTGCGATTCTTTTCTTTTTCTTCTTTTTTTGTGCCCACCCAACCCCCCCCCCCCCTCTCTCTCTCTCTCTCTCTCTCTCTCTCTCTCTCTCTCTCTCTCTCTCCAAGACAGAATGTTGGGATGCATGGCCGCGAATACTACCTCCACAGCACGTCCTGTTAGGTCTTCCGTCTACCAGCCAACCCCCATCCCTTGCCATGTCTTCATCAGTTTCATTCTAGCATAGCCGACTACACTACTCAGTATCCGTACAGAGCTGTCACCACGTCATTGGGAAAAAAAGACTTCTTGTTTTACAGAGTGCATTCAGTATTTCATGTACAGATCAGTGTCCATAAGACGCCTGCAACAAGACCCTGCTAAGCGCACAGCCAGTTCGCTTAGTTATCGCAAATCACAATACAACGTCGCTTAAAAACATTGGGGGGGGGGGGGGGGGAATCCTAAAGCAACATGAAATACAGAACCAGCACGATCAAGGGCCACGAGAAGTCCTCTCTTGAGACAGAAGTTTTACGGCTTGCAACAGGCTGTTTTCCTAGTTCCTTGTCAAAGGCCAAACTGTTACAATGCAGCTTCCTTTTTCCATCACAGCCAGCAGTCGTACAATTACACTGAAACATCACTCAGCCATTTTATGAATCGGGAGCCACAAGGGAGATGATTCTCTCCGCTTAACGGGCAAAGTAACCCCCTCGATTCTCTTCGCCTAGCGAGCAAAGTAACCTCCCTTTCATTATGTTCTTATTCCAGCTCGTGCCAGCAGTCGGTCTTTTGACCTGTTTCTTCTGTTCAGTGCGAACATTTCCCCTTCTCTACAGACGGAGAAGCTTGTTCCACAGGCGGAGAGATCAAACAATGTTTACCCTGAGTCCCGCCGCGCCTCCTTGCACAGGGTAGCCTTTTTTTTTCTCAGTCTTGTTTGTCCGTTCGTCTGCAAGATAACGGGTAAACAGTGTAGTGGATCTTCATCAGACGGTACAGGGAGGTCTGAAGGGTGACTGGGCATACGAGGATATAGTGTGAGGTCTGGTCCGAGGTCGGTTGACGGCAAAATGGCCAAACAACGACAAACACTTGTCTGCGCAAACCAGTCACCCAGTGTCACCAGCTTTATGTGTACGGGTAATGGAGTCGCCGCACATAAATTTTGCATCTCATGTTTGGAGGCTGTTTCCACTGAAAGCCTGTTGATAGTTTCTTTGCCCCCCCCCCCCCTTCCCCAAGCCCCAGTGCCCCTCTGATTTCCCCCGCTTTCCTTGTAACCCCCCCCCCCCCCCCTTCTAGATACGGAAGGTGTACGAGCTTTCCTTCCAGATGGCGTTGGTGTCAGCAGTTCGGAAGTCTTTGCCGCGCTTACAGATACTTGATGAAGGTGAACTTCACGCCCCAAAGAGGCAGCAGACGTGCTCTAGTTTGAAGCTGTTCATCGCATTTGTTTTTATCGTTTTGTTTTTTTTGTTTGTGTTGGTATGACAAGATATACAAGATATAAAAGCCTTCCCTACTGTCATTTTTTTTTTGCAAAGCTAAGGTGGTGCCACAACTTATAGAAAAAAGAGGATACTCCAATACTCCATATATGTCTTCTGCAGGGACAAAAAAGGACATTCTGTTTTTGATGAGTGGCTTTCAATCACCATCTTCCTTAAACAAGCAGGGAGCAACTATTTTGTTTTTCTGCCACTTCATTGATGGTGGTGAATAACAGAATATCTGTTCCTCGGCCGCCATCGCTTTCTGTCGCTGCATCTCCTGAAGAAACAAACTCAGCATCCGCGAGTTTCACTCCTGTTACTGGGCGCGATGTTCCCCCACGCCCACTCATCCCCATCCACCCCATCTGCTGCGTTTTGGCACGCGGTTTGTAACGCTGGTGGTTTGGTGTTTATTATGAGAATTTGCCTTCTTATCTTCAACAGGTGAAAAACTGCAGCAGAGACCCTCCTCTCTCTCTCTCTCTCTCGCTCTCCCCCTCTCTCTCTCTCTCTCTCTCTCTCTCTCTCTCTCGTGTGTGTGTGTGTGTGTGTGTGTGTGTGTGTGTGTGTGTGTGTGTGTTTGTGTGTAAGATGCTTGTGTTAAGCTCCACACGAGAGCAGCATGCTCAGTTGTGAAGCAGCAGTCCTAATGAGGAGACCGACAGCTTTGGCGAATCCTTGCTGATGGATATCGTGAATGAAAAACGCAGACACCTGACGCCCTGTTAAAACCAAATAGGGCATCTGTATCTGTTGTTGTTTTGGCGATGGTGTAGGGTCAGACATCCCTGCTAAGGCGGGTATCTCCAGTGACATGGGAAACCTTATCCAAGGCAATAGCAAAGAAAGGAGGTAATGTTTGCTCTACGGTGAGACAGTAACATGCCCATAACTCCAACCCAACGATGTACTGGAAACGTTACGTGATAATCTCCCCCACAACAGTCCACGTTAAAGTTAAAATTACAAAACTAACAGAACCGGCAATTAGGGGTTGAGTGACTTTTCAATGACCCCTTGCCTCTGACTTGTCAACTTAAGAGAAGCAAAAAAAAAAAAAAAAAAAAAGCTGAGTGCCAGATTTCACCAGTTTTGATTTTCTGGAATCAGATTCGTGGTTTTACTAGCCTGTGACACGGAGGTTGATCGATGAACGGGGTGACCTCAGGTTTCCTGCTCGTTGTCTGGGGCGGGGGGGGGGGGGGAGTAGGTCTGGCTGCCCTTACCTTGTCTGCTGTCAATCCACCAGACTGAAGAACTGTGAGACATCTTTCCTTGTAAAAAAAAAGTCCAGACTTCAGAGGATCTGAACTTATAGAACAGACATACTGAGGTGGGCAAAGCCAGAACAGGGAAGGATTTTTTTCAGAGGATCTCGGATACAAGACCATCATCCCCCGTATCTGTTTGGCTAAGTTATATTAAGATCTTGATTTTCTGGTTGACCACGCTATTGCCTAATGAGCTGCGTTGCCACACACACACCTGGATGGTAGTAATTCCAGTCATCTCCCTTGATTCATAGCCGGCCGATCACGGGGACCATATGGTTTTCTACAGTATCGTGGCACATTTCTGATGAAGACTGAAAAACGGGAAAAGTTCAACTAGTTTAAAATGTTTCTTGTTTCTTTGTTTTAGGGAGCCTATCGGCATATTCATCGTGAATAATATCACGATGGAATTCAAATGCTACTCAACAGAAATGCGCAGTTCCAAGACATTAGGAATGCGTGTCCTGAGCTTGGGCCATACACAAGAATACCATCCCATAGGATGTATTTTGATGTCGTCCATCTCTCAGACCCTTCTCCCGCCTACATTGTCACCTAATCATAACCTAACCAAATACTCATGCTCCTTTCTTACTAACACCTCGTGATGAAAAAGAAAAGTTCCACCAGGAAAAAAAAACCCAGTCTCATCATACACAGCATATTGAACTACTTACAAGATGTTCATTTAAACATACATGTCTTTAAGTTGGATAAAACCAAGGTCGTGCCAAATGTGCCACCGATTCTGCTCATTTTTTCGCAGTCACATTACAAAAAGCATAAGACAAATCATACATACATCCCAATGCAATTGAAAAAAAACCCAGCCCAGTTGTACCATCAAGAAGGACAAAGACGAGCAGAAATCACGCCCCTCTTGGGACACATGTTTTACTGCCAACTGCATGCTAGAGCGAGATCAAAGAGTTCACCTGTTTCAAGAGCAACTGTGCAGAAGGCGGCTGTTTCGGTCCTGTCAGTCTGTCTGACCATTTGTTGGCAAGAAATATGGGGAGCGTTGTGTAGCAGAAATGGTACTGGGTTGTCTGAAAGTTCAGTGTCTACAAGTGGATAGAATGTAAGGTCTGTGTGTGTGTGTGTGTGTGTGTGTGTGTGTGTTGTGTGTGTGTGTGTGTGTGGTGTGTGTGTGTGTGTGTGTGTGTGTGTGTGTGTGTGTGTGTGTGTTAGGGTGGCTATCTCACTCTCTCCCTTAAACGTGAAAATACCAAACAAGGCAGGTATCGTTTGTTCCCATTGGTGAAAATAACTACTGGACCATAACCCCAAACTAGTGCTGTACTGGAAGCAGCATGTAACTGTCCCCCTCTCCCTCCTGTAAGACCAGCAGTTGTTATTTATTTGGTCACATTAACGTCCACCATTAAACTTACAGAAATGGAACCGCCAGCTCCAAGGTGAGTGACCGTTCCAATGATCCCCCGCCACCGCTTAATCCTTTTGAAGGGGGACAAGAGGAGTTTCAGATTTCACCGGTTTTGGTTTTCTGGAATCTGGTTCGCGGCTTTTCTTGTCTGCGACAGAGGCTGGTCGATGACCGGGTGACATCAGGTCCCCTGGTCGTTGTCTGCGACAGAGGTTGGTCGATGACCGGGTGGCATCAGGTCCCCTGGTCGTTGTCTGACGAGTCTGCGACAGAGGTATGCAGGGTCGATGACCGGGTGGCATCAGGTCCCCTGGTCGTTGTCTGCGACAGAGGTTGCAGGTCGATGACCGGGTGACATCAGGTCCCCTGGTCGTTGTCTGGGAGGTTACATCTGCTACGCGCATCATCCCTGTCATAATTTTCCAGACTGGAGATTTTTACGAATCCTTTCCTTATATTACTCCATATTCGAGGACTTGATTGAATATGGATAGACAGATTATGCGATAAAACCTGGAGAAGGTGAGGTTTATTATTCCAAGAATATCGGAGACAAGATCATCACCATCCTCGTAACTGCTGGGTTTATCCATCCCTAAAGTGTAAATGTTCTTATTTGGCTTTCTGTTGCTTAATGCTCTGTTTTGTCCGAAACTTACCTGGAAAATAAAAATTCGAGTAATCATGTAATGTATCGCCTGGCCGAACTTTTATGTTCCATATTATTATTGGAGATAACTACTCATGATAAAAGCGTGGCAGAGTTGTTCGCGTTGTGTACTCCCAGCTGGGAGGTCGTGGGCTGGAACCTCATCAGATCCATTGCATTACACATCAGACGCCACTAGGGACACCTTCTCTGGTAAACAGGCAAAGTAACCCCCCTTTTATCATGTCCTTATTCCATCTCGTGCCTACAGCCGATCTTTTGATCTGGTTTCTGTTCAGTGAGAGGATACCTCATCCTCGCAGAGAAGCTTGTTCACCAAGCGGAGAGACCAAACAATATTTACACTGCGTCCCGGTGTGCCTCCGTGCAGAAGGTAGCATTTTTTTTTTGGCCCAGTTTGTCCATTCGTCTGCAAGATAACAGGTAAACAGTGTAGTGTATCTTCATCAAACAGTGCAGGGTCATCTTATGGGTCATTGTGTACAAGAGGATATAGTGAGATGTCTAGTCCGAGGTCTGTTGAGGGCAAAATGGACAAAAATCGATGAACACAAACGCTGCGTAGACCAGTCACGCTGTATCATCGGCTTTGTATGTGCAGGTAATGGAGTCAGCGCGAAGAGTTTGCGTCCTATTTTTGGAGGCTGCTTCAAACGAAAGTCTGTTGATGTAGTTTCTGTTCCTTGCCTTCCAGACCACCCCGCTCCCCCCCCCCCCCCCCTTCTTTGTCCTGTCTTGTCCCTTCCCTTCTACCCATCCATCCACCTCCCTCTACCGCATCCGTACACGGAAAGTATATGCGCGTCTCTTCCAGATGACGTTTGTGTCCGCGGTGGAAGCTGGTTACATTTTGCTGCACTTACAGCTAGTTTGATGGAAGTGAACTTGAGGTCCCGAACAGGCAGCAGACATGCTCTAGTTTGAAGGCCTTGTTCGCATTTTTTTTTTATCGATATTTTTTTCCCGTTGGCTTTGATATTACAAATTATGAAGCAGTTCCCCGTTCTGCCATTTTATACAAAGCTAAGATTGCACCACTTCTTTAAAAGAAGACATTACTTCCCTCCCAAGACTCCATTTGTGTCTTCTGCAGGAAAAAAGAATATTCCATTTTTAGTGAGTTGTTTTCAATAACCATCTTTCTTGAACAACCTAGGGCAACTTATTTGTTTTTCTGCCACTTCATTAATAGCAATGAATAATCAGAATATTTACTCCTTGGCCACCTGCACTTTCTGTCGCTGTATCTCTCCTTCAAACAAGTTCAGCATCTGTGGTCTTCACTCCCGTTACAGGACACAATGTTCCCACACCCCACCACTCCCAACCCTCCCCTTCAAGCTTGTTCACTTTTCCTGGTCTGTTTTTGGCACGCAGTTTGTTACGTTGGGGTTTTGGTGGTTATTGTGAGGATTTGCCTTGTTATCTTCAACAGGTGAAAAGCTGCTGCCAAAGTTCTGTGTGCGTGCGTGCGTGCGCGCGCGTGTGTGTGTGTGTGTGTGTGTGTGTGTGTGTGTGTGTGTGTGTGTGTGTGTGTGTGTGTGCGTGTTGGACGCTTGCCTTCTGTTGGATATGAGAGCAGCACGTCATTTGTGCAGCAGCAATCCTGATGAGGCTTGTAACTGCTTTGACAAATCTTTCTTGATAGGTATCCGGAATGGAAAGCCAGCAGACGCTTCGTTAAAAAAAAAGATATCAGCATTTTCAAGGCCCATCTTCATCTGTTGTCGTTCTAGTGATGTTAGTATCGCGATGAGATGGATATCACCATTGGAAATGTTGAACCTGACAAAAGCGAACAAGGGAAGTAACTTTTGCTCCGATAGTGACACAGTGACATGCCCATAACTCCAAACCAACGCTGTACTAGAAGCGGTTCCTGACTATCTCCCTACCGGGATAAAAGTTGCCTGCATTTTCATTTGGCCACATAAATAGCCGACGTTTAACTGCGAGTTACAGAATTCATGTCGCCGACAGCTGTGAGATGAATAACGCTTTTAACGACCCCTTCGCATTGACAAATCAAGTTCAAGGGAGTTCCATATTGCACCAGGTTTGATTTTCTGGAATCTGGTTCATGGTTTTCTGAACCAGCGGCAGAGAGTTGATCGATGGATGGCTGACCTCAGGTCTCCTGGTCGTCTGGGGGATTAGGTCTGGCTGCCCTGGCCTTGTCTGCTCACTATCCACCAGACTGAAGAACTGTCAGACACCTTACCTCACACAGACGTCCAGATTTCAAAGAATTTGAAAACTGGACAGACATATTGAGGTGGAAAAATCCAGAAAAGGCTGGGGGTTTTTTTCCCTAGAGGATCTTGGAGACAAGACCATCATCCTCGTGTCTGCTTAGCTCAGTAATTCTAGGATATCGATTTTCTGACTGACCATCCTGTCGATCAATAAGTTGTGTTGCGCCAAACACAACTGGATTGTAATAAATTGAATCATCATTTGTGATTCGTATTCTAGCTACTCACGGAAGCCTTTTTTCTGTAACATTACAATAGATTTCCGCTGAAGATTGGGAAAAAAAACATGACGTTCAACTATTTCAAACTATTCCTTGCTCCCCGATTCTGGAGCTCATCAGCATACTCATCATGAATAATCTTACAATGGATTTCGAATGCTTCTCAGCAGAAACGCGTGACTGCAAGACAAACTGGTAGGGATGCAGGCCCCGAGTTTCGGCCGTATACCAGTCTCCCTCCTCCCAAACGCACCACACTCCCTTTCCTTCCCCTTCTCCCTCCACCTCCTTACTCCCCCCCCCCCCCAGTCCCATCCACCCCCCTCCTTTATTTAACTGTCAGGTTTTTTTTAACCCAGGTAACTACTCAGGAACCTTTCATATTGTCATCACACGAAAAAACATGGTTTTAAAAAAAACACACTCACCATACATAGTATACTCCACAATTTATGATATGTTAATTCATGTCTTTAAGGTGGATAAAAACCAGGCTGCACCAGCTGCGCCACCGATTCTGCTCAGTTAACAGAAATTACTTTACAAATGTCATTACAAAAAGCACAACAAATCAAACGTACATTCCAGAGCACACACACACAAAGTGCCCAGTCAGAAGCAAGAAGAACAAAGCCAAGCAGAAATCACGTCCCCTCTTGAGACAAAAGCTCTACGGCCAGCTTCAGGCTGGAGCGACATCAAAGAGTGTTCAGTCCGTTTCCCGGCGCGACTGCTCAAAAGGTCAGTCCGTCTGACCGTTTGTTAGCAAGGAACGTGGAGAGCAGTGTGGCGGGTCTTCACGATGTAGTACTGGGTTGTCTGAAAGCTCAGTGTCCGCAAGTGGATAGAACGTACGGGCTGCGGGTGTAAAGCGATCCAACGCCTAAAAAGGAAGCACCGCGCAAGCTGATCGCGCAAGGTTACCTTGATATGTGTAGGGAATAAAGCCGATGCGCGGAATTTGCATCCCACTTTTTGAGGCTTTTTGTAGTGAAAATGTATTGATGAGCTCCCTTTCCTTGCCGCCCCCCCCCCCCCCCACCCCCTCCTCATACCCACGCGCTTCCACCTCTTCACCCTTCCCCGCCACTCCCTTTAATCCACACGGCTCTAGTTTTTAGCTTTGAAAGCTGCGTAGATTTTGAAGTCCGTGCTGCCTGTTACAGCTACTTCGGTGGTGTGAATTTGTGGTCAAGGTCTTCAAACTAGAGCACGTCTGCCGCCCTACTGCAGCCACATTTGCTTTCATCAACATGATGCTTTGAATCAGTTTCAGTATGATCCCAAATGCAAATTTCAAAACTATCATGGACATAAGAAACGCGATAGTTTCCTCCCAAGTCTCTGTCTGTGTGCTGTGCTGAGAAAAAAAGAGTTCAGTTTTTGGTGAGTTGTATTCAATAATCATTTACCTTGAACATGCAAGGGGCGACTAATTTTTTTTTGTACTCCCAGTTCTTATAGAACAGGGAGTACTTTAGAATGGGAACGAAGAAATGCTGTCTGTGTGTGTGTCTGTGTCCGTGGTCAAAATGTGTTCCACTCGCTCCAGACAAAACTACTGGGCCGATCTTTCTGAAAATTTGTAGGTATGTTCATTATGGGCCACGGATGATGCCCGATGTGTTAGTTTACCGCTACAGCCGTTACTAACGGCTGTAACGGCCTGTAACGGTTTTTCTTCTTTACGGAATATCTCAGAAAGTACTTGGCCGATCTTTGTAAAAATGAGCAGGTATGTTCATTATGGGTCACGGATGATGCCCGATGTTTTAGTTTCCTCGTTGTAGCCGTTACTAACGGCTGTAACGGTTTTTCTTCTTTATGGAATATCTCAGAAAGTACTTGGCCGACCTTTATGAAAATTAGCAGGTATGTTCATTATGGCTCACGGATGATGCCTGATGTTTTAGTTTGCCCCGTTATAGCCGTTACTAACGGCTGTAAGGGCCTGTAACGGTTTTTCTTCCTTCATGGAATATCTCAGAAAGTACTTGGCCGACCTTTATGAAAATTAGCAGGTATGTTCATTATGGCTCACGGATGATGCCTGATGTTTTAGTTTGCCCCGTTATAGCCGTTACTAACGGCTGTAACGGCCTGTAACGGTTTTTCTTCTTCATGGAATATCTCAGAAAGTACTTGGCCGACCTTTATGAAAATTAGCAGGTATGTTCATTATGGCTCATGGATGATGCCTGATGTTTTAGTTTGCCCCGTTATAGCCGTTACTAACGGCTGTAACGGCCTGTAACGGTTTCTCTTCTTTATGGAATATCTCAGAAAGTACTTGGCCAATTTATAAGCGGTTAGGATGATCTTGTGTCAAATCGGAGCCTCTGTCCATATGTAAGTGATGTAATGCTGAAAATGGATTAAACAACCGTTAAAAACCGTTATTCTGCCGTTATTTCTTATATATAGGTGGATTTTAATGAAATCTGGTATATAGAAAGGTTATCACACACAAATGGCACTGGAATAGCTCAGTTGGTAGAGCCGGAATAGCTCAGTTGGTAGAGCGCCTGACTCGTAATCTTGGTGATCCTGGGTTGCGGGTTCGAATCTCCGCCGGGGCGTTTCGGTACAGGGGGATTTTTCCCTCGGAGTTAACATTAGTTCTGACTCCATTTCCCATACAGTCCTTCGAATGAGACTATAAACCGAGGTTCCGTGTGTGAACGCACGCATAATATCTTGCACACACGTAAAATCCCATCACCAACTTTCGGAAGAGTAGGCCAGTTTGGCCGTTGGTATGGATGACACGTTACACACAGCATGCACCCTGCGTAAGAAATGGAAAGAATGAAGGAAGTAAAGAAACTGAGTGAACGATATTGAACTGGATGACACGGGAAACGACTGAATGAAGCGCGAGCTGGCAGCTCTTCAGTCGGCACTACCCAGGTAGGCAGCCCGTTGTGTAAGCGAGTGTTGATTGTAAAGCGCTTAGAGCTTGGTCTCTAGCCGAGAATAGGCGCTATATAAGTATTCATTATTATTATTATTATATTCTACATAGTGTTTCAAAATTTGACCGTTAAAAACCGTTATTCTTGACATATTGTCCGATTTGGATGAAATTTGATATGTACACAGGCTTTAGCCCAGTGAGGACTAAAATACCGGTTTCAAAAGTGTATATCGGTTATATAACCGTTAAACCGTTATTTTGCCGTTATTTTTCATATATTGGTGGGTTTTAATGAAATTTTGTATGTAGAAAGGTTATCACACACAAATGGCACTTCCATGTAGTGTTTCAAAATCTGACCGTTAAAAACCGTTATTCTTGACATATTGTCCGATTTGGATGAAATTTGGTATGTACACAGGCTTTAGCCCAGTGAGGACTAAAATACCGGTTTCAAAAGTGTATATCGGTTATATAACCGTTAAACCGTTATGTACTGGTGGGTTTTAATGAAATTTTGTATATAGAAAGGTCATCACACACAAATGGCACTTCCGTGTAGTGTTTCAAAATCTGACCGTTAAAAACCGTTATTCTTGACATATTGTCCGATTTGGGTGAAATTTGATATGTACACAGGCTTTAGCCCAGTGAGGACTAAAATACCGGTTTCAAAAGTGTACATCGGTTAAATAACCGTTAAAACCGTTATTTTGCCTTTATTTCTTATCTCACAAAGCACTTGGCCGATTTATAAGCGGTTTGGAAAACTGGGAGTACGTTTATATGCTTCGCATCTTGTTTACTTCTTCATTTATAAGAAGAAACGACGAGGGTGTTCTTTAACTGCCTTCTCTTTCTGCTGCTGCATCTTCCCCGTGACATCGAAAGAAAAAAATCAGTAGCTGTCGTGTTCACTGTTATTAGGACACTTTTTTGTCCCATGCTTGTTATGCTGGACGAACGGAGTTTATTATGAGTACTTGCCATCATATTGTCAACAGGTGAAAACTGCTGCCGAAGATTGTGTGTGAAGAAGGGGGGGGAGGGGGGGGGGGGGGGGCGGAGGGAGATATGCCAGTGTTGAGCGTGATGCAACAGCAAAAATGTCCAATTGTGAAAAGCAAGCCTAACAAGGGGGTCGACTGCTCCGTGAATCATTCCTGTTGTATATATTGAACGAGAACCAGACGCCTGATGAAAAAAAACAGAAATGATAAGCATCTCCACGGCCCACCTTCATGTCCTATGTGTTGGTGGTACCGATATAGCATCAGTCCCGCTGAAGTGGCTCTCTCTCTCATGGAAAAGTTTCAGTTTCATCAAGAAGGTCTCATTGCGTGCAGACTAGTCCATATAAGTTACACCTCATCTACTAGGTTTCGAGACTACACTGTGCATGATTTTAAGCTGATGAATGAATGACTCAAATGAGAGAATTTAAGATTAGGGTCTCATGGCTACGATTTAGCAGATGTCTCACCTTCGCTTTAGCCCAACGCGGTGGTGAGACCTTACTTACCTACCTCACATTGTCTGAGCTATAATCGTTGTATGTGTTTGGTGTGAGTGTATACGTGTGTTCGTATATATATATATATATATTTTTTTTTTTTTCCTGTATGCACGCGTGTGTGTGAACATACATGTATGCATGTGCCTGTGAATATTGGCATACACCCGAACGCGCGCGCGCGTGTGTGTGTGCATGTGTGTGTGTTTTTCATTATTTGTGGGAAACGAATGCTCAGAAGATGACATATAAATAAATCTCCAGAAGATGACATATCCGTAACCGCAACACACACACACACACACACACACACACACACACACACACACACCACACACACCACACACACACACACACACACACACACACACACACACACACACACACACACACACTCACTCACTCACCTGGAAAGGAAAAGGGGCAATAACTGACAAGGGAGGTAACATGTGATGATTGCTACAGGCCCATAACTCGAAAGCAACTCTGTTCAGGAATCAGCATGTAACGCGCTTGCCTTCTCTAGCTGGTCACTTATACGGTCACCGTTAAACCTAAATAAATGAACCGCCAGCAACGTGCAGGGTGACTATTCCAATGACCCCTTGCCTCCAACGAATCCTCTTGAAGGGGGGAGAGGGGGCGGGGAAGAGGAGTTACAGATCTTCACTGGTCTTGATTTTCTGGAATCTGGTTCGTGGCTTCCTTAGCCTGTGACACAGAGGTTGATCGATGAACGGCTGGCCTCCGGTCTTCCGGTCGCTGTCTAGAGGATTAAGTCTGGCTGCCCGCGCCTTGTCTGCTCATAATCTTCGAGACTGAAGAATTGTTTGAACATCTTTCTTGACGCAGACGTCCATATTTCGAGGGATTTGAACTCTTAGGATCGACATACTGGGGTGGGTAGACATATTGAGGTGGATAAAACCGGAAGAGGGAGGGTTTTATTCCGAGGATGTCGGAGACAGGACTGTCACTACGCTCGTGAATTCTCGGCTTAGTCATCCATAAACCGTCAGGTTTTATCTTTGGCTTTTTGTCGCTGAATTTGTTGGGTTGCTCAAATCATAAATGTGAAATAATGATGTGAGTAATCATGTGATTCATAGCCCAACCGATCACAGTTTCCTACATTATCATCGGGGATAACTGCTCATGGTTTTAAAAAGTGCCTGCGTGTTTAGTGTCGCGCACTCCCGGCTGGGAGGTCGTGGGATGGATCCCCATCAGGGCAGTAATTTGTGGGATGTTTCCATCCCTGTCGGCTCCTACCCGGAGTTCAGTTTGCTGTGGGCTCAACTGGAAACACTTGGATCTCATACTCCTGTTTCATCCGTGTAGTGGATGGGTCATTGACAGTGTTGTTGAAATTTTCTGACCAACACTGCTGGTGTCTGTATCTTTCGGACCTGTTTGATGCTGGGATTTATTATCAAAGGAAGCGTAAAGTTCAGCCCTGTCAAGCAGTCTCGGTCTAGAATGAAACTCCATGGCATCATCTTTATTATACTCATCGAATAGCATAACTGAAAAAAATGGCTCAAATTCCGTGGGCGTTGATGCCCTGTCCTTGTGGTGGTCTCAATTTCGGGTTTCTCTCCACAGGTATACACTTGGTGAGGTTCTGTCGGGTCACAAGTATCGGCAGATTCGTGGCTACTGTCGTTAGAAGGACATGGTGGCGGCATCTGAAGGGAGAGCTTCGTGACGACGTTATTTATTATCGCCAGCAGTGGCTTGGTATATGTTTGATCAGAAGAGGCACCACTTAAAATAACCGAAGTGACTCGGCAGCAGTGCAGTGTCTCCACTTGTGGATATCCTCATGACCACTTGACATTGATTGCTCCCTGCGGATTGCTTGTGCCGAGGCCGTGGCGGAACTGAAGTAAGTCCCGTGGGTGCAGTGCCAATGAGACGGCACGAAAGATGTGACACAAAAAACTACTGCCGTCACAGCAGTCAGTGAGCAGTCTCTGAATGGAATTCGAATGCTACTCAACATAAACGCATCACTCCGGGGCAAATGTTAAGGAAGCAAGTTCTGAGTTTGGGCCATACACACAAATACCACATGCTGAGGATGTTCTCTGATGTCGTCCAGAACCCCTATATCCCTTTCATTGCAGGTCTCATCCTAGGCCAATGGACAACTAAGGACTCTTTCAGGATTGTGTAATAGTCATGGAGAAAACAAACTTGTCTACAATTATGCATAATAAAACATGAGTGTGATCATCTACACTTTATGGCGGATAAAACATGGCTATGCCAAATGCGCCACCCAATTCCGCTTAGTTTATCACAAACACATTTCCAAAGTCGATTTCAACCATCAAGCATGCATTCCAAAGCAACAGAAAATAAAGCTCCTGGTCATAGTCAAGAATGACAAAAAGACAAGTGGATATCTGATCCCCTCTTGAGACAAGTTTCACGGCCAATGCCAGGCTCTGTTTTCGTAGTTTACAACCCCCCCCCCCCCCCCCCCCCCCCCCCCCAATATTTTGTTCTTTATAACGCTTGGCTGTTTCACAGGAGGTTACTCCTTTATCAAATCCAGTCAGTGCGAGAGTTCACGCTTCAGTTTTGGAAGCTGTTTCCACTGAACGTCTGTTGTTGGAACTTCTTTTCCATGCTCCCCACCTCCACCTCTCGCACTTTTCCATCTTTCCCCCTCTATTCCTCGCTCTTTAATCCGTCCCCTGCCCCAACCCTACTATGGAAATTATGAGTGCTTGTGTCGCAGATGGCTGTAATTTCCGCAAAGAAAGTTACTTGCTCGTTGCTGCATAAACAGCCAGTTTGATTAATGTTTATGTAGGTCAAGATCCTCAATTAGAGGATGTAGGCTGCGTGTTTGTGACTTAATCTACATTATACTTTGAATTAGTTTCCGTATGATCCAACGTTAGAGTCCTCCATATTGCCACTTTAGGCTAAGTAAAAACTGCACTACTGACATAAAAGAAATTCCAGTAATCTCTCCCCAAGACCTTGTATGTCTTCTCTGCAAAAAGACATTCCATTTTGGGTGAGTGGTTTTCAATCACCATCCTCCTTGAACACACAGGGGGGCATCTAATTTATTTTTCCTGCCGCTTCAGTTATGGCGATGAGCGATCAGATTCTTCCTCAGCTGCCTCCCCTTTCTGCCGCTGCATCTCCCCGTAAAAGAAAAACTCAGCATATGTGGCTTTCACTGTCGTTGCGGGACACAAATGTTTTCGCCCCAAGCTTGTTACTTTTTTCCTGCTCCTTTATTGGCACACGGCTTGTTACGCTGGAGGTTCGGTGTTTATTATGAGGATTTGTCATCTTATCGTCAACAGGTGAAAAGCTGCTGCCAAAGACTCTCTCTCTCTCTCTCTCTCTCTCTCTCTCTCTCTCTATCTGTGTGTGTGTGTGTGCGCGCGCGCGCGCGCATGCATAGGATGCTTGTGTTGAGTGTGATACGACAGTAGCAGGCATAGTTGTGAAGCGATAATCGTAACGAGGGGATCGACTGCTCGGTGAATCCTCCTTGATGGATATCTCGAACGAAAAACGCAGCAGACACCAGACGCCCTGTGAAAAGAAAATTGGGGTCATTATCGAAGGCCATCTTCATGTGCTGTCGTTTCTGTGATGATGTTATAGTGTCAGACAGCCCCGCTGAGGTGGGTGTCTGTTGGTAAGGTAATCTTAAACGAGGCAATAGCCAAGAAGGGAGGCAAGTGTTGCTTCCACGATGAGAACAGTTACAAGCTCTTAACTTCTAAACCAACACTGTACTGGAAGCAGCACGTCATTGCCTCCCAATGAGAGCATCCGTTGGCAGCTTGATCAGTTTGGTCATATCAACGGTCAACGTGAAACTTGAATAAACGAAACCAGCAGCCACAAGCAGAGTGACTGTTTTTGACCCTTTCCCACTGACTAATCCTCTTGAAAGGGAGGGGTGGGGGGGGGGGGGTTCAGATTTAACCGATTTCGATTTTCTGGAACCTGGTTCGTGGCTTTCTTCCCTGCGACACAGAGACTGGTCGACGAACGGCTGACGTCAGGGTCTCCTGGTCGTCGTCTGTGGGATTAGGTCTGGCTGCCCATTGCCTTGTCTGCTCACAATCCGCCAGACTCCAGAATGGTGTGTGAATACTTTTCCTGTCACAGATGTCCAGATTTCAGACGAACTGAACTCATAGCACAGACAGACAGAGGTAGATGAAGAAACCAGGAGCTGATGTAATGTATTCATGGGATCTCGGGAACAAAGCCATCATTGTCCCTGTCTCTCTGCTGGGCTCAATATCCTGAAGTGTCATTTTTCTGATTAGGCATGCTGTTGGTTAATGTATTGCGCGCGCGGCCCCTTGTCAACTGGATGATAATAATCCGAGTCATCTTACGTGATTTATAGGCTGTCCGAGGGGGGAGTGGAACAGAGAGGGGGTGGGGACAGATCTTAAGGATGGGTGGTGAACGCGTTAAAACCATGGCGACCCATGATTTGGGGGTTCCTATTGTTAATGTCGTTTTGTTTCGTTTGTTCTTGTTGCTATTGTTGAAGTGGCGCGTGTGTGTGCGTGTGCGTCCGTGCGTATGATGTGTGTGTGTGTGTGTGTGTGTGTGTGTGTGTGTGTGTGTGTGCGTGGTCCGGTCAAGGCTGAGGAGAACAGAAAACGCATGTTTTAATGGGGAGTGTTGCTGTAGTTTTAAGCTCACTTTTGTGCATGCGTGTGTGTGTGTGCGCGCGCGTGCGCGCTGGTGACTTCTATCGAACTGAATACGCCGAAGCATTTGTGGTGGTGATGGTGTGTGTGTGTCTGCGTGCCCGTGCGTGTGCGTGTAGGGAGGGGTAGGTTGGGTCGAGTTCGGTCAAGGCTGAGGAGAACAGAAAACTCAAGCTTTGGACTGGCGTGTTTCCATAGTTTTTGAGCCGACTTTCCCCGGAGACGGATGGTTGAACCACTTGGAACCGAGTACTGGTGTGTAAGCGATCCTCGACAATTCATAACACTGCGTAGTCAACAGAGAATCCAGCACCACCTTCGAACAACCGATTACAGACCGCACCTACTGTTGTCAAGAATGGCATCACACCAGCATCAGCATCTCTGGCGGCAATATGTGTTTGTTCTGGCAGCCTGTGTTGTACTCGCACTTCCTATGTTTAT
>CM065722.1:35592072-35649572 GCA_033310375.1 Conus canariensis | reverse complement strand
TGAGATAGAGATAACGGGAATCTCCGGCTCTCCCTTCCGATGGAGAGCAGGACTCCTCTCACTCGTTCTGTCTCTCTCTCTCTCTCTGTGCCTTCCTCAGTCTGTCTCTCTCTCTGTCTCTCAGACTCAGTTTTTCTCTCTCTCTCCCTCCCTCCCTCTTTCTCCCCCTCCCTCTCTAGCTCCCTCCTCTGTCACTCCCTCTCTCTGTTTCCCTCTGAGATACTGAAAGCGCGAGACTCCTGCTGTCCCTCCCGTTCTCTTCCTCTCGAGGGAGAGCGGGAGAGCAGGATTCCTCTCACTCGTTCTCTCTCTCTCTCTCTCTCTCTCTCTCTCTCTGCCTGCCTCTCAGACTCAGTCTCCTTCTCTCTCTCCCTCCCTTTTTCTCTCCCTCCCTCTGTCACTCCCTCTCTGTCTCTCTCTGAGATAGAGATAACGGGAACTCCGGCTCTCCCTTCCGATGGAGAGCAGGACTCCTCTCACTCGTTCTGTCTCTCTCTCTCTCTCTCTCTGTGCCTTCCTCAGTCTGTCTCTCTCTCTGTCTCTCAGACTCAGTTTTTCTCTCTCTCCCTCCCTCCCTCTTTCCTCCCCCTCCCTCTCTAGCTCCCTCCTCTGTCACTCCCTCTCTCTGTTTCCCTCTGAGATACTGAAAGCGCGAGACTCCTGCTGTCCCTCCCGTTCTCTCCCTCTCGAGGGAGAGCAGGATTCCTCTCACTCGTTCTGTCTCTCTCTCTCTCTCTCTCTCTCTCTCTCTCTCTCTCTCTCTCTCTCCTCCGTCTGTCCCTGAGATACTGAAAGAGCGAGACTCCTGCTGTGCCTCCCGTTCTCTCCCTTTCGAGGGAGAGCGGGAGAGCAGGATTCCTCTCACTCGTTCTGTCTCTCTCCTCTCTCTGCCTTGCTCAATCTCTCTCTGTGTGTCTGCCTCTCAGACTTAGTCTCCCTCCCTCTATCTCTCTCTCTCTCTCTCTCTCTCTCCTGTCTGCCTCAGATTCAGTCTCTCTCTCCCCCTCCCTCTGTCTCCCTGTCACTCCCTTTAGATATTGAGAGAGCGGGACTCCTGCTGTACCTCCCGTTCTCTCCCTCTCGAGGGAGAGCGGGAGAGCAGGACTCCTCTCACTCGTTCTGTCTTTCTCTCTCCGTCTCCCTCAATCTCTGTCTGTCTCTCAGACTCAGTCTCCCTCTCTCCAACTCCCTCCCTTTCTCTCTCTCCCTCTTTCTGTCCCTCCCTCTGTCTCTCTGTCACTCCCTCTATCTTCCTCCCTCTTTCTCTCCCTCCCTCTGACTCTCTGTCACTCCCTCGCTCTGTCTCCCTCTGAGATACTGAAAGAGCGAGACTCCTGCTGTCCCTTCCGTTCTCTCCCTCTCGAGGGAGAGCAGGATTCCTCTCACTCGTTCTGTCCGTCTCACTCTGTCTCCCTCAGTCTCTCTCTCCGTCTCTCAGACTCGGTTTCCCTCTCTCCCCCCTCCCTCTCTCTTTCTCCCTCCCTCTGTCTTTCTGTCACCCCCTCTATCTGTCTCTCTGACATGTGCACACACACACACACACACACACACACACACACACCACGCACGCACACATGCGTACACGCCCACATACAAGTATATACACACAGATATGTACCCATACATATGCAGATACGTGTGCTCACACAAACCCACAACGTATACACACACGCGCGCGCGTGCGCGCGCGCACGCACACACACATACATGCAGGCACATGCACACAAACACACACATGCGCGCACGCATACTCACACAAACGGGCACACACACTGAGATATTGCGAGAGTGAGACTCCTGCTCTCCCTCCCGTTCTCTCCCTTTCGAGGGAGAGCAGGACTTCTCTTACTCGTTCTTTCTTTCTCTCTCCGACTCAGTCTCCCTCTCTCCCTCTTTCTCTCCCTCCCTCTGTCTCTCTGTCACTCCCTCTCTCTCTCTCTCTCTGAGATACTGAAAGAGCGAGACTCCTGCTGTGCCTCCCGTTCTCTTCCTCTCGAGGGAGAGCGGGAGAGCAGGATTCCTCTCACTCGTCTCTCTCCTCTCTCTCTCTCTCTCTCTCTCTCTCTCTCTCTCTCTCTGCCTGCCTCTCAGACTCAGTCTCCTTCTCTTCTCTCCCTCCCTTTTTCTCTCCCTCCCTCTGTCACTCCCTCTCTGTCTCTCTCTGAGATAGAGATAACGGGAACTCCGGCTCTCCCTTCCGATGGAGAGCAGGACTCCTCTCACTCGTTCTGTCTCTCTCTCTCTCTCTGTGCCTTCCTCAGTCTGTCTCTCTCTCTGTCTCTCAGACTCAGTTTTTCTCTCTCTCCCTCCCTCCTCTTTCTCCCCCTCCTCTCTAGCTCCCTCCTCTGTCACTCCCTCTCTCTGTTTCCCTCTGAGATACTGAAAGCGCGAGACTCCTGCTGTCCCTCCCGTTCTCTTCCTCTCGAGGGAGAGCGGGAGAGCAGGATTCCTCTCACTCGTTCTCTCTCTCTCTCTCTCTCCTCCTCTCTCCTCTCTCTCTCTCTCTGCCTGCCTCTCAGACTCAGTCTCCTTCTCTCTCTCCCTCCCTTTTTCTCTCCCTCCCTCTGTCACTCCCTCTCTGTCTCTCTCTGAGATAGAGATAACGGGAACTCCGGCTCTCCCTTCCGATGGAGAGCAGGACTCCTCTCACTCGTTCTGTCTCTCTCTCTCTCTCTCTGTGCCTTCCTCAGTCTGTCTCTCTCTCTGTCTCTCAGACTCAGTTTTTCTCTCTCTCTCCCTCCCTCCCTCTTTCTCCCCCTCCCTCTCTAGCTCCCTCCTCTGCCCTCTCACTCCCTCATACTGAGGGAGGCAGATCCGCATTCCTCCTCTCACCTCGCAGTTTCTCGTTCTGTCTCTCTCTCCTCTCTCTCTCTCTCCTCTCTCTCTCTCTCTCTCTCTCCGTCTGTCTCTGAGATACTGAAAGAGCGAGCGAGACTCCTGCTGTGCCTCCCGTTCTCTCCCTTTCGAGGGAGAGCGGGAGAGCAGGATTCCTCTCACTCGTTCTGCCTCTCTCCTCTCTCTGCCTTGCTCAATCTCTCTCTGTGTGTCTGCCTCTCAGACTTAGTCTCCCTCCCTATGTCTCTCTCTCTCTCTGTCTGCCTCAGATTCAGTCTCTCTCTCTCCCCCTCCCTCTGTCTCCCTGTCACTCCCTTTAGATATTGAGAGAGCGGGACTCCTGCTGTACCTCCCGTTCTCTCCCTCTCGAGGGAGAGCGGGAGAGCAGGACTCCTCTCACTCGTTCTGTCTTTCTCTCTCCGTCTCCCTCAATCTCTGTCTGCCTCTCAGACTCAGTCTCCCTCTCTCCAACTCCCTCCCTTTCTCTCTTCTCCCTCTTTCTGTCCCTCCCTCTGTCTCTCTGTCACTCCCTCTATCTTCCTCCCTCTTTCTCTCCCTCCCTCTGACACTCCCTCGCTCTGTCTCCCTCTGAGATACTGAAAGAGCGAGACTCCTGCTGTCCCTTCCGTTCTCTCCCTCTCGAGGGAGAGCAGGATTCCTCTCACTCGTTCTGTCTGTCTCTGTCTCCCTCCCTCAGTCTCTCTCTCCGTCTCTCAGACTCGGTTTCCCTCTCTCCCCCTCCCTCTCTCTTTCTCTCCCTCCCTCTGTCTTTCTGTCACCCCCTCTATCTGTCTCTCTGACATGTGCACACACACACACACACACACACACACACACACGCACGCACACGCACACGCACATGCGTACACGCCCACATACAAGTATATACACACAGATATGTACCCATACATATGCAGATACGTGTGCTCACACAAACCCACAACGTATACACACACGCGCGCGCGTGCGCGCGCGCACGCACACACACATACATGCAGGCACACACACACATGCACACAAACACACACATGCGCGCACGCATACTCACACAAACGGGCACACACACTGAGATATTGCGAGAGTGAGACTCCTGCTCTCCCTCCCGTTCTCTCCCTTTCGAGGGAGAGCAGGACTTCTCTTACTCGTTCTTTCTTTCTCTCTCCGACTCAGTCTCCCTCTCTCCCTCTTTCTCTCCCTCCCTCTGTCTCTCTGTCACTCCCTCTCTCTCTCTCTCTCTGAGATACTGAAAGAGCGAGACTCCTGCTGTGCCTCCCGTTCTCTTCCTCTCGAGGGAGAGCGGGAGAGCAGGATTCCTCTCACTCGTTCTCTCTCTCTCTCTCTCTCTCTCTCTCTCTCTCCTGCTGCCTCTCAGCTCATCTCCTTCTCTCTCTCCTCCCTTTTTCTCTCCCTCCCTCCTCTGTCACTCCCTCTCTGAGATAGAGATAACGGGAACTCCGGCTCTCCCTTCCGATGGAGAGCAGGACTCCTCTCACTCGTTCTGTCTCTCTCTCTCTCTCTCTCTCTCTCTCTCTCTCTCTCTCTGTGCCTTCCTCAGTCTCTCTCTCTCTCTCTCTGTCTCTCAGACTCAGTTTTTCTCTCTCTCCCTCCCTCCCTCTTTCTCCCCCTCCCTCTCTAGCTCCCTCCTCTGTCACTCCCTCTCTCTGTTTCCCTCCGAGATACTGAAAGCGCGAGACTCCTGCTGTCCCTCCCGTTCTCTCCCTCTCGAGGGAGAGCAGGATTCCTCTCACTCGTTCTGTCTCTTTCTCTTTCTCTCTCTCTCTCTCTCTCCGTCTGTCTCTGAGATACTGAAAGAGCGAGCGAGACTCCTGCTGTGCCTCCCGTTCTCTCCCTTTCGAGGAGAGCGGGAGAGCAGGATTCCTCTCACTCGTTCTGCCTCTCTCCTCTCTCTGCCTTGCTCAATCTCTCTCTGTGTGTCTGCCTCTCAGACTTAGTCTCCCTCCCTATGTCTCTCTCTCTCTCTCTGTCTGCCTCAGATTCAGTCTCTCTCTCTCCCCCTCCCTCTGTCTCCCTGTCACTCCCTTTAGATATTGAGAGAGCGGGACTTCTGCTGTACCTCCCGTTCTCTCCCTCTCGAGGGAGAGCAGGACTCCTCTCACTCGTTCTGTCTTTCTCTCTCCGTCTCCCTCAATCTCTGTCTGTCTCTCAGACTCAGTCTCCCTCTCTCCAACTCCCTCCCTTTCTCTCTTCTCCCTCTTTCTGTCCCTCCCTCTGTCTCTCTGTCACTCCCTCTATCTTCCTCCCTCTTTCTCTCCCTCCCTCTGACACTCCCTCGCTCTGTCTCCCTCTGAGATACTGAAAGAGCGAGACTCCTGCTGTCCCTTCCGTTCTCTCCCTCTCGAGGGAGAGCAGGATTCCTCTCACTCGTTCTGTCTGTCTCTCTCTGTCTGTCTCCCTCAGTCTCTCTCTCCGTCTCTCAGACTCAGTTTCCCTCTCTCCCCCTCCCTCTCTCTTTCTCTCCCTCCCTCTGTCTTTCTGTCACCCCCTCTATCTGTCTCTCTGACATGTGCACACACACACACACACACACACACACACACACACACACACACACACACGCACATGCGTACACGCCCACATACAAGTATATACACACAGATATGTACCCATACATATGCAGATACGTGTGCTCACACAAACCCACAACGTATACACACACGCGCGCGCGTGCGCGCGCGCACGCACACACACATACATGCAGGCACACACACACATGCACACAAACACACACATGCGCGCACGCATACTCACACAAACGGGCACACACACTGAGATATTGCGAGAGTGAGACTCCTGCTCTCCCTCCCGTTCTCTCCCTTTCGAGGGAGAGCAGGACTTCTCTTACTCGTTCGTTCTTTCTCTCTCCGACTCAGTCTCCCTCTCTCGCTCTTTCTCTCCCTCCCTCTGTCTCTCTGTCACTCCCCTCTCTCTCTCTCTCTCTGAGATACTGAAAGAGCGAGACTCCTGCTGTGCCTCCCGTTCTCTTCCTCTCGAGGGAGAGCGGGAGAGCAGGATTCCTCACTCGTTCTCTCTCTCCTCTCTCTCTCTCTCTCTCTCTCTCTCTCTCTCTCACTCTGCCTCTCAGACTCCGTCTCCCTTTCTCTCTCTCCCTGTGTCACTCTCTTTAGATACTGAGAGAGCGAGACTCCTGCTCTCCCTCCCGTTCTCTCCCTCTCGAGGGAGAGCGGGAGAGCAGGACTCCTCTCACTCGTTTTGTCTTTCTCTCTCCATCTCCCTCAATCTCTGTCTGTCTCTCAGACACAGTCTCCCTTTCTCCCCTCCCTCTCTCCCCTCCCTCTCTTTCTCCCTCCCTCTGTCACTCCCTCTTTCTGTCTCTCTGACATACTGAAACAGCGAGACTCCAACTGTCCCTCCCGTTCTCTCCCTCTCTCTCTCTGTGTCTGCCTCTCGGACTCGGTCTCCCTCCCTTTTCCTCTCCCTCCCTCTGTCTGTCATTCTCTCTCTCTCTCTTTCTCTCTCTCTGTCTGCCTCTCAGACTCGGTCTCCCTCTCCCTCCCTCTCCCTCCCTCTGTCTCTCCCTCCCTCTGTCTCTCTGTTACTCTTTAGATATTGAGAGAGCGAGACTCCTGCTCTCCCTCCCGTTCTCTCCCTCTGGAGGAGAGCAGGACTCCTCTCACTCGTTCTTCCTCTCTCTCTCCGTCTCCCTCAATCTCTGTCTGTCTCTCAAACTCGGTCTCCTTCTCTCCCCCTCCCTCTCTATCTCCCTCCCTCTTTCTCTCCCTCCATCTGTCTCTCTGTCACCCTCTGAGATACTGGAAGAGCGAGACTCCTGCTGTCCCTCCCGTTCTCTCCCTCTCGAGGGAGAGCGGGAGAACAGGATTCCTCTCACTCGTTCTGTCTCTCTCTCTTCCTCTCTCTCTCTCTCTCCCTCTGCCTGCCTCTCAGACTCAGTCTCCTTCTCTCTCTCCCACCCTCTTTGTCTCTCTCTGAGATAGAGATAACGGGAACTCCGGCTCTCCTTTCCGATGGAGAGCAGGACTCCTCTCACTCGTTCTGTCTCTCTCTCTCTCTCTCTCTCTCTGCCTTCCTCAGTCTCTCTCTCTCTCTCTCTGTCTCTCAGACTCAGTTTTTCTCTCTCTCCTCCCTCCCTCCCTCTTTCTCCCCCTCACTCTTTCTGTCGCCCCCCACCCCCCTCTCTCTGTCTCTCACATGTCACGCATACACATGAATGCACGAATGGATACACACACCCACATGCGTACACGCCCACATACACAGATATGTACCCATACATATGCAGATACGTGTGCTCACACAAACCCACAAATCACACACACACCGAGATATTGAGAGAGCGAGACTCGTGCTCTCCCTCCCGTTCTCTCCCCTCTCGAGGGAGAGCAGGATTCCTCACTCGTTCTCTCTCTCTCTCTCTCTCTCTCTCTCTCTCTGCATTCCTCAATCTCTCTCTCTGCCTTCCTCAATCTCTCTCTGCCTCTCAGACTCAGTCTCCCTCACTCTGCCTCCCTCTTTCTCTCCCTCTCTAGATATTGAGAGCGAGACTCCTGCTGTCCTTCCCGTTCTCTCGAGGGAAAGCGGGAGAGGAGGATTCCTCTCTCTGTCTCACACAGTCTTTCCCTCCCTCCCTCCCCCCCTCTGCCTTTCTGTCACCCCCTCTGTCTGTCTCTCTGACATGTGCACACATTCACATGAAGGCACGAATGCACACACGCGTACACGCCCACAGATATGTACCCATACATATGCAGATACGTGTGCTCACACAAACCGACAAATTACACACGCGCGCGCACACACACACCCTCTCCCCTGTCTCCCGTCCCTTCCTCCTCCGTCCCTTCCCTTCCCTCCTCTGTCCCTTCCCTTCCCTTCCCTCCGCCCCCCCTCCCCTTCCCTCCTCCTTCCCTCCGCCGTCCCTCCCCTCTCCCTCCTCCCCTTCCCTCCCTCCCTCCGGTCCTTCCCTCCGCCGTCCCTTCCCTCCCCCCCTTCCCTTCCCTCCCCTTCCCTCCGCCTCCCTTCCCTCCGCCTCCCCTTCCCTCCGCCGTCCCTTCCCTCCCCGTCCCTTCCCTCCCTCCTCTCCCCCTTCCCTTCCCTCCCCCCCCTTCCCTTCCCTCCCGCCCCCCTTCCCTTCCCTCCCTGCCCCCCTTCCCTTCCCTCCCTGCCCCCCTTCCCTTCCCTCCCTGCCCCCCTTCCCTTCCCTCCCTGCCCCCCTTCCCTCCCCCTTCCCTCCCCCCTGCACCCCTTACCTTCCCTCCCTCCCCCCTTCCCTCCCTCCCTCCCCTTCCCTTCCCTCCCTCCCCTTCCTCCCTCCCTCCCTCCTCCCCTTCCCTTCCCTCCCTCCCTCCCCTCCCCTCCCTCCTCCCTTCCCTTCCCTCCGCCGTCCCTCCCCGTCCCTCCGCCGTCCCTCCCCTCCCTCCTCCCCGTCCCTCCCCTTCCCTCCTCCTCCCCTTCCCTCCGCCGTCCCTTCCTCTCCTCCCCTCCCTTCCCCCCTCCTCCCTCCTTCCCCCCTCCCCTTCCCTCCTCCCCCCCCTTCCCTTCCCTCCTCCCCCCCCCCTTCCCTTCCCTCCTCCGTCCCTTTCCTCCCCTCCTCCCTCCTCCGTTCCCTTCCCTCCGTCCCTCCCTCCGTCCTCTTCCCTTCCCTCCTCCGCCGTCCCTTCCCTTCCCTCCTCGCCGTCCCTCCCTTCCCTCTCGCCGTCCCTTCCCTTCCCTCCGCCGTCCCTCCCTCCCTCCTCCCCCCCCTTCCCTCCCTCCTCCCCTTCCCTCCGCCGTCCCTCCCCCGTCCCTCCCCTTCCCTCCTCCCCCCCTTCCCTCCTCCCCCCCCTTCCCTTCCCTCCTCCCGCCCCCTCCCCTCCCCTTCCCTGTCCCCCGCCCCTTCCCTCCATCTCCCGTCCCTTCACTCCCCTTCTCCCCCTCCCTCCCTTGTCCCTTCCCTTCCCTTCCTTGTCCCCCCCCCACCCGTCCCTTCCCTCCTTTGTCCCCCGTCTCTTCCCTCCTCCGTCCCCCCCCCCCTTCCCTCCCCCCCTTCCCTTCCCCCCCCCCCGTCCCCGCCCCCCTTCCCTTCCCCCCCCTCCCCGTCCCTTCCCTCCCCCCCCCCCTCCCGCCGTCCCTTCCCTCCCCCCCCCTCCCGCCGTCCCTCCTCCGTCCCTTCCCCTTCCTTGTCCTCCCCCCCCTTCCCTCCTTTGTCCCCCGTCTCTTCCCTTCCCTCCCCTCCCTTGTCCTCCCCCCCCCCCCCCGTCCCTTCCCTCCTTTGTCCCCCGTCTCTTCCCTTCCCTCCCCTCCCTTGTCCTCCCCCCCCCCCGTCCCTTCCCTCCTTTGTCCCCCGTCTCTTCCCTTCCCTCCCCTCCCTTGTCCTCCCCCCCCCCCGTCCCTTCCCTCCTTTGTCCCCGTCTCTTCCCTCCCCTCCCCCCCCCCCCGTCCCTTCCCTCCTTTGTCCCCCGTCTCTTCCCTTCCCTTCCCTCCCTCCTCCCCCGTTCCTTCCCTTCTTCCCCTTTCCTGCTCCCTGTGTCCCTTGCTCCCCCCCTCCCGTCACCCTCCCTCTCCCCACACTCTCCCTGTAACGGGTGCATAACGATTATTCTGGCTGCTCCTCCCAGGTGTCGCTGTCGGAGAAGACCATCGTGAGCACGCTGCAGGTGTCACGCGCCGTTATGAGGGACGCCGGAACTTACGTCTGCCGCGCCTCCGACATGCAGGTCACTTCCGCCAAAGTCAACATCCTCAACAGTGAGTGCGTCCCTGTCACGAAGTGTCAGGAGAATCAGTTCTTTGAACAGTGTGAGTGAATGATTGCGTGCGAGAGAGAGAGAGAGAGAGAGGAGAGTGAGTGAATGTGTGCGCGTGCGTGCAAAAGCGTGTGGGTGTGAGAGCGTGTGGATGCGTGCAAGAGTGAGTGAGCGAGTTTGTGAGTGTGCGTGTGTGAGAGAGGAGCGAGTGGCAACTACAGCGACAGTGAGAATGAATGTATATGTGCATACATCAGTTGACACCAATGGGACATATACGCCGAGGTCCTGCATGCAGCATGTTAACAACGCACGTATGCGAACCCATGCAAACACGCGAGCCATCCTTGGCAAATTCCCTTCAAACACGAACCCACGCTGTCCTTGGCAAATACCCGGCCGATACGAACCCAAGCTAACATGTCAGGTGTCCTTGACAAATTCCAGGTATATACGAACCCAAGGTAACACGCCAGCTGTCCTTGACAAATTCCCGGCATAACGACACCATGTTAACACGCGGCGCTATGCCATGGCGACATCCCCGATCCCACGCTAACACGTGACTGTCCTTGACAAATTCCCGGTATATACGAACCCATGCTAACACGCGAGCTGTCCTTGACAAAGTCACGGCATATACGAACCCACGCTAACACGCGAGCTGTCCTCGGCTAATTCCCGGCATAACGAAATCACGCTAACGCGCGGCGCTATGCCATGGCGACATGTTCCCCCGAACCCACGCTAACACGTGAGCTGTCATTAACAAATTTCCGGTATATACGAACCAATGCTAACACGCGAGCTGTCCTCGACTAATTCCCGGCATATACGAAAATACGCTAACACGCGGCGCTATGCCATGGCGGCATGTTCCCCCGAACCCACGCTAACTTGTGAGCTGTCCTTGACAAATTCCCGGTATATACGAACCCATGCTAACACGCGAGCTGTCCTTGGCTATTTCCCGGCATATACGAAACCACGCTAACACGCTGCGCTATGCCATGGCGACATGTTCCCCCGAACCCACGCTAACTTGTGAGCTATCCTTGATAAATTCCCGGTATATACGAACCCATGCTAATACGCGAGCTGTCCTTGGCTATTTCCCAGCATATACGAAACCACGCTAACACGCGGCGCTATGCCATGGCGACATGTTAGAGAGAGCGGCCCGAATTTCACAATCTGATGCCATGTGATCTTTACAGAAAACAATATACCAGTCGATTCGCAGGCACGCGTACACACACGCTCCACAGTGTGCGGGCATTCGCCATGGGCATTCACGCATACAGCTTTTGATTTTGACTCCTGTTGAAGCATAAGGAGTCGACATGGGTGGGGGGGGGGGAGAGAGAGAGAGAGAGAGAGAGAGAGAGAGAGAGAGAGAGGAGTGTAATGGGCAAAGGGATGAAGTGTTTGTGTATGTAAAAATGAATTTCGTTATAATATGCTTTTTGTGTCTGTAACCCTGATAAACCTAGCCAGTTCACACACATATGTGCTAGCAGATGGGAAAAGGGGCGGGGGGTGCAGGGGGAAGAGGGGGTTGGGTCTAGGAAGTGGTGGGGAGAGGATGTTATTGATGTTAATGAGTAAATCGGATCCTGAAACCGGTAACTCTTCTGTTAAAGTCTTGGATTTATGGGTCGTTCGAATGCATTGCTTCGTTTTTTGTTTGTTTGTTTGTTTTTTTTGTTTGTTTTTTTTTTTTGGGGGGGGGGGGATTGTTTTGTCTTTCTTGAAAGGGAGACATTTTGCTCCCCGTTTCCATCCGGTCTCTCGATTACAACGCTTGAATATACATTGCTAAAAACACAGAGCGAGAGAGAGACGGAGAGAGAGTGAGAATTGCAAGGGATAAAAGGAGTAGTCTGAATCCTATCAACACCGCCATCACTCCTTTATCACTTTCGCCTAGCTGTTCACCCCCCACCCCCACCACATATTCACACATGAGAACACGTGCTGTGTATAATAAATCAAATCTCTCCATTACCTACATTTGATGACCGTTGTCTGCCTTCTGTTTACAAACATAAATCTTTCTGTTTCAGCGGAATCCCTCAATTCAAAAAGAGGTAAATATCACTTGTTTGTTTTCTCTCTCTCTCTCTCTCTCTCTCTCTCTCTCTCTCTCTCTCTCTCTCTCTCACAAAATTTGTTATCTGCATGATCTGAAACCCTACGTATTGTCACCTTTGATATGGATAGACATTTAAAGTTTATTACAACGGAATTCAGATTTGGTATTTCAGATACAGCTGTCCCATCATTATGGATTCAAAACTGTTAATGACAGTGATTTCCTTTGTCCACTGTGCAAAGAAACTCAGGAGAATGGGTTGTATTTTTTTCTCTGTTGCCTTGCTCTTAGGAATGTTCAGGATGAATTCATGAAACATAATTATAAGCAGCTTTCCTTATTTAAGTTGGTCTTGATGTCTTCAACTTCTGCTAAAGACTTTAAAATTTCCAATTGTGCATTCAAGCTTAGAGAAATAGCAGTTTCAGGAGAATAAGGACATATAGTTTTTTTTTATCTGTTTATTATTTGTATATATACATTTTTGCTTTTCTTTTTCACAATATTCACACAGCCCTTCATTAGGGGTCAAGGCCTAATAATCAATACGAACCCGTGTGTGTGTGTGCGCGCGCGCGCGCGTTTTTATCCCAATCCTCAAGTCCGTTTTACAGCAAAGAGCGCTACAGTGCCTTTGACACTTTCGAACATTAAGTGTCAAACACTTGTGTGAAATAATGTACATGAAATCTTATTTAAGAAAATATACTTAGCAATAACAGATTAACCGAAAACGCCGGTCTGTATTGCGCTCGTTTACGTCTTTCATTTAAATCCAAACAGAACGCAGAATCTGTACTGGTTTAGGGTTTGAAAATTGTAATAAACGGAACAGGAACTAACGCTGCATGTCATGTGTTCATTTACGACAGCGTATTGGGCTAAACTATTCCTAGGATACGGTGCAGATCCATACTGTATTCAGGAACAGAATACGAATCCGCGCACCCTGGTGATTTTGATCACGGTCTGTGTTGCCTTTACAAAACAGATCAGATGTCTTCGTATCACCAACAGAGACTCGACACTAGTTGTTCGTCCGAGGCCATGGCCCCAAACGAACGAAAAAGGGGCAACGATGACATCGTATGATCATGATCATACTTAAGTATAATGGATCGTTTGTCCCACAAATATTACATATTGTCTGGCGTTACAGAAACGTACTGTAAAAATACAATGCCAGTTAGTGTTACAGAAATGCACTGTACAAACACAATGCCAGATTAGCGCTGCAGAAGTGTACTGTACAAGCACAGTGCCAGCTCAGCGTTACAGAAATGCACTGTACAAATACAATGCCAGATCAGCGATACAGAAATGCACTGTACAAACACAGTGTCAAATTACGTTGCATAAATGCACTGTACAAAGACAATGCCCGATTACGTGCGGTGTTTTGATTCGTTGATGGCATTAGCAAACACAGGCTAAATAAACTTGACTGCACTTACCAACAGAGACGGAAGTGCAGATGGTGGGGTGTATTTCCAAAAGCATTGGACGTGATTCCTGCCGACTGTGACTGCGTATCAACATCTTTCTGGAGAGACATAAAATCGATTTAGAATCGAAATAAGCTGAAGATTTGAGACTTTCCATCCTTAAACGTACTTGAATAGTGGGAAAAAGGTAATGGTGGAGGCTATGACAACGATCATTATTCTCACCACACGCCCACAATCGATTTACGTCGCTACACCTCCCTTAAGTGCATGGCTGCTGTCGGGAGATATGCAGATGAATATGTCCAGTGCTTTCATGCACAGTAACTGAAGGAATGTATTTTGTACCCTGTATGGGGTTGTTATGTAAATGCTGTAACTGACTGATGAAATTCAATCTTTTGAGGTCGCTTCTTTGCAGGGATAGGCGAAGGCAAAAATGTGTGGGACAGACGGTTTAATGGTACCTCTGAGTAAATTGCATAAACAGTACATGATCTTGTCCAGTCAAAAAAAAGGTGCAGGCTGGAACTATTAACAGTCGGAAAACACAACAAAACAACTCTTGAGCGGGCTATACAAAAAAAGCAGCAGAGAGGTGGAGTGTGTCCAAGATGGCGCTGATGAAGATTCTTCATATCCATAGCGCGCACACGCCCGATATCAGAAAATCCATCTCGGTTAAGAATGTGCGAAAACAAAAATACCGACAAGTGCAGTAAGACGGGGAAAACCACCACATTCCATCAAGCAAGAAAAAAAAAAAGAAAAAGTATGACCCGTTCAGCAAACGATGCAACAGAGACTGAAAATGTAGGAAGCTGTATAGAAGTGAGGAAGGTAATTCTGACAGGAACACCACGCTCTGAAAGGTGTATGTTGAAAAAGAAAATCTCCCCAGATAGCGACCGTATGACGGTTATCCTTGTGTTCATGTGTAATACGCACAATCATGATACGGATTTTTTTTGTCACGGCGAACCGGTCTGTGTGTCTTCATTCCAGCTCTCCCTGTATCATTTTCCTCACCGAATACCCCGTCTCCGTTGGCGACTCAATTTCTCTCCGAACATGTCTAACACGCCGTGTTTATACGACTCACTCTTCGCACTCGTATGTATGTACCGGTGAACTAGGAAGTATTGGGCCATGGTTACGCCTGCACACAAAGATCGTTTGGAAGTTTTCACTTGCGGCAGGTATATGTTTGCTTTGCGAAAGGTTCCATGGAAAGGAACTGGCCTACTCTGTCGGTATGTTTTGCTACAGTATCTCGCACACCGGGGATGGGAAGGTATACAAAGATGCAAGGGATGAAGATTGAAGGATAGAAAAAAGAAAAAAAAAAGCTGATGACTAAACACTATATAACCGTGTGTGTGTGTGTGTGTGTGTGTGTGTGTGTGTGTGTGTGTGTGTGTGCGCGCGCGCGTGCGTGCGTGTGCTGCGCTTGCAAGATTTTTTTTCTCATATCCAGCCGTTATCTGCTTTCCCATAGATACTGATATCTAAAGCAGTCTAAGATTGTATTTGCTATGATGTTATGGGATGCATGTCACATTGTACCACACAATTGCTGTGCGTGTGGGCTGGTGTGTGTGGTGTGTGTGCGCGCGCGCGCGCGCGTGCGTGCGTGCGTGAGAGAAGGGGAGGAGGAGGGGGTAGGGCAGGCGTGCCAAAGTGTTTTCTGTCAAGGCTGTGCTGTGTTCACACAGTTTCTGTCATTTTCCGTGTTTAGGAAATTATATAGGCGGTCCGGTTTTCTACATTCGTTTACAGACTTGTTTTGTTGTTGTTGGGGATTCACAACTTTTGGTCCTAATGTCATTATTATAATCACTGCATGACCATCATTATTGCCATAATCTGGTCGACAGAGCTGTGTAAGCCTATTTATTGTCACAATCAAACTGGTGATGTCTTATAGTGTGGTTCGTGCATGTTAAACCCCCCTCGTGACTCACGTTCCGTTCTGTCAGCAGATTCCAGCAACCACTCCACCACGGGACCTTACGGCCACGCGTCCTCAGTCGGCCCCCTCGGCGTCAGCCTTGTCTCCCTTCTGACGTCGTTCATGGTCTACGTCATCATGTCCTGACGTCATGCGGAGGGATTCGTAGCTGTGCCCCCCGTCACCTTGAACCCAGAGGAAACGAGGACGCCGGTTCCAGGTCCTGCAGGACGTAAAGCTCTGAGTGAGGCACTAGGCAGCAAAGGCACAGACGTCAAACGCTAAACAAGATCCTGGCTGGATCGCCCCACCAGTCCCGAGTGACGTTACTGACACGTGTTGTTCCCCTTGAGGGAAGGTGAAGAAATATCACTACTGACACGTGTTGTGCCCCTTGAGGGAAAGGGAACAATCATTAATGACTCGTGTTGTTCCCTCTTAGGGAAAGTGAACAATCACTATGGATATGTGTTGTACCTCCTTGGGGGAAGTGAACAAATCACTTTTGACAAGTGTTGTTACCCCTTGAGGGAAAGTGAACTGTCTCAGCCAACTGGTTTTGTTTTTTTTTTACTGGGCGGGCATTCAGAAATGACCATGCACATTTTTGTTTGTGTGAAGCACTACACACGAAAGACATCGAAGACGTGCGGCATTTCTGGATGTGGTCTGACCGGCCGGGACACGTCTGGCATTGTGCACGGGTAGAAAAAAAAAACGGCAAAACAATAGAAAACAGACGCTGCAGCTTTTGATGGGTTCTAAGTGAAGAACCCTGGGACTTTTTTTTTTTTTTTTTTATTTCTCGTATTTAGAAATCCCCGTTGCTGGGCTTTTAACCAGAAGGTTTGTGGTGTGACGCCACTGGATGGAGGTGACGTTTTGCACGGTGAAGAATGTTGGATATGGCTATCGGGAACAGGGGTCTTCGTTTTACGGACCCCCAAGGGACGCCACCCACAATTTACCTCTCTCCCAGCTCGACGTAACATTCATGACCTTTTGGGTTTTTGTGTGCGCGCCGATATCCGTCTGCCACTTTTTACCACACCCGTTTTTTGGTTTTTCCCACAAAAATGATGGAAGATCAATCATGTTTGCTGATTTCATTTATACGTCCATGTTTATACCCGTTCATTCTTTTTTGCTAGTCCAGTTTTATTCATTTTGATGAACTTCCTGTTGGTACGCGGTGTAGGCATTTTTGTGTCATGATGGTCACGTTGTCTTCTGTGACCAAGTAATAAGCAGAACACACTGATGGAATTTTGTCCGGATGGCGTTGAGAGGGGTTGGGAGTGGGCGGGCGGCACAGGGAAATCGGGGCGGGGGGGAGACTGCTGTGCGGTCAAGTCAGCGAGGCTGTTTGGAACATCAGGGAGGTCTGCTTCCAAAGAGAGCTCTTGTCAGCAAGACCTGCATTCTGGCGACGTATACCTGTGTTCTTTGATGTGGAGACGGACTGAATGTGCATCAAACACTTAGTTTTGTCTTCTTCAACTAAAACAAAAAACAAAAAACAACGAGATGTTTCATTTCATGTTGCAGTCTGTCTGTATTGCTTGAAACGAGAGATCGATCACTGTGAAGTTAGAACTCTTAAAAGTGCTCTTTGAGATTGATTTCGGAACATGGGAGTTCAGTGCAATGATTTTCCTGGAATTACCGTCATTTCTGTGTGTACGTCTGAACCACGCAAGGCATACCCCCTTCTACAGATGCTTGACATAATTTATGGTTTCGTGTTAAAAGATGGCCGGCAGTTAAACACAAGGAACAGAGAAACGCGAAGTTTATCGCGACCTAAAAAAGTAAAGACTTACGAACAGTGCTGTACTTCCAGCCGTCATGTACACAAACATTCGTTTCGGGAGCGATCTGTACCTTCCCGATTGCGTTCTGAAAGGACACTCCGCCCACTCACGAATGGCATTGAAAAGTTCGCGTCGAGTAAGTGACGATTTGGGCTTTTGCGCTCAAAGGCCACATGACACTCCCAACACAGATAATTATACTGAAGTGTGCTGGTCAAGGGACTGTGCAGGCCAAGTGATGTTGATATATCCATGCTTGTATACAGTGAAAACGAGAGGTCCCTGTCTGTACAAGCGCATCGTCACCTTACTGACGGGCACTGACCGGTCACAAATGCTCGCCCACTATGTCATCTATGCTTCAGCATTTATATTCCCTTCGGCAAATTAGAGTTCCCTACGTAAGCAGAACAATCGCACAGGTTAAGGCGGGGGGGGGGGGTACAGTTCTGCAAACTTTCCCATGCATGCAATCGTTTGTTAGTGCCAATGGACATTCATCACTCCTGCAGTACTCCACTTGCCCTCCCTGCAAACGCCACTCCAGTCGCTTTCTCCTTCAGCGACTTCCAATGAACTCCTTACAGTGTGGCAGCAGACGGGTGAATCTTATCCGATGTTACAAACACAAATGTCACTTTGACAGTTTAGCTGGTCGACCAGTTTTCTGCACACACTTCATTGAACGTAAGATCACAAATCGTCTTCAATACGGATCTGACTGTAGACTCGTGTCTCCCGGATATTTTGAAGCAGCTGCAGCCATAACCACGCATCTTTAAAGCCGCTTTTCAATATTCATCGATGCCGAGTTGACGAGAGGTTGCACTAACATAGCCTATCTCGCGAGATATCATTCAGTTGGTTTGCATGACTTGAGCAAGATTTTACAATCACTCGCGGTATATTTTGAAATACGCTCTTGTTTACATTCTAGAAAACGGCCATTTTGCTAACAAATGTGAAAGCACCTGTCATGCATATTCATATCGTACGTGACGTCATCCAGTGACTCACATTAAAATACAAACGTTCATTTGTCTATGTGCACTGAAGACCTTTTTGTATGGGGTAGATACAATCATGTGGATCATAGTAATTATTGTCCTGGATATATCTGAAAGACAAAAAAAGATAACTGTACAGTTGCATAAAGCGTGTAGTAATTGATACACGCGTGTATGTACACCGGATATCCTCAGTATACAGGTTGCCCCAACACGGGCAGTTTAGACAATTTACCCCTTGCCCCTGTGGATTTTTTGATGTCTCCAGCTGAGCGTCATTCCTCTCAGGCAATATCCTTCTGTCACTGGTGCATGTGTGCATGTCTTCAATCAGGTTGCGAAATACTGTTTCTTGGGTACCTTCAGTTTTTGACGTTTAAGCTTACCTTCCACGCTTTAAGGTGACGAGTCGGTCGGATATAACTGTCCAAAAAGACTGGAACGGAGATGGCCTAACAATACACACCACCAGAGCAGCAGAAGGGTTAAGACGGACAATGACCTTAGCCTTTTTCTATGTTGAGCGTCATTGAGATTTTGAACTCCACAGCGATGGGCGACGAACTGGGAGCTTTACCATTCGGACCAACGTCACATACGCAAAGAGCACCAAGGCATGAAAAAGAGTTCCAGCCCTCCACTGGGAACAGGCTCCGCCCATCAACTCTTCGCCATGTGAACACGCCATGCAGTCTGTGAGCCGATTCAGCTGCGACTTTGGCGCCTTTTTATTTTTATTTATTTTTTTTTTTACTGCGTGTCAAAATCAGTATCGATTCATTAATGTAATGGCCATGTATTTTTCATGAATTCAGCAAAAAGAAAGATAAACCGCAAACGTCGGTTAAGTGACATGCCAGTGTGTGAAGTTCATGGGTGGTGTGTATGCCGTCGATGATAGTGTTTGTGCATTTCAATATGGAAGGAAACTCTGATTTTTTTTTTCCAAGAGAAATTGTCAACTGCTGTCGTGGATAACCGATCACATTAAATGTGCTTGCTAGCCTTTCGCATTCAATAGCGGACATACTCCTTGAAATGGCGTGTTACTACGCCAGTTCGATGCTGTTGGTACAAACTTTCATGGTTTTCTTACAGCTATGCGCTCCAGAAGGTGCTTTGGAGGTGGGGGGGGGGTGAGGGAGGAGGGCAGGTGTGAGAAGGGGAATTCGGGGTTATTATTCAATGGACGGAAAGAAAAATACCACCAACCATTGATTAATGAGTTTCTTTCATGGAAAGAATCTCAACGACCCCCCCCCCCCCCCCCCTTCCCGCTGATGGCGCATCAGTAACGTGGACATACGGCAACATCATGGCAGATCCTCGCAGACGATTTTGTCAGGAAGAGTACTTCGGGGTCCACGTACGCTACAGGCCAACAAGGCTGGTGAAGGGCAGGCCCGACCTGCCGCAGGTGCAGGTGGGGAAGGATTAGATGGGGGAAAAAATGTTGAAGTTCCCACAGCCTGTTGGCAGAAGGGGCAGCGAATTCTCAGAGTTTCGTTGAATCTAGGGCACGGCATGATGAAGACAGAGCCCACTCCTCGCCTTCTGCCGCCTCAAACCCTCCCTGAACTGAACCAGGTACCCATTTACTGCTGGGTGGACACAGGTGGTTTTCAAGCTGGAGAGAAAAAAAAAACCCGAGTCAACGCGTGGTTCGAACTCACGACCGTCAGCTCTGCGGGCCATCACTCTGACCATCTGACCACGGGGGCGAAGTAAGAGGTAGAGGGTGTTTAAATGTAAGGAAACGACCATCACGCCATGGACCACAAAATAAAGAGCGTCGCGATCCAGAACGCCAGGTCACCCAGATCATCAACAAAGACTCCGCTCTGACCGACCAGTTCGTCAGGGTAGTTCATTCACACAGCGACGCTATGTCCACGTCAGTCCTTCACTCGGTGTCAGCCCGCCAGCTGACGCTGTGCATCGGGATGGGGTGCTTGGAGCCGAAACGCGTAAAAAGGTTTTTGGGGATGGATAAAGACTGGTGATACACATCCAGTCTCTGACAGGTAGATAGCAACGTGCCAGACATCGTCGGTGCTACCTCTGTCTAAAGCTCCTGTCCCTGTAGATATATACATACATCTATTTCTGCTGTGCATACAGAGAGGTACCCCATTATGTACCTTCCTCTTGTGTACGATTGAAATGCTTCCTGAAAGTTTCTGGACTTTTCTTTTTTCTTTCTTTCTTTTTTGTGGGGGGTGGGCGGTTGTTTTTTGTTTTTATTTGTTTTGGTTATAATTTTTTTTTTTCTGTGAAAACGGCAACGCTTCCTAGAGACTACTTTGCACCGCAAAATGGGCTTTGTCATAGGCGATGTTGTGAGAACTACGGTTCACAGTTGTGTGTAATGTGATGTTGCTGGGGGATAACGGTGAGATCTCAACCACAGTTGGGAAACTATCATGGCCTTTTGTCAAGCTTTGTAAAGCTTACGATCAGGTGTTTGTGCATAGCCTGCTTGTTCTCTCTCTCTCTCTCTCTCTCTCTCTCTCTCTCTCTCTCTCTCTCTCTCTCTCTGTGTCTGTATGTGTGTGTGTGTGCGCGCGCGCGCGTGCGTGCTTTGTATGCGTCTCTGTGCCGTCTTTTCTGATTAGACCTGCTCTGAAACAGTAATGATGCATTAATTTCATATCTTTACGGGGGGGGGGGGGGGGGGAACATTATAAGCTTTATACCGATTTAAGATTTTGAAGTTTCTAGAATTGATCGAGTATCCAGTAAGAAGTCCATTTTTTCTTATTTCACAGAGGAAACATTGCACTGAGATACAGAGCATCATGTTCAATTTCAAAATTAGTCTAACTAGTCTTTCTTGGTTTTGTAATACGAAAAGTAAAGAGAGAGGGGTGGGGGGGTGGGAGTGGGTTAGTTTTCAACGACTCATATCACAATGATAAACAGTAATTCATCCAGATTCAAGAATGCTGATTTGCAGATAAACGGGCTGTCTTACGGAACCAAAATTGGAATATCGAGTTCTTAATAACAGTCAGATAACATCACCGATAGACGCACCATGAAGGAAAGTGGGGTAGCGGCTTGCAGACGACCAACTGTCGCACTGGAACGATGTTTGAGCCTACCTTCACTTTTCTCCATTATGTCATTGTGGAGAAAGATCTCTATCAAAGTTTGATGGGTATTCAAGGGTGCCCATAGCATAGGGGCCTACTTGTCGACTTGCTGCTCAGTCGACGTCAAGAGGCTATATTTTGAATACCTTACTTGATGTATTTGAAGAGTGCATACTGTTTTGGATATAAAGTGTCACTCTCTCAATCAACAGTTCAGTCGCGATTTCGAATCCCAAGCACGGCGGGGGTGTGTGTGTGTGTGTGTGTGTGTGTGTGTGTGTGTGTGTTGTGTGTGTGTGTGTGCGCGCGCGCGCGCTTGCATGCGTTAATCGTGATCGTATGTTTTAATTTTAATATGGCATCACAAAATATACATATTTTAAAACTACTTCTCAGTCTTTATCCATGATTTTTTAATGCGTTCTATCCATCGGGAATTCCAGTCGCGACGACCTTAGTCTAAAGCTAACGCTATGTCACTTAGCGAGCGATTCGGCGAGTATACTACGTCAGCCGGGTAGCCTATTCGAAGCGCGGATCCGGTAAAAGCTACGGATCCGGGATCCATTCAGGTAGATTATTTACAAATTTCCAATCGAAGCCGATATTTACGAGTTCATCTAGCAATCTGCTTTGCGTATGTGTTTGATGTGAACAGTTACATTTGGGGCTTTTTTTTCTTGTTTTTAAAATTAATTTTGCCATGCCGGTCAAATGCGCAAGGGAAGCAACTTTTTCAGTCCGCACCTACTGTTGTTATCTCCCCTGGCGGTGAAAAAAAATTTGTCCAGGGTCCGTTCGACCGTGGGGAAGGTCTACGCTCTCACAAGCGGGTTTCTAGTTTATAGACTGCATTGCACAATGTCTTTCAAACAAATTTCAAGAACTATACATGAAACCTCGATTTGAAAACGGCTGAAAATTTAAGAATCTAGTCTGTGAAGATTGGGTCTTCTTCGACAAACTGGATACTTAAGAAGCATGATCGGCATTTTTTGCTAATAACAAAATTTGGTCTAGACTTAGGGCAATTTTTACTATCCTAAGTCTTGGAATCTATCAATTCTGATGCAACCGTAACTTTTTCTTTGAGCAACATTAGCATATTTTCCAGCATTTTTTTTTTTCATTTTGTTGTTGTTCTTGTTTTATCGTTTTTGGTTACTCGTAGAATGTGTTCGTTCCGTTAGCTCTCTTTGGGACGAGAGTGGCTCGTGAAATTTGCGCCCCTATCTTGCAAAGACAACTGAGAACTTTTGTCCTGCATGTTCGAAAAAACGCAAATCAGCATTCTTTACATTAAATCTTTAGTCGCAAGATATTTGCTGTACGAAGAAATGTGAAACGCATGGATGGAACAGACTGACTATTATTAGGCGAGCGTTGAAGTCACACAAAAAGGCATTCAACCTTGTTGGCGATGTTCAATATTCTGAAATGATAACTTCATCGCTTAAAGAGTGTGGAATCTCGGGAACTGTACAAAGGGATCTTGACGTATGTCAGAAGCGGCGACTACTTTACACTTTACCTTCCTTCATGATCACCAGAATAACCGATGAGAAGCAACCGTATTCATCATAACGGTGATTCTGAATGACTTGAATCGTAAAAATCCTACGGCCTTGGAAAAACTGAAACACGCGTGCTATGATTGATTCTTCAATGATCAGATCACGGAGAGATTTCGTTCGCCCGGAGGCTGAAAAAAATAGAAGGCAGATTTCTCTGCAACCTCAGCCGTCATGAACAGCCTGCATGGTGCTGGCCAAAGGGGCTATGCACGGCACTGAACACACACAAACTATGAAAAATTATTTCGAGTAATTAGTGCGTAGCTGCCAACCTCCTGGAATCCAAATTCGGGAACCAGGAGATGAGAGGGACTGGGTGGGCTGAATAGGGGGCAGTTATAAACGCTTTTGACTGAAAGCATTTCTAGGCCAGAGTGTTTCAGTTGACAAACGCGGGGTCTAAAAAGAAAATGCATTTCCCGAACGTATAACAGCTAATGTCCACATTCGGGCTTTATCCTGCAATACTGTATCATCCCTATTCTGTTTTCATGCCTGTTCTGTTATCATCCGTATTCTGTTATCATCCGTATTCTGCTATCATCCGCATTCTGTTATCATCCCTATTCAAAAATGACCCCCCACAAGCCGCGTAGTTTTAAAACAAAATTTGGAATTCTGGATTTTTTTTTACTCTAAATACAGGATTTCTGGGAAATTCACTGAATTAGGGAAAAATTCCAGAAAAATTCGGGAGGGCTGGAAGCAATGTTAGTAATAATCACAGAAAGAGAAAAGGGATAGGCGAAGCCGGTTTCAAAACTTGCTATTTGTTTAAACTACATGTGAGACCATTCGTGACAATATCCGCATAGTGTGCATGAGGAATCAATACACTTCTGTTGGGATGAACACGTGGTTGGTTAGATCGGTCGTTTAGGGAGGGGGGGGGGAGAGAGAGAGAGGAGAGTGCGCATATACACGGCGTACATGTGTTGACATACATGTGTTCTGACAGTTATGTACAGAGTGTAAATATATTAGTTCCACGATTAAAAATGAGGATTTTAACAAGTCTATCCCATTTGTGACATCATGTAATGCGACATTCATACGTGCGTGCTGACTCCCTATACCTTTGGGAGACTATGTACCAAACTGACATCTTTTTATGTCAGTAGCAGAGCTGAGACTCATTATCAGGGATGTCCCCATTAACGTTGGTTCATGTGACAATATTTGTGCTATAGAAGGAAGAGAATTATTATACACCTCAGGTAGGTTTAATATGCCTGCGTGGCAAGTCGGTTAACACGTTTAGATGTAATCAGTCGTTTGACTTTTTGTACTCTGTGGCTGTACTATAATTGTACCTTTTTGGATGTTTGCATACATTTTACAGTTATTGTGTTTCGGTGTACATAATAACGCATGAAAAAAATGTGTTGTCTGTGTGTACAGTTGTACCACGAAGGTTGCGAATAAAATATATCAGTAAAGTTTCTTGCGCAGATGTGTGTGTGTGTGTGTGTGCGCGCGCGCGCGCGCGCGCGTACCTACCTGGCTATCTGTGTGCGTGTGCGTGCGTGCGTGTGCGCGCGCGCTCTGGTGCCTAAAACTATATCAAACGAATATCATTATGCAGTCTGATTGTTGTTACAATAGTCCTGGGAACTGTGCCTACGCCAGGGTAGATCGGTTTGTCAAGGTCATCAGTTCCAGCTTTTCTGACGCTCAAAATGGCAACATTGTCCTCCAGCACCTTCACCCTCTTCACCCTCACCGACTCCCTATCTCCAACAATAGACTGTAACCATTCCACTCTGACTCGTTCCGTCATCTCTGCGACAGCACCAGACCCCGTCTGTCTCAACTTCATGTATAAGCCCCTTGCCAGCTCCGTTCTTCCCCTGACACGAGACTGCTGAGCATTCCTTCTTTCAGAGCAAAGACCTACGGTGACAGATCTTTTATCTTACGCAAGGCCCAGCTGTCTGGAACCGTCTGCCTTTCATTCTCAGGGCGCAGTGATTCTTTCCCTGTCGTCCGTTCAAGTCTCGGCTTGAAACCTATTATTTTAAACGTGAATCTGACCCCGTTTCTGTCAAGACTGTTTCTGTTGTCGTTCTCCTGAAATACTGAAATGTTTGGTTGTGTGCAAAGGAGGGGGAGAGAGAGAGGGAGAGAGAGAGTTGGTGCGCGAGTGTGTATTGTGTGTGTGTGTGTGTGTGTGTGTGTGTGTGTGTGTGTGTGTGTGTGTGTGTGTGTGTGATGTGCGCGTGCATGGATGGGTGCGTGCACTGTATATGTGAAACTTGCATACACACACACACACACACACACACACACACACACACACACACACACAGGCGCGCGCGGCGCGCGAAGTGTTTGTGTGTGTGCGTATGCGTGTGTGTGTGCGTGCGTGTGTGTGTGTGTATGCAAGTTTCTGTGTGTGTGTGTGTGTGCGTGTGCCTACGTGTGTGCATGTGTGTGTGTTAAGTGTATGTGTGACTGTGTGTGTGTGTGTGCGTGACTGTGTGTGTGTGTGGGGGGGGGGGGGGTTGATGAGCGTGTGTGTGTGTGACTGTGTGTGTGCGTATGCGTGTGTGTCCGTGTGTGCGAATGCGTGTGTGTGCGTGTGAGTGTATGCAAGTTTCTGTGTGTGTGGGTGTGTGTTAAGTGTATGTGTGTGTGTGTGCGTGACTCTGTGTGTGTGTTGGGGAGGGTGTTGATTTGTGTGTGTGTGTGTGTGTGTGTGTGTGTGTGTGTGGTGAAAGAGATACTGTGAATCTTTCTCGGTTTGATTACGGTTGTATTTGTGTGCTTATTCGTATTGAGACGACTATCACTGTACTGTGTTTTTTTCCCCTTAGTCATTCTTTGTAGGTCAACTGTTTAGATTACCCATTATCTCTTGTACTTATGTATGAATTGGGTGCGGAGGGTTATGGAATCAAGCGCTAAAAATTTTCCGTCATCACTATCATCATCATTATCGTTATTATGATTAACCCCCCCCCCCCTCCCCCAACACCCAACCCTACGCCATTGTAGTGTCCGGATCCAGCTCATCCAACACAAGACCTTCCCGTCGCATACTGACTCCCACCATGCCTCTGGCTCCCTAACGCTTCAAGTCTAGAACCGTATCTGGTGCTATCACTGGCAGCGATCGCGAGACCAGTCTCACGCCGAAGAAAATCCACAAGCAAAACGGCCACGTCCACCGCCAAGTATGAAAAGAGGCTACAGTCCATGTTTAAGGCAAACGTGCGTGGCGAGTGTGTTGCACTGAATCGACCAAAAAAAATTGATTAATGCTGTTGGCAGCCCAGTCGATAGCGAGGGGACATGCACTGAGGTCTAGTCGGCAACATCAGAAAATGTCACGAGAAAACAGATCAGCATCGAGGGAACAGCGAGGACAAACCATGGTGATGCGTTACACGCGAAGCGGTCAAGAGAGAAGAAAACGAAAGCGAAAACTATTGGTACCAGAACGTAATGGGGAGCAGGAACGTCAAGCAGGAAAAGATGGGCCACAGAGAAAACGGACTCTCAGCCAGCGCAGGAACTTTGAAGCAAGTGTGAAAGATTAAATTAACAGCTGCCTTTGGGCCCTGCTTCACATTGAAAAGTCATCCCAAAAAGGGTCGACACAGGGTGTCTGTTGTAAACACAGGGAGTCTGTTGTAAACACAGGGTGTCTTGTAAACACAGGATGTCTGTTGTAAACACAGGGAGTCTGTTGTAAACACAGGGTGTCTTTTGTATACACAGGGTGTCTTTTGTATACACACGGTGTCTGCTGTAAACACAGGGTGTCCGTTGTAAAACACACGGTGTCTGTAAACACACGGTGTCTGTTGTAAACACAGGGTGTCAGTTGTAAACACAGGGTGTCTGTTGTAAACAGTCGGTGTCTGTTGTAAACACACCGAGTCTGCTGTAAACACAGGGTGTCTGCTGTAAACACAGGGTGCTGTTGTAAACACAGCGTGTCTGTTGTAAACACAGGGTGTCTGTTGTAAAACACAGGGTGTCTGTTGTAAAACACAGGGTGTCTGTTGTAAAACACAGGGTGCCTGTTGTAAACACAGGGTGCCTGTTGTAAAACACAGGGTGTCTGTTGTAAACACACGGTGTCTGTTGTAAACACAGGGCGTCTGTTGTAAACACAGGTGTCTGTTGTAAACACAGGTGTCTGTTGTAAACACACGGTTCTGTTGTAAACACAGGGTGTCTGTTGTGAACACAGGGTGTCTGTTGTAAACACAGGGTGGGTGTTGTAAACACAGGGTGGGTGTTGTAAACACAGGGATTCTCTTGTAAACACAGGGTGTGTGTTGTAAACACAGGGTGTCTGTTGTGAACACAGGGTGTCTGTTGTAAACACAGGGTGTGTGTTGTAAACACAGGGATTCTGTTGTAAACAAAGGGATTCTGTTGTAAACACAGGGATTCTGTTGTGAACACAGGGTGTCCGTTGTAAACACAGGGTGTGTGTTGTAAACACAGGGATTCTGTTGTAAACACAGGGATTCTGTTGTAAACACAGGGTGTCTGTTGTAAAACACAAGGTGTCTGTTGTAAAACACAGTGTCTGATGTAAACACAGGGTGTCTGTTGTAAAACACAGGGTGTCTGTTGTAGACACAGGGTGTCTGTTGTAAACACAGGGTGTCTGTTGTAAACACTGGGATTCTGTTGTAAACACAGGGTGTCTGTTGTAAAACACTGGGTGTCTGTTGTAAAACACAGAGTGTCTGATGTAAACACAGGGTGTCTGTTGTAAAACACAGGGTGTCTGTTGTAGACACAGGGTGTCTGTTGTAGACACAGGGTGTCTGTTGTAAACACAGGGTGTCTGTTGTAAACATAGGTTGTCTGTTGTAAACACACGGTGTCTGTTGTAAACACAGTGTGTGTTGTAAACACAGGGATTCTGTTGTAAACACACGGTGTCTGTTGTAAAACACAGAGTGTCTGTTGTAAACACAGAGTGTCTGTTGTAAACACACGGTGTCTGTTGTAAAACACAGAGTGTCTGTTGTAAACACAGGGTGTCAGTTGTAAACACAGGTGTCTGTTGTAAAACACAGAGTGTCTGTTGTAAACACAGGGTGTCTATTGTAAAACACAGAGTGTCTGTTGTAAAACACAGAGTGTCTGTTGTAAAACACAGGGTGTCTGTTGAAAAACACAGGGTGTCTGTTGTAAACAGCAGGAACAAAAGAAAACTGCTGTCATCTTCCGTGCCCTGTCTGTCACACATTATTCCCATGTTTAACCCCCCCCCTCCCCCCCCCCTCCCCCCTTCCCTCTCTTCCCCTCCACTCCCTCGTCCCGCCACAGCCTCAGCACCGCGGGCAATCAATGTTAGGTCGTCATGAGGTCACCCACCAGGGGAGATACAACACTGCTGCTGATCAGCGGGGATTTTTCTGACCTAACTCAAAACTCAGGGAGGACACCCGTCTAAGTCTCTAATGACAGCAGAAGTTGCTTTAATCACGAGGATGTTTGTGTGTGTGTGTGTGTGTGTGTGTGTGTGTGTGTGTGTGTGTGTGTGTGTGTGTGTGAGAGAGAGAGAGAGAGAGCGTCCCCCCACAAAGAGGGCCACAACGTCCATCCAGCCAACGACAGCCCCCATGAACTTTGCCGACACCGACGATTTAGACATGACCTCATCACGGGCGTGGGCCGGGAAAGGAAATCAAGACGGAAGCCGCCATGAATGCAGGGCATGCAAGGTCACACAATTGAAGACCTCTTTTACAATGTTAGCAAAGAGAATTGCTATGGAGTCCTGTTTTGATCGGACAACTGTCCTCTTCGCTTCCTTTCGTAATATACCCTGTCGGCAGTCACACACAGAGATTCAGATATCTCCAGTGTTGGTCGAAAAATGTTGAGCCACACTTAGAGATGCATAACACTCAAATCTGCGGTTCCCATGTAACCACCCAAGCCCGCTGTGAGGTTCCAGTCTTCTGTTTTGACCCCCGTAGTACGCTAAGCTCCAGGTAGAAGCTATCGTAACCAAAATTCACACAGCTACATGACTGGAGATTCAAACCCACGACCTCCTAGCCAGCAACCCGCCACGCTAATCACTGCACCACGAGAAACTGACAATGCCTCTGAGGAGATGAGAAATCGAGGTACCGTATGAAAGAACCCCAGCAGGTGTGTCACAGACTCTGTCGCCTCCATCGCATGGATATGTGCAAAACTGGGCCAGTCGCGTGGCCCCACACATTTATCAACAAAAAACACGGACATCAAAAACAAAGACACACTTTAACAATCTCTTGTTTTCTGATTCAGCATCTTCCCGTTTAAAATCCTCTTGATTTTCGAGACAAACAAGATTAAAAACAAAGGTTTTTGAGGAGGCGAAAGGTAAAAAAACATCTATTACAAAAAAAATTATGTTCAGCCATTCGTTTGTCTCCATGTACGAAAAAGGTGTCATCTGATTCGTTACACACAAATTGTGCCCCCCCCCCCCCCTCTCTCTCTCTCTCTCTCTCTCTCTCTCTCTCTCTCTCTCTTACGCCAATAATGGAGTCGTTCCAAGAGTTTTAGGATCACGTAGAGAAGGGGGTATACAGCAAACAGCCTTTAAAGCTAAAGAGCACAATGCTGAAAATGTTACAAAGGATATCGCAAGCTTGATACACAATCACGGGTATGCAGCATACATCGAAACCGGTGGGAGATATTTAAAAATCTAGACAATGCATCTGTCCAGCATACACTACACCAAAGATGCACGGCAAACAGGATCAGTGTCTCCGCTTTTTGCTAACTGAAAATCCATTTCATCCATTGAAGGCATCTATAACTTACCACTGATTGGCTTCCTGTCCGCCTCCTGTTCACTGGTTGGCTGGTGGTCCTCCTTATGTCAAATTGTCAACCTGGAAGCATGCACGGTGGTTCAGGCACAGGCAAAGCCTACAAATAAGGCACTAAGCCAATTTCGCCGCACAGCGGGGGAAAAAAAAGAAACAATATGGCGAACGTGTTCATCTGAGACAGTACAACAGCAAGCTGATCAGTTCTCTCGCCTGGAAATGGGTCGTGACCTGCGCGAGCAAACAGGACTCCAGTAAAGGAGAACAGTGGAAACACCAGGCGAGATACTGAGCCTCCCTCGTCTTCAACTTTCCTTGCACCGATGTCGATGACCGAACGCACTGGTATTGCTGAGAATAAATCCGATTAAACTTTCGTTCATATACTATCTGGATCTTCAGTGATTCCAGCGAGTGGTCTGTGGACGGTCGCCCAACGGCGGACACTCCACTGAACAAGCAGTTGTGAAGGAAGAAAAATCAATAGCCAACTTTTAGGCAGAGCGCCTTCTCGTAAGATACTGATCACATTACCGCTGATGACCGCCTGGTTTGGTTGGTAGTTGAGCACGTATCTCTAAAGCTGGGGAATGATGGTATCGGTAAGCCGTGCGGGTCATTTGTGACTTTTGCTTCCACTCAAGTCGACATCCGCGGGAGTCTCTTCGAGGGAAAATAAATCGAGTGACCGTATTTCGGTACCATTCTCAACCCGAGTGGAAAATGATACGGCGAAAACGCCAAAGGTTGGCGCCTCTGAAGGCCACACCTCATTTGTTCACGACGTCAGGATATGTGGAGCAGGACCAGATTATACGCACCGAGCCATTCTATGAAGAGAGACTGATCTGCCAAACATTATGTAAAGAATCATGAAAAGATCCTAAAAAAAAATCCTGAACACCTTCAAATCCAAAATCCATGGTGCAACGTTAGCATCCAAGATCCACAGCCGACTACTTCCATCACAACCTACCTCACACTGCGTCTTGCTTGCTTTCAGGGGAAATAACGCAGCAAGCAGGTCTGCACTGAGGCCTAAATCAAAAGCTCTTGCATTCTTGTCGGCCTAATTTACTGACGTTAAACTCTGATGCAGGCCAGACTCCGATGAATGGCAAAGTTTCAGTTTCAATTGTCTTACAACAGCATGCGTATGCATGCTCGCACAAGCATACATATCCCAATACACAGATCCCATACACACGCATGCACGCACACATCGCATACACTTGCACACAAACATGGACACGCGCGCGCGCGCACACACACACACACACACACACACACACACACACACACACGTGACACACACACACACACACACACACACACACACAGTCTCACACGCGCACATGCACACGCGCGCGCGCGGCGCACACACACACACACACACACACACACACACACACACACACACACACACACACACACACACAAAAGCGCGCGCACGCAAACCATAACAGTGACGCAGGCAATGTCGGATGGGTACCCAAGATCTATCTAGCGCGTTGGGCTGATGCAAAGTCGTATCCACGAGACCCTCGTCTTAACTCCTTTTCAGTGTAGTCAACCAGCTATAAATCTTGCGCACCGTGGTCTCAGCTTGCGTATATGGACCAGTCCGCAGGCTGTGACACCACCTTGATCACACTGAAACTGAAACTTACCCCAGCCTGTTCCACTCAGTGCCCCATCTGACAATACTACAGTTTCAGATGAACCCAAGGCAAAACCTGCCAAGACGTTAATTAAGGAGAACTGTTCCATTTGATTCGGGTGTTGGTACGTCGATTGAAATGTCAAGAGACAAGAAAGATGGAAGTAAAGAATGAATGTGCGCGTTATGTCCGTCAGAGTGGTTTCTGTGTTGCTTCTGTTGTTTTGACAAGAGAGAGAGAGAGAGAGAGAGAGAGAGAGAGAGAGAGAGAGAGAGAGAGAGAGAGAGAGAGAGAATCAGGGTTATTAAATACATCAACATCTACGAGCTTGGAAGTTTCAGTGTGGATCGACCTCACCGCAAACTAACCCCAAGTTTGTGGGTAAGCGTTTACAAGGTACCAACAGATCACAGTTCGCTGGAGCAGTTCATTCATTTTAAAGGGGTAATATATTTTTTCCAACATCCTCAGGTGCTTCACCAGGACGGATCATTTAAAAGGCTTCTCAATTTTTCCTCTCATTGGCACAGAAGCGTTTATGCTGTCATTAGTGAGCGCCCGCGTATGCATGTACGCGCGCGCGCGCGCACCACACACACACACACACACACACACACACACACACACACACACACACACACACACACCCAACATCATCATCATCATCGTGTCGCTCGCTCACACACAGACACGCAACCAAGACATTCTTGGGCCTAGGTCGGCACTCTCCAGAGAGCCCTAGTTTTAACGTCTTTCACAGCCCATTTTTCACCATGATTGGCTACCGGCACGTCACGCTGTTTGGTGCAGGCGGTAGAGCACTATTCAGGCACAAACTGTCGCCACGGCACACTTTTATGCCTTGACCTCCGGCACAAACTGTCGCCACCGGCATATACTGGCGCCCGGGGAGTTTTTTTTTTTAGACAGTGGATTGTCGCCGGTGGCAATTTTTTTTTTGTTTTTTTTTGGTTTATTGTTTGTTTTTTACACCTTTTCCAACTTTTGTTTGTGTCTTTTCCTACTCTCTCCTCCCTTCTCCTCGTTTCTTCCTCTTTCCGTATGATCCCCGCCTTGTCTACTTGTTCCTACCTTTTCATACTGATTTCTTCTTTCTTCTACCTCTTCCGACCGACTCCGAGCTTTCCTTATTGATTCCTGATATGTTCTTACCTTTTCCTGCTGATTTCTATCCTGTCCTGTAGCCAGTCCTGACTCGTGTTTGTTCCTACCTTTCCTTCTAAATCTGTAACTTTTTAAAAATATTTGTTTCTAACCTGTTTTTCTTTTTTTCTTTTTTTTTTTTTTTTTTTTTTGCTGTCCCAACCTCTGCCCCACCTCAGAGGCAGTGCAACCACGCCGCTCATTCCGACACCCCGTCCACAGCCACAGCCCGGTCGGCCCCGCCGTAGCCCCAGCACCGGCAATCCACAGGAGCAGTCAATGTCAAGTCGTCAAGAGGCAACCCACCGGAGGAGACACTGCACTACTGCGAGTCACTTCGGTGGTGTTCAGTGGCGCCTGTTCTGATCTAACATACGCAGGACACCACCTACTAAGCCCCCTACTGACGACAATAATTGCTTAGTCGCGGAACCGGCGTGAGTGAGCTCTCCCTCCGGAAGGCGCCACCACGTCCGTCCAACGACAGCCCCCATGGACCCGCCGATACCGGTGACCCCGACGTAACCAAACCAAGGTCACAGACGTGGAGAGGACATCGAAATTGAGATCACCATGAGAGCAGGGCATGAAGGGCCACAGAATTTGAGACATTTTTTTTTAATGCTGATTGATGAGAATTAGGATGATTAAGATGATGCTACGGATTTTCATTTCGGTCTGAGACTACATGACAGGGCTGTACTCTACGCTTCCTTTCATAATATATCCCGGCGTCAACCAGGCCCGAGAGATACAGGCACCTGCAGTGTTGGTCAGGAAATTTGAGCAACTCTCTCAGAAACGCATCCATTAAGTGGATGAAACTCGACTGTGTGGTCCCAGTCTTCCAAACTGAGTCCGCAGCAAACTCAACTCTAGGTAGGAGCCGGTCGGGGCAGAAAAACCCGCATGACTGATGGGATTCGAACCCACGACCTCCCAGCCGGGAGTCCGCGACGCTAACCGCTTCGCCACGGCGGTTCTAACCCGTTTTATGCTTGATCATACTTTTTCCTCACCGATTCTTACTTTTCTTGCTTGTTCCAAACTTCCCCCACGAGTTCCTACTTGTTGTTACCCTGTCCCATCTTCCCTTACCTATTCTTACCGTTCCTACTTTCCTCTACCTATTACCGCCTTTCTCTACCCATTCCTACTCGTTTCACTTTTCCCTGCATGTATATACCTTTTTTTTTCCAAATTGGTCACTTGTTTTTTCCCTTTCTTCCGCCTTTTTTCTTTCACTGTTCGTACCTCTTCCAAACTGTTCACCCGTTCCTACGTCTCTCTCTCTCTCTCTCTCTCTCTCTCTCTCTCTCTCTCTCTCTCTCCTCTCTCTCCCCCCCCCCCCCCCCCCTTCATTTCATACCTTTTCCTACTCGTTCAAGCTTGTCATACCCGCTTGTCCCTACCTTTTCTTCCCATCCTTTCCTCTCGTTCCCACTTTTTCCCATCCTTGTTCCTACGTTTGCCTCCTTTTTTCATTATTCTTTTGTTGTTTTTTGTTTTTGTTTTGTTTTCTTTTTTTTTTTTGTTTTTTTTGTTCGAATTTGTTTCTACCTTTTGCCGTTGTTCCTAACTTTCCCTCTGAAAGCAGCCTCGTTTTCATTCAAAGCCCATCTTGCCGCCGAACGGGATGAAGATAAGTGATTGCTCGCTCATTCGTTGTCCTGCGTGTTGCGATTCTTGTCTGAAGAAGACCTAAGAGGTCGAAACGCGTCGTGTTTTGTCTTATGTCAACGTTTTTTGTTGTTTTTTTTTTCTTTCTTTTTTTTGCCGAGCTTTAGCACTACTTATTTCAAATTTGTTCAGATTTCCGCCTGCAGTCGCCTCACATTGCGACTAGATCTTTCCATCTGACCTTTTCTTTGTCCTATCTTTTCCTACTTGCTCCAACATTTTCCTATCTGTCCACACCTTTTCCTGCTACCTACCTGTTCTTCAGAGTTCCTGCCTTTCCCTGCTTGCTCCAGTCTTATCCTACTCGTCCAGACCTATTGCCACCTGTCTGTGCCTTTTCATACTACCTCCTTGCTCCTGCATCTTTCTACCCTTGTGTCCGATCTTTGGCACATTCGAGTCCTGCCTTCTCCTCCTGATTCCTACCTTTTCCAGCTTGTTTCCGACGTGTTCCAAACTCTTCCTGTCTTTACCTGGTCCCACCTTTTCCTTCTTGTTTCCGACGTGTTCCAAACTCTTCCTGTCTTTACCTGGTCCCACCTTTTCCTTCTTGTTTCCGACGTGTTCCAAACTCTTCCTGTCTTTACCTGGTCCCACCTTTTCCAGCTTGTTTCCGACGTGTTTCCAAACTCTTCCTGTCTTTACCTGTCCCACCTTTTCCTTCTTGTTTCCGACTGTTTCCAAACTCTTCCTGTCTTTACCTGGTCCCACCTTTCATTCTTGTTTCCGACGTGTTCCAAACTCTTCCGTCTTACCTGGTCCCACCTTTTCATTCTTGTTTCCGACGTGTTCCAAACTCTTCCTGTCTTTACCTGGTCCCACCTTTTCCAGCTTGTTTCCGACGTGTTCCAAACTCTTCCTGTCTTTACTTGGTCCCACCTTTTCCTTCTTGTTTCCCCCACTTGTTTCTAATTTTTCCAGCTTATTACTACCTTGTCCTGCTAGTGTCCTACCTGTTTTCTACTTGGTTCGAGTTAGTTTTTTTTTTCTTCCAATGTTTCCCACCTACGAAAGGTGGCTTTCTGAATGGGGGAAAGGTGGAAGGTTTGGTAAAGCACCGGCAGTGCGCAAATCGATGCGACTCGAGGAGACGATGTGGTCATTGAGCTGCTGGCCGTCATATCAACAGAAAATCGCATCTGAATATGATCGATGCATACCACGAGGCCTTGTTCAGTTCGACCCGATTCCCTAATGTCATCCGTACTAACGTCGGTGTATTCTGAATGGTTATGCACCCTGGTTACTTAGTCTGCATATCCACTGACTTGGGCAGGGGAAGTAACTGCATGTTCATGTTATGAATGACGACACGATTCTCTGCTTCGTTGTTTGAATTTTGATTCGTGCTGCTGAAAAGTACTATCATATTTTACCTCTTTCAAAATAAGCAATTCCGATAGTGAAATACTCAAGCTTTTATGTGTGTCACACACACCAATGTCTCCCTGATATATTACGCAAGTTTCAAATCTTTACATCGACTTTAGTTGTTGTTGTTGTTGTTGTTTTGGGGGTAAATAAATGTGGAACGCGTAGTCCCCCATGGAAAATAGGAACAGAACACTGGCAGAATGGAATGACTCAATGGAAAAAAAATCTAAGAAAGTTTTAACCACAAGCATACGATCACCACTGTTCCGGACTGAACAGACCATTGACTTACACTTTAGCAAACGTACACTTTACCACACCGACCCCAAATTCCTAGCAAACGTTTGCTGATCTGAGCACAGCGACATGAGAGGAAAGTTTCCTTTCTTCCTTGGCTACAACGCCGATGTTCTCCATAGGTGAGACTTTTTCTTTATGTCTCTGACCGTCTTCAAGTCCCACCATTCAGGTTGTCATATTCCGTCTTCAGGGATGACGTTTAAAGACGACGCCAGTGTGTATGTTTTCTTGAGTGTGTGTGTGTGTGTGTGTGTGTGTGTGTGTGTGTGTGTGTGTGTGTGTGTGGTGTGCGGCGTGTTGCGTGGCTGTGAGGGTCGTGCGGCGTCAGGGCGTGCGGGCGCGCACGCGCGAGCGTGTGTGTGCATGTATGTGTGTTGTGTGTGGTGTGTGTGTGTGTGTGTGTGTGTGTGTGTGTGTGTGTGTGTGTGTGATTTATTTAACGTCTTTCCATTAATCGTGATATTAGACGAAAAAAAAAAAAAAAGTGCATGAGTAAGGAGTAAGACTTGTGCATGTCTAAACTGTATGGAGTTCTACATATTCATGTACGTGTGTAACATATGGATGCTTAGGCGTGAAAATGTTGTGTATTTGAATGTAGGAAGAATATGTAACTACACTATTACAATAGCAAAAAAAAAAAAAAAAAAACAAAAATCAAAATCATAACATCCCCCCCCCCCCCCTCACCCCATCTCCTCTTCTAACCCCTCCATCACTTCCGCATAAAAAAATTTTAAAAATTATAAATAGTGACCAATTGGCCGTGATAGTCTAGTGGTTAGGACCTCGCGTGTGTGTGTGTGTGTGTGTGTGTGTGTGTGTGTGTGTGTGTGTGTGTGTGTGTGTCGTGTGTGTGCGTGTGCGTGTGTGTGCGTGGTGTCGTGCGTGTAGTGCGTGTGCGTGTATGTGCGTGTGCTGTATGTGTGTGTGTGTGTCTGTGTGTGCGTGTGTGTGTGGTGTGGTTTGTGCTACCAGACATGATGGCCTCCTCTTCCACTAATGATCAAAGTGATTTAAGGAGTGTGCACCACCACCCACCTTGACCCCACTCCCTGCTCCTCCCCCCCCCCCCCCCTTTTTTTTTTTTATTTTTTTTTTTTGATAGGTCCCCGGCACGCGGTCTCGGGAAAAAAAAGTCTCATCCAAGCATGTGGTGGAGGCTGGAGTGTGGATTGACGTTGATTCCAATGAGGCAGTCTTTCACTTCGAACCTGTTTCCAGCATGGACTTTGAAGCCAGCATCTTTTAAATCAATAGAACAGTGCTGTCTGTTCACGAGGCCAGCCTGGTCTACCGTGACGAGTATTACAAAGCAAGACAACGCGGGAAACGGTGGTGTGGCTAACGGCTATTCCAAGTCAAACCAGCTGCCAAGTCGTTATGGCGGACAGACTTCTTTTCCCTTGTCAACCGTCGTAGCACTTAAAGCATGGAGCTGTTTCGGCTTTTTTTTTTCAAAAGAAAAAAAATAACGACCAACAAGCAAACAACAACCACAATAACTTGACCCGTTATTTGTTCGACGGAAAAAAAAACAGTTGTAATGATAAAATGGCGAAAAAAGGAAAAAGAAAAAAAGTCACACACACACACACACACACACACACACACACACACACACACACACACACACACACACACACAGGGGGAGAGAGAGTGAGGGAGGGAGGGGAGAGAGAGAGAGAGAGAGAGAGAGAGAGAGAGAGAGAGTGAGGGGGGGAGGAGGGAGAGAGAGCGAAGGGCACGTAATCTCGAACTTTTTCCCCCTGTCGTGATGGCCAATACTCATGATACCTGACGCTCCATAACGCAGAGGGGTTCACTCTGATGTCTGGACCTTTACCCTTTATCAAAGAGTTCCAGCCTGTATTCACACATCGTGTGCGCGGCAGTCTTGTCCCTCCTCGCCGTTTTTCGATCGTACAATGGCGGAAAGCTGTGAGGGAGATGACATAACAATTACTTCTCCTCTCGGGGAGGAGAGGAGAGAGAGAGAGAGGAGGGGGGGGGGAGGGGGTTCTATGACTCATCTAAAAGTCGAACAGGCGACATAATACGACTGTGATACATTCGGGTCTGGTTTTGTTTTGACCATCCAGACGAAATAATTAGGGTCCATTGTAAGAAAAAAAAAACACGATGATTCGTTTGGGTAAGGACAACGACTCTGTTTTCCCCTGTAACAAGGACAAGACCAATGACGCTGAATTCAGCCCCGTCTTTTAATCCAGATTTCAGGTCGCTTCTTCCTCCTTCGCAACACATCATCATCATCATCATCGCCTATTACCCCTCCAGGGGTACAGGCCGCCACCAAGGACCTCCAGGCATCTCTGTCCTGGGCTTTTTTTTCCCAGCTGGTTCCAAGTCATCCCCATGTTCCTGATGTCTGCTTCCAGGTCCCTGCGCCAGGTGTTCCTTGGCCGACCTCTTTTCCGTTTTCCTTGGGGGTTCCATGTTGATGTTGTTTCAGGCTTCCGCAGCGTATGTCCAATCCAGCCCCAACGTCGTCCTTCGCAAGTCTTCATCACTGGCATGTGCCAATTCCGCTTTCTGTTTCAAACGATGGTCGTCTGGATTTGAGATTTTTTTTTCAGCGTTCAGTTTCCTTGCATGACGATATCCAGCTTGAACGTCTAAACCACCTCCATATCCGGGTCATGCTAGGACAGAGGGAAGGAGCGTGGACAGAGGGGACTAATTAGGCGATCACTTCCATGCCCTTTCTCTCCTTGACCTGTTAAACACACTTTTCGGTCGCTGGAACTCTGGACAGTCGCGCTGGCTTGAGGTATTATTGGAACACATTAGACAAGCCCTTTGTGGATTCCATCCACAATTTTTTGTGATCTGAAAGGATTCAATTAGCGAGTCACTTTCAAAGAGGTTCCTTACATTCAAGTCTAACGTCCACATCAACCAGAGAAGGAACAGCAGACGGGGCATAACCAGCCCGAAGCAGTTGGGGGAAGGGGGCCGCCTTATCCTGCGCTACGTTTACCTCTAGAAACGACAGCAAATAAAAACGAATCGCGAAAACGGCGATATTTGTTAGGGGTGCGAACGTTTCATACGTCTACAAAGACCAAATGGTTACTCAGCGTGGGTGAGAGAAGATGGGGGAAATTGAGGAAGGGGGAGGGGCGAAGGCAGTGTGGGGAGCCAGTAAATTAAGTAAACAAACTCACACACACACACACACACACACACACACACACACACACACACACACACACACACACACACAGAGGTTTGTTTTTAGTCTGAGTGTGTTTTTTGTTTGTTGGTTTGTTTTTGCGCAGGACCTCAAGATGAAGGGGCCGGGATGCAGGGAAGAGAGGAAGGTGTCATTAATTCCATTTTCGTCTGGAATGCTACTGATGGCGGTTTTTTTTTTGTTTTTGTTTTTTTTTTCTCTCCCCTTGACGATACGTTTTCCTTTCTTCACGAATTTACGCTCTGTGAGGTTCTTTGAGGTTTTGTTTTGTGTCGCATTGTTTTGTTTTCAGAATGGGATCGAGAGGTAAGGGGTGGAGGGAGATAATGTGGAAAGGCTGGGGGGTGAAGTAGAACGTGAAGGTGGGGGTGAGGTTGCGCCTGCATTATGCGTGATTTTTTTTTTTTTTTTTTTTTTTTTTTTAGCTGTTCAGTGGCATAGGTACATTTCATTTATATGTTGCCTACCTATCTATGTGCCTGTGTACCAATCAGTCTTTCCATACGAATTGAATTGTGATACGAATTCTTGATTGTGAAGATTCCGTGTGCTTGCCTGACAACCGTAGTTTTGCTGAAAATGTATCCGCAGTCCTCTATTGATTCAGTTGTCGAAGTCGTCGAACACGTTCGTCTTTTATCCTCTCTTGTCCATCCGCGTATCAAAAATGTGTATCCCGTTTCCTCCAATGTTTACCTACGAAAAGTGTGTGCCCCATGTTCTCCATTGTTTATCTACATGTCGAAAGCATACATGCATGTTTACCTTTCACCCATGTGCTGAACATACTGTCTCGTCCTCCATTATTTAGTCAGAGGTGGAAAATGTGTGTCTTCTGTCCTCTTTTGTCCACCTGGAAGTCAAAAATGCCTATTTCATGTCCTCTGCTGGTCATAAAGACTTCAAGATTGTGAAGATGGACTACCTTCTGCCTTATTTTATTCTTTCACATGTAGAAATTGTGTATTTCCTGTCTTCTTTTTCTATTGTCGCGTCGAAAAGGTATACGCAATGTCTTGTTCATATACGTGTCGAAAGTGTGAGTGTGTATATCCCACCATTTTGTTTAATTAAGGAACTGAAAATGTTTTCTCGTATTTTTTCTTGAACATCAAAGTATCAAAAAATACGCATCTCCTGTCATCTTTTGTTCATTTATGAAGCGAAAACGTTCATCTCCTGTCATTTTGTTTTCGTTTAGAAAGTCACTACCTCTCCTGCTCACCCACACGCCAGAAATTCTTTTCGCGACTTGTTTTTTGTTATCCACAGGTCAAAAAAGTGTTTCCCTGTCCGCGTTTGTTTATCAAGGCATCAAAAATCTCTTATCTGTCCTCTGTCATCTGTCAAAAATATGTACCAATGTCATCTGTTACTTTAAATGTCAAAAATGTGTGTTTCCTGTCACTCTTACTCATAAAAAATATCATCCAGGCATAATGAGCCGATGTGACTTTGTCATGTTGCTCTCGCTCACGAGGGGGCGAATAAAAGGTGCAAAATTTACAATACAGAATGTGAACAGCAATAACCAAATATTCATACATTTAAAACGCTGGTATTGCTGGTATGTTTAAAGATGAACTGTTAAAGAAATAAGGGGAAATCGAATCCCAAGAAGGAATCAGGTTAGGTAGATAAGCTTAAAAGTTTTCGTTAAAGTTTTGTGATGACTGACAATCGCGACAGTTAAAACTCCGTAGTGCATATTGTTCGCTCTTTATGCCTGGACTTTTACCCTTAGTCCAACACATTCAGCTCTTATGTACACCATGGTAGGCGTATCAGTCTAGCCTAATCTTCTGCAAAAGACACTATTTTCCGGCCGAACAACGAAGGGAAGCCACTGCAGATTGCGTGTAGGTCACCTCCCCTATTGAGGTTCGATGGTTCGTATATTAGTCGTACGGATGACAATTCATTCTCTAAAATATTTTTCAAAGTAAATAACAAGAAAGAAAAACGAAAAAAAAGTTTAGAGTCAACAGAAAAAAATGGATGGAAAATCGTAACTTCCTTTGGAGGTTAAGGCCATATGCGAAATGCAGGCAAAGAAAGATAAACGGATATGTGAATCGGTAGACAAGCAGACAGAAAGATAGAAATACAGAGAGAGAGAGAGAGAGAGACTTTGACGCTTTATATTGTCATTGCAAATCTGGTCTTTTGACAAGACGGAATGGTGGTAACAACCGAACAACCAAATAAAGATTAACCTATCTCAAATCATATGGGAAACAGAAACATTTCAGTCATTTACACTTTTGTCTGAAACAGGTAAGGGTAACTAAAAGCCAAGCGACATGTTCTATGTCATACCCGTTTATACCTGGAGAAAAAAGGAAATAAATCAATAGATAATAACGATGCACAACTCAACCATCCAAACACTGAAATAAACATTGCCTCTCTTTCATGTAAACAGATCTGTCTACAATAGCTCGACATTTGTCTTTTTCTGTCTAACACTCAATGCACCAGTAATAAATTTAACAACACAGTATGTAACAAATCCAGCATGGTATTATACCAGGGAGGTCTTTTTTTTTCACTAGTTATGCCTGTCTTGGAAAATAAAGTATAGGATATCCTAACATCCTCTAGAGATTCACACTGAAAAAGAAAACATTTTTTTTTATATCATCCACAGCTTACCCGCACAATGGGCAAGAAGATTTCATGGATGTCCCAGGGTAAAGCCATCTCTTATCATTAAACCAATAGGTCCCTAGTCTAAATCTTGCACACACACACACACACACACACACACACACACACACACACACACGCACACACACACAGAGAGACTGACAGACAGAGCGAAATGGCGCGCGCGCATATGTGGAGAGAGAGAGAGCGAGCGAGAGAGACAGACAGAGTGGAATGGCGTACGCGCATGTTGTGTGTGTGTGTGTGTGTGTGTGTGTGGAGAGAGAGAGAGAGAGGGTGGGGGGGTACGTCTGTAACTTGTAACTTGCAAGTCAAAGACAAGAGACACACAACAGGTATCTGAGCAATGCCAAACTCGTTCAACAGCGACACCTATGCAATAAGAGCATACACCCTCAAATCGTCTTATTTCTCTCTTCGCCTGTCGCCTCTTGTAATGTATTGTACTCTACGAATTCTTCGTTACATGAGATCGTGTGAGAATGCGGGGTGTGCTTCCCCAAGGGAAAGGGCATCCACATTCCGTGACCCTTTTTATCCCGTCTGTCTGCGTAGGAAAGCCGATTTTGCCACCCGTTCGTCACAGCTACAGCTCCGTAGTATTTTCTCTCAGAGGATGCTTCTGATGTAGTAAGGATAGCTTCCCTGTTGCCTGTGGGTTCTTTCAAGGGCCAAAAAGGGCACGGTCCACAGGGGAACTTCGCCTTAATGGACTCATCCATAGGACTAGCACTTAGACCACCATTAACTTTAAAGGTCAAATACAAAGCAGAGAGATTGGTACTATACAGCCGGGGATCTTTCACCTGCAGTGTATGGCCATATGTATTTCTGCTAGCGCTGAGGAGGAAGGAAGCGGGTATGATGGCAGGGGGGGGGGGGGGGGGGGAGATGGCAGAAGGAAGATGAGGGGGGGGGGGGTGGGAGTGATGCTAGTGTATTCGTACTGCACTGAAAAATGACAGTGGGTAAAACCCGCTCTTTCTGTGGTACCAGTCTGCAACATGCTCCCTCACAATCTATCATCTCTACATGTTATGGTGACAGCATCACAGCTTGTTGCCAACCGGCTGCCTTGCTGAACTCGGCACGCGGGCGTCGTCTGTCAGACGATGGCGGCAGCAACCTGCTGACGAATGGGCGAACCTATCGGGCCGTTAACTGGTTCCGACACGTCGAACATCGTCCGGAATCCGCTGCGAGATAAGCTGCCAGATCGACTGTCTAGCTGTCTTGTTTAGCTGCCAGAAGCCGAAGATGCTTGGTGTTCAAGGGAACTCGAGTGCAAATATCGAAAATTTGAGTTACTCTACATTTAAAAGAATGAACGTTTTTAAGACATCTCCATTAGTACGTCAGCTGTCATCGCCATATTCGCTGCCTTATCAAAGAGAATGCGTTTTGAATGAGTTACATCAGTAAACTGAACATAATGTACAGTACTGGCCTACGTGCAACGCTTTTCAACACTCATTCTCCGTTTGGGATTGGGTCTCCTAATAAGACATGTGTCTCTGTGCTAAACCCAGGAAGTCTGTTGACAGGACTTCCAGCCTAATACTGGATTCAAGCGTTAGATCGGACCAGTGGCTAGCTCACTACAGAATGCAAATGATTCATGACTGAAAGGTTTTAGCTCTGGAACAGGTGAGAGAAGAAACAAACATGAAACATTTCTGCGCACTCCATCCTTGTACAGCAAATATCAGTGATGGCAGCAAGCACAATTAACAAGTGCTATAATGTACCAGAGAATGAGACACACAGGTGGACAGACACTCATACAGACAGAGACAGAAAGACAAACGAACCAAAATAGAAAGAAAAAGAATGAAAGTGAGGACTGGAGATAGAGAGAGGATCTTTTAAGAACTGCAGAATAAATACAGTTCTCCCCTCCTCCTCCTGCTCGAACTGGAACAATCGGCTTTGCCTACAATCTCAATCATTGGCAGAACAAAGAGAGCGCTCTCTTCTCTCTCTCTCTCTCTCTCTCTCTCCTCTCTCTCTCTCTCTCTCTCTCTCTCTCTCTCTCTCTCAGCTTCAAAAGTTTTCTTATACGTCTGAAGAAATTATAATAAAAAGAAAGAAAAAGCAGAAAGCCGAAAACAAAAACTGAGAAAGATGAAAAAAATAAATGGAAAAAAAATAGTATCCATCTCCACACCTCCCACACCTCTCGCCCTCCCCACTCCCCAAAAAGCATGAATGATTCAAGGGGCAATACTCTGGCTCGCACACACCGCATGAGCTCTTCATAAATCTTTCACATACTGACATGTTGCATACACCAACACAGCATTCGAATCACTCACAGTAGCAAAATACAAGGAAATAATAGAACTTGTAAACAGGAACGATCACTTTGGGAAAGTAAGTAAACTGTGTTGGTGATGATATACTAATAACATACACGTGAAAAGGCGTTGGTAACATGAAGTTACTGCGTAACTACATAGCTAGTGATAGTGACCAAAATATGTAAACAGTTGTCCGTAAGAGTCTGATCTTTGATGCTATTCAAGCTTTGTCCAGCTGACCATGGAAGCAAAATGCAATGGAAACCATGCTCGTTTAGGACAGAAACTGGTACAGATGCAAATGTGATATTGCAGTGAGCTGGGAATGAAAAGTAGTGCGTCCATCCTCCTCCAGATTCCTAGCTACATATTACATAGGAGATAAGCAGTGACAGCTTCGAGTGAAAGATTTAAAATGGGTCAAAAAGTCAAAGGAATGCGAATTTAAGCAAAACTTTTCCGCGTTTCCAGAAGAACAAACTGAAAAGGGCGGAAAAGAGGTGGGAGGGGAGGTATTACCATGGAGCTGGGAAAGTAAGTGGTGCGCCCAACCACCCAATTCCCACCTCCATACTGCACACAAAAGGTGCAATGGTGAAAAACACACCCCCTCCTCCTGCCAAATGAAAGAAGCAGACTGCAATCTGTACGGTTTGGGAGTACCGTTTTGCACATTATTTACGTCATGTTTGACACTTCTGGAGAAGACAAATTTGCTGAAAAATCACTTGTGTATTTTCTCTTGTGTATTAGATAAGCATTACTTCCCACTCTGTTTTGTGTCTTTAATGGGATTTTGGCTCATAACATTGATATCACAGCGGGAATAGTTGATGAAATCGGAGAGAGGTAGAGGAGTGCATACTGAGAGACTGGAAGGCTTCGGCACTGGAGAGTGATGAGGTACATGGGAAAGCACAAAACTGGGACTCAGTTTGCTTTATAAAAAATAAAAAAAATTTAAAAAAAGGAAACAAAGGTCCAAGGGTTGGCAAGAATTATGAAGGATTGACTGTGCAGGAACAAATGAGAAAGTTTTAAGCAGGTTGTCAGGGTAAAAGGAACAAGAACGAAGAAAACAGATAAGGGTTTTAAATATCAGAATGGAGAAGGGTTCATGAAATGACATGAAGAGGAAGACCAGTGAAGACTACAAAAGGGAATGGGAAGTAAGTTCGTTCACTTCATGTTTACCGTCCAAGTGACCACAGGAGCCCACTCAACTGAAAATCGTGACGGCAGAAAAAAAAAGGATGGAATTTGTACACGAGTGTTCGACATCGAGTGCAGCTGGGAATAAGAAGTGATGCACCTGTCAACCTCCTCATGCCTACCTATGGGGGCTGAAAAGGTGTTAACATCAGGTCCTTCAAGTAAATGAAATCACAGGCGAGAGGAAAACAAATTTAAGTGAAAACTTTTTTAAAATGGAAAAAGTAGTAGCATCAGATTGGTAAGACAGGGGATACTGGTGTTACATAGTGCTGGGAACAGTACGTGGTGCCCCTATCCACCTTCTCATGCCTATCCACCCATTTCAAGGAAAAGGTGTGGTACCCGTAATACATTAAAATGGCATGGAAGTTGGAATGAGTGGCTAGAAGTTCAGTCAGAACGTAGGAAGAAAGGAAGTGCTGGAGATTTTCTTTTGTAACATCGAATTTGAATCAAATAAGCTGATACTGAAAGTATTTCAGTTGTGCCAATAGTTTCAAGCATACCTCATTGGGATCATGTCCAAGCTAAATTCGATATAGATTACACTGACATGAAGAAGGTTGATAACATTAATATTCTGTCATGTGAAGCAAAAGAACACCTTGAACCCGTTTATCCATATCATCTGAAGATTTTCACAGATGGCTCGATTTTAGACTCATATGCAGGGTCTGGTTTTGTGATTCCATTGCTGAAGTTTCGTAGATCCTTTTCTCTAGCGAAAGGGTTCTCCATATTTACGGCAGAACTGTACGCTATTCTTATGGCGTTGATTTTTATGTGTGACGATAACACTGCTGTCTATAATATACTTTTTTGCGTTGGTTCCAAGTCAGTTCTATATAGCTTGCAAAACTGGGAATCAAAAATAACAAAAGATTTACTTTTTGAAATAAGACATTACATACATGTTATTATGTTGAAAGGAATTGGGGTATCTTTTGGCTGGATTCCATAATACTGTGGCATATCTGGTAATAAAACAGCAGATAAATTAGCTAGAGATGGTGTGTTAAAAAAACACCTGAAAGTAATTTAAAACTTGACGTTCAAGAAATTAATTCGCTATTAGAAAAATGCGTGAACAGTGAACACCTTCCAGAGAAGTATTAAATCTTATGTCCACGATATTTGTCATCTTTAATATACAAGCTTCGACTCAATTCGTGGAAAACCAAGTTTTCCCAAAGTGTAGCATGTGATTGTTCAAATCCTCTATCAGTGGACCATATTCTTTTTCATTATTCAATATTAACTTCATTGTATAAAGAATCGAACGTGTGGATGTGACTGTACACGATTCTATCAAAACAATAACCCACAAACCAGAAATTGTGCAAATAGCAAAAGTGCTTTCCATGCATCAAATTAATAGATTTTATAAACGCTCCCCTTCCCCTTGCTTCCTTTTTTTTAAAGTCTAATATCACCAAGTGTGAACAGACTCTGAATTAATGAACTCACTCACTCAAGTAAGTTGAGACGTTACAGATGCCTCAAAATAGGACAGTGCGCAGATATTTGAACACATAATTGACATGCATCTGTTGGGCACAAATCTCTCACCAGAAGAATATATTTGTCTGCCCATTTCTTATTATAAAAAGTCTTATTAATTTTTTGATTTTTCATTTAAAACAATAATGGTTCAGCAATTAATTCCTGTTCTTTATTTGGATGCACTTTTTTATTTTACAAAATAATTTGTGAGTATGCTGTGAAAACATTTCTCCAAAACTCTCTCTCTCTCTCTCTCTCTCTCTCACCACACACACACACACACACACACACACACACACACACACACACACAAACATGCACCTGCCAGAGAAACTGAGTGTATATGTACACATTGTGCGCGCGCGCGCGTGCGTGCGCGTGTGTGGTGTGTGTGTGTGTGTGTGTGTGTGTGTGTGTGTGTGTACACAAATGTATACACATATATAGTCATTCGGGGTAAGCTGCTCTTATCCAAAGCCTCTGAACACTTGAAAACGGTGTGGCATGATTAAAGCTGAATGGGAAGGTCAGGAGGGACATGGAATGTCGGATGGTGTGTGTGTGTGTGTGTGTGTGTGTGTGTGTGTGTGTGTGTGTGTGTGTGTGCGTGTGCGCGTGTGTGCGTGCGTGCGTGCGTGCGTGTGTGTGCGTGCGTGTGTGTGTGCGCGCGCGCGCGCGCACTTGAGCGCTGCCCACATGGAAAACAGGATGAAAAAGCCGGCAGAATGGGATGACTTAGAAAAGAAGCAAAAACGTGAACTGAAAGCATTCGATCGCCGTTAAACTGTCCATTGATTTACATTGTGGCAATCTACACTTTATACCCCACCCGGAATTCCCGCCAGACGTTAGCTATGTCGGCACAAGACATGAGAGTAGGTTTTCTTTGTTCCTCGTCTACAATGCCGAGGTTTACCACTGATGAGGTCTTTATGTGTCTAACCATTTTTAAATCCAACCATTTACGTTGCCATCTTCCGCCCTCGGAATGACCTTCAAAAACATCACCAGTGTACATGTTCTCACATTGTGTGTGTGTGTGTGTGTGTGTGTGTGTGTGTGTGTGTGTGTGTGTGTGTGTGTGTGAGACAGACACAGAGAGAGAGAGAGAGAGAGAGAGAGAGAGAGAGTGAGTGAGTGCGTGTGTGTGTGCGCGCGCGCACGCGTGATTAATTTATTTTTGCATCCATCCCACCAGCTCATGAATACCTACTCTTCCACGAAAGGATTGAAAATGATAAAGCGCATGCACCCCCCCCCCCCTCCCTTTTTATTCTATGCGTTCTCGCACAGGGTACTTCTTTAAAAATTCTCATCTTGTATACTTGGTGGATCCAACATTCTGGATTGGTGTTGATTCCGAAAAGATAATGTAGAGTAACTTGAATTGTCTCCAGCAAGGATTGAACTCAGCACCTTTTAAATCAGTAGAACAGTGCTCTCCATTCACAAGGCCAACGCGGCCCCTGTGAAGAGAAGTCCAAACCGATACAATGCAGGAAACAGCCGTGCTGGCTGAACGCTATGCTACTACTTCAGTCAAACCTGCAGCCAAAGCTGTTACGGCAAACATATCGCTCCCCCCCCCCCCTCCCCGTCTCCTTATTCGGTCGATTTTATTGATTGCATCAGATCTTCCTGTTGCCACGATGAATCCAGCCTTTTCGAGGTCTTGACTGCTGCCACAAAGCTGTTATCTGCAGTTCTGCACCCTCTGGCCAGGTTTGACGCTGTAGAACATCATGGGCCGGACAGTGTTGGAGAATGTGTTCTGGGGTCTGGTATCCAGTGCCACACGAACATTCATCTGTGTGGACAATCTTAATTCGGCTGAGGTGGCTCAGCGGTCGGCAGTGGCCAGTCCTCAGTCTGAAGAAGATGGTTTGCCGTTATCTCTGGAGCTGATGCACGGGTCAACGCCACTGTCTGCACCCAGCCTTCCCTTCCAATGGTTTTGGTATTCCTTGTGGATGATAGTTGTATCCTCTCTGTAGGTCACTGGGTGGCTGAACAGCTTCATATTGCTGCCTGCCTAGGACACAGCGTCAGTCTTCTCATCCCCAGTGATTCCACAGTAAGATGGAAGGAGTACAACGGTGGATCGTCTTGAAAGATCATGGAGGGCTTTCTCGATATTTTTCAGTCGCTGTTCGCTTCTGTTTTTTCATTGTCAACCGACGCGGCTTTTACAGCATGGCGCTGCTGTTTTTGGTTACTTGAGGCCGAATGTTTTCAACCGAAAAAATGATTTGTAATGATAAAATGGCCAAACCAAAGTTTGAAACAAGATGCAAAGCATATAAACGTACTCCCAGTTTATCCTGAATACGCGTGAGATATTCCATAAAGAGGAAAAACCGTCTTGGGCTGGTGTAACCGTTAGTAATGGCTACTCTGGTAAACATCGGCCATCATCTCTGACTTATAAAGGGCAAATTTACAAATTTTTCAGAAAGATGGGCCAAGAACTTTCTGAAATTTTCCATAAAGAAGAAAACCATTATGGGCCGTTAGTAACGGCTATAACGGTAAATTTAAACATCGGGCGTCATCCGTGACCAATAATGAACATACCTACATATTTTCAGAAAGATCGGCCAAGTACTTTCTGAGATATTCCATAAAAAAGAAAAAAACATTATGGGCCGTTATAGCTGTTAGTAACGGTATAACGGAAAACTAAAACATCGGTTATCATCGGTGAACCATAATGCACATACCTACAAATTTTCAGAAAGATCGACCAAGTGCTTTCTGAAATATTCCATAAAGAAGAAAAACCGTTACAGGCCGTTACAGCCGTTAGTAACGGCTATAACGGTAACCTAAAACATAGGGAATCATCCGTGTCCCATATTGAACATACCTGCTAACTTTCACAAAGATCGGCCAAGTACTTTCTGAGACATTCCATAAAGAAGAAAAACCTTTGCAGGCCGTTACAGCCGTTACTAACGGCTATAACGGTAAACTAAAACGTAAGGCACTATTCGTGACCCATAATGAACATACCTACAAATTTTCACAAAGATCGGCCACGTACTTTCTGAGATATTCTATAAAGAAGAAACCCGTTACAGGCCGTTACAGCCGTTAGTAACGGCTATAACGGGGTAAACTAAAGCATCGGGCATCATCCGTGTCCCATAATGAACATACCTGCTAATTTTCACAAAGATCGGCCGAGTACTTTCCGAGATATTCCATAAAGAAGAAAAACCGTTACAGGCCGTTACACCCGTCAGTAACGGCTACAACGGTAAACTAAAACATCGGGCATCATCCGTGACCCATAATGAACATACCTACAAATTTTCACACAGATCGGCCAAGTACATTCTGATATATTCTATAAAGGAGAAAAACATTTACAGGCCGTTACAGCCGTTACTAACGGCTATAACGGTAAACTAAAACATCGGGCATTATTCGTGACCCATAATGCACATACCTACAAATTTTCACAAAGATCGGCCACGTACTTTGAGACATTCTGTAAAGAAAAAAAAACCGTTACAGGCTGTTACAGCCGTTAGCAACGGCTATAACGGGTAAACTAAACATCGGGCATCATCCGTGTCCCATAAAGAATATACCTGCTAATTTTCACAAAGATCGGCCAAGTACTTTCCGAGATATTCCATAAAGAAGAAAAACCGTTTCAGGCCGTTACAGCCGTTAGTAACGGCTATAACGGTAAACTAAGACATCGGGCATTATTCGTGACCCATAGTGCACATACCTACAAACTTTCAGAAAGATCGGCCACGTACTTTCCGAGATATTCCATTAAGAAGAAAAACCGTTACAGGCCGTTACAGCCGTTAGTAACGGCTATAACGGGGTAAACTAAAACATCGGGCATCATCCGTGACCCATAAATGAACATACCTGCTAATTTTCACAAAGATCGGCCAAGTACTTTCTGAGATATTCCATAAAGAAGAAAAACCGTTACAGGCCGTTACAGTCGTTAGTAACGGCTAATCGGTAAACTAAAGTATCGGGCATCATTCGTGACCCATAATGAACATACCAATTTTCAGAAAGGTCGGCCAAGTACTTTCTGAGATATTCTATAAAGAAGAAAAACCGTTACAGGCCATTACAGCCGTTAGTAAGGGCTATAACGGGTAAACTAAAATATCGGGCATCATCCGTGACCCATAATGAACATGCCTGCTAATTTTCACAAAGATGAGCCAAGTACTTTCTGAGACATTCCATAAAGAAGAAAAACCGTTACAGCCGTTAGTAACGGCTATAACGGTAAACTAAAACATCGGGCATCATCCGTGACCCATAATGAACATACCTACAAATTTTCAGAAAGATCGGCCCAGTTGTTTTGTCTGGAGCGAGTGGAACACATTTTGACCACGGACGGACGGACACACACACAGCACACAACACACACACACACACACACACACCACACACACACACACACCACAGCAAGCATTTCTTCGTTCCCATTCTAAAGTACTCCCTGTTCTATAAGAACTGGGAGTAAAAAAAAAAAAAGGAAAGAAAGAGAAAGAAAAAGCCTTGGGCAGATCACATCACACCTTTGTCCCCTGTCGTGATGGCCGATACTCATGATAGCTGACGCCCAATAACGCGGTGTTCGCTCCAATATCTGCGCCTTTACCCATTCAAAACATCCAGGACTACAATCACACAACGTGTGCACGGCAGTCTAGTCTCGTCTTCAGGCAAGACATGCCATTCCCCCCGCACCCCCTCCTCCCCCCCGTACCATGAAGAAAAGCTGTGGCTGATAACGTGAAAAAAAAGTTACTTCCCCTGTCGGGGTTCGATGGCTGTAAAGGAAAGCCAGTCTGCGAGAAATTCGCTCTGTGGAACACCTTCAGGCTTCGTTTTATTTTCACCCTCCAGGAAGAAAAGATGGTTATGGTCGATGAAAGGAAGAAAACCAGAGTCGTCGGCATATTATGACAACGACTTTTTGTTTTGTTTTGTTTTTTCCCACTTAATAAGGAAAGATCAATGATACTGAGTTTAGCCCGTCTGCGCTACTCCAGATTTCTCAACCTCTCACAAATACTATGGAAACAGAAAGAAACATTCTCAATCTTTCAAACTCATGCACGCAAAATATAGGAGTAACTAAACGCTAAGGGACAAATTCTATGTCGTTCACATTTATACCTCGAGAGAAGAAAAGGACAGGAATCAACAGACAATAACGAGAACAAAACCATCCTGAAACGTGAAATAAGCACTGCCTTTCCTTCATATGAACAGTATTGTCAACAACAGTTGGATATTTGTCTTTTTCTGTTTAATGCTGCTGGCATCTGTAGCAAATTTCGCAACAGACTGTGTCACAAATGCACCATCTGATGACATATTATTATTATTATTATTATATTGGGTTTATATATGACATGCATACGAGAGAGGTCCTTTTTCTCAGGTATGCCTATCTTGGCAAAACTACAGGTTATTCTCACATCCTCTGAAGCTTCACACTGAAAAAGGAAATGCTTTTTTTTTTATTTTTTTTTATTATTAATTATCTATAGAATATCCATCCACACAGTGGGAAAGGCGATTACATGGATGCCCCAGGGTAAAACCATATCTTATAAGCAATTAACCCCAAAATCATTAGTCAAATTTCGCAAAAAAGTAAATGTGTATAGTGGAGAGAGAGAGAGAGAGAGAGAGAGAGAGAGAGAGAGAAGAGAGAGAGAGACGGACACGGACGGACAGACAGACGGACGACAGACAGACCGAGTGTAGTGGCATGTGGTTGGAATGTGTGTGTGTGTGTGTGTGTGTGTGTGTGTGGGTTGGGGGGGGGGGTGCGTGAGTGTTTCCGCATAGAGCGCTATTATCATAACGTCTATTAACTTCTGTCTTGCAAGCCAAAGACAAGAAGCACACCAAAGGTTATCACAGCAATGCAAAACTCGGTCAACACTCAGACCTATCCAATAACCAGAACACATCCACAAATTGTCTCGTTTCGTTTCATCCCTTCTCCCGTCTCTGTTCTCGTGTTGTCGCGTAATGTTTTGATCACAAATCCTTCCTCACAAGAGATCGTGTGAGAATTCGGGCGGTTTTTTCCCAGGACAAAGCGCTTTCGCAATTCTTTGACCCTTTTATCCCCTATGTATACCACAAAATGCGCAATTTGCCACAAACTGGTCACAAGGAAAGCTCCCTTGTGTTCTCTCCCAGCGGATGGTTCTGATGTGGTAGGGAAAACTTTTTTCTGTTGCCTGCGGGTTCTTCTTTCAAGGGCTCAAACAGGCACAGTGCACACGGGGACTTCGCCTTAATGGTCTCACCCAAAGAGCTAGCGCTGGACTACCATTTAAATGTCAAAAACAAAGGGAATAGACTGGTACCGTAGAGCCGGGGATCTTTCACCTGCTGCGTATCGTAAGATGTATTTCTGTTAACACTGAGGGCAGGAGTGGGGGTTGTGGAGGCAGGAAAAGGGAGAGGGCAGCAGCAAGATGGGAAGTGGGGGGGGGGGGGAAGTGGGAGGGAGGAGGATGACGCTGGTGCATTGGTACTGCACTGAAAGGCAACATACTGGGTAAAACCTGCTCCTCTCTGTGGTACCAGTCTGCAACTTGCACCCTCACGATTTATCATCTTTACATGTGAAGTTGAGAAGCTTCACAGCTTGCTGCCAACCGGCTGCCTTGCTGAACCCGACCACGCGGAGGTCGTCTGTCAGACGAAGCCAGCAGCAACCTGCTGACGAATGGCTGGCAACCTCTCGGGCCGTTAACTGCTTCCGACACGTCGAACATCGTCAGGAATCCGATGCGTGACAAGCTGCCAGATCGACTGTCTAGTGGTCTTGTCTAACCTGTCACAGAAGCCGAAGACGCACGGTGTTCTTGAAAACTTGAGTGGAAATTTGTGCTGCCTCTCACATTGAAAAGAATGAACAACATTCGCAGAACGTTTGTACGTGTGCGTCAGTTGTGCCACGGCCGTATCCATGGCATTACCGTATCAATGGCATTCACGAAAAGAACGCGTTTGCTTGGCATGGAATGGGCGAGTTTCATCACTGAACTGAACATAGGTGCAATGCCGGCCTTCGTATAACGCATCTTAACGCTCTCTCATGTGAAAATATGTATCCCAGTCACACACGTCTCTCAGTGCTAAGCGCTGGAAGTCTGTTGATAGGACATCTAGCCCGACACTGGGTCAAAGTGTAGTATCCGAATAGACGCTACGACAATGCAGACTGTGTATCATTCCATAGTGAGTGTTTTTAACAACAAACATAGAATATAATACTTCATCCATGGACGACAAATATTGATGGCAATGGGTGCAATTAAAGGCTAAAACAACCACAGAGACAGACAGTTGTGGGGAGGCACACAGTGGGAACAAGAAGAGAGAGAGAGAGAGAAAAGAGAGAGAGAGGAGAGAGAGAGAGAGAGAGAGAGAGAAATACACTGGCAGACAGAGGGGCAGACAAAGCAGGAAGAGAGAACAACCGCAAAAGATAGATAAAACAGAGTGAGCAGGGAGATTGTCAAGAGATCGTTTTGTCAACTGAAAGCAGATGTAGTCCTCCCTTTCCTCTCCCTCTCAAACTGAATGAATAGGCTCCAGCTAAAATTTCATCCCTTGACTGAATAAAGATATCCCCCCCCCCCCCCCCCCCCCCCCCCCCCCCGAGTTCCGAGTTTCTCTCTCTCTCCCTCCCTCCTCTCTTCTTCTCTCAAACACACACACACACACACACACGCGCGCGCACATGCACACACTCACCCACGCACACGCGCAGGCACCTGTTGTGTGTGTGTGTGTGTGTGTGTGTGTGTGTGTGTGTGTGTGTGTGTGTGTGCGCGCGCGCGCGCGCGTGTGTGAGTGTGTGTGTGCGCGTGCGTGCGTGTGAGAGAGAGAGAGAGTGTGTGTGCGTGTATGCGTGTGTGTGTGTGTGTGGATGCGTGTGTGTGTGTGTGTGTGTATGCGTGTGTTTGTGTGTGTATGTGTGTGTGTGTGTGTGTGTGTGTGTGTGCGCGCGCGCGCGGTGTAAATGCGTGCGTGCGTGTGCATGCAGGGACATACGCATACATGTATTTTGTCATCCGAGAACAGTTTTTTACCTACAGCCTCTGGTCACTGAAAAAAGAGTATCGAATGATCAAAGCTGAGTGGAAAGGGGAGAAGCACGTGTAATGGGGGATGGTGTATAGGGCTGGGGAGGAGGGGGCGTGCAGGGAGGGGTGGGTGCACAGTGATGTAGGCGTGTTGTGTTTCCAGCAAAAACTCGTTCCCTCGAACGAATTACCGGAGCTCCCGACATTCTTTGGTAATTTAACTCCATGGAAACCAAGCTTTGTGCTGCTCTCAAATATGTCATTTACCTCCGCTTCTGTTTTCAGTGTGTGCTCTCTCTCTCTCTCTCTCTCTTCTCTCTCTCTCTCTCTCTCTCTGACCTGAGATTTTATAAAGGAAAGATTTTAAACAAAATTTCGGGTAGGTTTTTAGAAGATGTGTTTTAAGGAGTTGTGTGAATGAATGACTTTGGATTTTAACGTGGTGACAGCCCTGATATGGCCCTTTGCGGTCGGCTGGGCTATAAGCAACAGTACCTTACCTTACACCCCTTCCTCTCTCTCTCTGACGGCTTCGCACCGAGAAGAATCTGTTAAACAGTTTACACCATACTGATATAAAGCGCTCAAATTTCCGTCTTCACGATTTAGCCAATTGTTACTGTTTAACGATAACCATCATGCTTTCATCATTCGGATGATTCGATATTGTACATTGTGGTTTTTATTTCCCTTCATGCGTTTCCTATTGTGTTTGTGGTGGGCATCTTCTGTCTCTCCCCCCCCAAGCACAACTCTCTCTCTCTCTCTCTCCCTCCTCCCCCCCCCCCCCCCCCCCCCCCCCCCCCCCCCCCCCCCCAGTGTATGGCGTTATTTCAAAGCCGCTCAGCTGTACACAACTGTAACCAGGTTGGTCTCGTCACAGGTCAGGCACTTCAGTTCTCAGGGAACAATCAGCATCAGATTTTTATGAGGCAACCCACAAGAGGAGACACTGCCCTGCTGCCGGTCACCTCGGCGCCGTTCAGTGATGCCCGCTTTGATCCACCATACTCAGCACACCACCTACTAAGCCCTCTACTGGCGACAAATAGACGCTTTGTCGCAGAGCCCACGTGAACGCGCTTCCCCCATCCGGAGAGAAAAAATACCACGTCCGTCCAGCGACATTCATCACAAACTTGCCGACAGCGGTGGCTTTTACACAGACTCGCCACTGAAACGGACTTGGCGGGGTCACCATGAGGCCAGGCTATGAATGGCAACAGAAGCTGAAAAATTGTCCTCATGGTGATCAGGGTGGATGAGGATGAGAACGAGGATGCTGTGGACTTCAATTCCGTGCTGTGCTCTCCTTGTTCTTTCACACTACAACCTGACGTCAAGCAGGCTCGAGAGATACAGTCACCTGTAGAGCTGGTCAGGTAATGTAAGTATATAAGCAACGCTCAGGAATGCACCTTTCAAGCAGAAGAAACTCAACCGTCTTTTGTTTTTTCCTTTTGCTGTCGCATCTTCTGTGCCACTTCGGTGGCATTGCACCTAGGCCGCTCATTTCGAACCCCCGTCCACAGCCGCAGCCCAGCCCGGCCCGCCACAGCCCTGGCACCGGCAATCCACAGGGAGCAGTCAATGTCAAGTCGTCAAGAGACAACCCACCGGAGGAGACACTGCACTGCTGCCGAGACACTTCGGTGGTGTTCAGTGGCGCCTGTTCTGATCCAACATACGCAGGACACCACCATCTACTGACAACAACAACTGCTTAGTCGCGGAGCTGCTGTGAGTGAGCTCTCCCTCCGGAGGGCGCCATCACGTCTGTCCAACGGCAGCCCCCATGACTGCCGAGACCGCTGACCCCAACGGAATCAAACCAAGGCCACAGACGCGGACAGGGCATCGAAACTGAGGTCACCGTGAGAGCAGGGCATGAATGGCCACTGAATTTGAGACTTTTTTTTATGCTGATCGATGAGAATGAGGATGATGCTACGATTTCCATACCGGTCTGAGACTGCCTGGCAGGGCTGTACTCAACGCTTACTTTCAAAATATATCCCGGCGTCAATCAGGCCCGAGAGATACAGACACATGCAGTGTTGGTAAGGAAATTTGAGCAACATCCTCTGTGTCGCGAAGTGGATGCACCTCGACCATGTGGTCCCAGTCTTCCCGACCGACCCGTAACAAACTCATCTCTGGGTAGGCGCCGGTCGGGGCGGAAAAATCCCACATGGCTTTGCTGGGAATCGAACCCACGACTTCCCAGCTGGGAGTCCACGACGCTAATCACTTCACCACAGCGGCTGGTACTCGACTGTGTCGATTCCAGTCTTCCCACAGCACCTTCAACCCGGGGTAGGTGATAAGCGGTACCGAAAGCTGGACAGAGGAAAATGAAAGTACAAAGACGATCTCGACAGCAACTCCACCGACACCACCACCTACACCCGCCTTAACATCGCTATTAACGTTCTATATTCTTCCCCGCGTCCACTAACCTGACGCTTGCGAGCTGCGCCAAAGTCATGATGTTTATAGCCCAGCCGACCGCGAAGTTTACGTCACGGCCGCAAGCATGTTAAAAACGGGACAGTACACATGAGCAGTGCCTACGGTTGTCAAACCTGGGAAAGACTGGTGGTGAGACCATGAAGTTTCACACAACCCACGGAATGGAACACAAAGTAACAATTTGTGATGATGGATCAACCTATGACGTCAGTCCCAAATGTGACGTCAATCTGAGATGCGATGTCAAATCTCCGGTCACACAACGTGAAACATTCACAATTTCTCACAATGCACAGCACACGTTGTAGGCAATAATCATTCTTCAGCGGTGACGCGGTCACCATAGCAATGTTAACAATCGTTTTCGGTTTTGGTTGTTAGTTCAAGTTTGTCTTTTTCCTTTTTCTTTTTTTTTTTCGAAAGGCCGAATCCATCCGATGTTGATTTGCAAGTTGTGACTTGTGAAGTCTGCGCGCGCGCGCG
>CM065722.1:35579572-35582072 GCA_033310375.1 Conus canariensis | reverse complement strand
CTCCTTGCTATATGACAGAAAAAATGAAAATGAGATATATACATTATGTGCATTTTGTTTCATATAATACTTTTAATGGCGTGAAAATGTTGATATTAGCACCTACTGTTATTACATGAATGTGAATGTTACTTAATGTGTTCATTTGCTTTCTTCTTTTCTTTGTTTTGCTCTTAGTTCCAATGTAGTCCATGAACCCTTTTTGACAACAAACCTCGTGACCTCGATTTTTAACTCTTTCTTCTTTCTTTCTTTTTTTTTTTTTTTTTTTTTTGGGGGGAGGGGGGGGGGGGCAGGGTCGGTTGTACGCGGTCCATAGATTATCTTTTATTTTTATTCCTACTGTCAGCTTTTTTTTTTTTCTGCCGTGGTTGCTAGCAATCCAGTGACATTTTAAAAACACTTACTGTGCAGCCTCGTTTATATGGATTCCTTGGAACATTTGTTCAGTATAGACGTGCATATGTAAAAATATTTCACATACATACACGCACGCGCGCGCGCATACACACACACACACACACACACACACACACACACACACACACACACACACACACCACACACACAGATAGACAGACAGACAGACAGAGAGGGGGGGGGGGGTAAGGAGGGAGAGAGAGAGAGAGAGAGAGAGAGAGGGGAGAGAGAGAGAGAGAGAGAGAGAGAGGCAGACAAACAGAGAGAGGCGGGGTGAGGAGAGTGAGACACCCCACACACACACACACACACACACACACACACACACACACACACACACACACACACACAAGAACAATATTTATTCCTTTTGCCCCTTTCGGGGCATGGAGGGAGGGTGAGTTTAAAGCAATAACAGGAAAAGGAAAACAAACATGCCAAAATAAAACATAAATTGCTAGTCAATGCTGACGCAGACCAACAATTTACAACACTTGAGAAAATCTAATATGCTTTGACAATAGAAGCATTTGTTTTCGATTAATAGAAGACATCATTTGACAAAAATTATAGACAGATTTGGGGGAGAGAAATCTTTTTGGCAAATACGTGTTGCGCAAAGTAACGTTGATGAACATTCCATGATAAAATGAAATTCATCACCTATTGCTGACATGCCACATTTATTACATAACCTTTCTTCTTTTGGAATAACAAATCGACGATCTACTTCAATTGGTAACTTATGATTTAGAACATCTAAATTTGATAAGAGGGTAAATATAAACATCTAGTAAGCTAGAAATATATTTCTCCTCCTTGAAATCAGATTCATAAAATTTGTAGAAAAAAACATTTACTGCTAGTTTCAATGTCATGTTGCGATGTTTGACGAAAAGAGCATTGCAAACTATTTTTGACATTCCTACATAATGTATTGACGTCTGTAAACGATTGATTGCTCCAAAAACAGTCAAAACCAGATTGTACAAGTATATTTTTAATGCACGTTAACCAGGGAAACACAGATATTGCACTATTGTGCAAATGTAACATGAAAGAATAGAACCTAGCCGACATTTTTTTTTTCAACAGAAGATTGAACCAAACTAGCCCAAAATCGAATCATTCGCACATAGACAGTAATTGATAAAGGGTAACGTCCTGTTTCGCCATAATCATGTTTGTCATTGTACTTCTTTTTCAGCGAAATATATATTTTTAAAAAAAATTAGCTGGAATTTATCAATAATATTTAAATTTTCGTATCCCCATATTTCACAACCAACACAACACACAACACACACACACCACACACAAGCACGCGCTCGAGACCTCGGGCTTCCAAGTGGTGTTATTACATAATTTCTTTTTTTTTTCTTTAATACATGTGATTCATATAAGGTAGACTAACTAAACTAGCAAACACAGATGAAACTAGCAAACACAAACGCGATTGTTGCGTTAAGGGCATGTTGACGTACTGCGATAATGTTCGTACCCGTCACACTGGCTTGAACTGAACCATAACATTTATATTGACACATGTAAACGCGTACGCGTACGCGCGCGCGCGCCCGCACACACACACACACACACACACACACACACACACACACACACACACACACACACACACACACACACACTCAGAGAGACAGGCAGACAGACAGACAGAGACTGGGGTAAGGAGAGAGAGAGAGAGAGAGGAGAGAGAGAGAGAGAGAGAGAGACAGACAGACAGACAGACAGACAGACAGACAGACAGACAGACAGACAGAAGAGAGAGAGAGAGAGAGAGAGAGAGAGAGTTAAACTAAAGATGTTTCAGAATTGACTTATGGACTTATGCTTCACTGCCCGTTGTTTTTGTTTGTTTGTTTGTTTTTTGTTTTGTATTTCCATGTTAAGAAAGACCATCCACATAAGACAAGGACGCAGATTCAGCATCGAAAGGCATGATGACGAAAAAGACATTTTGATCCAGTGTTCAGCCTGTGCTTTTGCTGCCACGCTGACACCAAAACAGCCAAATGCTGCGTCTTCGTATTCCGGACAGATTGAGAAAAGTCAAGTATGA
>CM065722.1:35574572-35577072 GCA_033310375.1 Conus canariensis | reverse complement strand
AACCCTGCAAGGTCCATCACATGGTCACACACAGGTTACAGAGGGTAACCCTGCAAGGTCCATCACATGGTCACACACAGGTTACAGAGGGTAACCCTGCAAGGTCCATCACATGGTCACACACAGGTTACAGAGGGTAACCCTGCAAGGTCCATCACATGGTCACACACAGGTTACAGAGGGTAACCCTGCAAGGTCCATCACTTGTTGTTGGAATTAGACACTGTTAAGACTGTTTGTGTAGATATTTTACATTGATTAAATCTAAGGCTTTCAAATTGTTGAAGATCTAGAGGCGATTAGTGTCTTGACTAGACACAGACTTGTTTGTTTGTTTGTTTTTTTGGGTTTTTTTTTTTTGATCCAAGAATGTTCGGCTAAGTTTTAGATATTGGTGGTAGGTACAACATTTACAGATAGTTTATAACAGTTTTTGGGAGAGAAAGAATATACCAATGAGTTTAACGTGTATTGTTTCCGAGTTGTACTTTCTATGGGTACCAATAGCTGATCAAAGTAGACATCATCCATTCTTCGGATCAAAGTTTGAAAATGCAGGTCGTTTTATCTGGGATGATTCCAGTACTGTAGACTAGCAGAATTGTAGAGAACTCCATCGCACGCATGCCTGCAAATACAGCATGCTTCATCGACAACTGCCTGCGCAAGATTCTCCGCATCCGATGGCCAGACATCAACAACAACAACGAGTTCTGGGAGAAAACAAATCAACTGCCCGCAGAACAGGAAATCAAGAAACGACGTTGGGGCTGGATTGGAGGACATACACTGCGGACGCCTGCAAGCAAACGTCACCTGACAAGCTCTGACATGGAACCCCCAAGGAAAGCGAAAAAGAGGTCTGCCAAAGAACACCTGGCGCCGGGACCTGGACTCTGACATCAGGAACATGGGGATGACATGGAACCAGCTGAAAGAAGAGCCCAGGACAGAGATGCCTGGAGGTCCTTGGTTGGCGGCCTGTGCACCAGGAGGGGTAATAGGCGATGATAAAACAAGCCTGCAGGTAACAAATGCTAACACGATGCAAAAGAGAAAAAAAAAAACGTTTAATGCAAGACTGGCAGTCGTTTGAATTCATAGATTGCACACATGTTAATAGATATCTTCAGAGAACCTTCCGTGCCTGGCTTACAAGAGCAAAGGTCTCAATGTATGTGACGTTTCCGTGGGTTTGATGAACAGAAACTGAACAGGGAAAATGTCAGAAGATAACTTTTCTTATTAATTGAATTTGCACCCACTCATTCAGCTCCCGTTTCTTTCCTTTTTTGTTTTTTTTCTTTTTCTTTCTCTCTCTTTTCGTTTGTATTATGGGACATTGCCAATATAGCAATAAGCTCTCTCTCTCTCTGTTTGTATGCTTGTGTATGTGTTTGTGCGTGCGTGCGTGCGTGCGCGCGTGTATATATATATATATATATATATATATATATATATGTGTGTGTGTGTGTGTGTGTGTGTGTGTGTGTGTGTGTGTGTGTGTGTGTGTGTTGTGTGTGTGTGTGTGTGTGTGTGTGTGTGTGTGTGTGTGTGTGTGTACATCTGTATGTGTGTGTGTGTGTGTGTGTGTGTGTGTGTGTGTGTGTGTGTGTGTGTGTGTGTTCCAGGAAATCTCTTGCTTTCGCCAGTGAAACCACTTCAGTTTTTTTTTTTCAATACTGTGCTGACTAAAAAAAAACAACAAACTTTCCTTGGCTCCTGGCTCAGTTGTACACAAGATCAAAATTTGTACGTTTTAGGGGGGGGGGGGGGTAGGGGAGAAGAGACTGGTGAACAAACAAACAAACAAACAAGCGGGACAATTTAGCAGCTTCTCTGGTGGTCTCTTCGGAGAATATAATACCATTCGTTTCCACACTGCGTGTAGTCAGTGACCTGGAGCAGAGAGTAACAGACAAGAACAGATTTCAGAGAGAGAGAGAGAGAGAGAGAGAGAGAGAGAGAGAGAGAGAGAGAGAGAGAGAGAGAGAATCCGAGTTTCAAAGTAAAAATGTCATTTGGTCTGCCATGTCTCACAGACTTCTTCTGCGTACGCAGGCTGATACTCCTGCGGACACTTCCTGTATAGACGCAAATATTAATCCCATCTGCCCAACAAAGGGAGTGGAGTTTTGTGTGCATGACCGTTTTTTATCCCGCCATTGAGGCAGCCATTCTCCATCTTCGGGGAAGGTGTGTGCTATGTGTAACGTGTCATCCATACCAACGGCCAAACTAGCCTTCTCTTCCGAAAGTTGGTGATGGGATTATGCGTGCGTTCACACACGGAACCTCAGTTTGTAGTCTCATTCGAAGGACTGTATAGGAAATGGAGTCAGAAACGATGTTAACTCCGAGGGAAAAATCCCTCTGTACCGAAACCGCCCGTCGGAGATTCGAACCCGCAACCCTTGGATTACGAGTCCGGCGCTCTACCAACTGAGTTATTCCGGCCCCCGTCCCACAGACATCTTGGCACATCCTCCACCCTCCCAAT
>CM065722.1:35534572-35559572 GCA_033310375.1 Conus canariensis | reverse complement strand
GAGAGAGAGACAGACAGACAGACAGACAGACAGACAGACAGACAGACACAGACAGAGACAGAGAGCAACAGACAGACGAGAAGAGAGTACGTTTCACTCGTCCTGTCTTCAAGTGGCGGGAACATCAACAGCTGTCCTTGTCTGCAATCGCATGAAAGCGACGACAGAACGGTTCAGCCCTCGGGGCAAAGTGTCCCTCCCTCCCTCCCTCCCTCCATCTCCCCCCCACTCCAGCAACCCAACGCCTTCGCTCAGTGCACAGAAGGACACGTGAGGAAGAGGGAAGAGGAGGGCAAGAGGATCGGGGAGACACATTGACAGAGGTGTTGAACCAGCAGGCAGAGCCAGAGGACAGTCCTGAGCCCTGTTCGATGTTCCAGCAACCACTGAAAGCGATGATGAGCTGAGTGGTACAGAGAGGCATGGCCAGACACAAATTCCGAAGGTGATGAAATGGAAACGAAGGAGGGGTGGTGGTGGTGGTGGTAGTGGTGGTGGTGAAGAGGGGGATGGGAGGGTGAGGGGAGAGGGGGTTAGCAAAGATGGTGTCCGAGCTGATAGGGAAGCAAATCGATTGTTGGTTTGGGCTTTATAAAATCATGGCCCATTTTCCCCTATTGCTTCTATCGTTATTGTTCCCTTTTTTTCATATCTATCCTTCTTTGCCCGTCATAAGCAATGGTGGTAACTCCATGATCATATTGGGATTCCACAAATCAATATTTATCTGATCCATAAACGAACCTTTGGATCACAACATTCGGTTATTAAAGTCATTTCTGTGTCTGGCAATAATTTATGTGCTTGACTTCTTATTGATCTGTTTGAATGCATGTTTATTGTTCATTGATTTTAAAATGGTATAACGTGGGGCGAATTGATTAGGTAAAAAGAAGGGGCAGACGAAATTTTGGTTCATCGGTTCTAAAACAATATAAGATAGGTGAGCTAAGGGAGGGGAGAGGGGAAAAAGATTTCAGGGTTCAATGAGCATAAATTGATATAAAACAAGAGAGTTAAAGGAGGGAAGGGGTGGAAGATATTACAGAACATCGATTGTTAAACTGTATTAAACAGTCGTGTTAAGGGATGGTAGGGGACGAATGATATGAGGGCTCATTGATTTTTAAATAAATTGTATAAAATGGACTAATCAAGGGAAAGCAGAGGCGGAGATTATCATGGTTGACTGATTATTAAACTGTATAAAATGAGCGAGATGGGGAGGTGGGCCGAGTGAAAGATGTGCTTCATTGATCTGAAAGTGGTATGTGGACGAGTTAAGACAGGACAGACTTGCTTCACTGATTGTTAAATGGTGTACACTGGATGTGTTAAGCGAGGGGAGGTGGATATCACATTTCACTGATCATAAAACGGTATTCCAAATAGGAGAGTTAAGGGAGGAGCGGGAATGAAAAATGTCATGCTTTATTGATCATTAAATGACATGAAGTGGGCGAGTTAAGGACAAGAATCAGGTGGAAGGTATAATGGTTCATCGACAACTACATGGTATAAACTGGACGAGGTTACGAGAGAGGAGGGGCAAAATATAACATGGTTCATTTATTTGAAAACGAGGTAAAATGAGCATGTTAGAAGGCGGGGAGGGGGGGAGTTAATATCATGGTTTATTTGATTTGAAAATGGAATAAATGAGGCAAAGAAGGGGGAAAGGAGAGTGCAATATCTCGTCTTAATAGTTTTCTCAACAGTTGTACACAAAGTGTTAGCTGTTGGTTCGATTGAGATCTAGACAAACATTTAGGAATGCAAAAATTTTACAGAAAGTGCTTCAGTTATGTTTCTATCCTTCTTCTGATTTGCAAAGACTCCAAGTTAATGTAGTAGAAACAATCAGCATATTTCCAAAGTCTAATGAATAGAAGACAAAAGTCGTGAAGACTGAATGGCAAAAAGGAAGAAGATAATTCAGTCACAGTGTGAAGACATCTGTTTCATTCCAAAATCTACCCAGGAGAGAGGGTGTAGAAGGGAACACAGAAAAAGAGACAAGAGCTGCAAGGTAACGATGGAGTAAGGGGCACAAATAAAACATTACAAGACAGCTCATAGCACACATGGCATAATCTCAGTGTTTGGCTAACGTTACAATGAAACTGTATTTAGCATTGAGATTTTACAAGAAGACACTCCAGGCGATGCTGTTGCTTCTCAACCATCACACCATACAATGAAATCACCATCCTAACTAATACAGACTTGAGAGACAGCTCCGGTGATCTGGAATAGGAAGCGCTCAGAGATGGAAAGAGCAGCAAGACAGTACAGGAATGAGGCAGTGTAGTCCTCAGAATGAATTGTGCTGGGTCACTTCAAATGCCAACGCGAATGGGAAACGGGAAGGGCAACAGGAGGGGAGAGGTGTGCGGAGTGTGGGGTGTAGAGATAGCGAGCCGTATGCCTAATCATGTAGACAGAGGAGACGGCACTGCTGTTCAATTTTCCAGTAACGCTGACAGACATGTTAGGTGACAAGGTAGCCAGCTGAGGTGGGGAGGAATAGAAGTGGACTGATCGCCAACGGAATAGGACTGAATGTTCTGGACTTTAAAGGCCAGTGCAGTTCCTGACTGTGATAATTTGGGCCCTCCAATCTGCAGTGTGTGTGCGCGCGCGCGCGGGTGCGTGTGTGTGTGTGTGTGTGTGTGTGTGTGTGTGTGTGTGTGTGTGTGTGTGTGTGTGTGTGTGTGTGTTGCTGTCACCTAACTTTAGCTATCAATAGTGATGATATGCGCCCTCCTGCCCCTAACAGGCTTTGTGGGTTGTGATGATTATTTGCTCAATCTTTTGTTGGTATGCAAAACAAAGTGTCCTTTTATTCCATAAAAAAATCAGTTACGAGGAGATTTCAAGACCTATTTATCCCGAAGTGATACTATAAGGCAAAATGGAAAACAAAAAGGCAAAGATTATATTTAAAAAAGGCAAGCAAGCGTGGCAATCCCACAATGAGCCGTAACGAAGGTGTGCTATATCATACAATGTATTCGCTGATAATATCATACAATGTATTCGCTGATAATATCATACAATGTATTCGCTGATAATATCATACAATGTATTCGCTGATACTACTTTAAAAGAAAACGAGGACGAGAGTAAACAGTCACCCTCTTAGTGGATTTGCATTATGATCTTCACGAAATCGGTAAGCTTCAGAAACGTTGTGTTACTTGTTATTGTAAATAAACTTTAGAACTTACGTGCGTCTGGTCTCTGTTGTAGTACAGTATTACCAACTGTTTTCAACCACTATTACAAAAAACTGGCTATCTACATACATAATGGAATGTTTCAAATGTGTCCTTGAAACGGCATTTAGAGTACATTCTTTCAGTAAGTAACATTTCTTGTATTCGCCCAGTCTGTACACGCAATCTATAAAGTTCTATTTTTTCCAATGTAGGTTTAGCTAAACAGTATGCGAGGATTATCAAATAATCTTCATATCTAAACCTGTCTCCGAACATGCCTTAATTTGAATACGATTGTTTTGATGTAGTTCAGGTCGCCAATATTAGACAATTTGATCCTACATTGGTTGCATTGTTAGTCTTTAAAATGGCAGTCGTGTCAGTTGGAGGTTAAATTGGTTGATCAATGAACCACTGAAACCTAGGCTGATAAATTCTTTTTCTTCTATTTGTATGCATTCAGAGTACATAATTTCAAAAACAATTCATACACAAGATTTGGCAAACTATCACGACTCATCAAACCTTTTAACGTACAAAATTTTCATACGAAAGTTTGAAAAAAATGTCAACTAACTGCTGGCCTAGTTCACCAAACTCCGATTAAGTAGAGATGAATATGCTGACATTCAACACTATTTTAGTATACATCAATTGCGATTTCACAGCCAAATTACACGTTCGCGGGCAACATACTCCACAAAAGTAGGATGATAAAATGGTGGCATTATTTTTGTCACATAGTTCAGCTTGGAACATACAGGGCTACTGCTGTGTGTGGTGCTTCCACACTGGATCCTTTTTTCATGTACTAATCCAGTCATTCACAGATAGACAAAAGCCCAGATTCAAACATTCAGAATGTATGCAACAAGGCAAAAGCCTCTTAAAAGAGGGGTGTGATTAAGCAATATTGTTGTGATACGAGTAAACAGGCGAAAGTGGGAATAAAAGAAACAGTATATACATGACTATATGCTGAGAGAGAGAGAGAGAGAGAGAGAGAGAGAGAGAGAGAGAGAGAGAGAGAGAGACAGACAGACAGACAGACAGACAGACAGACAGACAGAGACAGACAGACGGACAGTCAGACAGACAGAGAACATTGACGAGACAGTGAGACACAGAGATAGAGTTTCACGTGTCCAGCCCCCAAGTGGCTGACACCTCAAACCACCGTCCTGTCTGCCGTGGCATGGAAAGGAACGGGACCGTTTAACCCTCAGGCACACTGCCCCCACCCCCAGCCCCACCCTACCCCCTTTCCCTCACACACTGCACAGAAGGACATGTGGAAGAGAGAAAAGGAAAAGGATCGGAGAGACATACGGGAAGACAGTAGCTTCATAGGCCATAATAGCTGTTTAACCCTGAGAAAAAAAAAACGGCTATTATCCTTCAGATAATCGAGGTAGAGCTTGTTATACTTGAGGACCACCACTTTTCCCCAGGATAATAGCTGCCCCCCACCCCCACCCCCCACCCCCACCGCCTTCCCCCTCCAGAATCACTGGTGTTTTCCTAATTTTGTCAAGGAAAACAGTTACTATCGATGTTAGCCCTGTCACAACTGTTGTCCCTATTTTCGCAGGGTGACACATTTATTATCCTTCAGGAAACCGAAAATTGAAAAATAGTTATGATCATTGGGATCATAAATGTTTTCCCTGTGTGTATGTGTGGTGGTAAACAGCCATCATGGCTGTTTCCCTGTAAACAACGTATTCCTCATGAAAATACCTGTTCCTCAGGAAAACAAGGATAACAGTCATCATTCAAAGGAAAGCAGGGAAAACGATTGTGATCATAAGACAGGAAAAACAGGGGAAATAGTTGTAATTCCTATGAAAATAGTTGTGATCCTAGGATAATACTTGTTCGCTCTCTTTTCGCTGATTTGCTCGAGAATTATAGCTGTTTTCCTGAAGAAAACAGCCATCACCACCTTTAGATGCTAGTATGCCCCCATAAAGGCACAAATGTGTCGAGACAGCAGCCGAGACAGAGGAGATAGTCCTTAGCACTGTTCGAAGTTCAAGCAACTGTGAGGGATGAGTTGAGTGAGAGGGAAATCAGACCAGCCACAAATTTAGAAGGCGATGAAATGGAAAAGGTTTGGACGGTGAAGGAGGAAGTGGTCGAGGGCCAAGATGGTGTCCCAGTAGACAGAAAGACTAATCGATTACTGGCTCAGGTTTTCAAAATCAGAATGCATTCTGTCCATTTTTCTCACATCTGTCCCACTTCAGCCCTCGTAAGCAGTGATATGTCAAGGGGTATGTCAGGACCAGACAGATCAATGTTTATCCAATCAATAGAGAAATGTTTGAGCGACTATTTGGCTGGTCAGGTCTGTGTCTCGTTTTTATTCATCCGTTTGCTTAAATATGCGTTGTTTCTAACTGCGAAAAAAGGGAGAGCTAAGGGAAGGTTAGGAATGGCAGAGATCATGGTTCATTGATTATAAAGCAATATGAAATGAGCGATTACAGGAAGAACACAGAGTGAGGGGGAAGATCAGGACTTGGCAACAGGTCACCAAAAGTTACAGACATAACCTTACATTTTGATTTGATTTACATTGAGACAGACATAAAAAGATGTCCACGAGGAAATTCACGAGGAAGCACCTGTAAGTTGTGTTACGCCATCATACAGATTTAAACGGTCACTAACTTAGCAGTACGAGCATTCTGCATATGTCCACTGTCTAGTGAACACAAAATCAGTGACACGAACACCTAGTAGCAGAATAAAGATACAGGATAGCTCGGTCACAGTGTTAAAATGTCTCTTTCACACCTAAAACCTACCCAAGAGAGGGACGTGTAGTAGGTAACCACGAAAGGGAGAGACAGAGAGATGCTGACTAACGATGAAGCGAGGGACACAAACAAATCATTATCAGGCAGCTGCATAATGTGAGTAGTGAAGTTTCCTTGTTTGGCTTATGTGATAACAAAATTATCTATGATTGAAATTTGACAAGACTCACCAGGCATACTGCTGCCTCTCAACCATCACACTATTCTCTGAAATCACCAAGCCTAGCACAGTACAGACCTTTGGGATGGCTCCACTGATCTAGAATGAGAGGCGCTTAGAGATGAAAAGAGCATCAAGGGAGGAATGAGACAGTTTAGTCCTTAGAGTGAACTGTGCTGGGCCGCTTGAAATGCCAACGCCAATGGGGGCCAGGAAAGGCAACGAGAAGGAAAGAGGGAAGAAGGAAGGGAAGGTGGTAGGGGATAGGGCGCAGAGGTAGCGAGCCGTATGCCTAACCATGCAGCTAGAAGAGACACGATTGCTGTTCAAATATTCCAGCAGTGCTGAGAGACATGTTAGGTGACAATGCAGGCAGATGAGTTGCGGAGGAGTGGAAAGGGGTTGATAGCGCATGAAACAGAACAAAATGTTCAGATCACTACAGGCCAAAGCAGTTCTTGTCTCTGATAATTTGATCCTCCAGTCTAGATTTCTCGTTTTTCTCCTGTTTTTCATCTTTAGCCGTTAGTAATGATTATGTACGCCCCCATGCCATACTACTCCCCCATGAATAAATCATTAATGACTTCATGCAGCTGATGTGCAGTTGCGATGATTGTTTACGCATTCATTTGATTGTCAATGTGTGAAAGGAAACTCCCAAAATTTTCCATTAAAAATTTATTACCACCAGATTTCGTAATGTAAAATGACCCAATGTGGGAAAAAGGCGAAAAAAAAGCAAACAAGCATAATAATCACACAATAGGACATGTGTAATAATCATATAAATTTTCATTGAAGAAGTATTCTTATTCAGACACACAAGAAAGGCATTGTCACAATAGTTATTAACTATGTAAAATTGGGAAAAGAAAGTATGATGAACTTCACAAACTCAGCCACCTAGAACAAAGTTGCTTCATTTTTTTGTAAATAAATTAAAGAACTCAATGGCATTTGGGTGTCTGTTGTTGATCTGTTTCAGCAATTGTTCAGTCATCTCCGTGAATTGTACCAAGACACACTAAATGAAAAAAGTATGGGATTGTTCAGTCCTTTGGTGATTGTACAAAGTAATTGCAAAGATCTGTCTGCCTGCACATATCCTGACAGACTTCAGTGCAAAAAGATAATAATCATTGTTTACTGTGAAGCTGGACGACTCAGGTAGGTCTTCCATGCTCTAAATTCTGATAATAAGCATGTGTAAGTTGTAAACCTACTCACGTATTTTTTCAACTTGCCAACGCCTTTTGCATTTGTTGTGGTGTATAGTGATCATAGCTGTTTCCCTGTTAACAAAATGTTCTTTGCAATAATCATTTTCCAGTGGAAAACAAGCATAACTGATTATCCTAAGGAAAGTTGGGGGAAAAAACGGTTGTTATCCTCAGGGAAAACAGGGGCAATAGTTGTTATCGTCAGGAAAGCACGCAAAACAGTTGTGCTCCTTAGGACAATAGCTGTGGTCTCAGAATAATACTTGTTCTCCCTCTTCTCCTGAGGAAAACAGCAATCATCACCATTAGACGCTAGTATGCTCGCATAGAAACACATGTGTTAAACAAGAAGCAGTCCCAAAGAAGACAGTTCTCAGCGCTGTTCGAAGTTCCAGCAACTGAGAGATGAGTTGAGTGAGAGGGAAGCAAGACCAGCCACAAATTTAGAAGGTGATGAAATGGAAAAGGTTTGGATAGCGAAGGGGGAAGAGGTGGATGGCAAAGATGGTGTCCCAGTAGATAGAAAGATTAATCGATTACTAGTACAGTCTTTCAAACGAGAATCCATTCTTGCCATTTCTCCTCCATCTGTCCTGCTTCAGTCATCATAAGCAGTGTTACATCAAGAGTTGTGCAGGTACCAGACAGATTGATGTTTATCCAATCCATGGACTAATGTTTGGGTGACTATTTGCTTAGTCATTCTGTGTCTCGCAATTATTTGTGTTGGACTGATTATTCATTTGTTTGCACGCATATGCGTTGCTCACTCATTATAAAACTATGAAAAGTGGGCACGGTAAAAAAGCAGAAGGCATGGAGGCGCTTGTGACTTATTGATTATAAAGCAGTATAAAATGAACGATTAAAGGGAGAAAACAGAGTACGGGGAATATCAGGGCATCAAACGTTACGGACATAGGCTCACATTTTGGTTTTATTTACATTGAGACAGAAACAAAAAATGTCCACAGAGAAATTTCAATAGAAAGCGCTTTTAAGTTCTGTTACCACTATCATATAGATTTATAAAGCCACTGACTTAACTGTGCAAGTCTTTTGCATATTTCCACTGTATAGTGAACACTAAATCAGCGACATGAACAGCAACTGGCAGGATACTTTGTATAGGATAAATCGGTCACAGCGTTAACGTCTCATTCATACATAAAACTTACCTATCAGAGGGGCATGTAGCATGGAACTAAGAATATGAGAGACAGAGATGCGAATGAACGATGAAGTAAGGGATATATCTAGATAATTACAGGACAACTGCATAACGTGTGTTGCGAAGGTTCCTTGTTTTGCCTATGTAATAACAAAACTTTATCCAGGAATGAGATTTCACAAGAAGACACACCAGGCAAACTGCCGCTTTTCAGCCATCACACTATACACTGAAATCACCAAGCCTAGCACAGTACAGACCTTTGGGATGGCTCCACTTATCTAGAATGGGAGGCGCTTAGAGATGAAAAGAGCATCAAGGGAGGAATGAGACAGTTTAATCCTAAGAGTAAATTGTGCTGGGCCGCTTGTAATGCCAACACCAGTGGGAGACAGGAAAGGCAATGAGAAGCGGAGAGCGAGGGAGAGAAGTAGGCGGGGGAAGGAGCACAGAGGTAGCGAGCCGTATGCCTAATCATGCAGCTAGAATAGACACGGTTGCTGTGCAATATTCCAGCAGTGCTGAGAGACATGTTAGGTGACAATGCAGGCAGATGAGTTGCGGAGGAGTGGAAGGGGGTTGATAGCGCATGAAACAGGACTAAATGTTCAGATCACTACAGGCCAAAGCAGTTCTTGACTGATAATTTGATCCTCCACTCTACACTTCTTTTTTCGCCCATCTTCTGTATTTAGTCATTGATAATGATTACATACGCCCACCTGCCCCACTTGACTGAGATGAATAAATCAAGAAGAAGAATAATGATTCTGCGAAGGTCAAGCGTAGTTGCGATGAATGTTTGGTCGTTCGTTTGTTTGCAGTGTGGAAAAGAAAAGCCCCACAATTTCCATACGAAATAAAAATCATTACAAGCAGAGTTCAAACTGATTATTCCAAAATGACCACATGTGGGGTACGTGGAGGGAAACAAATAGCTACAAGAAACTGTAAACAAGCATAAACTCATACAATACGCTGGCATAAGTAATAACAATCATATAAATTTTGAAGAAATGCATTTTCAACAAACTTTCACAATTGCAATATTTATTTACGTAAGCAATTTACAACAACAACAAAATTTGCAAAAATTGTTAACTGGAAAAGGCCTAGCACGCCATAACATTTAAGTGATAAAAGATTTGTCAATAATCAACACAGTTTGTAGTATCCACACAGTTCAACTTGTACATCTGATGCTGATGCTATGTTTGGTCCATCCACGCTGCATCTTCTCTTTTGTCCATTTCCTTAAAATATCGTTTCAATCATTTATAGAGTTCAACTGTGATGTCATTTACATATTTTACTCCAACTATCCAAGCAACATAAAAGGGATATATAGACATACTCAGTGTAAACATGAATATCTCTTTTCAAACAAGAGATGAAGAAAAACATTCTTTTCACACCTGCTGGAAAACCCAAACAGAACGTGCAGCATATGCAAGTGCTAACCCTTCTGCCAGAATAAGCAGACATTCTCCTCCTCCTCGTGCCTAATTACAGCCCAACACTGCAACCCATTCAGACCATTCCCGTGATCTCCAAGATGGACGACAGGAGACGAACAAAGTGACAGAGAAAGGAACGGGACAGTTTAGTCCACCTCCCACCCCCACCCCCACACCACTATCACCACCACCATCTCCACCCCTCCAGGCAAATTGCTCTGAGCCACAGTCTACAAAAGATCAACACGCAAAAGAGGGAGGGGGGGGGTGGGAAGAGGAAGGAAGGAAGGAAGGAAGGTGAAGGGACGGGTAGGAAGACAGAGAGGCGTAGCAACGGAGCCAGAGGAGGAGACGGGAGTGCTGTTCGATGTTCGAGCAAGTGTGAGAGAGAACTTGGGTGACAGGGAGGCAAGACGGGCTGGGGAGATCGGTTTGGGGGGTTGGGGGGGGGAGGGGGGAAGGAAAGAAAGGAGGGTGGGGGGCGAGGGTGGTAGGGCTGGGATGGCGAGAGGGGTGCAAAATGGCTTGCAGTGAATGGATGTCCCGAGAGAGGGCAGGACAAATCAATTCTGGCCTCTCTGGTGACTCTGCCTTCAGAAGTCAGTCCTTGTCCCTTATCCCACCCCCACCTCCCTCGGTGTGTGTGTGTGTCTGTCCTGCCTCGTTCTTGGCAGCGAGGGGGGTAAACGCCAGGAATATCACTCCCTGCGACCAGAGTACAGAGATCAATATGTGAAAAGCGTGTGTGTTCGTGTGTGTGTGTGTGTGTGTGTGTGTGTGTGTGTGTGTGTGTGTGTGTGTGCGTGCGTGCGTGCGTGCGCGCGCGCGCGTGAGTGCGTGCGTGTGTGTGCACGCGCGCGCGCGCGAGTGTTTGTGTGTGTGTGTATGTGTGTGTGTGTGTGTGTGTGTGTGTGTGTGTGTGTGTGAGTGTGTGTGTGTGTGTGTGTGTGTGTGTGTGTGTGTGTGTGTGTGTGTGTGTGTGTGTGTGTTTTATCGGACTGTCACGGATTGGATGTGGTAATGACCCTTCTTGACAGTGACGAGAGAGAGAGAGAGAGAGAGAGAGAGAGAGAGAGAGAGAGAGAGAGAGAGAGAGAGAGAGAGAGAGAGAGAGAGATTCCTTTTGAAAATCTGAAAATGGCCAACGACGCTAACAAGGCAAGCAAAGATTACCTTAATTGTGTCTTCGTGAGGGAATCACGCAAAAACAACAACCAAGAAACGTTATTAATGAAAAAATGCCATGCCATCATAATAATTATGTGAATACACGTAGTCATCAATCTTCCTTCCATCATGCCCCATACGCCCACGCCTCACCTCCATTCTCTCATTTGTAGTTGTCCATCCACCATCATTCTCCCAATCCCTGGCCCCTATTTTTCTATCCGTCAAGAATTTCTCGTCTGTTTTTCAGCTTCATTTTGCAATTATGACCCATGTTATGAAAACGTTGATCATAAGCGAGAGGGAAAAAAAAACACGACAGATACCAATTATTTTGACACGATAAGTTTGCTTTTAGAAACGGGTTATTAAACTATCAAAAGAGGAAATAAATCGGAGGTTAATATACGCAACAGACATTCTTTTACACACGGCTACGATTTGAGATTCGGATGCAAAAGCAGGAGTGCACACTCGCGTGCGCGAACACACACACACACACACACACACACACACACACACACACACACACACACACATACACACACACACTCTCTCTCTCTCTCGTAGACAGACAGACAGACAGACAGAAAGACAGGCACACACACACACACACACACACACACACACACACACACACACACACACACACACACACACACACACACACTTGTAGACACACACACACACACACACACACACACACACACACACACACACACACACACACACCACGCACTCTCTCTCTGTCTGTCTGTCTGTCTGTCTGTCTGTCTGTCTCTCTGTCTGTCTGTCTCTCTCTCTCTCTCTCTCTCTCTCTCTCTCTCTCTCTCTCCAGCTGGTCGTGCCGTTGGCCTGTGCTGGGAACTGGACTGGACAGAAGCGAGGGGTAAACGGGCGCTTTACTTATTGATCTGGTTTAATCACCCCCAAAGATGTAACACCGTGTCCCCTCATCGATCCGCTGCCAGAGCCTGGGACACTCCCAAATTCCATTAGTTGGCGGGGAGACTAGGAAGGGGGCTGAGGGCTGGGCGGGTGGGTGGGTCTGGATGGGGGCGGGGGGGGGGGTGAGTCCCCCTGTCCCGCCACGGAACACTACACTTCCCAGCACTCCAACGGAGAGGGGGGAGGGAGGGAGGGAGGAGGTGTGTGTGTGATGGCGACTGAGAGGGAGGAGTGAGTAGGTTGGAGGATGCTGGGTTTGGGACACAGGAAGTGTCATCGTTTACTGTACGTTGTTTTGAATCGGGTTGGACGGGGTCGTTAGATGTGGCTGTGCCTCAGAGACAGCAAAGCAGTAGGAGCCAATGAACTTTCTCTTAGCTCTTTCAGAATGTTATTATTACATGATTGTGCGGGTTTACAGTCTTTTTTTCAGACCACTTTTCCGTGCCTGTTTTTTCTTGTTTTTCCTCTCGTGGCAACGCAGACATATACCAACCAGCAAAGAGACAGTGGTACTGCCCCCCCCCCCCCCTCCTCACCCCTCCCTGATTCAGTATACACATTTGTATGATGTTATGTTGATTCTGCCGTTTGTTATCAATGTTGGAAAATCATTTCAAAAAAGAAAAGAAGAGAAAAAAGAAACGGTGGTGGATACACGACGCCTTTTCTTCCCAAACGCAAAAGCCATCGATATGCGAGAGGCATCAGAGAAACTAAGTTCGTTTGCTTCTGCAACATGGATAGGCCTTTTCAAACACATTCATTTTCATCACCATCATCATCTTCTAAACTAAAATCCTGTTGTTGTCTTCCCATTGTTGTTCTTATCTTGTTAATCTTGTTATTGAGTTGTCCTTCTCTACTACTACTACTACTACTACTACTACTACTGCTGCTGCTGCTGCTGCTGCTGCTGCTGCTGCTAACACTACAACTACTATTACGTATACCACCACCATCATCACCGCCACTGTACTTATTCTTTTCCTCCAGCTTCCAACACTACCATTTTCTTCTCACTCACATCCCCCCCCCCTCCTCACCCTCTCCCTCTAATCCCCCATCTCACTCTAACCCCGCATCCTTTCTGACCTGTCTGCGTATTTGTTTTACATTCCGTTGTCATGATCATTTTCTTATTTATTAACAGACTGGAGCATGTTAAAAGGAACAACCCGTGCCGTAACCGTTCCAAAGACCGCGCTCCATACAAGGACCGTTCCAGACAAAGACTCCTCCCTCCATTCTCTCAGGACAGGTCAGCAGACACAACCAAACCAGGATCCTATGTCTGCCAACTCCTGTGGACATGACTGGTCTTATACAGATAGCCCACAGGCACACACACACACACACACACACACACACAGAGAGAGAGAGAGAGAGAGAGAGAGGAGAGAGAGAGAGAGAGAGAGAGAGAGAGGACCAGCGCTGGAGGGGCCGATGACAAATGGTTGACACACGACCTCACCCCGCCTGGCGGGCCGCCACGTGCCGCCGCGTTACACAACGACCACTGGTCGTGCCGGGCCGGGGAACACGCCAAGCAGATTAGTAACGATCACTGCGCGACACCCGGGCCTGTCCGCCCCGATCGATGCCGCTAAGGGGGGAAGGGGGGGAGCGGGGGAGGGGGGAGGGGGAGAGAGAGGAGGAGGAGAGAGAGAGTTGGCTGAGAAGGAGGTGTAGAGGGGAGGAGGGGGGATGGGGTAGAAGATGAAGACGGGGTGGGGGGTGGGTATGGGGAGGGAGTGTGGGTGGTGTGCGGTTCTGGGGGGACATTGGGAGGAAATTGACCGTCCTGCTGCAATAGGACACCACCGAAACGACTTTTTTTTTTTTGGGGGGGGGGGGGTGGGAGGGGAGAGGGAAATTGTTGAGGGGAAACGGCGAGGGGGGAGACAGGGATAGGGTGGAGAGGGGTGGAGGTGGGGGCATCAACAGGCATTGATTGAGTTGATAAATTCCAGGGCTTCTTGCTGCAGATGACGGAAGACGACTCCCTGGCGGTGGGGCTCGCTCCATCGCTTTCTTGTTTTGATGGATTGACGCGCGAGGAATGATCCGTTGTTCCGTCACAAATGGACTGTCCACCAGGCTGTACGAGCTAATCATCCACCGATGACACCCCAGCGTTGTTGAACCGCTCTTGTTTTCTGGTTAGGAACTGTTGAACAGTATCGTGGCGGTCGCACTTTAACGTTTCTCAGCCATCTGAGAATATGACTGATGTGAACCAGAGGTCTTCGCCGCCCCCTTCCAACACTTCCTTTCCCCCCATTCCAACCACCTTCTATGCTCGTCTCCACTTCTCCTCTTTTTTGTCTCTTCTTTGTTCTGATCAGATTGCATGTCTCACAATTTATTTTGTGGCTGTATTTCCACTGGAGTTCAGCAGACTGGTTGTAGGGAATGTCAGATTTTGTGCATTGTATGGAAGAATCCGGTCCCCAGAATCATAATTTATACCCTGAAACAAACGCAACAATTTCTCTGATATCCATCTACATTCTTTAAGCGTACTGGCAAAATGCTTTACCTTTCTCTTGCATTTCTGCGTGGATGAATTGCCATGTCAAATCTTTGAAGTCAGTCAAAGGTTGCAGTGCGACTGATTTTCTATTATTTTCAGACATGAGCGATATTCAAGCCAAAACGAAACTTGTCGTTTTTACTAACTAAAGTTTATTCTGTTCCGTCATTGCTTTGCCTTCTTTTCTAAGACAATCTCCCACCCCACCATCTACCTACACCTCAACCCCTCTGGACCCTTTTGGTGGCTGTGCTGAGGTGACTACGATCTGTTACTCCATTCGTCCCATTACTGAAAGGACAAAAAGTTTCAGACTTGCGTGCATATGTGCTGGACGTAAAAGGACGGTAAGCTTCATGGCTTGTAGGCTATGATGAAGTACTCCGGAGAGAAAAGCTTCAAGGCGTATATGCTGAGGTGAACGCTTACGGGGATATAAGGTCATGGTGCGTTGGCCATAGTGAACACTGACTTAAAGGAAGAAAAGCTTTCTGGCGCGTAGGCTGTCGAAGGGCCAAAAGCATTTGGGTGTGTAGGTTGTGGTGAACGCTGTAGCCGGCCGTTTTGTCCAACCCGGCCGTTTTGTCCAACCTCGGACAAAACGGCTAAAACCCTGCTGTTTTGTCCGACTTTCAATCTTTTGTCGGACAAAACGGCCTGGTTTGACAAAACGGCCGGCTCTAAGTAAGCGGCCGTTTTGTCCGATATATTTTTAATTGTTCTTTGCCCAGTTCCACTGGCAAAGAAGTATAAATTCGTCGCGTTCTGGGTTTTGTTGTTGTTGTTTGTTGTTGTTGTTGTTGTTGTTGTTTTTTTTTTTTTTTTTTGTCTGCCCCAGGATATCTTCCGAACGGAAAGTCGGAGTCGCGTCAAACTTTGTGTGGTGGTGTGGCACAAGAATGGCAAGAGATCCGAACAAAAAGGTCATGCATGACCTTGGTGTACGACATTTGTAGGCCAATCAGGGTCAAGGTCAAGGTCGACGAGATAGCTGGACCCTAAAAATTTGAGGGTGGGGAAATTTTTGTTGCAATCATGTATTCTGAACGGGTAGACAGAAGCAATTCAAATTTTATGTGATGCTGTGTCACCTTAGTTGGAAGATATTCAAAAAAAAAATTTCAAGGTCAAGGTCATGACCTTAGCGAATGACTTTGAAAACTGAAAACCTATTTTTAGCCATATCTCGAGCAATGGAAAACAGGATGTTGAAACTTAGTATGGAGGTGATTTGGCTTACGGTGCATCCAAATATTGTAAACCGATCAAGATCGTAGTCTCTTCACATTTTGTGTGGTGGTGTGCCACATGAATGGCAAGAGATCCGAACAACAATATTCAAGGTCAAGGTCATGACTTTTTTTTTCTGTCTGTCCCAAGGATATCTTCGGAACGGAAAGTCGGAGTTGCGTCAAACTTTGTCTGATGGTGTGCCACATGAATGGCAAGAGATTCGAGCAAGATGTGTGTGTGTGTGTGTGTGTGTGTGGTGTGTGTGTGTGTGTGTGTGTGTGTGTGTGTGTGTGTGTGTGCGTGCGTGTGTGTGTGTGTGTGTGTGTGTGTGTGTGTGTGTGTGTGTGTGTGTGTGTGTGTGTGTGTGTGAGGGAGAGAGAGAGACAGACAGAGAGACAGACAGACAGACAGAGACAGAGAGACACAGAGAAAGAGTGAGAGAGAGAGTGAGAGACAGAGAAACACACACACAGAGAGAGAGAGAGAGAGAGAGAGAGAGAGAGAGAGACAGACAGACAGACAGAGAGAGAGAGAGAGAACTCAGAACTCAGAACTCAGAATATTTTATTTGACAGGCCACAGGCCCATATCAAAGTGAGTGAACAAGGTCAAAATAAATCGGTACAAGCTACTCTTAACGAAACCTCAGCTGAATGGTGTTCACAGTTAACAAAGAAGACATTCATGAAGCAACTGCAGCATTAATTATTCCGTTCCTAACAGCCATAGCTCTATAAATGAAATTACCAACACTCGTAATAGTGGTCTCAATAGAACAGGCTAACAACATGGACATTTTGAATAGAGAAGGGTGTCTGTAATATTTAGCTGGAATCAACTCAAGGCGGAACTTTTCGTACAAAGGACAAACCAGTAGAAAATGAAGCTCAGTTTCCGGTGCTTCCTTACAGTGTGGACAGAAAATGTCATGGTTTCTATTGCGATCAGTATATCGTAAAAAGTGGCATCGTAAAGGCGACATTCCTAACCGAAACCTTGAAAGTAACCTGCGGATGTTAACATGTTTAATTACAAAGAGGTAGGGACTTCGAACAAGAGACTGGTTATATGACCGATAAACATCGTACAACTCATGCGATTCAATAGCTGAATGCCAGTCTTGGATGTAACAATCACTTAAACGTTTCTTAAATTCTACAATAAAAGCTTTCACATTACCAACACTTTGCATTTCCCATACAATTCCAAACCCGAATCTATAAAGAACATAGCAAACATTAGTCGTCCAGGTAATATAATTTTGATTCTGCAGATGCAGCAACATATCATAGGCTTTCTTTGGGAGTCTGTTATTATCCATACAAGCAACACGAAGCCAAAATCTGATGCATTTTGCATAAGTATTAACATAAAGAGGGTGTCTTCCAGATTCGCCGTACACTAAGTGCCTAGGAGCTTTTAAACTTACACCAAGAAATCTTTTAATAGCAGCTAAGTGCACCCTTTCAATTTGTTCCTGGTTAGATGACAGTCCCCAAATCTCTGCTCCATAAGTTAAGATAGGTTGTATTTGGCAATCGAATAGCTTAAAGAAAATACCAGGAGAATGTTCACCTATTGACCATAGCATTCTGTTGATAGTAGTTAATCCTTTCTTTGCTCTGTTTGCTAGGTCACACATAGTTGGTTGGAAAGATAATCTTGTAGTCAGTGTTATACCAAGATACTTATACATGTTAACAGTGGAAAGCTGAGCATCACCAAAAGTCCAATTTTCATTCGAAGCAAGGTAACCCCCATTCCTGAATACAACAATATTTGACTTTTCCAGATTCACAAGTAAATCTAAACGTTTTGAAGTATTATACAAGACATTCAGTTGGGTTTGCAAACCAATAACAGTATCAGAAAATAATGCAACATCATCAGCAAATAACAGAATCAAAAGTTCAATGAGGTCTGGAGAAAGCTGAATACCATGTCTACCAAAAGTGTTAATATCTTTAGTTAGTTCATTGATGAACAGTGAAAAAAGCACAGGTGAACACACCTCACCTTGTTTTAGGCCCCGTGGGCATAGAAAAGTATCAGTAAGGTCACCACTAGTTCGAACACAAGTCTTCACAACATTATACATACTTTGCAATGCTTTCAAGAATTTTCCATTAAGACCACTAACAGAGAGAACCTTCCACAATTTATCCCTACTTACTAGGTCAAAAGCCTTCCTAAAGTCTATAAGAGAGAGAGAGAGAGAGAGAGAGAGAGAGGAGAGAGAGAGAGAGAGAGAGAGAGAGAGAATCTATAATTTCATGTGACTTATGAATGTGTGTCAACTACTCAGTGTGTGTGTGTGTGTGTGTGTGTGTGTGTGTGTGTGTGTGTGTGTGTGTGTGTGTGTGCACGTGTGTGTGTGTGTGTGTGTGTGTGTGTGTGTGTGTGTGTGTGTGTGCCGTGTGTGTGTGTGTGTGTGTGTGTGTGTGTGTGTGTGTGTGTGTGTGTGTGTGTGTGTCCAAAAGTGAGGAAAGTACTTTCAGTAGTGATGTAGCAGTGTGAAAGACAAAGACAATTATTGAATGAATGTCAGTGCGTGTCAGCTACTAGGTGTTGAGAGAGACAGAGAGAAAGGTGGGGCTAAGATGTTAGGGTAAAGGAAGGCGGGGAGGGGGGAGGGGGGGGGGGGGAGGGGGCGGGGGGCGGAACGGGCAAAGAACATATCTGCCGTGCGGCGTTGCAGCCGCTCGGCGATGTGCTTGTTATTGCTGTGCCTAGTTCATGCTACAATTTGTACTTAGGCTTGTTGATGTTGCACTTAGCGTAATGTTTTATCCCACCTACATTCAAGTAAAGGGTGACGTCACCACATTTTGACGACCAGGAAGGATAACTCCCAACATGTTTTTTAGGCGGAAATCGACCATTACACAGTGCTATTATCATGACTGTCAGGGAAGTGGGTCAGCTCTATATGGGTGTGTGTGTGGGGGGGGGGGGGGGGGGTTATGTCAAATAAATCGAAGTTTTGAATTATCATTCAAGAACAACTTTTAGCTCAAAAGTTAGATGAAAGACAGCCTTATCTACACTGAAAAAGGCAATACTGCAAATACACAAAGAAGCAAGAAAACAGGAGGGGGTGGCTTAAATACACCGTTACCAAATTTTTAAGGTCAATGTTATGACCTTGACGTGTATCCTTCAAAACCGAAAATCTATTTTTAGCCATATCTCGGGCAGCGGTCGACATAGAAAGCTGAAACTTGGTATGAAGGTTGTTTGGTTTATTGCTCTCCAAATATGTCAAAGCAATTAAGGTCAAGGTAAAGGTCACAGACAACGCCAGACTCTCAAAATTGGGGTGCGTCAATTGTTTGTCCCAAGACCCCAACGGTTTGACACAGTCACCTCAAATTTTGTATCGTGATGTGCCACCTGTCTCTCTCTCTCTCTCTGTCTCTGTCTGTCTGTCTGTCTGTCTGTCTCTGTCTCTCTCTCTCTCTCTCTCTCTCTCTCTCTCTCTCTCTCTCTCTCTCTCTCTCTCTACAGCCAAGTAAAGAAATCACGAGAAAAAGACCCACTCGATACTCATGGCCCCTGACAGCCAATGGGCAGCTTAAGACGCCAAACTGGCCACCTGGGGGCATGACGGCCGACTGTTTTTTTTCCCACGTGATTTCTTTACTTGGGGGTAGACAGACAGAAAAAAAAAACATAAAAAAGAAAAAACAAAACAAAAAAAGAAAAAAAAAAAATCAGAACGCGACGAATTTATACTTCTTCGGCAGTGAAATATCGGACAAAACGGCCGCTTACTTAGAGCCGGCCGTTTTGTCCAACCAAGGCTGTTTTGTCCGACAAAAGATTGAAAGTCGGACAGAACAGCCGGTCTTTAGCCGTTTTTTTTTTCGAGGTTGGACAAAATGGCCGGGTCGGACAAAACGGCCGGCTACAAACGCTTACTGCGAGGAAACTTCATAGCCATTAGACTGTGACGAACACTTAGGCGTGTTAAGGTTGTGGTGAATGGGCGAAAGGCTTCATGACATAGAATATGATGACCGACCACTTACGGATAAAAAAATCTTCAGGTCATGGTAACCACTTACAGGGCAGAAAAAGCTCCATGGCGTGAAGGTCAAGGAAGACACTGAAAGAGCGAAAAAACTCCGAATTTCCATTATTTATAAAGCTTTTTTTTCTGCGCTACTGGGATTTATAGACCCACGATGACGCTCAGTGAAGGACAAGTCTTATTACAGAACTGCTGATCCAGATTCTGTTTCATCGCGTTCTCCATCTCAGTAGTGGTAAATGTTGAAGACGCGTTTTTATCAGATTTCATTCCAGAACCAGATTTTTTCCCCTATAATTGCGTTCACGTTTTAACTCCATGGAAAACTGGCTACTAAGCTGGATCATCCTAGGAGAACGAGGAGAAAATGACAGTGCATGGGTACCACCAAAAGGACAACTCACTGTAAAATGGAGAAAGAGCAGCCCATTTTTTTTTTAAATCCGTCGGGTATTGTCAAGTGCGTGAAACCTCTCACAAAAGGCATCAAACGCTTAGAGGCAAAAGGGACGTTGTACGTAGTATACAAATAGGTAATAGAACCATTAACAAGTGTGCCGTACCCATCGCACACGGTCGAACCGTGTCAAGGAGGACGAAGCGGTCAGGTGACAGATGGCACCTAAGGTAGTAAGGAGTTCGGACCTGCCCGACAGCGAAAGGGGAGAGGAATGTAACCACTAGGACCTCGGTGCACCAAGTGAGCGCTAAATACTCAGTTAGCTGAGGTTCTTTTGTAAACAGTCATTGAAGAGCAGGAGTCTTGGACTCGTTCGGACGGTATTGCCGTGGGTCACTGGGTTGGTTCTATTGTCAGGCTGGTTGAACGCACGTGGATGTTGTTATCGTAGCCCTCTTTAAGATAATTACTGTGTTAAAGTGGCCTCCGAAGTCGGCGGGAATTTTCGATGTCCATCTGGTGCCAAGTGTTTGTTTGCTAATCAATTAGGTAGGGATGTGTGTAAATGCAGATGTGTGGAGAATGTAGCGAATGGAGAATTCAGGGTACTTGTGAACAGGAGGGTTTGAGAAGCAGCATGGACAAAGGCATGGCCTGAAGGGGAATCCTTTGTTTCCCTCCCTATATAAACTGAGGGAGAACAACGTGAAAGGGAAGAACACCAGGAGAGAGAGAGAGAAGGCAAAGGAGAGAGAGAGAGAGAGAGAGAGAGAGGGTAGGAGTGAGCAGGACAGAGAACGGGTCGAGAGAAACGTGGTCTGGGAGATAGAAGAGACAGCTAAGTCGTAGGGAAAGACAAGCTGGAAGAGAAGAAACTAAGTTTGAAACCCAGAGGTGGGTGAAGACAGACAAACTGAAATTGAACCCAGAGGTGGGTGGAAGAGACGAAGAAGAAGAGGTCTACGTCGAGATCCCAGAGACGACCACGAAGACCCAGTCCTGAAACCTGGAGCCAGTCAACCAAGGGCCTCACCATCAAGCAGTGCTGAAGAAGACGTGAAGAGACTTTTCAAGAACTGTGGTGTGGTGTGAAAGCGTGGTTGTGTGTGTGAAAACCTGGCCAGGTAAGAAGTCATTTTTATTATAACCCGGGATTAGGAAGTACTGATCTTTTATGTGTTGATTTGTTCATTTTGTGTAATTGGATTTTTCATGTTTGATTATAGTAGCATAGAAATTGGATTTCTTGTGCTCAGTCGTGTTAGGAGAGAAACGAATGCGTGACATCCCATTCCCAGAGAGAGGTGAATGTTTGGTGGGCGCATGAGTGTGCATATGCGTGTATGAGTGCAAAGATAACCTTGGTGTGTTAAGCCTGACCAATAATACATCAACTTAGTGCACTTAAGCAATACCATCACGATTTCCCCCGTCCTGGACAGGTATCGTTAAGCGTATCTTTCGTTCGAAGTTCACCTTCTCGGGTCCAGTTTGATGCAAGGTTCTCTTTTCTCTCGCTTTCTGACCTGCCACAATATTATAATGCTATTGGTTTCACTGGTTTCTAAAGCCCAGTGTAAATGATCTTGGACAAGAAACAAACGTTTTCATCATAAATGTGTCAGAGTTGGTGGAAGGAAGGGCGAAAGGGGGTTGGGACAGGACAAAGCTCTGGAACAGAAGAGCTGGTTCAACAGTTCAAAGAAATCTCGTCCAGACAACACCACCAACGCTGGTCACTTCGCTGCAGCATAACACAACAACTCTAATTTACATTTGGTATGAGCAAATACACCAGCACAGCTTGCAGTGAATAAGTCGTGTTTCAACCAGTCTACACAGCGCGCGCGCGCGCGCACACACACACACACACACACACACACACACACACACACGAACGCACGCACACACACACACACACACACACACACACACACACACACACACACACACACACACTCTCTCTCTCTCTCTCTCTCTCTCTCTCTCTCTCTAACGAACATACTAGGTTCCTTCTAACTCTCTGTGAGTGGTCTCAAAATAACCACTGATTTCGCCTGGAGCACTTTACGAGCTTGTACAAACCCAAACAGTCCACACAACAGATTCACAAATATGGGTGGCAGCTAACACACTTAACACAGCCACAATCCACTAAAAATGTCAAAATAAGTGAGCTTCCAGCTCTTACCCTTGGTGCAAAACACAACGTTACACAACATCTGAAAATGCTATTTTGGGCACTCGACGTACTTTACAGTCTTCTAGTCTCACAAATGTTTCCTAGTGAACGATTATTATGTATTAAGCTAGTCCTTGGTCGCTTAGACTCAGGACCCTACGCTAGAGAGCTGAGGAGAAGGGGAGGTGTCAATAACAATATCCTGCCAAATGTATGGGGGAAACACAGGGTAACTGACCACCAGGTTTTCTCTGGCAGGGTGAACCACTATGAGAGGGTGGAAAACACATTTCTGAACTCTGGGTCAACGTACTTTTCGCCTTGACTGGTGGGTCTCTCCACGCTGCAGTTCCAAAGGAACGCTCGTCTCTTCCTGGTCTATGGAACGTCCAAAAGCTCCTTCGTCCTTCAGTCGAGGATGGTCCCGGCTGACTGACATAAAAGTTCTCTCTTTCAGTGGCTCTTAATCCTATTGACAATAGGTGTTGACAGCCGATGAGATCCAGATACGTGTGCCGAGGCATTGTCTAGGCTGTTGCACTAATTGACCATGGAGAAATCAAAATAATAACTACTTCCTGACGACCTTAACCGAGTAACTCACTGGGTCTTGATCGTTTGACCCGTGGACGTTGCAAATGATGTACAGGAACACGTCCGCAAATTGACGCGTCGCCATGATTTCCCTACACAGCAGCAGGAAACTGATAAGCCTGATGAAAATGATAGGGATCATTCATTGTTTTGAGCGTCTGCCAGCATGCGCTTGACTGATATTTTACATGCTAACATACAGCTCATTTTTCTCGTTCATTCACACGCAAATTGCATATCATACATAAAACCAGGTGCTAGTAGCTAAAAAATAAAACCTTGAAACTAATTCAACATCGATTTCGTGCGTTAATTCCAATTAGTGCTGGCTTGGTCAGTTAGTGCCACAACAGACCTGTCTCTACCGACTGCTCACTCAAGAGCCATTGGTCTGTTGTAAAGCTCCCGAGCCGATCATTGCCAACGAGCCCTGGGTGAACAATCCTCAGTGAGCGTTGCACGGAGCCGGCATTAGCTTCCCTCGCTCGATGAATTTTGACTAAATCAAAAACAGACCCAACGTTTCGGCATTAAAATGAATTTGCCTTTTCCTATGTGTGACAGCTTTGGTTAAAGAAATGATGAAGTTAAAAAAAAAAGAAAAAGATTCACTGTCACTGTGCGGTGTTTCGTAAAGTGAAGTATACTTTGATCGTTAAGATTTGATAAGACAATATCATTATCAAGGACAATTTGCATAAACCTGTGACTTACATACTGCCTTCAACCACAAGGGGACAAATAAAGTGAGGGGGAGGGGGGGGGGTCTTCATTCTGTACGAAAATGTAGTAAATTATATCCAGCTGTCGGACTGAGTATCCTGAGCACTTCATAAACGGGGGTATTCTTCTTTTTAATTGTTTATTTTGTCATACTAAAGTGCAAGTCCAAAATCGCTCCTTTTATTATTTCAAACACCTGGTAGTCAATGTCGTTTTATGTACACGTGTCTGTGCGTTGCCGGTGTTTATGACTAACCATTGTGGTCCTTCACCTACACTGCGATGACTCGGCTCATCTAGACGGTATGCTAAAGAAACAAATAACTGAATCAAAAAAGCAAAAAAAGCCATTTCCAGTGACACAAAGACTGCTTAATTTGAACAAATGTAATGAAGGTTATGTTTGTTTGTTCCCGGTTAATTTTCACTACAGAGAATGAGCGGGGGAAAATTGTGACCCGCAAGGGAAACAACTACAGCTTGTCTTTACCAAGCTGCTTCCCCTTACAATTTTTTTTTTCAACCGAGGCCAAGATGGTGCCGGCGATCGGCAATGGCTGAAATACATTTCCAAAAGGGGTGAACGAAATAGCATATCCAATGAAGTATTTATCATAATGAAACCTTGCACAGTGATAGATACATAATTTCTACGTAGGACTGTGTGACTCTTCACCTGGTGGGATGGCACAGATGACATTTTCCGTCCCCCGATTTCTGAACGTTTTAACGGCACGGATTCTGTGATGAAGAGTGAAATGTTGACGTCATTTAAAAAAAAAATACTCAGGAGCTTCATCAGCTGACGCGGAGCGACCTCAACGGTGTAATTACAGGTGGTATGATTTTAGCGTCACAAACGGGTCACACGATACCGAAGCCGCTCGGAAATCGCGGCATTGCTTCTATCTGACTGACCTGCATCTTGGTCACTGTTACTCTTTATAATGTACCAGATTTGTTCATTTTCATCCGTGCAATACCTTCACCAGACCTGCATCTTGGTCACTGTTACTCTTTATAATGTACCAGATTTGTTCATTTTCATCCGTGCAATACCTTCACCAGACCTGCATCTTGGTCACTGTTACTCTTTATAATGTACCAGATTTGTTCATTTTCATCTG
>CM065722.1:35522072-35529572 GCA_033310375.1 Conus canariensis | reverse complement strand
GATGAAGCCTATTCAACCCCCCCCCCCCCCCCCCCCCCCCCGTAAGGAGGCAATTGCTCCTTGGTCGTTGCTTCTGTCAAATACCTTTGCGGCATAAGCAAATGTCCTAACCTGGCTCTTTATATGGCAGGTCGTTGATATACGGGACACAAATGATGGGTCCCAGCACACGGCCTGGGAAATGTCGCCGGTCAGTGCGCTTTGTCAATCTGACGCCATAAATAATGACTTGCTGGGTTCTGTTCGCAAGGAAGCCCTCAGTCCTGCTGTACACTTCACCTTGGATTCCTTGGGCGTCAACCTTTCTTATGAGCCTGTGATGAGGGATAGTGTCAACAGCTGTGTGGAAGTCCTTGAATATTGAGTCAGATCTTGTCTATCAGGATCAGATGTTTATGGGCCACTTCCTGGGACTCCTCATCTTGTTCCCCTCAGCTTCTTCTTCCAGTAGGCGCCGTAGTGTCCTAAGACGTCGTGCTTGCTTCCAACATACGGGAGCAGCCATCTGTATACACAAGGGATACAACACCCATCCTATCTCCAGGGAAGGATGCTCTAGCAGTCATGGGAGCACCCCACCCAGCATCTTCCTCAAACAGGGACAACCAAAGGGGGGGGGGGGGGGGGGGGGGGGCTGCCTGGTGATACTTTTCTATCGACCATCCAGCCTACCTGGAGGCCACGGTGATTACCCTAGGACTGCTTCCTGAACCTCAACCCAGCTGCCTTTCCTATGGCAATAGACCCATTCTCCTTCAAGACTGTGGCAGCCTGGGACCGCTTCGTCCAACCTGCCATCCTGGACTCGACGGCAGCCCATGTCCACTTAGACCTGTTTACCCAGTGGGTCGTGGAGACGTCGCCTGAGGGAGAGATGCTTATCTGTAAGTCCAGTAAGTACCCAGGACGTCAAAAGGTCTATTTGCAGACCCTGTCCTGTAGGTCTTCCCAAAATCTCTGCCCATCGTTCTGCTGCGGTGGAAAGTACAGCCAGGCTCCACTTAAACGCCGTGCTGGTCAGGAGTGGTGCTGTTCCTCGTAAGTCCATCTCCCCTGCGACCTGCAGGCTGTCATGAGGACGATTGTCGGCCTGTACCAGTCCCGCTTTGGGGACTATGTGGCTCATTTCATCCCCCACAGTGCGGAGGCAAAAAAGGAAGCTGTTTCTATGCTGCAGTCCCTCAGACGTACCGCCCTCCAGGCCCTGTAAGAGGCGGGCTCTGTCTCCTTCTCTATGGCTCCATTAGACAAGCGTACTTGGCCCACAGTTCTACTAAGTCCAAGGACCTGCAGCCCCCTACTCATGACGAGGATCAGCAAGGACCACCACCACCACCACCCCCTTTTCCCACTTTCGGTTTGACCAGACCCGGACAAATAAATACTACAACTGTGGTTTGTGTAGAGGGCAATACCCCCAAAGCAGTATCAGTGTATTCTTCTAGAATTAGTGATTCTACAAAAAGCAGACCTGTTAGAGAAATTATTGTCTTAAAAAAGCAGAAGGGAAGACAATTCCAACGACCAGATGAGGAAGTAAACCTACACTTCTCCCAGATGAGAGAACATAGTGGCATCTAGATTTTCCAGTTTCTGCCTTGACGGTAAGGGCACTGTATGATGACCTACTTTCAGGTCCCAGGCGGGCTATGGGCAGCCGGTGACTGGAAGGCCCCGTAGCTCCACCTGTCTCCTTCCTCCTCCTACCTTCCCCCCCCCCCCCCCCCCACCCCCTCCCCCGCTCCTCAACCTCGTCGTCGTCCCTCACTGCCGCCATTCCATTTCCTTTTCACACCTCCCTACCTGAACTTTGATCTCATACTATATCTGTCTCAGCAACCTTGCTTGCCAGAACGTTCGGACGAAGGACACACACAGACACAGAGAGAGAGAGAGAGAGAGAGAGAGAGAGAGAAGAGAGGAAAGACAGACAGACAGACAGACAGACAGAAAGACAGACAAACAGACAGAGAGAGAGAGAGACACAGACAGACAGAGAGACAGACAGAGAGAGGCAGACAGACAGACAAACAGAAAAACTTTGTGCTCGGACGAGAGAGAGAGAGAGAGAGAGACAGACAGACAGACAGACAGACAGACAGACAGACAGACAGATCGACAGAGAGAGACACACACACACAGAGATACAGACGGACAGGCAGACAGACAGAGAAGAAAAAAAAAACTGTATTAGCTTCACCGCAAAGGGACAAACTATTCGCCTCATCTCCCCCTGCCCCCACCCCCTATTCCCAACGTCCTCCACCCCTTCCACCCCCCCCCCCCCCCGCCACTCCCCATAATCCCAACCTTCACCCACCCTCCCATCTTCCCATCTTCCTCCCATTCCTCTCATTCCCTCCCTAATTCATCAAACGACAGGTCTGTTGGCGTCGGCCATCTTTCTTTTCTTTTCTTTTTTTTTTTTTTTTTTTTCTTTTTCCAAAGCCAAAAGGGCCGGGCCGGGCCTGGTCTCAAGGCAGCCAAAAACCAAAGGGGAAAGCGATGGTGTGACAGCGACCGACTGCACTCGGACCCCCGGCCTGTAACTGCCCTCCGGACGCCACCACCAGGGGACGCTGCCCCCACCCCCACCCCCAAATTGACGCTGTCAGGCCAGCGCGGCCCCACGCTCTTTTAGCGGGCGGTCTCCAGGCAGGAGAAGGACGTCAGGATCGTTCTGGCGGAAGGCTGGGATGCCCTGACACCTCGCCAATTGACTGGGCCTCTCTTGGGGCGCAAGCCTCGGCCGCTTCGGCCGCTGCTACTGCTGCCGCAGCCGCGGGGACGGGAGAACGTGGGGGGGGGGGGGGGGGGGGAAGAAGAGGGGGTATGGGTGGAGGGGTATGGGCGAAGGATTGAACGTGGTGGGGGAGGGGGAAGGGGGGGGGGGGAGGGCCCAGGCGCAGCCACGGTGGAGACCGTCTTGTCTCTCCATTTATTAACCTGTTTGTAAGCGTGTCGTCGCGGGAGCAAGAGGCCGGGTTGTTGTCTCTCGCTATTGATTAGTGTGTTTGTAGGTGTGTCGCCCGCGGGACCTGCTCCCGCTGTCAGTTGTCTCCCCTGCGTCACTTCCTTTGTGGGGTTGTTATTATCATTATTTTTTTTTTTTTGGGGGGGGGGAGGGGAGGGGAGGGGGGGGGAGGGGCGGAGAGCGCAATTACTGATTGCGGTTTTGGGTTTCTCTCCCCTTCTCTCTCTCTCTCTCTCTCTCTCTCTCTCTCTCTCTCTCTCTCTCTCTCTCTCTCTCTCTCTCTCTCCTGCTTCAACCCTTTTCCCCAGTCACTTTCCTTTGATTTGTGTTTCTTTTTTGTTCACTTCTCAGGTGGAGATGTGTGATGGACAGTCTGGAGTGCTGTTCTGGGGCGTGGCGTTACGAGTATAGTGGCCTTGAGGTGCCTACTTGTTTGTACATCTTCACTTTCATAAAGCCTTTTCTTCTACATACAGTGAAAAAAAATCAAAACAGAGATAGTGATTGAATGTAAGCATATATCACGTGAATACGTTCCTACATACGCTTGCGTGCTTGCGTGAGTGCGTGCGTGCGTACGTGCGTGCGTGCTTGCGAGCGCGCGCGCGCGCGCGCGCGCGCGCGCGCGCGTGTATGTGTGTGTGTGTGTGTGTGTGTGTGTGTGTGTGTGTGTTGATATACTGATGGCACGTGGTTCGTTGTTTTTTTCTGCACAGATGCATCTCTGCACTGTTCTGGGCAACCGATGCATCTATCCCGATGTAAGCACGTCGTATACTCAATCCACACCGTCCTATCAACGAACGGTGACAGGGACCACCCCGATCTGCACGCAGGGCAGGGGGAGGGGGGGGGTGCTGTCTGATGACCCTTTGTCGATGAGAACCCACCAAACGAGTCAGACATGACAGATCACGAAGATCTCCTCCCCCCCCCTCCCCATCCCCCGGAGCAGGGAAAAAGGAGAGGGGCCTGAGATGCTAGCGCTGGTGGAAGCAAGGACAGAAGAAGGATGGACAGACAAGAAGAGCAAAAAAGAAAATCTGGAAGAGATGGAGGAGATGGTCGGGAGGGAGCTGGGAAGGGAGGGGGATTGAGGTGGGGGTGGGGGGTGGGGTGGGGTGAGGGAGCAGACCGTCAGACGGGCGCCGGCCTGTGAGGATCACATTAGAGTGTTGGGTGAGGATGGTGGGCGCCCTCACGTGGAGCACGAGGACGATCCGCACGCCATCTTCTGTGTCTGTTCTTTCACCACCTTCACACTGACCTGACCCCCCCCCCCCTCCTCTTCCCGTCCTCCCCAGTCACGATATTCTCTCTCTCTCTCTCTCTCTCTCTCTCTCTCTCTCTCTCTCTCTCTCTCTCTCTCTCTCTCTCTCTTCAGCAGCCTCAATGACGTGGGTGGAAAATCATGAAGGTACGTTGACGTACCCTTCCGCCCCCCCCCCCCCCACCACCACCACTGCTCACGACCTCATCCCCTTTATACAAACTTATACAAAAACCATGCTATCATCACAGCTGACGCTACAGATGATGGTGATGATGCTGGTGGTTGTAGTGTTTGTGATGAAGAACATAATTTCTTTACCTACCATATCATCGTCAAAAAATGTTACAAAAAAGTAGGTAAACTATGTAAAAGGTAATGAATGTACATTTTAAGAGAGGTATGTTCAAGTGTGTTTAGAATATAGCCAAAATAGTATATTCAAATACCCTAAAATGAATATTAGTGAAATGGATGAATATCTCAGCATAGGTCTACTTTCGTCATCACTAATTCTAAACAAATCACAATAACACAAAGTCCATTAAATCATCAATTCTTTCAATGGTGGCTTCGACTGGAAAACTTGGCTGGGCTTTAATTGAGCAGCATGTTACAGAAATGAGAAATGAACAATTTCATCCACTTGTAAAAACGCACCCGACACCTTTAACCGGCCTACTTGCCTATTACCATTGTTTAACCAAAGTCAGCGTCAGGATTTGGTCCATGAGTGCACCTGCCGGCAGTTTTTCGTCAAAAGGTTAAGGTTAAAATCCCAAGGCAAAATGGCCGCTGATGCAGTCAGCTGCTAGAAGTTCACAGGTTTTAGGGCAACGAAATTACAGAAAGCAGAGATTAACCCCCCTCCTTCCGCTTCCTTAACTTTCCCTGAACTGAATGATGTACCCATTTCAGTACTACTGATTGTTGAAAGAGAGAGACTTTCAAGGCATGAGATGGTTCAAACTGACGACCGTTGTCAGTGCCGAAGCCCAACGCTCTATCTAACCAGATGAGTGCGGGACCGGCTCATCATTTCCTCGTATGCAAATGGACGTCACCAGTTCCGGACCTTCGACAGGCGACAAGCTGTTGTTGATGAGGAAGCGTGCCAGTAGTGTGCCTCGGAACGTCTGGAAGGAAATAGACTATTAGCCTGAGATACAGGACAAGGACAGCGTTCCGCACGCGGGGTGACGTAGTACTGATCGAGTGTGTCTCGGAGTACATGAAATCTCCTGTGTCCCCCCGTTTTGATCGATTATTTCCCCTGTTACGTCTAAATGACGTCAACGGCGACGAGTGAAAAAGTTAAGGTGTGGTATAACTTTAGGTAGCGTTTTTCTTTCCTCACATATTGCGTTACATTTTAGAGTTACTGGTCGTTGAGTGAAGCATATCATCTTTTGATCCTGTGCTCGCGGGGTGAAAAGAGGAGAGTAAGAATGTTGCAGTTTCCGTGTAACTAATCAGACGAAATTACTATTTGTGTGTGTGTGTGTGTGTGTGTGTGTGTGTGTGTGTGTGTGTGTGTGTGTGTGTTGTGTGTGTGTGAGAGAGAGAGAGAACAAAAATGATGGCTGAACTTTATTCGAAAAGATTTTCTTTTTGAACTTTAGCTTTTGAAGCAACATTTACCTAATTTGATTGGAAACTTAAGTGGGTTTTAAACAGAAAGAGCTGGATTAGATTGTTTAAATGTCATCATTTTGGTTTTGATTTCTGTCTGGTTTATTCGCTATGATAGATGGTAATATCATGTTAAGGTCTTGTGCCACAGAATCTGTTTCATACACTTATTGACGAAGCCATGATAACTCGGGGACCGTCATTCAACTTCGCGCAAAGGGAAGTAACCGCACCATGAAGGCCCTTCTTTGACGAAAACCAGTTCATGAATGGTTTCAATAAATGCCACGTCTCGCACAAGCGCTAAAATTTAATCTCAATTTGCTCTCCCGACTCGAAAGTGAAAATTGTTATTCGGTACGGTCGTAACTTTCCAGTACTTTAAAAAAAAAAAAAAAAATTAGGACAGAAAGTGCTACAATCAATTTACTAGCCTGCCAGCAGATGAAAATTCAAATCACTGAGTACCCTTAAGAGCCTCTGGCTGACTAGACGTTAATCACAGTAGATCTATCAATCTGTCTCACTCAGACACAGTGAGTGAGATTTGACTCGTTCCGGCTTCTTCACTTCAGGCAGTCAGTGGGCTGTGTCTTGGTGCCGTATAAAAAAAAAAAAAAAAACAGTAAGTTTTAGTAATCAATCTATCACCTTCTATCAGTTTATACCAATTGGAGGCGAGGATTTCTCGTAATGCGTCCTTCGCGTTTCAGTCAAATCGTGCTGGTTAAATGACCGTGGAGCAGTACTTTGCCAAGTAGCAGTCCGACGTTTTCTCCCTTGACAGAAGGTCGCCCAATTCACCCGAGAAATACTCTGTGGATAGCTCATTGCCAATGAGATCGTGACAGGAGTCAAATTGTGGCTTACCAGGATTTATCGAAATCGGTGGTCTTGTTGACATGGACTGCCATCTGTTACGTGTGATCCATGATTGACTAAAACGGCCTGTTCATGTTCTTCCTTATGGATATGTGTGAGTAGACAATGAATGAATAGTGCACCACTCTTAACCCTTCCCGTTTTCACACACACCACACACACAAACACACACACACAACCACACACCACTCTACACACACACACACTACACACAGACACACTCAACTACACATGCACGTGCACTACACTATACTACACACACACCACACCACACCACACTACACTACACCACACACACACACACCACACCACACTACACTACACACACATACACACACACACACACTACAAACTACACACTACAATACTACATACACTACACATACGAACTGCATGCCGCTCCCCCGCCCCCCATGCAGTGACTGGAATAACCTTAAAATCGGTTCCTGAACGTCCGGGCAAAATTTGGCCGAAGGAAACTGGCAGCAGACTGCGGAAAAAAAAAAAAAGGTGTAGCTACAGAAGATGATGGAGACAGCAGCTCTGGCACGAGTTGTGTCCGTGGCAAGCTGTGTGGGATGTTTGTGCCACCTGAGAGGTTCCTAGCCCCCCCCAGACATAAACAGCCCACAGGACGGCCAGAGAGGCAGCGTGCACTACAGGGCGGTCTGCTGGTTATATAGCGTACAGCCGGTGTCTTTCTTTCTCCCATCGACCTTTCCCCGTCCCTCCTTCCTTCCAA
>CM065722.1:35507072-35512072 GCA_033310375.1 Conus canariensis | reverse complement strand
AGAGAGAGAGAGAGAGAGAGAGACTCTCCCCGAGAGACCTCAGGGACTCTCACGTGCGGTGCGGGTAGGGTGGAGGGCCGTGATTGGACGGGTCCCTGTTCCAAGACCATATTTGGTCAGGCGCGAGAGGGGCCGCTTCGCCCAAGCGCCGGTGTCGTCGTCAGGCCACCACCAGTTCCGTCGTCGCACGCGCGCTGGCGGCATCGCTCGCGACGAAGCTGACGTCACGGCTCTCTCTTCCCCCCACCCCGCGTCCCACTCCCCTCCCTCCCTTCCCGCTCTCTGAAGGGGAGACCATTGAGCGGCTTTCCACTGATATGAATGGAGGCATAGAGGTAGAGGGTGGTGGTGGGGGGGGGGGTATGGGCGGTAAGGAGGGGGAGGGGAGGGAAGGAGACAGGGGAGAGGAAGTATCCGGTGGCACTGGGGGCAGGAAAGTTATTTATTTTCATTCAGGTGTAACGTCCCCACCCATCAAAAGCGATAACCACACTACACCAAACGAGAGAGAGAGAGAGAGAGAGAGAGTAAAGGGTAGTAGTACAGGGGACCTTAGCGAGCACCGAGACGGCTATACCACAACGAATGTGAGAACTGAGTACAGAGTGTAAGATGATGAAGAGTGCACTCGGTGAAAGAGAAGCGATAAAAATAAAAAATTAAAAAAAATTTTTTTAATGTAGATGTAGTACAACGAAGAAACTTGTCCTTTCTGACCTCTAGTTCTGAAATCTGCTTCCTTGAACAAACAAGACAACATCGTTCAAGGAAGCGGATTTCAGAACGGAAAGAAAACGAATAGAACGCACGCATGTATAAACTTTCTTCTTTTTCTCTTCTGTCTTTTTTTCCTTTTTTTTTTTTTTTTTTTTTCGTTTTTGGTCGCTGTCTTTATCATTACTCGCGACAAAGAAATTGTTTTCAGCCGCGTGCTTTTTGGTTGTTGGTTTTTTGTTGTTGTTGTTGTTGTTTTTCGTTTGTTTCTTTCTTTTTCTTTTTTTGTTTTTGTTTGTTGTTGTTTTTTTTTGGGGGGGAGGGGGGGGGGGTTCCTGTTGTTTTGGTGTGTGTCGTTTTAAGGTACCTGGGACAAACAGATCATGGCGGACTGTAATTTGGCAGAATTTCCTCTTTGACCACCAGCACTTCAAAACAATATTTCGTTCATATCGAAGATAACGTGGGTTTTAAACGGTAAAAAAAAAAAAAGCTGAATTAGATTCTAAACAACAAACAAGTGGAGTAACTCTTGCTCCCACGATGAATAATTACAGGCCCATAACTCCAAACGAATGCTGCTCACGACATTAAATCGCTCACCAGAAATGACGACACAGGGCACACAGAACAGACAAGGAGACAGATGTTGCGGCACAAAGTGTCGCAACTGCACAAGGTGTCGCATGCGACATTTTGTGCGAAAGGCCTGTAATTGTTTCAAGGGAGCAAGAGTTACCCTACTTGTTTGTTATTCATTGTTCACTGTTCCCTGTCTCTTTTAAGATTTCCTTAGATTTTAAACAGATTGAATCAAATTTTGCGTCTTTGGTCCCCCCCCCCCTCTCTCTCTCTCTCTCTCTCTCTCTCTCTCTCTCTCTCTCTCTCAATGTCGTGCAGGTCAGGTCACGTGACTCGCCAATTTTTAACTTCCTTCCGGTGAGGAAAAAGGCAGCTCTGCCTTCCCCTGCTACCATCATGCTGAAACAACTGAACCCAATTCCAGGACGTGTCACGGAAACATGTCACATAGCCATGGACGTGCCCCGTGAAATTCTGGTACCGATCCAGATCAAACGACGTATTTGGGAATAATTTTGAAACGATGAGACTGAGTCTGAATTGCGTCGGCTTCATTCAGGTAGAGAGGACTGTTTGACCTTCGATGGCAAAGCCAGCGCTTCCCTGATGTGCCGCTCTACTTGAGAGAGAGAGAGAGAGAGAGAGAGAGAGAGAGAGAGAGAGAGACAGACAGACAGACAGACAGGCAGGCAGGCAGGCAGACAGACAGACAGAGGTAACCAGATAATAATAGACGATACTTAGGAAGAAAGATAGATAAGAAATAGATAGACAGATAGATTGATAGATAGATAGATGATAGTGATAGATAATAGAAAGAAAGACAGACAGACAGACAGATAGATAGATAGATAGATAGATAGATAGATAGATAGATAGATAGATAGATAGATAGATAGATAGATAAACAGACCGATAAATAGATAGATACACTAATTCGTGTTGGACATAATCCAGCCAACCGCAAAGCCATATCAGTCTGTGACCTCGTCGTGTTGCTTTGAAATCTTTCTTCAGTAAAATCTTACATCAGCTGAAAATTGTTTATCTCTTTCAGGAACTCAAACGTCACAACGGACATCTCTGAACAAGGTTTTCATGCAGTCTGCTGTTAAGTGTTTATGTTTGACGCCGTGTAACTCCCAACACAGGCAGACAAACAGACAACGACAAACAGATACAGGTATAGATACAGACAGACATATACAGATATAGATACAGACAGATACAGGTATAGATACAGACAGGCATATACAGATACACACAGACAGATACAGATATAGATACAGACAGACGTATACAGATATAGATACAGACAGACAGATACAGATATAGATAGAGACAGACAGATACAGATATAGATACAGACAGACAGACACAGATATAGATACAGACAGACACAGATATACATACAGACAGGCATATACAGATACAGACAGACAGATACAGATATAGATACAGACAGACAGATACAGGTATAGATACAGACAGGCATATACAGATATAGATACAGACAGACAGATACAGATATAGGTGATACTCTGTGTGGTGAGCTGCATGGTTCCCCGAATCCTCTCAGCTCTCTGGCCATTATGATGAACTGGTAGGATCATTAACCTGTTGGACGGGCAATACTTTAGATGGGCAGCGAAAAAGGATCAAAAGGAAATCTAAAATGAAGCAGGGAACAATAAAGAGAAATTAACGAACAAATAGGGTGACTCTTGCTCCCATGATGAAATAAATAGACGCCCATAATTCCAAAGGAGTGCTGCTTACGACACAGACTCGCCCAGCAGAAACAACACAGAGCACACAGAACAAACTAGGAGACGTTGAGGGTGTCTGTTTAGTTCATCAAGAGAGCAAGAGGTACCCTACTTGTTCGTTAATTGAAAATGGTTCAGTTTAGGCTAAGCGCCGGCAGGATTCGACCTTAGAGCCTCTGGACTCGACGCTGTTCCACTGAGCCACTCGGTACCTAGGCAACCTGCAGGGAGCATGGCAGAGACCAGCACTTGCAGGTATCTACCATCCAGGTTGGCATTGTCGATTGTGTACAAGTGTGGGTGAAAAAGCTTGAAGGAATTTATGAACAATTTGGACATATCTGTCTTCTTATGTTCGGCACGTAAGAGCGGAGAAAAAGACAAACACGTTCATAACAGTAAAGAATGAGAAGAAAAAGTAAAGAACCAAGAAAAGTGATACAAAGGGAAACATAAAAGAGAGGCAAGCGAGAAATATTTACAGAACAAAGAGACGTATGATACACAGTTATGTTCAACGCACAAATGAAGTCAGTCAGTGTGTTTGTCATCTTCAACGGTGGATAAGGAATTGAAATGTAAATTTTTACCGTACTTATTACATGCAGAATGTTTGTCTCTCTCACTTTTTGTAGATAACTGAACAGTGTAGAACAAACACAAACACATACAGGAAGAACGAAAGACAGGGAAAGATTGAAGGAGGGGAAGAAAAAGAAAGGAAAGGGGAGGAAGGGGAGGGGGTGGGAGCAAAATTGAAGACGAGTGTTTCACTCAGACCATGTGATGTCTCTGAGTCAATGAATGAAAAAAGCTTACAGGTGTGGCTGAGTGGGCGTGGGTGTCGGAGACGATTACCTCAGAGCAGCTGTATATGCAAGTGTCTGCCGTGTGTGTGTGTGTGTGTGTGTGTGTGTGTGTGTGTGTGTGTGTGTGTGTGTGTGTGTGTGTGTGTGTGTGCGCGCGCACAGGAGAGAGAGAGAGAGAGAGAGAGAGAGAGAGAGAATGGTTCTTTTTTTAACAACAGTTTGAGTATTGGATAAGATAGCGATTTTTGACATTTCCGTTAGTGTTATACAAATTTATCACAACATGTGCATATGTTTATATGTATTCAGGAATAACAGACAGAGACTATATTTGGGGGGGGGGGGGGGGGACAATAAACAGCAAAAAAAAAAAAAAACGAAACAAAACAAATCACACAGAAAAAAATAAGAGAGAAAGGGGAGAGGTACAGAAAGAGAGAGTGGGTGGGTGAGATAGACTGAGAGAGAGAGGACAGACAGACAGACAGCCAGACAGAGACAGCCAGACTGAGACAGACAGACAGAGACAGACAGACAGAGAGAGACAGAGACAAAGAGACAGTAACAGAGAGAGAGAGAGAGAGAGAGAGAGAGAGAGAGAGAGAGAGAGAGAGAGAGAGAGAGACGGAGACCGACAGAGAGAGACAAAGAGAGATATGGATTGACAGTCAAACAGAGACAGATAGACAGACAGCGACACACAGTAAAGGTGAGAGAAAGAGGGGAGAAAATGATGACAGAGAAGATAGAAAGAAAGCAAGAATGAAAGAAAGAATGAAAGATGAAAGAGAACAAAGAAAGACGGACAGGAACCTCCCCCCCCCCCCCCCCCCTCCAGGTAATAAAGTCTAAAACCGGTCCTCGGAACCCAGGCCCAAGCGAACCGACTGACTACCAGCCATGCCAGAAAGCGTCAAATCGGCAGAGAAAGCAAGCAAGTCAACCAACCCACCCACACAAAGACAGTCGCAGATTAGGCAAGAGGGGAAAGGTGCGGGGAGAGAGGAGTGAGGTGGGAGGAAGGGTGGGGGATGGGGGGGGGGTTAGAGAAGGGAGTGAGAGGGGGGGGGGCGACCGACTGTTCACGTGTCAGTGGAACCGGAAGCCAGTCTCACCGGGGAAGGAG
>CM065722.1:35497072-35502072 GCA_033310375.1 Conus canariensis | reverse complement strand
CTGCTACCCCTTTCGGAATAAAACGTGTATGCATCGTCGAACTTTCCCATACAAAGACCATTTAGTGGCGTTACATTAAATGTTATACAAAATTCTATTAGTTTCTTGCCAAAACCATTTGTGTGGGGATCTTTAGACCTACGTGCATACACGTCCTGTTCTCTTCCTGTAATCTCATTTTCATCATCGATACTCAAGCTCCATTCCCCAATACGAGCATTAAGATCTCCTCCAATGATGTAATGGAAGTTGTTTCCTTGTTCTGTCTGTGCAAATATATATTGTTCAATTAGTTCTAGTGTGCATGAGTAATCTTTGTCAGAATAATATCGACTATCTACTGGATGTACATATGTACCTAAAAATAAAATATCTTTTTCACAATGCAATAGACTTTTCATTAACTTCACACAGAGTACATTTTCCATGTCAGTATTTATCAGCTGGACATATTCAGATAACTCTTTTTTTATCAACAGGATTGTTCCCCCCGAGGGTCTTCCCATTCTAGTAAATTTGACCGCTGGACAATGTAATTGCAAAAACTCCTGGAATTTTAATTCGAAATCAAAAAATTTAGAAGTAAATGTTTCTGTTAAACAGCACAGATCAAAAGATGTGATAAATTCTAAAAAGTCTGGTTCCGTTAACTTATCTAATAATCCCCCCACATTCCAGCATACAAAGGATAGGTTTCTTTTTCCACTCTCATCTTCCTTTCTTCTTTCATTCCCACTCGCTCTCTCTCTCGTTCCCACATTCATGTCGTATTCTGGTGTCTTTTCATTGTTCTCTTGAGTTCGTGTGGTCTGTGGTGCCTGTGTACGGCCGTGGCCTGCCCTTCATTTCTTACCTTTTCCTTCCTTCGTAGTTGAATTCGTGCGTGTGCTACTTGTTGTTTTGCTGGGTGCCTTCCTGCTACTGGTGTGTGAACGTAAAGTTTTGTTTGTTTTGCATTGTCCTCCCTTCTCTCCCTCCTCCCCACCAGCTCTGCCCCCCTCCTCGCTGTCCGTCAACGCTGTACTACTGCATTGAATTCGCACTGTTTCGTCCAGAGTTGTTTGCCGCGAGCCCCCACCCCTGTCCAACCTCTCCCTTTCTCCCTCTGCTAGGCTGGCTCTGTCTTGTTTACCACATGTGACCACTTGTCTGTCGCGCCGCGGGTATGGTGTTGTGTCAATTGTCGCCTCGCCGACCACCGCGCGCGCTGCATCTACGCCAGACCTTGACCCCGGTGGGTCCCAGAAGGGTTCTGATTGGTCCTTGGGTTTGTGTTGGTTTTTGGATGTGTGTGCGGTGACCTGTGTGAGCACGTGGTTACTGTCTGAACTTGGGAGCGGGCTGACACGTGTTTCTGTGTTGTGTGTTACATTCATACCTTCATTCTTACTTTCCTCAGACGCACCCCCTCTCCCATTTCCCCTCTCCTTTTCTCCCCCCACTGACACCTCTCTATTACCCTCTGCTCTATCTCTCTGTTTTTTGGGGATCTGCAGAGGTTCCAGTACCCTGTCCCAATCAACCCCTGATCTCCCTCCTCTCTCTCCTTCTCCTGCCTCCCTCCATGCCATCAGATTTTCACTCTCACATACACTCCCTTCTCCTGCCTCACTCTCTCTCTCACCACTTTCATCCCCACTGTCACTCCTACTGGCACTCATCATCTGTGTAATCTGCTCGGTTGCTTTCTTTCTTTCTCTCTTCCTTTCTTCATTCCACTCTTTCTCTCTTCTCAACTCATTTACCATTTCCCTCTCCCTTTGCTCTCTCCTCAGTCTCTCTCTCTCTCTCAGTCCCACATTTTCACGTTCCATCCTTCCATCATAGTCTTTGTAGCTCCATCCTTCATGACTGTCCGACACTCTTCCTTTGAACCACGATTGTCTATTTGTCTCTTGAAGACTTGCTGTGGCGTACCCATGCCCGTTCCTGCCGTCATATCTGGAGGTCCGCTCCGCTGGTCCGTGGGTCCGCACCGCTGGTCCGTAGGTCCGCTCCGCTGGTCCGCAGGTCCGCTCCGCTGATCCGTAGGTCCGCTCCGCTGGTCCGCAGGTCCGCTCCGCTGGTCCGTGGGTCCGCACCGCTGGTCCGTAGGTCCGCTCCGCTGATCCGTAGGTCCGCTCCGCTGGTCCGTAGGTCCGCTCCGCAGGTCCGTAGGTCCGCTCCACCGGTGGGATGGGCTGCTCCCTCACGTACAGCTTCCCTCCGACGAAGTAACCGGACTTGCCCGTCTCCCTCAGCTCACGTAGTTGTGCTGTCTGGCGCCTCGTCCGGTCCTGGCTCACCGCGATCCCTTCAGCTTTCATAGTTTCCCTGGCCTCCCGGTTCCTCAGCACCCGCATGGCGTCCCCCCATCGTAACATTTTGGCTATCACAGGCCTAGGGCGTTTGTTTGATGGGTTGAACCTTCCCAGTCTGTGGGCCCGTTCCACTGCGTCTGCTGCCCAGTCCTCCTCCTTCATGTACTTTTCCAGTACCCCTTTGATGGTGTCCTCACATTTTTCTGGTCCACTCCCTTCGTCTCCTTCTTTTAGCCCGTAGAACTTTAGGTTGTTCCTACGGGAAAAACCTTCAAGTTTGTCCATTTCGTCCTCCATACGTGCTAGTCTGCCTGCCATGCGTTCCTGTGTTTCGTCTAAATGTTGAACTGCCCTCGTATTTGCCTGTATGTCTTGTTTTGTGTCAGCTAGCTCTTGAACTAGGCTGGTAAGTGTGTCTGACATTTGTGTCTGTTTGACATCTATCTTCTTAATTGTGTCTACTTGTGATTTGAAAGAGTCTGCCAAAGATGTGATTGTATTGAATATTTGTGTCATCTGCGTTTCCATCGTGCTAAATCTGGTGTCGATTTTGTGTTCCAGCTTGCGTACTTCTTCCTCAATTTTCTCATTAACATTCGGTCCGGGGTTCGTTTCAATATCGTTACTTAGAATCAGCCTCCTGCGTACATACGAAATGTTCAAGATGATCAGTAGTGCCACTAACAATGTCACTTTCGGGTTGCTCCGACCGGCCCCTAGCATTTCGTTCATAACTGACCAGTTCATGATTGCTGTCAGCGCCCAATTCATGCTTGCCGTCATCGCCGCCATCTTTGTTGACATTCTACTGACCTCGTTTCCAGTTGCGTTAACTTCTTGCATCGAAAAGGTGGCAGTTCCAGTCCCCCGCTCTTCCACACCGATCACACCGTTCCTGACAATTGCTCTCGGTCCAAAAGCCACTGTAGTCATGTCCAGAGCACTGATCGTGGTTAGTGCAAACGTCCAAAACACCACCGAACACAGCAGTATCTCCTTCACCCCTGCAACCTTTGACCCCCTCTCTCATTCCCTTCACTTCCTTTCTCCTTCCTTTCCGCATTGTCCCTCCAAAAAGTCCGATTCTGGCCCTCCACTCGCACAGGTCTATCATTCTGCAGTTCTCGCAGCTGCAGACACTTCCACAAACACTTCTTCTAATTAATATTACCACTGGAACGATACTTGGAGCACTGTAATCCGCCCAACAACACACTTTTGACCGGAGCTCATCCCGCCCGATGTTTACCAGTCGCCATCTTGTTGCGTACAGTGTTATCTTAAATGACGTTTAGCTACAAATACTTATATATGCACGCGCGCGCGCGCGCGCGCGCGCGAGAGAGAGAGAGAGAGAGAGAGAGAGAGAGAGAGAGAGAGAGAGAGGGAGGGAGGGAGAGAGACAGAGAAGGAGGGAGAGAGGGAGAGAGAGAGGGAGAGAGAGAGAGGGGAGAGAGAGAGAGAGAGAGAGAGAGAGAGAGAGAGAGAAGAGAGAGAGAGAGAGTCTGTGCTTTGACTTTCCATGGTCATGTAAAAGTAAAAGAGACTAACAACTTCTGCCATGAAGTTTAATACCATCGATCACAGCTAATTCTATATGTTATTCAGCTAGTTTATTTATTTTGTGACTATGATCATACGGATCTCATGGAGCATGGGTTTTTCTCCCACTTACATGCACTGACACATAAACATATACTTCATTAATTTAAATGTAATAGCCAGTTTGAGAAACGTTCAAGATTTAACGCTATACATTACCTTACACAAAGGTAACCCGATGAAATCCAGGTAATGAAAAGACAACAAAGTGAGTTTCTTCTCTTTTTTCCCTTTTTTCTTCTTTTTTTCTTCAAGTCTGTAGGTGGATATTACAAGTGATCACATGTCTAACGTATCATAAGTTTCCAATCTATATATATATATATATATATATATATATATATATAATATATATATATATATATTATATATATATAACAATAAACTAATAAATTCCAAGGATAAATAACCGAGCACCATTCCAACGACTTACAGAAAAGGCAGAGGAGTCAAGTTACCACTTTCCGTGGTCATTGAGGAGAAACAATCAGGCTTCGAAATACCGGTATCTGACCAGGAGTTACATGTTAGTGAGTTTCCTCCCCATTGGAGATTGTCTCCCCCTTGGAGACTATAAGCTTGCTGAAGCATTTATTATTCCCCATTCACCCACTCAAGCCCATACTGTTTGTTAGGCAGAATTATCTACCACTGCAGATATGAACGCTTATCTCCCCCTATTTCTTCAATCTAAGACATAAGAGCAAGCTTTGTTTATAACTGAATATATATATATATATATATTGTATATATATATATATATATATATATATATATATATATTATTCAATACGATCAAAATATACAGAAGCAGTGAAAATATTCTGGCTTACTGATATCAAACTTTGTTTCCTGTTAAATTTTGAAACCTTGAAACTTGTCACACTTTTCGCACACATACCACTTCTATTCCTGCCTTCCTGAAATCTAAGCTCGAAGTGAGTTGAGGAGAGACAGGGAGGAGGGAGGGAGAAGGGGAGAGAGAGAGACAGAGAGAGAGAGAGAGAAAGAGAGACAGGCAGACAGACAGACAGACAGACTGACTGACTGACTGACTGACTGACTGACTGATTGCCAGACAGACAGACAGTCTGACTG
>CM065722.1:35469375-35481875 GCA_033310375.1 Conus canariensis | reverse complement strand
TTATTGATGTCCCAAACACCTGCTTTATCCATACAAACCCTCCCCCCACCACACACACACACACACATACGCGCGCGCGCACGCACGCACGCACGCCGCGCACACACACACACACACACACACACACACACACACACACACACACACACACACACACACACACACACCACTTTAACTAATGTCCACACCACCTGCCTTGTCCAACTCCCCCCCTTCCCCCCGTACATGCCCCCCACAATGGAAAGAGGACGGAGCTGCACACAATTATGCATTCGTACATACAAGAGAGAGACAAGGAGAGAGGGGGGAGGGAGGACCGTCAGACAGATAGAGACAGAGACGCGGGCCCCCACGCACACACACACACACACACACACACACACACACACACACACACCACACACACACACACACACACACCTCTATATGCAGGCACGTATATGCACATATCACCGAACGAGAGAGAGAGAGGGAAGAGAGAGAGAGAGAGAGAGGAAGAGGCTGACGTACAGATAGACAGAGACAGTACAGACACAGCACATACATACAGACAGAAAGACTGACAGACAGGCTGGCAGACAGACAGACACGAAGAGAGAGGGAGAGGGGGGGAGGGAGACAGACAGAGGCAACAGAGACAGATAGAAGAGAGACAGAAAGAGACAGACAGACTGAGACAGAAAAAGAGACAGAGAGAGAGGCTGTAATGTCATTTATTCATTTACGCGTATTTAATGCACTAACCTTTCATTGGAAACAGCATAGAGCACACGAATGTGAAAGTAGATTTACTTACAGTCATCATTCTTAGCTGACACGTCCACAAAGGTAAGAATGGAAACAGTTGTAGTTGTCCGAAGATTGCAATGATAACAACAACGACAACAGAAATAGTAAAGGCAGCAGCAGCAGCAGCAGCAGCAGCAGTGGCTTACAGAAAGTCACTTATTTATCATCCAAACAATCCCACGTCCGTTGGTCGTAGGGGTACCGCCCAGATACTGGGCTCAGCAATGTGGGGGGTGGGGTGGTTGTTGTTGCTAAGAGTCCATCGTTGCATTTACAGGAGCAGTGGCCTGATGACCATCTTCTCCCCAAGTATTCTGAGCGCCTGAGGCCATCATTCCTCTTGTCCATCCGACCCACCAACTGCTGAGGTGGGTTAAGGAATATTTAACGTCCGCGTCCTGCACGACGCCTTCCCCTTCTGCACTCTCTGAATTGACCGCCTCGTTCTGGACAGGACCGACTACAGTCCTTCCACCCTCCCTTTCACTGTCACTCCGGTTCTTCACTTGACTGTCTATCTGGATTGAGTTCACACACACACACACACACACACACACACACACACACACACACACACACACACACACACACACACACACACTCTGACGTTCTCCTTCTGCAACCGCGCATATTATGTTGGAAACAAACACCAACGGAGGGAGATCTTTTTTCACTCCAAGCTCCAGCCCATGAAAGCCAGCTGAGAAAAGAAACTGACTGCGTTCGATAGGAAACGCATCTGAAAAATCCTGGGCATCAGAAGGAGCGACTTCGTGACAAACGAGGAGTTCTGACCTCGAGCCAAACAACAGTCAGTGGTTCCCAACCATCCGAGCTAGCTAGAACATTTTGCAAGGCTTCCGACCTTCCCAACCAAGTTCTGTAAACCCCAGGGACACAGTCAAAAGAGATCTCTGAAAATCAGCTGGCGAAACACAGGGGTCCTCAGATGGTGATCAGGCGATGGATCGACGTACTGAGGGAAGCCCCTAACTGAATATGCTCTGGAGCACTTTGCCTCATGCATCGCACGATGTGGGAGCATCTTCATTACAGCTACATGGCACAAACTACCTGACTCTCTTGGACACTCCGAAGCTCTTTCTAAATCCCAGACGAGATCGAAAACTAGAGTACATAACGTGATGATTGCAAGATTATATGTAGGGCATACATGGGCAGAGTTTGGACCTTTTGCGTACAATACTTGAAGCATGAACCAGTGAATGAGTGCGTATAGGTCATGAAGTGAGTTTGTAAAGCGCTATGAGTAGGTGTCTGAAGGTGCGCTTAACAGATGTTCAATATCATTATCGTCATCATCATCAACGTCATCAACAACACTTGCAGCAGCAGCAGCAGGAGCAGCATTCTCCTGTCTGATCTTCCACACGAACGAGAGTCAGGCACCGTCAGACCTGATGTTGACGCCCACATGAAGCCGGCGCCTTCACCATTATTTTTGCTCCCGCAGTCGTCGAAGAGCGGACACCCGATCATGCACGACAGGCCCATCTTCACCTGACAGAGGTGAGAAAATAAGTGTGGCCAAAGAACGTAGAGGAAAGAGGATCGGTATCTCGCCTTGCTTCCTCAGTATTCGTCTTTGTTGGAGTCCCATTAGCTCCCGCAGGTCACTAACCTCTTCCGGGTGAGGTGGCGTAGTGCCTGCTCGTTGCCTTTGCCCGTGCACTACACCACCCACCGTGTGTGTGCTTCGACCTTAACAGCTATCAGCGGATGAAAGTGATGAACAGCCAGTCAACACGTGAACAGGAAACAGATACACAGCCAATCACACTACAGGAAATGGCGAAAGCCTTCAGTATACGCAAGGGAACTCCAAGTAGCCAAAAGGCGAAGATACTAATTCTCTCCCCTTTGCGTCTCTGGTGCGTACAAAGCATCTCCGCTCCAGACCAAACAAACGGGCAGCAGACAAAGCTGGGTGGCCACGACTTCTCGTCTCCCGGGCCAGACTGACTGACAGGCTGTAAACGTGTGAGCGAAGAAGCTGATCGGTCGAGATCGGGGTCTGGCTCCATCCCTCCTCTCTCATCACGAGTCACCTTGTCGTTCACTTGACTGTCTACTAAGTGGTAGCAGCCGCAGCTTAAAAAAAAAAAATCAACAACAGCCGAAGTAGTAGTAGTGTCAAGAACGGAAGAAATTCCAGAAGCAGCAGCAATAGTGACAGCAGCAGTAGCAAATTCAGTTAACCACGTTACTTATTGCCCAGCCTACAAAATAGGGTTATACTGGAGCTGATCCAACGTTAACAACAACGACAGCAACAACAGAAAAAAAAAAAAAAAAAACACTGAGCAGCAGCAGCAACAGATGCTGCTGTGGTAGTAGTAATGTTGTGTTGTATTGCACTCATATTTTTCTGCTTGAAATTTGGGCTGCTCTTCCGAAACGTAGTAGTAGAAGTAGTAGCAGCAGCAGCAGTAGTAGCTGTAGTTGGAGTAGTAGCGGTATGGTGGTGGTGGTGGTGGCAGTGCTGGTGGTGGTGGTGGTGGTGGTGGTAGTAGTAGCAGTAGTAGTAGTAGCAGCAGCAGTGGCAGCAGCAGCAGCAGCAGTAGTAATAGTAGTAGTAGTAGTAATTGTAGTAGTAGTAACAGTAGTAGTAGTTGTTGTAGTAGTAGTAACAACAGCAGCAGCAGCAGCAACAGCATTATACAGAAGCAGCCGTTGCTGTAATGGTGATGATGATATCGGTAATTCGTTACGCGGAAGAGACCTACTCAACAAGATTTCATCAGAACTAACTCACGGTCAGGTCATTTTACACATATTTATGGTGGGTATAAACGTCAAACACACACCACACACACACACACACACACACACACACACACACACACACACACACACACACACACACACACACACACACAGCACACACACACACACGCACACACACACACACACACACACACACACACACACACACACACACCACACACACACCGTTGTTTGCTTGCGGCGAATGTAGTGAGAGAATCTCGGCTGAGGCGTGGGTGGATGATTATTTCCTGTAACCGAAGTTTGGCAAGACAAACACCTTGTCCATGTCCAGTAGCAGCAGATTTAGCAGTAGTTGTTGTGTCATTGATGACGATGAATGAGACGACGACGACCGATCGACGACGACGACGACGAGACGATGACGACGACGACGACGATGATGATGATGATGATGATGATGATGACGACGGCGACGACGACGACGACGAGGACAACAATAACGATGATGACGACGATGATGACGACGACGACGACGACGATGATGATGATGATGTTGCTGTTGTTGTTCTGTGACCAGTAATGTTTGTTGGTGCTTCTAGCCATTCTGATGCTGCCGATGCAGCTGCTGCTGCAGTCTGTTCCCAGTGGTATCAGGTCATCTCAATGAGTGCCAAGAGACCGGAGTTCTGCAGCGGGATAATTACGGTCAGTACATAGGCTTTTGTGAGGATTAGACCACTCTCCGACCAAAATTACTACCAAAGTCTGTGAATTCGGTCCTTCGCCGTAAAATGGTTAACTGTACTCTCTTCCCCCCCCCCTCTCTCTCTCTCTCTCTCTCTCTCTGTTTCTCTCTCTCTCTCTGTCTCTCTCTGTCTCTGTCTCTCTCTCACCCCCCTCTCTCTCTCTCTCTTCACTGGGTGATAGCGGTCTCCCTTGCTTACACATCATGCGCTTTTGCCTGCTTATATATTAGTAGTATGCATGTACGTGTGTGTGCATGTGCGTGTATGTCTGTCTGTGTGTGTGTCTGTCTGTCTGTCTGTCTGTGTCTGTGCGACCGTCTGCCCCGCATATGTGTGCATGCGCGTGAATGTGTTTCCTGACCGCGCACGTGCCGTCGTTTGTCTTTAGGAACGCGTGCCTGCGCCTGTGTATGTGTGTGCAATCATGTGCTTCTGCGGCCTCTTTCCTCTCGCCACATGCCAAGGACCCGGCTGCGGCAAGTGACGGAGCTCTCTGAGATTGGCACACGTTAAGCATCCCACGACTGATAGCCATCAACAAGCCCCAGAGCACTTCTGACTCTTCTGGCAGCATTTGGGCCAGACCTACTGAACCTGGGTAAATGGAGTAGGAAAATGGCAAGTTGTGATGATGGTAGTGATTTTCGATGCGTACACTCAGATTCCGGAGGAGAGAGAGAGAGAGAGAGAGAGAGAGAGAGAGAGAGAGAGAGAGAGATGTGACTGACTGACTGACTGATTGATAGATAGAATATAGATAGATAGATAGATAAACGAACTTTTAAATGATTATATGTAAATAAATAGATAAATAACTAAATAAACAAATAAATAATATGTAAGACGTAAATGAATGACTAAGTGAAAAGGTACATAATACAAACCAAGGAATAACACAGTACTTGTAACAACAGCGATATCAATATGAGATCAGTAACAAACTAAACGACGTCGTTTTCAAAAATTTAGAGAAATGGACTCCTGGAAATGCACTCATAAGACAATAACTGAAAAAAGCAGCAACAACAACATTAACAACAACAACAACAACATCAACGAAAGAAACAAAAACAAACAGTCTTCTTCAAAAAGGCAAAGTCAAGAGCCACAAAATCAAAGCAGACTGATATAGATGTGATCGAGTTGCTACCGGTGATGGTGGTGTGTATTTGCTATAGATTACGTGTGCTGCTTGGATTCAAAATGAGCTGGAAGGATTCACGAGAGAGCGCAGACCTCCGTCAAAGTCAAACGGATCCTGGATATCCCCTTGACCTGGATCCGCATCACAGATCCGCATCAAAATGTATTAGGTTCGTCCGTGCATCATATTCCATCTTTCCATCCAGATTTGTTAAAGTCAGTTCAAACGTTTTGGCGTAGACTCGCTGACAGACAAACAAATAATCAAACTAGCAGGCGCGGATGAAAAGATGGTACCTCCTTGGCGGAGGTACGTAAGACTTCAATTTCTTTTTGTTTTAATCAATAGTCATGCGAGTTTGTTTTCCTTATATTCTGCCTTCCTTCTAATCCATCTATGTGAGCTTTAGCCTTGGTCAGAATGCTACAGTTAGCCAGGACCTGTTTCCCACCCCATACCATCCCCACAACACACTCCTTAACTCCACCCTCACACACACATATTTGTTAAAATTACACATGTATTTGTTAACATTATTTGTAGTGTACAATTATGTGTAGTGTACAATTTCGAGCAGTGAGTATAACAAAGCTGTTTTTTTAAAGTATGTCACACGATGAAATACCTCACAGCAAAATCTCGCAGGCTGACTCCGTTGCACCACAAGACCGACTGTGCAACATGTGCACAACATTGACTGTCGGTAAGCGTGCCTGCTTCTTTTTCTTTATCATCCCAATCTTCAATATTGCACACCACCGATCATGTTGCCATGTTGTCAATCGATCCGAAACAAAGCTTTTTCTATTTTCTTAATCACGTTTGAAATTTGAAGCAGGTCTTTACAGATTTTCAGCTATTTGAGTGACAAGCGAGGCAGACATGCACTACCACCAGCGCCATTCATTCACTCAAGTAGTGTATTTCATCAGACCATAGAATGTTGTTGAATGATTTCACGTGCAAAATAGCATCAAAACCTACTTCCAACAAAAGTACGTCAGTCGAGAAATACGGTGAATACTACCACACTGCACGCTTATTATGAAACAAAATGGTTTGCCACTCTCTTCAGTTTGACATAGCGCATACCTTAAAGCAAGCGCGTGCTATGTGCTGCCTGCTTTTTTCCGTTGCCATTTTGATCCTTACGAGTATTTTCCTTAAAATAATCTGTACTTGTGAAATTCCATCATCAGCTTGGACTGTCTTCGACCACTGTGTGGGGCTACTGTTTGAGTTCATTATTTCCCAGCAGCGAACACACACACACACACACATACACACACACACACACACACACACACACACACACACACACACACACACACACACACACACACACAAAACTGGTTCTCTGCAAAACTTGGGGTCGGTACAGGTGACCAGAAGGAAACTTTTATCGCCTCATGACAATGAGCAAAAATTATAAGAGTTTGAAAAAGGTGGGATGGGGGGAGGGAGGGGAATAGACTGGTTGACAAATACACACATACGTATGTACACCAATCAATAGAAAGTCCATCGCGAGAGACGATGGCATCAATGACACAGTGTGTGAGTTCGCAGCCCAAAGTCGGATGCGAAGATACGATGGGTCAGTTCCCCTCCCCATGCTGACTTGACGCTTCTGGTCCAGATGTTGGAGGCGTCTCTTTTCAAAGACCTGAATTCTATTGTTGACAGCAAGTCGCGCGGGTACTGCGTTCAGGTCTCCCATCCGATCTGAGGAATATCAAAAGCTCATAGGGATGCTTTCAAGCCATGTTCGCGTGGCCCATCAGAGTTTTGTTCGCCAGATGCTAGATCCGCGAGGGAGACTAGCTTTGGAAGTCGTGCGTCAACCACACAGACCACACATTCAACCCACCGGAGTTGAGCCTTCACAATGAGTGCCTCAATACCAGATAAATTTGGTTTGAGAAGCACTTCTGTCTTGGAGAACCTGTCCTTCCAGGAAACGTCTGTGATCTTGCGCTGGCAGTGAAGGTGGAATGGATTTTGAGTTTTCATCTGGTTCCTGAGTTTTCATCTGGTTCCTGCACAGAGTCTATGTTTCACAACCACAAAGAAGGTACTTAATGATCACCACTTTGTAGACAGCCGGCTCGGTGCAGAGTTTTTATGCCATGTTCACCCCACACTCGCTTCCAAAACCTGCCGAAAGAAGCACCCACCCTTGCAAGTCTGTTGAATACTTCTTTGTCCGTTATCATCATCAATGTCGTCGTGGTCATCACTGCTTTAGTCGTCGTCATCGTCCCCAATTTTTTTCGTGTTCTTTTGCCATCCCATTGTCATGTCATGTACGCAGCTAGACCCCCGCCTCTCTCTCTCTCTCTCTCTCTCTCTCTCTCTAGCTGGACTCAATAGAATTGACAACACGCACGATGGTTTTCCTCTTCAAAGCAAATCTCGAGCGTCGTGCAGTCAGCAAGTTTCCACAACTATGGCACTAACGCACACAGTATACACCCAGGCCTGGACGATACATTCTCTTGGCCCTCTTGACAGACAGAAGCACGGACGCGGGGTTTTATTGGCAATTACTTCTGGCCATCTGATGCTGAGGACGCACCTAGAATACATGTTGATAAATGCCTTAAGATTGTGTGTATTGAACTTCGTAGTTCTCTAAGGCTCCTAACCATATTAAACGGAACAGACTTCATATTTGGGTTGAAAATTGTGATCTCGGTCCGGACCAAAAGGGTTGACATTCACTTTCATTTTCTGCTATGTATTTTAATGATCTACAGTATACACACTAGAAAGGGAGGCAAGAGATATTGGATGGGAAGGAGAGATTGAAGACCTGGTGCTACAAATTGTATAATAAGTGTGTTGAATAACAGATGATCTGCAGCGAGTGTTAAACGCCATGTCAGAATGAAAGCAGTTGTGTTTTCAAGAGGGAAGATCCACAATATCCCATAGTTTCAGTGTAGAGGATAAGATATCGAGGAAGGCTTTTGCTTCCAATATTTGGGTGTTCAAATAATCGATGAGAACAAGATCCGTGTGGTACAGAAACAACTGTAGATCAAGTTCAAGAATCGTGTTTGGCCTTTTAAGAAATAGCGAAAGCTAACGTTATCTTTATGTATTTATGAAATTTAATATGAGGTAGGGAACAGTAAACAGTAAATGACAAACAAGTAGGATAACTCTTGTTCCCAGGACAAATTGATTACGGGCCCATAACTCCAAAAGACCACGATAACAAATCTTCTAGAACAAATGACATCACACAGCGCACAGAACGAACAAGTTTGGGATGTCACCTTGTTTGTTCTGCGTGCTATGTGTGGCGATTTGGTGTCGCAAGCAGCATTCGTTTGGAGTTATGGGCCTGTAATTAATGAATCGTGGGAACAAGTGTTACTCTACTTATTTGTTATTTATGTATTAAAGTTGCACTATTTGACATAATTATTATTTGATAGCTGAATAATTATTGTTCCCATACTATTACATGATTGTGAGCTTTGGTGCCCAACAACGACGAAGTCAGCGACAAAATTACAGCTACGTTTACACAAGATGATCCTGAAAATGAACAAAGCCATACAGTTATAAACAGTAAAACGGCGACACTGGACAATTACCTTTAGAAATTCAAAATAAAGACATACTGTTCTGGTTCATCCACCTCTGTTTGCTGTGTGTGTCGGTGACATTCCCCGATTGTTCAGTATGGACGTCATAACAGCCCACCCACCCTCCTCTCTCCTAACACCCCCCCCCCCCCCCCCCCCCCCCCCCCCCGGTTCACGACGCAGAAAGCAGCAGAAGGGGAGGAGAGAAGAAGAATATAGAACGTCAACAACATCCCTCCATCCCTCGGTCGTAAAGTTGACTATTCAAACGCAAATTTTCGTCGCCCGTTCCACGCCCGTTCTCTGACGGCCCGACACGGCTCCGGCCAGTCCCACAGTGAATGCGGAATGTCAACTGTATTAGTTCGGACGACTTGCCACCAAAGCGGCCCCGCGCCCATCAATAAGGAGAGCGGGGGCCGGCGCGGGGGCCCAAGGACAGGGGAGACAAGCGAGAGCTAAGATTGCACGAGGCACGAGGGAGCGGGCGCGAGCCGCCGAAACGGGACCCTGTCGGTCCGAACAGGCAATTGCACAACTTATGAATCATAGATTGATTATCAGGACAGGGACGGTCGGCGTGCTGGAATTGCTGCCCCGTTTTTTTGTCGTTTTCAAACCGGCGAGGAGGAGGAGGGAGGAGAGAGACGGTTAGAGATTTTGGCCGGACAAATGGGGTAGGGTGGGCGGGTGGAGGTTGGGGTGGGGTGGGTGGAGGTAGGAGCGTATGTGTGGCAGGGGATTGTGCTGGTGGTGGTGGTGAGGGTGATGGTGGCAAGGAGATTGTGGGAAAAGAAGGCAGGGAGGTGGGGGAGGAGGTTTTCCCGGATGGCTCCATCCCTTTCCCTTCCTCCCCCTCCCTTAGTCCAGCCCCTCTGCGTCAACCACACACACACACACCACACACACACACACATGCATGCACGCAAGCACGCGCGCGAACACACACACACACACACACACACACACACACACACACACACACACACACACACACACACACGCCGCTTCTTCCGGCCCCTCTCTTCTGTGCTGATCGATCGTGTGAGGAGACAGTGATTGAAGGCGGGCAGTCCTCATCGCTGCTGACAAAGGTAAAGGCCGTGGAGGAGGGGCAGGGGGAGGAGGAGGGGGAGGAGGAGGAGGAGGATCATTACAGGCAGGAGGACAAGGCTACAGCTGAAAAGGTTGATAATGGTGACGAGAGCGAGGAAGAGGGTAAAGACTTTTCCCCATTTGAACCGAAATAGCGCAGGGGTGACGACAAAATGTAACAGCTTTAAGATTTGTACAGGTCGTTAAACATGCCATTAACAACAGCAATGTTGTTACTCAAAGTAACTTAAGCCATGGCGTTCTGGCGCACATAACGAGTTTGACCCACAACCATCTCGACCCCCACACCTTCCACCCCCACCAAACCTTCCACTCCCACCCACCCCACCTTCGCCGCTAAATTTTTTTTTTTAATTTGTAGCTCTGTATGTGGAGGGGTATTAGCATCGTTTTGGACAATTTGAACCTTAAACGATCCCAATGTATCTCTTTATCGGCATCGTAAGTAGATGAAGAAACACTGGCATGAAAATCTCATAAATGATTAATAATGGATAACATATAAAGTAACTTCCCTGAAAGGCCTCTATTCCCTCTGTGGTTGATTTTTAAACCAACTGTTGAGGAGATATTTCGTCATTTGAGGTGCTTTCATCTTCAAGATACTGTTTTCTTTTCTTTTTTTTTTTTTTTATGTTCTTTTTTTTTTTTTCTCTTTGGGTTTCTTTCATGTGCTGATAACTTCTTTTCTCACAATCAGTCTCTAATTTTAACAACGGAATCAAATTACACATCGTCCTTGCCTGTACACGTAAATACCGCGCGCAATCGTGGATCGTTGTTTCTGCGTTGGCAGCCATTTTGAATCTAAGACGAGGCTGCGTGACATATCCGACTGGGAATTCTCTCCTGGACTTCACAGCGGTTTCGTCTTTCTTGAGTACTCGTCGGGATTGCTCTGTACGTAACATAGACTGTTTAGCGTGCAAAGAGCTGCAAGTTTTCGACAAGATGTGTAGCAAGAATATAGAAGCTGGGATGCTTGTGGTTTCCCTTCAACCTATTGACCGTATTGAGGAAGAGCTATGATCGAAACGTTGTATTGTTCAATATCTGAATAAGTATCTCGCATCCTTTCTTCTTTTACAGGCTAGATTCTGTAATTACCAAATTGTTTTTAATTTCCACTTCACTTTGACACAGATGTTCACTTTGAACGTTATTGATTGCACGAAAAGAAACCAGATAAAATGCATGTTATTCACTCTCCGTTTTCATTTTTGTCAGTTTTCTTCACAAAGAAGGTACTGGCATATCGTTGTATCTGTGACGACAGTTCACTGTGCAGGTACATGTTCGGAGGGTCATGTTTTGGGGCACTGAGCAGAGGTCAGTGAGGTTAATTTTCTGTGATGACCAATAATGGCAAGGGCGGCGATGACGACAGGTGTGAAGCTGACTCAAGACTCCAGAAGCGTACTTGCTCCTCATTCAACGAAGAATTTGCGGTCACTTCACGAAAGTAAATGGAGGAACATGAGCATACATCAAAATGACTCTGTGACTAATCTATGTCTCACTTTTCTTGTAAAAATGAAAAATGCTTTCCCTTTCCCATCACTACCTGTGACTAAATGTCTCACTTTGTTGTAAAAATGAAAACTGATTTCCCCTTTCCCCTCACTACGTTCTCTCTCCTCTTAATAAAAACAAAACAAATGCTCATGCACGCACACAAATCTTTGCTGCAGTTTCTCTCTCTCTCTCTCTCTCTCTCTCTCTCTCTCTCTCTCTCTCTCTCCTCTCGTCGCCCCTGCCCATCATTCGTCCCCGAACGTACATATGATGCGCTGGACACGTGCATTCCCGTCAAAGAAAAGCCGTCCCTGAGTATCGTTTGAAAAAAATCGACATGAAATAAAACAATAAGAGCAATACCTGCCACTCCCCTAACAATCACGTGCACACATGCTACCACCCACAAGAGATTTCTACAAACAAGAATTCTGAGCTCATTCTGTGGACACTGATGTTGGTCTGAGACTCTAAGACAGTGACAGTGATCACAATTCTCTCCATGATGTGTGACCTTACACTAGGAAAGGAGCCGTCTTCACCCCATCGTATTTGCGGCGGAAATGGGAGACAGGGATGCCATGGTTTGTTTGGCGAAATCTGGTCAAAACGCATGCTATGACGCTTCCTGTGCACGCTGCTAGCTGTATATTCTTATACACTGCCCCCAAATAAGAAAAAAAAAACAGAAAGAAAAGAGAGGCAGGTCTTGGTTTCATTTGAATATAGTTCAGGCCTCGAGAAAATCATTAGGAAAAAACTCAGTTGCTGTACAAATGATCTGTAATCCTTTGACGGCCTCGAAGGTTTGACAGTATATGTGTGCATAATTCGATTTTT
>CM065722.1:35459375-35464375 GCA_033310375.1 Conus canariensis | reverse complement strand
CAGCCACTAAACCGTGCATGAAAACAGCCCTAGTCACGCCGACCTCTCCTGGCCGACTGAACCACACCCAGGCATTTGCACATTCTTAAGCACACACACACACACACACACACACACACACACACACACACACACACACACACACACACACCTCTATCAAAAGCTCAACTTATTAACAAGCTAAATAATTTAGCTAATACAAACTAAATGAAATAACCAAACAAAAAAAGACAGACATTCCGTACGTTTTCAAATACGATCAAACTTTTCTATCATTACCAACACCACCATCAACACCACAAGGCAAAAGATACAAACCACCACACAGAACAAATAAACAGCCCCTGTCTGAGCCACTAAACCACACCCAGTGCCATTCCTCCACACAGGACTGGTCAGAAGGGGCTGACGGCAGGGTCAACCTGGTCCTCCTCTATCTCCACTGCTGTTACTTCATCATCCACAAACAGGATTAGCATCAACGTCATCCCTCGCCCTGTCCTGTCCTGTCGGCCTGCAGTGGCACCAGACCTCGTCAAAGGGGGAGGGGGAGGACCATTAGGGGGTCAGGGGTGAGATGGGTGTTAGAGGGAATGGGGAGATGAGGGGCTCATAAAGAGGTAAAGGGGAGACAGAAATGGATGGAGAGAGAGAGAGAGAGAGAGAGAGAGAGAGAGAGAGACGAGAGAGAGAGACAGAGAAGAGACGAGAGAGAGAGAGAGAGAAAAGAAGAGAAAGAGAGTGTGCCCGACAGACAGACGTAGACATGGCGATGTCGTAATTTTAGAAACACGCTGGTAAGTGAAGATATAACTAGGAAAAAGGCTATAAGGGATTACACATAAACATGCGCACATACATAATACACGAGCGCCATTGGGGGCGATCATGGCGCGCACGCGCGCGCACAACACCACACACACACACACATACACAACACACGCACACACAGTCACACACAAGCGCGCGCACACGCTCACACATACATGCACACACAAATGCACGCATTCACTCAGGCATTCTCGCATGGACACATGCTCACATGCACAAAGGATATGCGCATATAGAACCACACAACACACACAACACACACACACACACACACACACACACACACACACACACACACACACACACACACTCATCACACACACACCTCTGTCAAACAGCGAACTAATTAACTAGCTAATAATTTAGCTAATTGCCAACTAATAAATAAGCGAAACCAAAAAACAGACATTCTGTACGTTTTCAAATGCGTTCAAACTTTTCTATCATTACCAACGCCACCATTGTCACCACCATAGGCAAAGTATTGAACCACCACACAAACAATACAACAGCCCTACCTAAGCGGACCCTGTCTGAGCCACTAAACCACACCCAGTGCCATTCCTCCACACACAGGACTGGTCCAGAAGGGGCTGACGGCAGGGTCAACCTGGTCCTCCTCTGTCTCCACTGCTGTTACTTCATCATCCACAAACAGGATTAGCATCAACGTCATCCCTCGCCCTGTCCTGTCCTGTCCTGTCGGCCTGCAGTGGCACCAGACCTCATCAAAGGGGGAGGGAGAGACTGCCAGGGGGTGAGATGGGTAGGAGAGGGGGATCGGAGGAGGATGGGGCTGGCACAAGGCGACGGCAAAGAGAGAAATATTCACACAGACTGACAGACAGACAGAGACAGAAACGGAGATGTGACAGTGGCGGACACAAAAACACACACGAGGTAGAGAGGAAAAAATATTTAAGGAAAAGCATTAAAAGGCATCACACGTATTTAACCGCTCTCCCTCATCTCCCATGCACGCAGAAACACACTTGCGCACACACCCTTGCGAGCACGTGCACGCACACACTATCCCGAGCGCGCGGGGAGGGGGGAGGGGGGGCACGCTATCACACACACACACACACACACACACACACACACACACACAAAACACACACAGAGAGAGAGAGAGAGAGAGAGAGAGAGACAGAGACAGACAGACAGACAGACAGAAGACAGACAGAGAAAGAGACACAGACCCGAGACAGAGAGTCCTAAAGCCACAAGACTCAGAAGGGATGCAGGGACAGTGTATGAAAGCGTAACGATTTGTCTCCTGTCACACCGCTGCAAGAGGAATGGCACCCTGTCCCACAGAAGGCAACGAACCTGACCAGAATTATACCTCCCCCTTCATTTTCGCCACCGGAACAAATAGCAAACAGCAGGGCCTTTCACCGAAAACGCCAAGGGGTGTTATTGCAGATTAATGCTTCCCCTCCGACTCCCAATCCGAAGATCACATATCCCGTTTCCGAATAATTTTTCACATAGACATTCCAATATGCCTCAATGATTTTCTCTCTCTCTCTCTCTCTCTCTCTCTCTCTCTCTCTCTCTCTCTCTCTCTCTCTCTCTCTCTCAGCATGATCACCACACACACACACACACACACACACACACACACACACACACACACAAATATATATATATATATATATATATATATATACATACATATACAGACGCGAGCGCGCACGCATGCACGCACGCAAGCACACACACACACACACACACACACACACACACACACACACACACACACACACACACACACACAAGTATAAGCACGCACATTATGCATGCAGTGTAATCACACACACACACACACACACACACACACCCGCCGCACGCAGCGCAGCACGCACGCACCACAGTTCGCACGCACGCACGCACGCGCGGCGCGCGAGCGTGTCTTCTTCATTTTTCATACTCTTATGACGCATGTCTTCTTCATGTTTCATACTGTTATGACGGCAAATCGTAGGAAGAAGAGGTGGGGGGTGGGGTGGGGAAGGGAGAGTGTGATGGATATATGACAGTCAGGAATCTCCTGATCCCTCTGTCTTGAATCAGCTGCGACAGTAGACAGTGAAGTCCTTTCGGTTGTCCATCCAGCACTGCTCCGATCTGCATCTGGTACAACCAGCCTCCACTGTGCCTTTGAACTGAAGCACACGCCAGGATAACGATCGGAGATATCGACTGTCTGCATCACAGGCGCGCCGTTTCACACTCGTGTTGTGGCATTTTCTCCCTCTGACTGAACTGTTGGGCTGACTGATCGGGCAAACTTGCTTTGGACGTACACTACCGGCAGTATCTATCCCATGAAAACGGATTGGTCACTCTCGCTGATCGCGAGTTCTGATACAGATTACCTCCCTTGCTTATTTTCGAACATCATCTATTACTGGGTGATGCAAGTATTCACCGTAAGGTCCTTGCATTAAACTGGAGACAAACACTGGCTACGGGAGCCGACGTAAATATTTACCTTAAGTTCCGTGTATTAAGATGGAGGAACTTTGAAACATGATCGCACGGAGATATCATATTGTACATTGTATGTGTTGAACTGCTACCAAATACAGATACTAGCCTTAAGTTCCTTGCCTTAATGGGCGGAGAATCCACCTAAAGCATGTCAAATATTTCTTTTTCTACACATGGATTTGTTTTTGCACCAGATCTTCTGTCAGTGTCCACCTCTTGGATCCACAGAGAAGGAGGATGTGTATCAGCAGCCATCGTCTTCTCTGTGAAAACTAACAGCCATGGTTTTCCATTTGATTGAATAGGCCAAGTTTCGTCTTGTCCTCCTTTGCTGATGGGCCATGTATGTCCATCGCTGTAGATTGATGTTGTGACCATGACATATTGTTGTCAATGTTACATTTTGTCGTGGTCTGCTATAAACGCAAAGGCTTTCTCCGAAGTCGATGAAGCTGTGGTAGAAATGACCTTGATACAGAGTTGTTTCGTTCTGACCGTTCCCCTATTCCGCAAAGATCTTTTCTATATTTTCTTCATGTCTGTTCAACAGTCCTTTCAACGGTTTTATGCCAGTGTGACAGATGAATATTATTGCTCTGTAGACATCCTGTAAACTGTTTGGAAAAGTCACAGGGTTTCTGTCACGGACAGAAACATCAGTAGTGAGTGTGTCTTTTCTTTTGACCACTGTTTTGCTTCCCATAGCCTCTGACCGACAGTGAGTGGTTAAAGCCTTGATGGCGTTTGGCCCTCGGTGTTTCAATGGTTCTGCAGATACATTGTCTATGAGGCTTCACTTCTCTTGCCAAAACATGAGCATCCCAGATCCCGCCCTAGTCTAGAATATAGGTAACTTGTGTCAGCTCGCACTTGTACATTTCCTGACAGTACACAAAACCTTCTTCATATATATACTGTGTTGTGCACTCTCATTATAGGAGCAACGGATTTCATGTTGAGTTTAGCGCCAGAAGTCTGAAAGCTAGAAACAACGGAAGTTCGGCTAGATTTGTCAAGATAACCCTCCACCTGTTTCACTTTTGTTGTTGTTTGTTCTATTGGTGCGGCAAATGAATGGAAACTGGTGTTAAAAAAAATGTACGAGCGCGCGCGCGCGCGGTGTGTGTGTGTGTGTGTGTGTGTGTGTGTGTGTGTGTGTGTGTGTGTGTGTGTGTGTGTGTGTGTGTTCTAATGATATTCTATCCATTCATAGAAAACGCCGTGCATGCACACATAATGAACAGACTTTATTGCTTCATATGAAAGATCGTACGCAGAACTATGACCAACCAGGCGATTGTAAACTCTAAACACTCGATGCAGCAAAGCTCAGAGTTCTCTAAAAAATACTTAAGATTTCTACGTGTTACAACCCTCTCTCTCTCTCTCTCTCTCTCTCTCCTCTCTCTCTCTCTCTCTCTCTCTCTCTCTCCCCCACCACACCACTCCCGCCCCTTCAGACTCTTAAAAAGAATTCCCGTCAGAAGACAATCCTACGGGGAATCGCTAAGCAGCATGGTGCAGAGTAATTCTGGTGCTGCTAGCTAAGCCATGTTCTTATTCAACATAAGCAGAGCACAACGTACTGATATTCCCACTGATAACAGCAAACGATCACCTTTGGAATCAGATTCAACGACAGTTCTCCATGAACGGAATGCGACTGGGCA
>CM065722.1:35419375-35439375 GCA_033310375.1 Conus canariensis | reverse complement strand
ACACAACATTGTTATTTAAAGTAATACGATTATGGAGTGAAAGCTACTTTTTCTTTTAAATTCTCAAGCCAGATAATGATTGCCATGGTTGTCGACAAAATACTTAATCAGCTGTTTTCATGTTTTTTTCTCCTCTCTGACAGCTTGACGTGAAACTTGATACTCGAAAATGGTACCGTGACCTTGTCGTTATCCAATCTGATGAATAGCAATCGTCTGACATCTAAAACCTATGGCACTTGTCTCATCAATCATCAGTTCCTTTTTTCAAATATTTTCAGTCAACGCTAATTGAGTGTATTGGCAAAGCCATGTGGGTAAAACATCCAGAAGCTTCAATCCAAATAGTCCATATCAACTATTTCTCTTGTTTATTGTCATTACAATAGATGATTCAAGTTTTTACACGTAGTGAAAACTTGTCCGTAGATACGACGATGAGTAGAAACTGTAGTCTTTGGTACCTAGCTCGGCAGTAAGACATAACCTGACAAAAAGTGGTCCTTCAGCCAGCGTGGGAATGAAATATGTCAGGAATGATTGAGTCAGGCAATCAATCATACAGAATCACGTGCATTACTTCAGGAACTCATAGGCACGCAACGTTGTTATTTCAAATAATAAAATTACGGAGTAAAAATTTGTTTTGTGTTTAACTCTGAGGCCAACAATGATGACTGTCACAGTTGTCAACGGCTGTCAGCGAAAGACGTAATCAACTGTTTTCATCGTTTTCTCTTCTGTGAGAACTGGACCTAATCTATGGAGAGGGTGCTGTAAATTTGCCTGTACCCAAACAGAATACAATTAATTATCTGTTACCCAAATCATAGTGCTTTCCCCACCAGTCATTGGTTCCTTTTTCTATATAGTCTCACTCAGCGTGAATCATGTGTATTGCCGGAGCCGTGTAGGAAAAATGTCCATCACTTTGGATCCATAAACTCCAAATCAGCAATCTGTCTTGTTTACAGGTATCATAAGGGCTTATTCAAGTGTTATGCTCGGTGAACACTCACCAGAAGACGTCGTGATGGAAGAAAGAGTCAATCTATGGTACCTAAGCTCAGTGCAAAGCTATACCTCAGCCTGCATTGGTGCTGCAGCCTACACAGTGAAAAACGGTCAAGTCAGGCAATCAATCATACACAATTGTGTCTGCTCCAGTCACCGCTTTGGTGTACAGAGACCTAAGCCCTGTACTGCTGAGAACGCGGGATTATGAGATCTGGTTGCTCGGGGGCGAGGTGCAGGATAAGTATGTGCGTGCGTGCGTGCGTGCGTGCGTGCGTGTCGTGCGTGTGTGTGTGTGTGTGTGTGTGTGTGTGTGTGTGTGTGTGTGTGTGTGTGTGTGTGTGTGTGTGTGTGTGTGTGTTTCTGCCTGTCTATCAGCCTGTCTGTGTTTTCGTGCATGTGTGCGGGTGTATGTGTCTGTGTTTGTGTGTGTGAGTGAGCATGTGTGCGTGTGAGTGAGCGGTGTGTGTGTGTGTGTGTGTGTGTGTGTGTGTGTGTGTGTGTGTGTGTGTGTGTGGTGTCGTGTGGTATGTAGGTTGGTGGTTGGTTGGGTGAGTGAGTGGGTGGGCGAGTTCCCGCGCGTAGATGTAGTAGCAGTGCTGCTTTCATATAACATCTTTTCACCAAACATGTGATATTAAAAGAACGCGCATATATGTTTTGGTGAGTTGAGGGGCGAGTTGCATGGTGATTGTTGTGGGTGTGATTGGGGTCTGCGGCAAGAAACACTGCTGCGTTGGTTTCGATCAGACTTAATCCTTTTGACCCCTTTATTATATCGAAGGAAAAGAGAGAGGAGAGAGAGAGAGAGAGAGAGAGAGAGAGAGAGAGAGAGAGAGAGAGAGAGAGAAGGACAGAGGGGACAAGAGAGCACACACATCCGCGCACGCGATAAACACACACACACACACACACACACACACACACACACACACACACACACACACACACACTCACGCACGCACGCACGCACGCACGTGCGCACACACACAACACACCACGCACCACACACACACACACACACACACACGCGCGCGCGCGCGCGCGCGCGCACGCACCCCCCACACCCACCCACCCCCACCCCCACACGCACAGAGAGGTACCAACGCATGTATATATATATATATATATATATATTATATTATATATATACATACATACATATACATACCCTAAAGAGATGAACATTTTTCATCTGATCTAATATGTTATGGAGGAACGATTTTCAACAAAATTTCCGGTGTGTTTTAAAGGGTTGTGTGGGTTAGTTTTGTTTTTGTAATGACTTGTGAGTTGACTTCAACGCGGTGACAGCCCTGATATGGGTGATATGCAACATTACCTTACCTACGCAACCCCCCCCCCCCCCCACCCACACACCACACACACACACACATATTTTTTTTTTTTTTTTTTGACCCAACAAATCTAATTCTCTGAGTACATTCCTATGTTGAGCTGACACTAACAACTAACTCAACACATTCTGAAGACTGAAGGATATTCTAGATGTACTATCACCGTCAAATTAACTCAGTAAAAAGTGTTATGTTTCTTTTCTCTTTTTTCTGCTTCTGAAATCTGAACTGAACGCCCCGTTATCAGCTTTCCACTTCAAAATAAGTCAGGAAATGAAAGGGCTCCAAACGGAAATTGAAGAAAGAGAATAAAACTTAATTCATTTACTTGACCACCAGACTAAAGGAACGAACAAATTACGGACAGATTAGCGACGCGTTTCGACCTCATGGCTTCGGCAAGTAAATAAGGTAGACAGAAAAAAAAAGACTTTTCTGAAACGGATGGTCAGTTTACAATGAACTGGAAATGTGATACGATTTTTTTCATCATTTTTTTAAAATCATGGTCTTGGAATATGCAATACATGCAACATTTATTTGAGAGACGCATATATTACACATAAAGAATAAACGTCAATTTTCTCAGCTAAAAAGACCGACCACATCACTCCACGTTTGCGCTCTCTTCACTGGTTGCCGATTTATGCGCGCATTCACTGTAAAGTCGGTACTCTGGCCTACACCTCCACTGCAGGCGGTGCCCCTGACAATCTGTCAGATGTTCTTCATATGTACGTATCTCGGCGCCAACACCGATCCTATTTCAATTCACCATGGCTCCCGGCTTCTCGCGTATAGATCAAATCCTTCAGTGAATCTTCGTTTCCTGCTCCATCTGTCTGGAATCGCACAATCTTCGCCATTCCATTTCGCTTAAATCTTTTAACACTGCTGGTCTTTAAAAAGTGTTTCTAAAGGCCTATTGCTATGACAAGACTTTCAGTTATCGTGTATGATGATTTGTGTGTCCGCGCGCGTATTTGTGTGTGTGCGTGCGTGCGTGCGTGCGTGCGTGCGTGTGTGTGTGTGTGTGTGTGTGTGTGTGTGTGTGTGTGTGTGTGTGTGTGTGTGTGTTGTTTGTCTGTATGTCTGTGTGTGTGTCTCAGTCTGTCTGTCTGTCTGTCTGTCAGAGAGAGAGAGAGAGAGAGAGAAGAGAGGGGGGGGGGGGTCCGGCGAGTGTGCGCGTACACTAGTATTGTCAAATGTATTGATGCCTTTTTCTTCTTTTTTACTCTTTAGCTTATTTTCCTTTTGTCATTTGACGTGTGATAATGTTTTGATGAATGCTGCTTACCAAAGTGTATTAAGTGTATAGTAAGGTCCTTTGAGCTCCTAGACACGGAGGAAAGAGTTCTAGATATGACAATTACCAGCATCATTATCATCAACATCATCCTCTTCATAATCCTCATCCTCATCATAATTATTGTTGTTATAATTATCATCATTATTATTGTTATTATTATTATTATCATCATTATTAGTAGTAGTAGTAGTATCATCGTCATCATTATCATTATGAATTCTCGTTATTTCATATTAGCAGTGGGCTTAACCAAAATATCAGATAGTTATTCCTGATCATGCGTGCCGATGACTCGTTTCTCTCTACCCTTGTCCACCTCTGTCTCTGTCTCTCTCTGTCTCTGTCTCTCTCTTTCTCTCTCTGCCTGTCTGTCGCTCTGTCTGTCTGTCTGTCTCTGCCACTGTGTGTGTGTGTGTGTGTGTGTGTGTGTGTGTGTGTGTAGAGAGAGAGAGAGAGAGAGAGAGAGAGAGAGAGAGAGAGAGAGCCAGCGCACACACACACACACACCTGTACGTTAGCTTGTTCGATGTGCATGTGCATGCGTTTCTTTAGGTATAAACGTGCGCGCGCGGTGTGTACGTGTGCGTGTGTTGTGTGTGTGATGGTGTGTGCGCGTGCATACGTGTATGTGTGCCAATATCTATCTATCTACCTATCCATCTTTCTACCTATGTGTGGTGTGTGTGTGTGTGTGTGTGTGTGTGTGTGTGTGTGTGTGTGTGTGTGTGTGTGTGTGTGTGGAGAGAGACAGACAGACAGACTGACAGAGTCACAAAACAGAGACGGAGACAGTGAGAGAGAGATCATAATGTGGGTATACATGTATATATGCGTATGCGCACCCATACGTGTGTTCGTGCGTGCTTGCGTGCGTGCGTGCGTGCGTGGTGTGTGTGTTGTGTGTGTGTGTGTGTGTATGTGTGTGTGTGTGTGTGTGTGTGTGTGTTGTGAGAGAGAGAGAGAGACACACACACACACACACACACACACACACACACACACACACGGACAGGTAGACGAGCAGACATACAAACATTCTGACAGGGACAAGCAATTCTTCAGACAGGCAGCTTAACGACAACCAACAAATGAAGTCCAGTCGCGAGCCATCCGCTGTCCACTCCCCACGTCTCCGAACCCGATCGTGACTCTTGGACCGTCATCACAGAACACGTGTGAACAAGGGCGTAGCCTCAGCTCATAACACTTAGTTACAAGTTGACACCTCCCTCTAGGGACAGAGTCACGAGCTTCCCCTGCACCATCCCTTATCCGGCTCAATCAGATAAAAACAAACATGCCACCACCACCACCACCACCACCACCACCACTTACCCCCCTCCCTACCCTCACCCCACCCCCTGCCCACACCAGCATCACCACACCAACACGTTTCCTCCACTCCAGCCACAGTGACGACAACAGGTATGACGCCATGGCCTTTCCCCTCTGTGTTACGTCACACCATCTTGACCCCAGACGGGGGAGAGGACGTGGGGGACGCGAACAGTCGGGAGGGGAAGGGGGGGGGGGGAGGCTCAACGTGATTTGAACCACCTGCCATGACTCGTAGCGAAACAAAGCTGGTCCCATTTCTTCGACAGAGGGTGAGTGAGGGGAGGAGTGGTAGGAGGAGACGAGGCGCGGAAAGGAAGAGTTAGAGAGGTGGAAGGGGGGAAGAGGAAGGGGGGGGGAGGGGGTAGGGAAGGCTGTCCAACGTTGTTGACAACTTGTCACTTGTCGGCGAGAAGTTCCTGCTCACACTGAGACAAGGTGTAACGAATGTCACGTGCTGAGCCCTCCCCTCCTCCTCCTCCTCCCCCCCCCCCCCCCCCCCCCCCCACTCTGGGTTGCCCCGTCGTTCCCTGCTGGGATGGCTATCTCTGGGTCTTGCACACGGACAGGAGAGGGGCCTCTCTGTGTGGGCCATCCTGTGTCGTCTTCAGCCTTGCACACTTAACTTCCACCACCACCTCATCGATTGACGGGCCAACCCTCTCTCCAGATTGAGATCGTTTGTAGCGAGTGACTGGCCGGGACTGGAGAGGAGAAGAAGGGGGTTAGAATGGGACGAGTCTTGTGGATAGAGTCTTTGTTGAGAGAGAGAGAGAGAGAGAGAGAGAGAAGAGAGAGAGAGAGAGAGAGAGAGACGGACAGACTGACAGACAGATAGACAGACAGACACGTACGTATCTATACGATAAGTTTACAGAGTAGACAAGCTGATGGCTTCTTCAAGCCTTGCGTCCCACCCCCATCCTTCCCCATCCAAAATCACAATTCCATTGTCATTTTTTTTTAATAAGAGATAGTTAATGACAGGAGCAGGTTTAACAAAACTAAAAAAAAAAAAAACCACACTCACCACGCCGCATTTTCGTTAAGTCAGAGATAAGATGAAAGTATTCATTCCCAAGGCTGGCACCTAACAGTTCGTTTATTCTCACCAAACTCTGGCCCCGAATATGTAATGAATGAATACGATCGACCTCCTCCCCACCACCAGTAATAGATAAATCAAAAATAAATAAACAAATAAATACATGATTAGAAAATAAAAAGAAAAATGAAAAAGAGAGGGAGAAGGCCATGGTTCTGCGCTTATGCTGAGACAGAGAGACAGACAGAACAGACAGGCAGACAGAGGTGGAGGCATCTATAAATACAAGAATGAATACATAAATAATTTTTTTTTAATATTTGAAAACAGAGAGGGAGAGGCCATGTTTCTTCATTTATACAGAGAGACAGAACGACATACAGAGACACAGACAGGCAGACAGAGGTGGAGGTACCTATAAATAGGTGTGGGTGAAGCGAGGGGTCGAGGAAGTCCTCCTATCGCCCCAGGAGGGGGCTGAGGGTGGGAAATGGAGAGGGTGGGTGGGGGGAGGGGGGTGGGAGGCTGTGCAGAGAGAGACGAGTCTGACTTGAAACGACTGCACCGCGGGAGACGGAGAGGTTCAAGCGGGAGGGTGGTGACTGCTCAGATAACTGTCATTAACTGCAGCAGAGAGAGCAGCAGAGGACTGGGGGAGACGAAGTGTGTGTGTGTGTGTGTGTGTGTGTGTGTGTGTGTGTGTGTGTGTGTGTGTGTGTGTGTGTGTGTGGTGCAGCAGGGGTGAGAGGAGTGGGGGCGGGAAGAAGGGGGAGGTAGCCGGCAGGCTGTTGGAGAGGAAGGTGGATGGATGGATGGATGGGTAGAAGGTGACTTGCCACGGGATCTTTGAGCTGCAGGAACCTGAGAAGGAGTCCTGTGCAAAGTTGTGTGTTGGCAACACGATTGATGCCATGAGGACGAGTCTAGAGGAGTGAGTGAGTGAGAGAAAGAAGGGGAAAAGGGGACATGGGGTTGAACTGGGGTGGGGAGAGGCTGAGGGGGGAGGGGGTACTGAAAGGTGGAGGGGAGGGCAGGCTTAGCTCCATTCAGGTTTAACGTTCACGCGCAGCTTTGGTGATATGGCACACAGTGGTAACCATCACTGGACAGTGGGGAAACATGTCTTATGCTAACACTACACTACACCACCAGAACCACAACACGCTAAGACGGGTGCTAAACATGGCCATTTTAAATTCAGGTTCAGTGTAATTCGAACTTCCAACATTTGACTGTGAATTCAGTGCTCCAACCACTCAACCAACCCGTGAGAGGGGCAAAATTCCTCAATTCTTTTATTTAAGGATTATCAGACATCAAAACTCGAATTTTGATTATTTTGAGGAGTAAAATCCCCAAACCTCAGTCGCAGATTCTGAGGCAATCCAACTTGAATCTTGATCAATTTTGAGTGCAGGATCCCCAGCCGTCAATAAAGGATTATCAGGCATTAAAACTTGAATCTTGATCATTCTGAGCGGCAGAATCACACTTAAACTTTTAATTCATGTCCCTGATCCCTGTGGTTACAGGGGAGTTCATAAGCCAATGGAACTAATGAAAGAAGTGACGAAGCAGTCACAAATAGCTGCGATCTGTTTCTTGACACATTGTCATAATGCTTGCATACTTAAAAACAAACGTTGTGTTGCCTTTTCTCCGGTAGATAAAAATCACGCGCGTGAGCTATCGCCGTGTGCATGCTCTCTCTCTCTCTCTCTCTCTCTCTCTCTCTCTCTCTCTCTCTCTCTCTCTTATATATATATATATATATATATATATATAAATGACGGAAGAATTGTTAGCCTACACTTGTTTTCACCCATATATGCTTACACACACACACACACACACACACACACACACACACACACACACACACAATAAAATATATATATAATATATATATATATATATAAGCAACAGAATGAAACAAGCCATGCCAGAGCTCCCCATAGTAGGAGAAAGAATTCAACTAGTCTACGAAACATCCTGATGCCTTCCATGCCTCCTCCACAAGAACTCTCCACTGACAACCCCGGAAGCCACAGATGTACCAGAAAACGCTGTGTCATCTGTAAGGAGCATGTAGTAAGACACGTCAGTTCACCAGTGATGTTAGTTGGCGAGACATTCACCATTCGCCATGACAGGTCCTGCAGCACAAGAAACATCGTGTACCTGCTCTACTGCACCAAATGCAAGGGAGCTCAATACGTAGGAGCAACACGCAACTCGCTCAAACAACGCTTTTACTTACATAGGTCACACATCCAGAACAATACAGGCACCCACATCACACATCATTTCAACATGCACAACCACTCACTTCAAGACATGCGTTGTATGCCAATTGAAAAACAGTACATAGACAGTGACATTCATAGAGACCTCAGGGAAAAATTCTGGATTCGTAAACTACACACAAAGCACCCACAAGGCCTGAACACACATGACTAATTATTAGTTACACGCACTGAGTTCCCTTGCATTTAATAGTGACTCAGTTGTTCCCTCTGGTACAACTAACAAAATGAAAACCTGAGAGAGAGAGAGAGAGAGAGAGAGAGAGAGAGAGAGAGAGAGAAGAGAGACAGATAGACAGAGAGAGACAGAGACAGAGACAAGACACAGAGTCAGAGAGAGACACAGAGAGAGAAAGAGAGAGTGAGAGAGAGGAAAAAAAGGAAAAGGGGGGGGGGGGGGGCTGGAAGTATACTGGTGGGGTGGGGAGCGACAAAATAATAACAGGATGGTGTGTTAGACTTTGCATCACTTGGTGATGACATTACTGTCATGACACAAGTTTTCTTTTAGCATCGACCTGATGACGTCACTCCACTTTTGATTATACAGTCTGTCGTCCTTGAAAAAGAGCAGCCGCTCCAAATATTGGATTATATTTGTTTACATTGCTTGTTTGCCTTTTTACTTCAGTTGTGCTCTCTCTCTCTCTCTCTCTCTCTCTCTATATATATATATATATATATATATATATATATATATATATATATATATATATTACATATTTGACGTTGAGAGACAAAGAAAAGAAGGAACAGACGTGTTCCTTAGCGATGGGACATATTCTCTTTTGAGTTTTTATTCCACAGAGTCGTCCCATGTGTGTGTGCGTGTGTGTGTGTGTGTGTGTGTGTGTGTGCGTGCGTGCTGTGCTGTGCGTGCGTGCGTGCGTGTGTGTGTGTGCGCGTGTGTATGTGTGTGTGTGTGTATGTGTGTGTGTGCGTGCGTGCATGAGTGAGTGAATGAGTGTGTGTGTGTGTGTGTGTGTGTGTGTGTGTTGTGTGTGTGTGTGTGTCTGTGTGTCTGTGTGCTGTGTGTCTGAGTGAGTGAAGGTGCTGTGTGGTGTGTGTGTGTTGTGTGTGTGTGTGTGTGTGTGTGTGTGTGTGTGTGTGTGTGTGTGCATGGCTAGCAGGGTATTTAAGAAGTCAAGTAACATATGATCAGTATGGATTTCTGTTGTTCGTGCAGTCTGTTTAGTGGTTAACAACAGTTCGTTTGTCCCTGCATTTCTTCGTGTCACAATAAACATTTCCGAACCCCGTCGATTTAAAGATTGTTGTCAGTTATGCCAATGTGTGTCTGAATGTGTGTGAACATGTGTGTGTGTGTGTGTGTGTGTGTGTGTGTGTGTGTGTGTGTGTGTGTGTGTGTGGTGTGTGTTGTGTGTGTGTGTGTGTGTGTGTGTGTGTGTGTGTGTGTGTGTACATGCATGCGTGTGTGTGTTGTCTGTCTGTCTATCTGTCTGTCTGTATGTTTGTATGTGGGAGGGACTGAGAGAGAGAGTGAGAAAGTGGAGAAAGGGAGTGCAAGTGTGTGTGGCAGGAGGAACTCTCTCTCTCTCTCTCTCTCTCTCTCTCTCTCTCCTCTCTCTCTCTCTCTCTCTCTCTCTCTCTCTCTCTCTCTCTAAGTGTGCACACATCACAGAGCGAGGCTTTGATCACATTAGCATCCCAGTATATCTTAACCTTTAGACCTTATAGATAGGCCTACGTCAGTCCCAAAGTGATTGCCAATATTGGCGTTCGTCACTTCCGCCAGCTGGAATACCAGAGCCCTTTACTGACAAAACGCCAACGGTTTGTTTTTTTTTTCTTAACTTTCAGCCTCACTCTTTTTATCACGTACAATAAATTCATTAGCGGATATCCGTATCTTGCCAGTTGATCGCCATAAATGTTGCTTCACGCCCTGAACGTGAATCTCAGCCAAGTCATCATTACTTTCCGGAGTCCTTCAACGAAAATAGTCCATGGACAATGTTTTCCACGCATGAGCTTCCCATCCTACAAAGTGCGTGTGTCTGTGTGTGAGACAGCGTGACCTCATTTGCATGTGACCTCTGAACCCTCTACCATTTACAAAGTCCGTTTCCTTCATGTTTTGTCCTACAATTATCCATCTCGGATGCTCAGATTTAACGACATTTTCATGTATGGCTTGGTGGGTGGTTGTGAACACCAATGGCCGTTCGGAGACCATCAGAGCAAAGACATTCCATGGTAAAGGCATTGTTATAGAGAAAAAAAACTTACGACAAGCTTTCTTGCGAACTCAGTAGGTAAACAACGCACCAATCCTTACCAATCACGAGAAACGTTGACGCTGGACGGCCAATCGTTTTGCATGACACATGCATCAGCAGAAATAAATAAAGGACAGAGAAAGCTAGATGAGAAAGAAAAGAGGATCAAACAATCCAGTTTCTGAGTCAGTTCTTTCCAGATCAATATGCAAACCCGTTTGATGATCATGTGACAAGTCACGACAAATACACCTTCACTGACATTAACTGCGGAAGAGAGAGAGAGAGAGAGAGAGAGAGAGAGAGAGAGAGAGAGAGAGAGAGAGAGAGAGAGAGAGAGCAATAATTTATCTAAGAAAGGCCACAGCCTCATTTGAAGGGAGTGAATTTGAAGAGAGTGAATTACAAAAACCGTACGAACAAAGATACTATTCACTGCATAAACGTAACATTTCCATGGCCTATCTACTGCTTCCCATGTCATAAAAATCCTTTTGAATGCCTCACACAAGCACAAAGCAAGGTTACTTGCAAATTTCTTAATCACTAAAACGCGACGGATGTCGATAATACTTTGTTGGGGAAAAAAATTGTCATTGATCTGCAAGCACAAGGCACAAGAAAACATAACAGAGTTCATCTTCCTTAGCAGATGTGCACAAACCACACAGCAGATCAGTTTCTGCGTTGTCATTATATCTTTGACGATGCACAGCAATGTCTGAAACACTGCACCTCAATTTCGTTAAATCAGATTAAATAAATCTGTTCATATTCAGAGACACAGGTTTCCACTTCTTCTAAATGATAACTTTCCAGCAGACTGTATAAAGAAAATCTTTTGCTGTTACGAATATGGATACCCCAGTTCTGCCGTCTACAATTCATTATTCATTGTTTAAAGCCAGACAAAAAGAAAACTCAGAGAGAGAGAGAGAGAGAGAGAAGAGAGAGAGAGAGAGAGAGAGAGAGATTTGATGCATGTTTTGAAAACGGTAACCAAGAACAATCTTGAATCTTTCCGTTTATTAGTTTAAGATAAGTTATCGATACTGGGCTAAACTATCGACTAAAATAATCGACAATAAAACATATTTTCTAAGTAAATGTATACGTCAGTGACGTGTAACGTGACCACTACATGGCAGTCCCACACACAATGCTATACAGACTTCGTCCAGGAACAACTCCTCAAGATAAACAAGTAGGTAACTCTTGCTCCCATGATGAATTAAATATACACGGCCCAATACTCCAGACGAATGTTGCTTACGACGCTGAATCGCCCAGCAGAAATAACAACACAGGGCACACATAACAAACAAGATACATCCTCCAAAAAGAAAACAAAACACGGTCTTTTTAATCTTGAATGATGATGGATTCTCTCGTCGTGTCTGACGGATACGTAGGCAGGCAGATCTTCTGCTGATGTGGGTCCTCATGTGGAAATGAAGACCAATTCCTGACGGCCAAAGTCGTCCACAGACGCTGCATGGAATGGAGTCCTGCAAGGATGGGCCCCGTTTTCTCTGATTCCTCTTTTCCTACATGGCGGCTGTTCTGTTGCGCTCGAATGTCTTTGTGCACTGGGTACACTGCTGCTAGCACTGTGTTCTGTCAAGGGCGACATTTTCCCAGGAGGCAATGTCGATGTTGCAGCTTCGATAGTGGCCTTCAAGGTGTCGTTGCGTCTCTTGAGAGGCTTTCCTTGGTCACGTAGTCCTTCCTTCAATTGTCCACGGGGCAGCATCTTCGGAATTCTATTGCCCTCCATATGGACAACGCATCCTGTCGATCGGAGCTGGCTTTTGGTGAGTATACACTCAGTGCTGCGTAGGGCACACTTCTTCTTTACCTGTAGGTTGGACACTCTGTCTTGCCATCTGCTGCTGCAGATCTTGCGCAAGCATCTTTGATGGAAGTGTTTTGAGTTGTTGTATGTATCAGTGGTGGGCGGTCCAAGTCTCAAAGGAGAGCACTCAGAAGCATAGCTCAGTACACAGCGACCTTTGTGCGCAATTTGATGCCATCCAGAGATCAGTTGATGCTTACAGTGCTGCCCAAATAGCAAAACTTGTCCAGTTTTGATCTCAGTGTTGCTGATGACGACAAGTGGTGGTGGAGCACTGCCAGCTTCGGACGGTGAAGGCTGGAACATGGCCTTGGTCTTACTAAGATTGTAAGTCCAAAGCATTGACAGGCCCTTGCAAAGCGATCTGTGATGCACTGGTGTCTTCATGGGAGTGCACGGCCAGTGCACAGTCAACTGCAAAAAGCAATTTTCTCAGGACATCAAATACTTTAATCTTGTCCTGAAGTCGTCAAAGGATAAAGAGTTTGCCATCTAAACGAAACTGGATGTATACCTCCATGTCACAGTCCCGGAATGCATCAATCAGCATTGCAGCAAACAAAATCGAAAAGTTGGTGGGAACTAAAACGTATCCTTGCTTCATTCCGTTTTTCACTGGGAATGGGTCAGAGGAATCTCCGTTTCTTGCACCCTCGCCTGCATGCCATTGTGGAATAAAATGATCAGTGAACTGACTTTTCCGCACAACCAAACTTGTGGAGGATCTTCCACAAGCCAGCCCGATTAACGGTCTCGAAGGCCTTGGTAAGATCAATAAATACCATGTGAAGCTCCTGATTCTGTTACAACACTTCTCCTGTAGCAGGCGAACAGCAAACACTATGTCGGTTGTGCCCCTGCCTGCGCTAAACCCTCATGTGATTCAGGGACGATCGAGTCTGCTATATGGGTGAGGAGTCCGTTCAAGATGACCCTGGCAAGAATCATTTCGGCGATGCACTAGATGGAAATCCTACGATAACTGTCACAGGACGCTTTATCACCCTACTTGGATATAGCCAAAGAAACACATGGACGAACATTAACGAATACAGGGCCCTCGAGGCACAGGGTATATGGGCAATATTGGAACATCCTTTTTTGGGATGTCTCCTAGTTCGTTCTCTGTGCTGTTATTTCTGCCAGGTGATTCCATGTCGTAAGCAGCACTTGTTTGGAGATACTGACTCGTACTTATTTCATCATGGGAGCAAGGTTGTTTACGCTTCCCTCCCTCATTTAAGATTTCTTTTCAACTGCTCAAGAGCCTCTGACGAATAGGATTTTCTGTCACCATATGTATGTGCGAAAACATGTGAACTCTCTCTCTCTCTCTCTCTCTCTCTCTCTCTCCTTCTCTCTCTCTCTCTCTCTCTCTCTGCTCGTAATATTGTTGACAACTTATTTCCACATTGTCCTGCATGTATTTTTTTTCGAGTGATTTTTACTTGCATTCAAGCACTGTTCCGATGTCTACATAAAAAACGCACCTTAATGCCATCCAAGGTTATACTAGGATAAATCGAGATCCAAAATTTACTTAAGAGAAACGTGGATCCTTATCTCACCTGGCTGAATTCCAGGGTAAAGCAGGATCCCGATCTGTTCTATGGAATCCTGGACTCACCCAACAGGAACGGCTCCAACTCTTTGATCAGTACCGCATCGAATGTCACTCACCTTGTCGTGCATCAGCGTCAATGTTAGTGGAGTGGTGGTTTAGAAAACGACTTCTCAAGATAGTCATTTTATGAGTGTTTAAAAGAGCGCATCAGGGAGCTGAAAATAATGTGTTCTACATGTTAAGCGGTCAGTACTTCAAAAGTGAAGTGGCTGCTAGAAGGAGACTGACTAAGCTCTTCCTGCAATAATTCTCTCTGTCTGTCTCTGTGTGTGTGCGTGCGCGGGCGTGCGTGTGTGTGTGTGTGTGTGGTGTGTGTGTGTGTGTGTGTGTGTGTGTGTGTGTGTGTGTGTGTGTGTGTGTGTGTGTGCATGAGAAGAAGAGAGACAGAAAGGGATGGAGAACTTTAGAAGAGTAGGAGGCATGTTTTAGGAGTAACAACAGTGCTGAGTAACTGTTGAAAGTGTGTGGTGTGTGTGTGTGTGTGGGTGTGTGTGTGTGTGTGTGTGTGTGTGTGTGTGTGTGTTGTGTGTGTGTGTGTGTGTGGTGTGTGTGTGTGTGTGTGTGTGTGTGTGTGTGTGTGTGTGTGGTGTGTGTGTGTGTGTTGTGTGTGGTGTGTGTAAGTGCGTGCGTGCGTGCGTGCGTGTGTATGCGTGTATGTGTGTGTGTATGTCTGTCTGTGTATGTATCTATGTGAAAGATTTTTTAATTCTCAGTCATCTCTGCTCTTCAAACGGATCCCGGACTCCACAACAACGAGTGTGGATTGTAAATTGTAAAGCGCTTAGAGCTTGGTCTCTAGCCGAGGACTGGCGCTATATAAGTATTCATCATCATCATCATCATCATCATCATCATCATCATATCAGATTACCCCATTCTAAACCAAAATCCAGATTTTCTTACCGGGAATCCGGATCTTGATTTCACCCCCACCCCCTGGATATACATTCGGGTCTGAATTTACCCGACAAGCGAGATTTGCAGAGCAAACGTGGACGCAGGGCAATGCTGGATTCCTCCAGGTAAAATCAAGATCCAGGTTTCTCTTAGGAGAATCGTCAGTCTCAGTTTTATGCTAGAGCCATCCGGGCTTACCCTGCGTTCACGTTTGCTCTGCTGGCCTCCCCTTCGAAGGAACGATAACTGTAACAGACCACTCACTGGAAAAGGATTATGTGTAAAGGTTCACACCCCCCCCCCCCCCCCCCCCTTCAACGCAAGTCTGTCCTTTGCAGTTCTGCAGATTTTGATGCTTACTCCACTTCCTGTCGGAAACTTGAGGCATCTGTGCCCAGCTTGGGTTATTTCTATTTCTTATGTCCTACATCAAATCGTTAGCTCTTCCAGCTTATGGAGCGGTATCCAATCCAGTCTGTTCAATTTGGCAAAATTTGGCGTAAGACCTCATGGCGAAAGCTTGGCCGTGTATGGAGCTGTACTGTCTTCATTTGTCAGATGAACAGCAACGAGAGAGGCTGCGGGATGCACACGGTAGGAGCCTGAGGATGGCGTTTTTCGCCGGTGGGTTCTGCAGTCATAAAATATGGGCAGGTACACCCATGGGAGCGCTCCCGGGGAGGTTCTTTCGTGTCACATCCGGTGGCCATTTAGCAATTACGTCCCTTGATGTCTTAATGGAATGCCCTGTGCGTGCCTGTACCCTATGTGAACACAGCGCAGACTTCCAAGGGTGGTGTAGGATTGCTACTAACTGGTTTGCTCGGCAGTTGATGACAGTACTTCCCTGGGTCCCACCCGCTCCTTCGGGTGTATTTTTTGTTTTCTTGTCTGCTTTGTGGCCGATTCTGGGAAAAGGTCCAGTGACGGTAGGGAAAGACTCACTGACCGCAGAGAGAGTCCTGTTGACAGTGGGAAAGACCTGGGATTCTCTTCAGAGTGGACGTAAGACCTCATGGCGAAAGCTAGGCCATGTCTAGAGCTGTACTGTCTTCATCTGTCAGATGAACAGCAACGAGAGAGGCTGCGGTATGCACACGGTAGTAGCCTGAGGGTGGCGTTTTTCGCCGGTGGGTTCTGCAGTCATGACATATGGGCAGGTACACCCATGGGAACGCGCCCGTGGATCTTCTGTCGCGTCACACCCAGTCGCCATTAGACAATGGCATCTGCCAGGGAGCAATTATGTTCCTTGACGTCTTAATGGAATGCCCTGTGCGTGCTTGTACCATTTGTGAACACGACGCAGACTTCCGAGGTGGCGCAGGATTGCTCTCAGCTGGTTTGTTCGGCATTTGAGGACAGTACTTCTCTGGGTCCCACCCGCACCTTCGAGTGTATTTTTTTTATTATTCTATTTTTTTTCAGTCTTTGTGGATTTTTTTTTTAATCCCTAAGGTACTGTTTCCTTTAGGCTGTGCCTTTTACGTTTCCATATTTCGAACGTATCTGAAAAAATGTCGTTTTTCCCTTTTCCCCTAAACTCAGTGCTTTTCTTTAATTTTTGAAACACATTTCATATACCCAGAAGGATGAAGTCGACTTTGCTGATGTGGAAGTGCTTCTCACTAGTACATGATTAGGATCTAGTAGAGTGCCTGATATTGCTGGTCCTGCTGGACTCTCCTTTAGAGGAACCGTCACTCGAACAGAGAGCTCACTGGCGGAGAATTATTCCTCGTGTTCCCCCCTCCTCCCCGACGCAAACAGATAGATAGATAGATAGATAGATAGATAGATAGAGTAGGTAGGTAGGTAGGTAGGTAGGTAGTAGGTAGGTAGGTAGGTAGGTAGGTCGATCGATCGATAGATAGATAGATGATGATAGATAGATAGATAGATAGATAGATAGATAGATAGATAGATAAAAGTTTGTGTCTCAACTGGGGTGACTTTTGCAGCTTGTGCTAATCTCTGTCTGGAAGAGACATGTGGGCCCGGGTTTTAGTATCCATTTTATGTATTGCATCAACATGTGAGTCCTTCATGTTTGTGGATCAGTGTCCAGTGTTAAATTGGGATCATCTAAAAGTATAGATAGATAGATAGACAGATAGATAGGTAGCCAGATATATATATATATATATAGATATAGTATATATAATATAATAATATATATAATTATAGAGAGAGAGAGAGTGAGAAAGAGAGAGATAGGTAGATAGATAGACAGACACACAGACAGACAGATAGAAGAGCAGACAGATAGGTCGATAGATAGATAGATATGACAGATCGATAACAAGAGATGATAGAAAAGATAGATGTGTGTAGGATAGGGGGGGGGGGGGGGGCTTCGGCGTAAACTAAATAAACTCTCTCTCTCTCTCTCTCTCTCTCCTCTCTCTCTCTCTCTCTCTCTCTCTCTCTCTCATCGTGGGGGGGCGATGGGGTGTGTGGGGATGCAGCGCACAGCAGCGATAAAAACGTCCGCAGCTCTGCGTGTGGCCAATCGAGTGCAGCAAAACTATAAAAACCAACCGATTAAAAATCCAAATGCCTTCGGCTATAACTCGTCAGACTCGGATCAAATCAATGCCGCAGTAGTATATCTGGCACACAAAAATATCCGATACCCATCGCTGAGAAAGGGAACCGAGGCGAGGCGGAGGGAGGAGTTGGGGGGGGGGGCCGTGGTAGGGTGGTGAGGCAGATGAGGGGATGGCGAAGAGGGGAGGGAGAGTAGAAATGAGAGGGAGAAGGGGGTGGGCCGAAGCGCGGAAGGTAGAGTGGAAGGTGGAGGGGGGGGGGGGGGGGGGGGGGGGGGGGGGGACAGTGACATTGACAAGTGGGTCTGGCTGACTTGGAGAGGTCTGTTAATTGTTTACGTCTGGTTATCAAGGAGATATGAAGACGTCAGTTTCCTTATAAACAAAGTCTCTCAGCGAGAGGGGGCGGGCGCAAAGATGGCTGTGTTTGTTGAACATGGCGACATACGACAGAAGAGAAAAGCTGCGTGTTTGGTTTAGCACAGCCTTCTCTCTCTCTCTCTCTCTCTCTCTCTCTCTCTCTCTCCTCTCTCTCTCTCTCTCTCTCTGTGACTCTTGTGTGTTGTGTGTGTGTGTGTGTGTGTGTGTGTGTGTGTGTGTGTGTGTGTGTGTGTGTGTATGACGTGTGCGCACGTATTTGTGTACATATAAGAGTCTAATAAAGAGAGACAGCGACATACGAGAGAGAAGAGAGAGAGAGAGAGAGAGAGAGAGAGAGAAGAGAGAGAGAGAGACAAGAGACAGACAAGGAGGGAAACGAATGGCAAGACAGACTCAGGGAAAGAGAGAGAACGACAAGAGACAGAGAGACGGAAAAGTTAGTCAAAGACAGACAGAGATAGAGAGAGAGAAAGAAGAAGACAGACAGACAGACAAACAGACACACAGACAGAGAACTCTAGAGAGCAGAGGGCTGAAAAGAGCGAGAGGCTGGAGGAATGTCACTGGCTGAGGGAGAGAGGAGATGGAAGAAGGAAGGGGAGGGAGGGGAGGGGAGTCAGCGCTGTTAACTGACAGTCTCCTGCACTCCACCTCCCCCCCCCCATCTCCTCCTTCCTACATCCCCCTTCCACCAGTGCCTGTGGCGACGACACCAGGGGCCCCGTGCCAGCCCACAGACACCACAGCACCCTTACCCCCTCCCTCCCTCCCTCTCTCTCTCTCTCTCTCTCTCTCTGCGGGACGCTTCCAACGGGGCCAGGACAGCAACAACACAGCCGGCCAATATCAACTTTCTTCTTGCCCCCCCCCCCCCCCACCTCACCTCCCCCACTCTCCCTACAACTCTCTCTCTCTCTCTCTCTCTCTCTCTTCTCTCTCTCTCTCTCACTCCTGTCTCCTCCTTCTGTACTTCCAAGACCCACCACCCCCCCACCCTCCCACCCCCTTCCCACCTTCTCTTCTCCATCCTCCCATCGCCATCTTTCTCCTCTGTCCCAGCAAAAACTCCTTGAGTTCCTCTATCGCTTACCCCTCCCTCACACCCCACCTCTCTCTCTCTCTCTCTCTCTCTCTCTCTCTCTCTCTCTCTCTCTCTCTCTCTCCACCTCCATCCTCCTGTCGTGGCTGTATATGTCGTATCTCTCTACTCCCCCCCTGTCCCGTCCCGTGTAGCCAAGGAAAGAGCTGGGGCAGAGGGAAGGGGGTGGGACGGAGGGGAGGGAGGTGGTAGGGGTGGGGCTAGATGAGGAAAAAGGGGAGGGAGGGAGGGGGTGGGAGGCCGGGTCCGAGTCGCGCTAGCTACTTGTGGGAAGTCTGTCGTGTGACGTCCGCCAAAGCGTGTCGCCCCAACTCTGTGGCGTGTGCTCCGGTCCCCCTACCCTACCCCACCCCACCCCCCTCCTACCCCATCCCCAGTCTTTGACAAGCAAGCGTCTCTCTCTCCTCTCTCTCTCTCTCTCTTTCTCTACTCGGCAGTCAGCAAAGAGACAGTGCCAGACTTGCAGCCGCCCGTCCCGGCTCAGAGACCGTGGTGTTTTTAGTGAGCTGCCACCAGGCACCAAGCAGTAGCGGGACACACGACCAACGAAGGGGTGGGGGGACCAGGACCGACATTCACTCAGCACAGCGACGGAACTCTTTGTGACGGGTTGGACATTTGTCTCTGTCCGCTTGGCACCCCGTGTACGTGTTGCTTGCTTCAATGCTTGCTACTGCTTTGCTGCTGCTGCTGCTGCTGCCGCCGCCGCCGCTTGTGTCACTTCGTCGTCTGTCTGTCTGCCCTGCCCTGCTCTGCCCTGCCTGCCTGCTTGCCTGCCTGCCTGCCTGCCTGTCTGCCTGCCTGCCTGCCTGCCTGCCTGTCGACCCTCTCTGCTTGTGCCTGTCTACAGGGGGATCTGTGCACTCCTCTCTGTGTGTCTTTCAGGTATCGATTTTCTCTCCTCTAGTCTGTAGCCGTTGTCTATATCCCCTCTCCCCCCCCCCCCCTTCCCTGCTCCCCCTGCCTCACCCCCTCCACCCCCCTCGTC